>OY720632.1:5360063-6560063 GCA_963169105.1 Ceriagrion tenellum | reverse complement strand
ATTTCACCCTCAGGGTCACTAGAATTAGAAATGATTTCATCTCATACAATGTATGAGTTTATCATTTAGCATATTCATTGCCATCAGCTGCAAGATATCCCATTACAGAAAATGCATCAATACATTTGGGAAGAATTATGGGTCCAGAGTCACTTGCAATGAATCCAGCTTAGCATATTTTTGGAATCACTTCACTGGAGTTTTACTTTACTATAAGCCCAGTGGAGTTCATTTATATCATTGAAGGGAAACACTTGACTTGGTGCACAATCACAGTTCTCCTCAACGCATGTACTTTGTGTGTTATTCATATTTTTCAATTGCCCTCATGAGAGCAAAACCTTTGGGTGTTGTTCTTCCCATTTTTTCTTGTGCTTTAAATCACCATTTTTAATTTATAGATAATTTGACTGGGGAAGTAACCGCTAGCCTTGTGTTGCTATACTGGTTTGCATTATGGGTAACAGTTGCAACAATGAGAAACAAGGAACCGTGATCCCACCCCTGGTTTTATATTCTCTGCTTTAATATTTTCTGAGAATGTAAACCAATGCTACCTTGTTCCCTGATTATTGAAGCTAGCATCAACTAACCAACTCTTTGATGTTATCTTCAAAAGTCAAATTTGCAGTTCACTTCAAGTCTACATTAGCTTTTGGTTAATTTTAATCAGACATCATGAAAATGGGCATTAGTGTTTAGGCCTAGGTAAGTCATATATTGACATTGAGGAAATAAATTCATTTTACTCTGCGGCAAGTGTTTTCCTTGGCCCCAGCATTAAGGAGGGATGCATAGTATGTTACTTTCTATATGTTTAAATGTTGACATCTTAGTATATTATCTCGCTTTATATGCATTTTGTACTGAAAATCTAAAGAAGGTTTTCTTCTGCTCCAATTATCCAAAGAACTCTTGACTTAAACTTCAAGGTACTTATATGGTGAATTTGTTCCATCTGATAACCCTGACTACATATTACTCTAGATCAGTTGATCCCAAACTTTTTCAGCGAAGGAACTCTTTTCTAAGCTAAAGATTCTTGTGGAGCTCCTAGGAATATTTGGTTTTTGTTTGGAATAGTTGTGTCTATCCATAGTATATGATGCATATTGAACACTAAAGATTAAAATTACTATTAACCCCTGTGCTTCTGCTTTTCAGTGATATATCTCTTAGATTTGTCACAACTCTTGTATTTTTACCATTGTTCTCCTATTTTCAGTGAATTCACATATTGTTTTACAATATGTAGTATTAATTATGGCTATTGTGGGAAGCTGTATTTCATAATGGCAAACAAGCATAAGGTAAACTCATTATTATTGGAAGAATTGACTCTCATGAGCACTCCTGTGCCCTTGGGTTGAGAACTTGATTTACTAATGTCAACATTGAACATGGATGTAAAATCCTGCAGAACTATTGAAAAATGTGCTGAGGACCACAGCCATGTGGTTAAAAGGCATAGATACATCAAGTACTCCTATATGATGAAGTATGGAAGATATGGTTTTAATCTTCCAGAGTTGCAGGTATACCAATTTGTGGAGTTATTTCATAGGAAAAGGCACTACATGCAGCAGAAAGACTAAGATTGATGACTTCCAAGCATCAAATGACTGAATAGACTGTCATAATTAAGTGTAATATTGTCTATAAAACCATGTGAGGTGACAGTTAAACTGTACATCCCGAAAGTTTCCTACTGCTTATTTTTGTATGATCATGTTGATGACTATGTTCTTAAAGATATTTTTAATGTGGACAAGACAGGTCATTTCTTAAACACTGCCCTACAAGACCCTTAGACTTCAAAAGAGATCCTTGCCATGGGGCAAGCACAGCAAAGCTTGTGTCACTGTTTTGTTACGAGGAAATAAGATGGCAGTGAGAGACTGAAGCCCCTTTTTGTCGGAAAATCTTATAGTCCACATTGTTTAAGGACATTAGAACTTTGCAGTTCTCTCCATTGTTTTTTCGGGATAGCTGCGTCAAGTTTTATTCAGATGACATTTCGTGGCTTATGCTGGCCACATCTTCAGATCAGGTCTGAGTGCCGACAGATGGAAATGGCCCTGTATATATACCATCCTCAGCTTGGCCTACCAGTGGCGCGACCAATCAGCGTCGAGGACCCAGATTTTGGCTCGCTTTTGCGTATGAGTCTCTTCCAAGCGGTGCTCAGTCTATGCCCATCATCTCTATTGAAATTGTCTGCTACTTTTTCAATTTCAATAGCCTCCCGGATGATGCGAGGGGAAGGGAAAATGCTTATTTCCCTCGCATCATCCGGGAGGCTATTGAAATTGTAAAAGTAGCAGACAATTTCAATAGAGATGATGGGCATAGACTGAGCACCGCTTGGAAGAGACTCATACGCAAAAGCGAGCCAAAATCTGGGTCCTCGACGCTGATTGGTCACGCCACTGGTAGGCCAAGCTGAGGATGGTATATATACAGGGCCATTTCCATCTGTCGGCACTCAGACCTGATCTGAAGATGTGGCCAGCATAGGCCACGAAACGTCATCTGAATAAAACTTGACGCAGCTATCCCGAAAAAAACAATGGAGAGAACTGCAATCCAGCGCTGCGAAAGCCTCAAACAGACATTAGAACTTTGTCTAAAACCTATGCAACCAATGCAAAGGCATGAATGATATCAAGTATTTTTTATGGACAAATGCATGTTCTTGAAACAAAGACTGGGGATCAAAACAGAGAAATTGTTTGTCTTTGGATCTGTGACCCGTACACTCAGTTAACTTGAGATTAAGGAATATTTCTCTATTTTAGAAGGGTTATTCTATGTAACGTAGAAAGATTTCTTCAAGGAGGGAAGATATTGATGGATCAATGGAAAGTCAGTCTATAAAGTGATGCAACCCGAACAGGATCAGAAAATGATCTTTTTTTATGTAACTTTGGAAAAAATTGATCGTAATTTGGCAGTCAATGTCTATGTTGGCAATGGTTGGAAGGGGATGCCAGGGCTAATTTTGACCTCATCAAAATTTTTGTGGGGACAGCAAAATTTTTTTTTAATATGAATATTTTCCATTTCTATCTAGAGAGAGATTCCATCAGTGTAATCAACATTAATATTTGATAAGTCATTGTATTCTCGCTGTCTATTGATATAGCCTAGAAGTGTATTCATTGTATGCATCTTTAATAATAAATAAGAATGAACCTTAACATCCATAATTAATAAGAATGAACCTTAACCATTCATATGATGTACCGTGTATGTGTTATGTTATCCATAGCCCTGGTTTTTTAGGTCTCTAATGCATTCCATAATTTGTATTAGTAACCTACCTTGTAAACTGTTGTACGGATTCCTAAACCTAAAACTGAGTTGCAACAATTTGAAAGATGACATGGGTGGTGGCTGCTCATTAGTGCATTTTACAGTGGCTATTTTTTCACGAAAATGGCCTCTGTTATGTATGTGAATAAATGTTAATGCATTGTGGGGAAACCATTGCATATTGTTTTTCACATTTGGTTTTGAATTTATATAATCATTATCCACATTTCTGCTTTTTAATGATAATGTTTGGAAAAGTCATTCAGAATATTTAATCTTGATGAATTTTTTTTTAAAGAATGTGTCAGAAAAATGAATGAAAACTTAATAGCTTTATTTCAATTTCATTTATTTTTCATTTTCAATTTCATTTATAATTTATTTCAATCTGTTATAATTTATCAATAAAACTTATTATTAAAAATTGTCTTTGAATCTGATGCATTTTCATAAATTTGTGGCTGAACCTCAACTCCAGAAATGAATAGATTTGTAATTTTTCAGGTTGGCAACTTCCTGCAAGTGGTCCCATCCGATCAGCCCATTGTCTCCCACTCATTTTCTAACCCCACTACTCCCGTCCCAGCCGTTCAACCATTGGCTGTGGCACCTGGTGGAGTTGCACCATCCCCCGTTCCCCCGGCAGTCCCCATCACAACTGTGTTGCCTGTTGCAGCTCCCTCCACCGTCAACGCTGCGTTCCCTGCTCCCGTTTCACCTGTTAAAGCATACCAGTCCGTGCAGCCTGCTCCTTCATCCTCCAGTCTGTCCTTAGTAATGCCAGCGGTGCAGACTACGCCTAACCCACCGACGACTGGCCCTGTGTCACCTACCACGGCACATCCACCCTCATCAACGCTCCCTTCCACCCCACCCTCCACGCCATCGACACTGAGCACGGTTGCACCCATCATCCCCTCCACCCTCGCTCCCTCGCTGCCTTCCCCAACCTCCTCCTCCACCCTTTCTCACATTCCCCTCCTCGCTTCCCTCGCCCCTTCGTCCTCCTGCGCCGGCATATCTCAGCTCCCTCTGGATCCTGCTACCATTTTGGGAACACTCATCTCACATGCTTTGGCCCTTGGTAAGTACCTTTTGGGGAATATTTGTATTGGAAATTTAAGTCATTAACAGGATAGATATAATCTTCTGTCCCCTGGCTTTAATAGTTAACATCATAGAACTTCCCTCTCCAACCGTGTGGTATTGTTTAGAAACGAGCTATACCTGTCACTATCAGTTGATTTGATGAATTTTGTGACCAAGCGTATGGTAGAATCATGTTCTTCCCCATTTCATTGTTATATGATATATGTTAACCCTCTTAGTGTGGCGGGCCGATATATCGGCTTTGGCATCTCAGGCGAAAAGTGCAGCAGGCCGATATATCGGCTCCGAGGCAAAAAATTGTTTAACCTTAGCACACAAATATAATTACAATTATTTTTTCTATGATGTATAAGTCTTTTTTGATTATTACCTAATCCATTATATACACAATAAGAAAAACTGCTTATGGATATTTTAAACAATAACTTAATAATGTTTATTTTCTTAGAGTGATGCATTTCATTAAGTTACCCTGTGCATAACTCGCTAGAACTGCTGGCAGGAATAAGCACTAAGAGGGTTAAGTCATTATGCCCATGTTGGTTGACTGATTTCCTCAATAAAAATATGTAAAAGCTGATAATGCATTGCAAAATTTAGCTCCAAAGACTTTGACATAGGTCATTCTTTTGTCACTATGTCTAACAGTGGTTATGACTCCCGGTTATAATTAGCCTTTTTTTTCAGTAGGCATTAGAGTAACTCATCATTTTGATCTACAGAATCATCCTACGAGACTAGTAGGCATAAAAATGCTCTCTTATTTTTTAAGTCGATGATCTATCTCCTGGAGATTGGCATTATGTCCGGGGATTATATATGGTAACACTTTTTTTGCCTCTCTAATGGTATACATTTTATTAGTTTTTTTTCTTATTGATCCATTGTGCCATGGTCCTGAGATGCAATTAAAATTAAATGTTATACATTTATGTCTGCAGTGAAACTTCTCTGAACATTAGGGCACCATTCCTTAAATAAGGCAGCAATATGTGTACCTAAAGCCAAATGAATCCTAAATCTAATGGAAAGGCGATAGTTGCACACCTCAATTAAAAAAAATTATTTCTTAATTGTAGTTTCTTTAATATTTACAATCGCCTTCCTCATTTCTTTGGGAAAATGTTCAACCTTCACTTGTCTTAATTAATGATTGTTGTGTCTTAAAATTCTCAACAAATGACAAGCTTCTGCATTTGGATCTTTGATTATTTATGCATTTATTAGTGTGATTGTTCCCCTTTCTGGTTGTTTACATGGTGAGGGTCACATAAGTAGATGGTATGGTTAATCATTATGTTCATTGTCTGTCTGCCTCCAGAAAAACAACAGAAGCAGCAGCAGCAACAGCAGAGTCTGGTTCACTCCCCAGTGTGTTCGCCAATGGTTGGAGCTGAGAGTGAAGAGGCACCAAAGGAAGCGCCCAGGGCAATGACGCGTGGAGAGAGGCAAGCCAGGAGGATGGAGAAGAGGAGGAAAATGGTGAGGGGGGCCACATCGCTGCAACACCCAGAGGTGAGTGTGATCTGCTTCTTTAATCATATTATTTTAATGCAGATTTTTGTTGATAGACTAAAAACTCCCCAGTTCAGATTTTTGGAATTGCATACTTGTCAAGTAACTTGCATACATTTGTCAAGGTTTTCGAGAAATGTATTGTGTGAGTGAAATTGTATGTGCCACATCATGCATTGCGAAATGAAGAGTGGAGAAACAACCTGGAAATGAGGGAGTTTGAGATAATTTTCTTACCTGGAAATCTCAACGAATTTGTGATATTTACGTTAAGGAAGTGAATGTTGTGGAGAGGATGTAAACATCCTTGATAGCAATAATGAAATGTTGTCCTGTTCATGTCTGTAGGGGCCTTGTAAAATGTCTCCCATTTGGTGAAAGTTGATAGTTATACTCTCCAGCTAAATGTAAAATGGTGGAGTAATGTATCCCATTTCTCCTTATTCAGTAAAATCTAGTCAAAAAATTCAAGAGACCAAAATTTAACCAAATGACCTTCTAATAATATTACCTTCTGCCATAAATGCTCATTATATTCCAGACACTTATTTCTGGTTAAAATATTGCATCCTCAATGCCTGAAAATGACAATGATTTGCTCTTGTCCCATTTCAAGCGATGATCTAAGGTTACTCCCAGGTATTTAACTTTTGCCGTTTTAAGGAGGTTGGTCCGAAAAATAAAGTCCATGTCATTTTCTTCATATTCTCAGGAATTATAGAATAAAAGGCCCTCTATCGATTGGCTTAATTAGAAATATACCTTTCCGTCCTGGTTTTTCCAATAATCGCATTTGAAAATAGTTATATTTACATTATGTAGTACGGTAGAAGCGGGTCCTTGGTACATAAAATATAGATTTAGAGTGTTGAAACCCATTTCGTTTTTACAAAAAACGGATATGACATAAATAAGGATTTAAGAAACTGATCAGTGCAAAAATGACGGTAGGTCACCGACTTAGTTTTTGAGAAATTAAATGATTATTATCGAAATTTTATCCGAGAGACAGTAGTTAGCTAAACGGGGTGCTGGGGTCGGTCATACATGTGGCAGCGTTGGGAGTGAACTTACACATACCGTGGGAGTTCAAGCAGAGAGGCACGTTTCAGAAGCTGTAAATTGTTTGTTTGAAAATATAGTACCTCCTCGATCAAGTGACAAACATCGGTCAATAAACGAAAGGCTTCATATAACCCAAACATAGCCGGTAAATATTAAAAAAAAATTATGTTGTCACATAATAATAAATAACATCACTTATAAACTACTGATAAATGCGGCACTTACAGCTTTAATGAAGGCTTGTAATCATAAATATTTCTAAATAATTCAAACTGGTTGTTTTTAAATCCTAATGCATACCTATGTGATTCTGAATTCATGCCTGTTCATCGTCATAGGCAGAAGTAGGCATATATACTTATATTATGACCTTAGTTAACATTCCTATTCCTAATGCCATTCATTTATGTTTAATGGTAGCTGCTAAAATAAAAACATTTTGCATTGCAAGAGACATTATTATATTTTACTCAAGAAATTTAGAAGGTTTCTTACAATTTTTTTATTTTTAGTTACCCTTGGTTTACCACCAACATCTTTACTCAACATTAGCTCAATGCCTTCCTCCCCATTCCTTTTATATGTTTCACACAACACATTATAATTAATACCTGAGGAGGCCATTTTCCTCACCATCAGTGTTGAAACAACATTTCTATGTATACAATTCAGACTTCCAATATTACCTTCTAAAACCATCTTTTGCCTCTCTTTGGACAAATATGCTTCAACTGAGACAGTATTCTCTTCCACAGTTTCATTTTTTATTTTCGATTCCTCTAATATTTTGCCTAAAATAGCAACATCCCATGCAGCATCATGAGCATCCTTAGATGCTTCTACACCACAGTGCTGCCTGGCTAAGTTTTCTAAGGTGTATGAAGGTAGGCCAGGAAAACATTTCTTTAATAATGGCAATGTATCACCAAAGCCTCTTTCAGAAGCAAGAAAACGCTCATGCAAATTATAACAATCTATGTCCCTCATTAAATAAAACATCAAATTTTAGAAAATTGTGGCCAACAAGAACTACACCATCAAAACTTTCCAAATATAAAATAAATTCCTTAATTGCGTCAATGATTCCAACAGTTGGAAGAGCACTATCATATGTTCTTCCAGTTCCTCGTTTCTGCCACCCCATGTCATAGGAGGCTGGAATTTTGATGACTGGAGTTGAATGAGCAACACTGCTATCATCAGATATCATTTCGGCACCATTGGTCTTGCTGAAATTACAAATGAAATTAAATCACAAATTGATATTGGTGTCATTTCTTTTGCATGTTTTTTGTACACTTGCGTTAATTTATGGGTCAATTTAGATGCCAATGTGCATCAACTGCAGATATTTAACTTATTTTTCACGAAACTACCGAGTTTGTTCTACAATTTACCTTGGACTTCCCAGAGATAAACTTTTCTCCATCTCAATTGCTTCCAAACAGCTCTCTTGAGCAACACTCTCAATTACAGGCCCAATAAGTCTTTCGTGTCTCTTCAAAAGACCTACTGAAGGTACCGGAATGTTCAACGCTGACAAAACAGTGCTGAACTGCGTTGGTCCAATACCTGAGTCAATCATTGCTAAAAGCAAAGACATCTCAATTACTTTTGAGAAATTCATTCACACAACTATTTATAGCTATCTGAAAAGTTCATCATAAAATGAAATATATAGTCAAGCTTACCAATAGCCCCTTTAAGATTGCAGTCAAAAACTTCTCGTCCGTCATTCGTTCTCTTGGTATCAGTGGAGACGGACTTCAGACGAGACATGTTCCACAACGGATACGAAATACAGAGGATAATCCATGCCTTTCCTCATGAATCACATTCCTGAAGGAAAGGGGAACATCGCACAACACGCACCACATTTCCCTTCCCAAATGCTGAATGTTGACAATTCCTCTGCCTATACATTCTGCCGTATCTTTGTCAGACTGTTTTCTCGATCTCCCTATGTTAGAATTCGCCACATTTTCTCTCCGCTGATTCTCCTTAGCAGAGATAAACCTGCCTCCAGTAGATTTTGGTGGAGACATATTGCAATTAAAATAGGTATACAAAAACAATGTATAAATTGGGTTATTCAATAGTTTTAAAGTAGGAAAGCACTTCAGCACACGCACAACAAACACCAGTCACTAAGGACATCAACAAACTTCAGTACAGCGTTGCCAAAGTTTTTAGAAATTAATAAACGTGGAAATAAATGTAAACGTAGGGTTTACTTGAGAAAATATTGTATGTATAACAGTCCCATGAATTTTTAGATATATCTGGTAATATATATTGTTGAAAAGGATTCATAAATCTAATTACTTATGTAGGCATAATCGCTGCACGACTCCATTCTCGGCATTCGATTAAATAATCTTTTCACAGACTGGTCTTTCTAATATTCATTTTTAATGCAATATTTCAGCTTTCCTCTAAATTAGACATATTACAAATCAAAGCAGTACTCTTTTAAAGGCTCATGTACATAACTAAAACAATCGGGATGCCGCTAGAATTATGACTCATTCAGTCGCGAACCAACTTCCTTAATGACAGGGCAATTGCAAAGATCACTTGAACAGTCCGAGGTGTGATACAGTAAATTTACATCAAGATTATAACAGTCACATTAATCATAAAACATACATTGCATTTTTTTTCATTCAATTCCAAGCCATTATAATTAAACCAGCATAGTAGACTGGATAAGTGAAGCTGCATTGCATTCACAACTCCATCCCAGGTAAAATTCACATAATTCAAAGCCACATCATCTGCAAAAGTTGTTACCTTACCTTTTAATTCATAGCCACATACATTTTTAATATAAATTAAGAAAAAAATCAGGCCCAAACAGAACCCTGAGGTACACCAGTGCTAATGCTGCTAAAAGCACTGTAGAAATTTTTTATCTTTACACACTGAATACGATTACAGTAGAACCTCGATCTATCGTTCTCGCATTGATTGTTTTCCCGCTTAAATCATTCGCCGTCTATGGTCCCAAATGTAGTTCCATGCTGATAACGTTAATAATTCCCACATCCATCGTTCCCCGAAGTATCGCTTTCCCGCTTCGATCGTTTCTAAATAACGGTCCCCACATCTCAATTCCCGCATTCATTGTTTGAAAAAGACTAAACCAAAAATTTAAACCGAAGTAAGATTTTGGGATTTTTATTTATTTATTTTATCTTCACTACCCCGAATACAGCACGATGTGCCAATTTACGTCGGGTGAATAACAGTAACAACGGACGAGACACAAACACCCATGTCCTGGGCAGATAATATTTTACTCAGGCGGGACTGGAACCCGCGACCCTAGGATTAGCAGGCGAGGACTTTACCCCGCCGCCACCGGGGCCGGCCGTTTTGCGGCGCTCCGCAGTGGGAAAGGAGGAGGGGGAGGGAGTTAGGTGACGTGCCGCACAGGACGGACCGGTAGCCCTTGCCATCCGAGTCCCTTCTTATCTTTATGGCCCAAACTCCTTCCTAGAGGACAATTGGCATTCCTCCTTTCCTACCCAAACGAGTCCCTACCTTGCTCTTTAGCTGCCGCATTCCTTCGCCATGAGCTTCTAACCTTTCTTCCTATTATACTCTCAATGCTCTCTTACCAGTAGTTGTCATACCCTTGCTCTCTGCACCATATCGAGATGTGATATAGCCCATGTGGGTAAATATCAACGGATTTCCTTGGTGTTTGGTATCAAATGTAACAGAACAAACTTCATATAATACTTGTTCTGTAGATTTATGCCGATTAAAACCTTAAGCAAAATTAACTGACGTTCCACTAATGTGCCCCTCAGTGGGTGGGGCCCTTTCCACGGGAAGGTTCGGGAGGGTCAAAGGTGTTCCACCTGCCCTGTCCCTCCCGGCGGAAAACAGGGTCCCCCAATTACCTGTCTCACCCAATTCTTGTATGTAACCAGTGCATTATTTCAAATGACGTGCGCCACATGGGATTAAATGGGAGTGGCTGAGGGAAGGGAGGGAGGTGGGGTTTCTCGTCATATGTCTCTCGCGGAACCAACTAGAGGGCAGCGGGCGTGGCTTGTAACCTCAACAATTCAGTCACTCCCTGACCTTCGTCATGGTCACTTCGCAGGCCCCTAGTAAGTGCGGCCAAACCCTACGTGCTCTGTGCTCTTTCCTTTTTCTATTTTTTCCGTGTTTAGCCAGTTAAAGTAGGTATTTATGTCTATTCATTTTTCTGAAGTATTTATTTCTGAGCTTAAAGCCGAAACTGTTCAAAATAGGTTTTTTAAGATGGCTGAAGATAACGCAGATGTTTCAACCATTAGTTTGTCGTAGTGGAAGTCCTGCGAGCGTGGGCTAAGTTCCTACTCATCCGTTGTCTGACGTGGGCTTGCATTGCCAGAAATGGTGTTTTTTTTGTTTTTTAGGCACCATGGCCCATCAAAATGATTTACTCTTTTGAAATTGGTGTTGATTTAGTAATGACAAGCCGAACTCCAACCGCCGATATCGGAATTCCTCATTTCAACCCGATTGCCCGCTAACTTTTGCCTCTCTGAACCAGATGGCGATAACCTGCTACACCTCTCTTGCTCTCTGCCTCGTGGGTTACGCATTGCTCCAGATAAACAAGAGTACACTTGGTAGCGTCAAGCTCGCTCCATCTTTAACAGGTGACACTCCTCCATCAGCGGAGCACAATGGAAAGCACGAAAAAAGATTACATCCTCCCCAACATATTTTAGGCGCACTTCTCACCCTCAAGGATATTGGAAACGAATAAATTTCTATGCATGGATAGGTCGGTGCGTGGGCTTGAGGATCATCCAATAATATGAAAATGGACCTTGTTTATTTGCTATTATCACCCGAGACACCATTGGGATATGTAATACTAATAAAATATTTTAAACAGTTAGTAGTCAAACGAAAAATTGTAGATGCACCAAGTATTTTCTTCAAATTTAAAAATTCTCCCGATTTTAAGAGAAATTCCTTTCAGATTCCCCTCTACTGTGAAAAGTTACCAAAAAATTCTCGCATTTTCATCTCGTTTTGGCTCCCGGGAAATCTTTTCCCGCATTGTTCATTTTCCCGCATCCATCGTTTTTTTTCCCATCCCCTCGAAAAACGATAGATCGAGGTTCTATTGTATTATGTATAAGACCTGTGGTAAACCACTTAGACACTTCAACCTGAAGAAGCCATTGTCCACGAAATATCATCCTTTGAAATATAGTTTATCACATGAGTAAACCAGAAAAATTGAAATCTTAAAAAGCGCTAAATTGTGCGGAATGGGCATAAACCACAAACATGACTCATGATGCGAAGGCCCTCTGTCAGTATCTTGCTAGCATCCAGACATCATACAAGTGGCCTGGGATCTCCCTCTGGGAGAAGTTTCTTTTGTTTTCGTGAGAATCAAAAAAAGAGAAACTTGGTTATCCACTTTGATTTTATTTGCTATGATCCAAGTTTTGTCACATTGTGACATATTTAGCTTAAGTGTTCATCTACATCTACGTAATACCGTGCAAGCTGCCACTAGGGTGTGCGGCACGGGGTCCCCTTCAAATAATTTTACAAAGTTACGCTTCAAATAGTTAATCTTATTTTGTTTTCATGTTTAATGCTCCACAGTGCAGCCAAGTATAGATGGCGTAACTCGCAGAGGGGAAAGAAAATAAGTAAATAGTGGAATGGAGAATGAAATACCATTTCTTCCCAAGTTGTATATCCAGCAGGCGATATGGAAGAAGCCACAAATAATGACCTGTGAAAGGTTTTTTTAATGGACCTAGTCCTTTGCCCTCTTTACCTATTATTGAGCGGTAGTGAAAGGGCGATTGAAAGCATGGTTGAGCTAGCTACCATCCAAACTGCATAGATGTTAGAAACATCGATAAGATTTAGATTGGTGAAGAGCCGTCATTGCAAGTGAAGGCATTTCTTGGGCGGCAGTTAAAGCATTTGTTCGTTCTCCACAAACCGTGATCTGAGGTTCTATTTGCTACAGTATCATTTTCCACGACCTCCACATTAATATTCCATCTGTTCAAAAAAATCTCGCCATTTAGAACTGGAAACTTAGTATACTCCGAGCTGATAAAAATATCCAATCATGCCCAATTTGTTGTCAGGCGATTGGTAATAGGAAGGAAATAATATTTTTTCTCAAGTTCGTATATTCAGCAGGCGATGTGGAAGAAACCACAAATAATGAATGACCTGCGAAGGAATTTTTAAATGGACTAAGTCCTTAGCTCATTTTACCTATGATTGAGTGATTAAGAAAGGGTGATTGGAATCGAAGTCTACTGTCTTATCTGCGTGGATGTTAGAAATAAATGTCTCTTTTGAGCGTCCACGACCATACCAGTTGCACGTTCTGGTTATCTGCAGATTAAGAAAGCTAGAGTCTCATAAAGAAGCAGAACTTGATTTATATATGTCTTATAAACTGGGTGAAATTTTTGCAAAGAAAATAATGGCCAACTAAAAATCTTTTGCATAGGGAACTAAGAGGTGGAACTAATTTTACGATCGTTTGTGACAATTGGCTTATGATATAAAGGCATTATTTCAGATGCTTTCACGAACAATGGCTATATATCGTTTTTAAATGTTTTCAAAGACCAGAGAAGTCAGGGGAGGAACGGGAAATTTTATTTGCGATTAATCAAAAAGGTTCAAAAATACGAAACTTAAAAATATGAAGTGCCGATTTTTCAGTCCTACCAACGTAGTATTGTTGAGCTGCTACTGTATTGTGTTTCACTTTGCTATATACAACTAGACTTTACAATATGCATTTGTTTTTCAGAGTAGCCTAGTAGATATTATTTAAGTTGGCAGACTTTTGACATCATGTAATATTTATGTTGTTGCTGTATTTTTGCTTCTTCAAGTGTCATGTTTACCTTCCTCCAGTGTTATAGCAAAGTTTTAAGCATCCATTGTCATGTCACATTATTGAGAAAACCTGCAGATAGGTTATTTACCATTGATGGAAAAACTTAAGCTTTTGTTGAAAAACGAATTAAAGCGAATTCAATATGGTTATTCAATTTTTGGTTGATGAATGGTTGTTAAGGAATGTAACCTATTCGTAAATGAAGAATTTCCTGGAAATGTGTCTTTATTACTCATCTGTGGAGAATATTCACCGAGAGCTGCATAAGATTTATGTTATTTTTTTCTAAAATTCAGTTTTTGTGTGATTATCTTTGAAACATGTGATCAGGCTGAAAGCCACCTCACAATCTGGGCAGCAGAATCTCGTTTCCTTACGCTGCCCTGCTTTGAACCATACTACTCATCTTTATGTAGGAAAAGTTTTTTTTTTGGAAGGTGTGTTCGAGTCTACATTGTCTCTCAATCTGCAGAGTATGAGAAGGAGCTATTTTCTCTACCAGAAGTTGACTCTACTTTGAGGTGAAATTTTCTGCCCAAGTGATCATAAATGTTACACATTTCCAATGGCTGGTTCTTTTTTGTAAGTTTCACTGAGCATAGTGTCCCTCCTGGAGTAAATTTTACAAATCCACTCAACCCATTTCACACTCACTAAAAAAAATAGAATTTGATCTCTAACCAGCTGCATTTGGAAGAAATAAATTGCTTTCACGATAGTGTCCTTTCCACTGGAGTAGAGACTCATCAACCACTATTGCTGCTTCAGGGACGTGGAGGGCAGAGAACCACTCTTTCATGTCTCCAAGACTGGTAGGATTTTGAGAAGTTTTTTGTTGGGGAAGTTTTCACTATATTTTTAATTGTCCACAAAATCAAGAAATTTCAGCGGCAGATGAAGTCTTCTTCCCATAAAAACTTTTCTGAAGTATGGTGATGAGATGCTCTCCCATTTTGAAAAACGGCTGTGATAGTCTGGTTTCTGTACAATTCTCATCATAATAGAAACTCCAATCAATTCTTTATTTCACCAGGACTTGGCTCACTCCACCCATGCACCCTTGAGCACGGTTTTTGATCTGAATTCCTGTCCAGAAACTACTTTGCGTGGAGGTTTTTCAGCTTGGATATCAAGCCACACAGTTCATCATCCACAAAGTTTTGGAATATCTCTAAAATACCCTCCTTATTCTCCAATTGTATCATTATGCCCTTACTGGTGCCTTCAAAATCGACTCGACTATGCACTGCTTTGAGCGAGCTCCATGATAGAGGATCGGATGGTGTTCTCTCCACTTCCTCTTCCTCTGATTCATCAGTGACTGCCGATTTAGAGGAACTTACATCAGTATGCATAACAATGTTGTCGCTTTCCTCACCGCTTTACTTTCGTAGCTTTCTTTCAAAAGTTCATGAATGGCATCCAAAGAGAAAGTGTGCCTTCCTTTTCACTACTTTGCCATTACTGATGGAACACTCCAAATCAATTTGAGGTTGTGTTTTCCCCGGGAAGGGAAAAATCCAATATGAGTCCGCACCTATCTCAACAGTTTCACACACACTCTTATTACCATCTACTCATAAAAATCTGGCGTTTCACACTGACTGTACGCACAAAATTTGTACGATTTTCACTCTTGCCAAGCAGATAGAACGGTTACCCTTTCCCATGGGTGTTCTGGAATTAAGAAATTTGATGTTGGACAGTCACACGAGCCTCCCACAACCGAAGTGCCATCTGGGAAATTCCCTCGCCCGGCCACCACCGGCAATTGGTGTCGTCGTTCTACATCTCCTACCTCTTGCTGCTACACCTCAGCTCTTCCTTTGAGCAAGGCTCCTAAGAGAAACTTGATCCCCTTTTTATCACACCTTCACTGACCTTCTCCATCTCAAATAAGGCGGGAGCTGGGGATCGCACAGCAGGGAACACTTCCTTATAGGGAGTAAACAATGGTGGCAAACGGAAGTAGATGGACGTCTAATTCACACAATTGGAGGAGAAAATGACGTAGGCATAGTAGGGGTACTTTCAGGCTAGACTCCCCCAGGAAAGGCCAGGCATTAGGAAATTCCCTTGAAATTTCCAACCGTGGGCTGGTCTGTAGATATGGCTTCCAAACTCATACTTTCCCTAAAAGGTAAAAGAGGTGATTCAAAAAAGTGAATAAAGATGCGATTACGAGCATTAATTCAATTTGCTGCAGACATGACATTGAACGCTAAGTATGTCTGCTTTGATTTTAGAATATATTAGCAAACTCCTAACTCGAGCTGTGAAATGACATGGAAACCACTTTATAATAAATAAATGAGGAGTAAATACGTACTAATATTTAGGGAGAAAGGAATCACAATGATTGCCTTTGATTCTACATGCATGCATACCCATCACGCCGTTGTCAATCGGGATATCGGGAATAGGCACAGTCAAAATGTTTCACTCATTAATACAAAATAGTACACTTAACTCTGCTTCAATAATTTCCTCCATACTGACGTATCCTTGCAAACCTCTTTTGCCTCATTTACCCCCATACACTTTCATATGCGCCCTCCTGTTTTTCTTCTTCTTCTTCGGTTATCAACCCATGGGTTGGTTGGCAATAGCACGCCATTCCACTCTTTGCTCAGCTTTCCTCTTCATTTCACCATATGAGACGCATCCAGAGTCATTGATGATCTGCTTCATATAGCTTAATCTAGGACGTCCTCTACGATTTGTCCCCTCAATACAACCTTCAGCTATTAATTTTATAAAATCATTGCATCGTAGAATGTGACCTATTAGTTTAAGTCTCCTTGTCTGTATCAGTCTCCAGAGACTTCTATTTTCTTTTACTCTTCTCAGCACTTCCTCATTGGTGATTCTGTCTCGCCAGCTGATTTTCTGCATCCTTCGATAGCACCACATTTCTAGGGCCTCTAATCTGCTCTTTTCATGTTTCCCTATAGTCCAGCTTTCACACCCGTAAGGGCCACACTCCAAACATAAGCTTTCATAACCCTCTTTCTTACTTCCAAACTAACATTTTTACAAGTCAGTAGAGTCTTTTTATCATTGAAAGCTATTTTTGCTGGTTGTATTCTATTCACAATTTCACGTTTACTCCTTCCATCTTCTGTTATCTTGCTTCCCAAGTAGCAGTATTCTGTAACTTGTCCTAGTTCTTCATCATTTATTCTTATCCTTACAGGTTCACAGCAGTCTTGAGCACCGCATACCATCACTTTAGTCTTTTGCTTGTTTATCCTCATTCCATATTGGTCTCTAAGAATTCTTTCCATCTCGTTAAGTATTATTTTTAAATCTTCTTTCTTTTCTGTAACTATGGCAATATCATCAGCATATCATAACATATCTATTTTCTTCCCATTAACTTTGATTCCTACATCAACATTTACCCTTCCTTTATCGATTGCTTCTTGAATGTATGCATTGAAAATTATTGGCGATAGAGGACAGCCTTGTCTAACTCCTTTCCTTATTATAGCTGTATCTTCTTTATTCTTATTTCTAATTAAGGCTGTTTCATTTTGATATGTTTTAAATATTATTCTTCTATCGTTGTATTTTAGTCCAACTTTTTCCAAAATCCTAAACATTTTTGGCCATACAACATTATCAAATGCTTTCTCAAGATCAGCGAATGCAACATAAGTTTGTTTATTTTTAGATATTTGTTTTTCAATGAGAAGTCTTAAAGAGAGTATTGCCTCTCTAGTCCCCACTCCTCTTCTAAACCCAAATTGGTCCTCACTTAAAGTGTTTTTCAGCTTTCTTTCAACTCGTTTAAGGATTATCCTTATAAGTATTTTTGAGGTGTGTGATAATAGACTGAGTGTGCGATATTGCTCACATTTCGTAGCAGATGATTTCTTTGGTATAGGTATCATAACACATTTTTGAAAGTCTTCAGGAACTTCACCCGTCTTGTATATTTTTCTTATAAGTTGTAGTAAAGAAGCTTTCAATTTGTCACCAGCTTTTTTAATCAGCTCAGAGGGAATGTCATCACAGCCTACTGCTTTTCTATCTGGCAAATCTTGCAATGCTTTCTCAAATTCTTCCTGTAAAATATCTTCTCCTAGTTCTTCCTCTTCTATTTCTTCACTTGATTTCATTACATTATCTAATAGTGGTCCTCCTTGGTAAAGCTCTTCAATATATTCTTTCCATCTCTTAAGTGCATCGTCACCAAAAAGCATTTTGCATTCTCTGTTCTCTATCGTATCGAAAGATTTTTTGTTTTGTTTGTTGAAAATCTGTTTTGCTGTTTTAGAGGCTATGTCGGTTTTCCCTTTGTTCATATTTTCTTCTACTTCTTTACATATGTCAGTGAGGTAATTTTCTTTGGCCTTCGTAGATTCTCTGTTGATATGATTCCTGAGTTTTCTGTATTTGGTTCTACTCTGCTCGTCAGTGGCATTCTTGTAAATTCTTCTCTCCTCGATGAGAAAAACTATTTCAGGCATTATCCATTCTTTTCTGTTTGCAGGTATAACTTTACCGACAGATTCTTCAGCTGCTTTATGTATGCCATTTTTAATCTGAATCCATTCTTCATTTGCGCCTCCATGAATAATATTTGATGCTATGTCATCGGTTCTCCGTGCATAAGCTATCATTGTTTCGTCAGTTTTTAGATTGTCTCTATTCCATGTCTTATTAAGTTTTTTCTTTAATCGTTTGAACCTAAGTAGACACTTCATCATGACTAAATTGTGATCACTGTCAATATCTGCTGATGGGTAGCTTCGGCAGTCCATGATTTGGTTCCTAAATCGTGACTTAACTAGAATGTAGTCAATCTGTTGTCTCCTGATGTCTCCTGGAGCTCTCCAAGTGTATCTTCTTCTTTTATGATGGCTGAATAATGTATTTGCCATGACTAAATTGTGTTTCGCACAAAATTCAATTAGCCTGCGGCCTCTTTCATTCTTACATCCTAGTCCAAACTTTCCTACAATTCCATCTACTTGTTCTTCTCCTACGCTTGCATTCCAGTCTCCTATTATTATTAAGTTCTCTTCACCTTTTACATACTTTATTACATTATTTATATCTTCATTTATAATTTCTATCGCTTCATCTTCTTCTGAGGATGTTGGCATGTAGACTTGTACTATTACAGTATCCTTTGGTTTGGTTTCAAGTTTGACTAGTACGATCCTAGAGTTATATTGCACATACCCTTTTACAAGATTTCCAAGTTTCTTGTTTAAAATTATTCCGGCACCTCCGATTCCAGGAGTACCCTGATTAGTACCCGTATAAATGATCCGGTACTCTCCTGACCAGAAATCTCCTGGTTCTGGCCATCGCATTTCAGATATTCCAAGAGCCTGTTTTTAAAACTCCTCATATTCCTCCTCCTAAGAATTTCCTCTACCACAACTTTCTCGGCCTACCTCTACCTCTCACAACCAAGCACACTCCTTTCATTTAAATCCTTTTCAAATTTATCTATCTATTACCTATCTATTTTATACACGTCCATTACTGGAGCATTTAACCCACATTTATTCATGACCCACTCATTCCTGACCCTATCCATTCAACTTTTGCCACAAACACTCCTCGGATAACTCATACCCACGGCGTTTAGTCTACTCTTATGTCTATCCTGAAATACCCATGTTTCACTTCCATATAGCGAAGTGGGAAGAAGTACACTTTTGTACACGGCAATTTTTGCTTCCTTAGACAGGCACTCATTCCTCGATATGCTCCACATGCTGCCTAACACTTTCCTTCCAGCATTCGCACGTCTCTTTATCTTCTCATCTATTCTTCCATCTTTCGCGTACATCTTACCTAAGTACACAAAATCATCCACTTGTCTAATTACTTCACCATTTGCCCTCATCACACAGTTATTCTCCCCATTCTCCTTATTAAAAACTACTATCTTACTCTTGCACGCATTTACCGTCCATTCCATTCTCTCTGTTGACTCACAAAACTTATCTAGGAGCTTCTGTAATCCCTGTTGACTGTCTGAGATCAAAACAGCATCATCCGCATACAGAAGAACTCGCAAGTTCACATTTCCAATCAAAACACCATCGTTATCACTACATGCGTCTCTAACACATTTATCCATAAATACATTAAACAACCATGGAGACATTACGCATCCTTGCTTTACACCTCAATTTATTACAAACCAACCACTCAGAGCTCCGTTAACTCTTACACTTGCCTTTCTATTGTCATATATTGCCATCATAACATTCAATAACTGCCCATTCACACCATAGTCTCTCATAACCTTCCACAACTTCTTTCTATTTACTCTGTCATATGCCTTCTCTAAATAAACAAATGCACGGTACACTTTCTTTTGGACACTCCTACATTTTTCTATCACCTGCTGAAGCATAAAAAGCTGGTCACTACATCCTCTCCCAGGCATAAACCCACACTGCACACCCCATATTCTGTCGGAAGTAATATTCCTCACTCTTTCGATTAATATTTTACTGAACACTTTTCCCGGGATACTCAATAAACTAATGGCCTGATAATTATTACATTTGGTCTTTCCTCCCTTCCCTTTGTCCAACGGAACAATGATAGCATTCTTCCAATCCGCTGGAACATCAGAAACCTGTAAGCATAAATTGTATAGTTCACGCAGTCTACAAATTAGTAATTTACACCCACATTTCAACATTTCACTCGATATCCTATTCCATCATCACATTCTCACAAACCACTTCACAAGGCTAACCCTCAATGCCTGCAATATTATTGTACAATCTTCGAAATACTCCCTCCAGCAGTCCCTGACATTGCTCTCATCCCACATGATCTCTCCACTTTTGTTCTTCCCCGCATTCATTCCCCTACCTTCATCAATCTTAGCCCTTTTTACCCACTTCCAAAACAGCTTTTTATTACCTTCATCATCACTCTGCATATTGTTAGCTTCATCTGCACACATTCTTTCTTTGCTCTCTTTCACAACGATTTTGCATTCATTCTTTTTCTTTCTGTAAATCTCACATGCCTTAGTACGCTCTTCCTCAGATTTGGCGGCAATCATATTCTTGTACGCCTCTTTCTTTTCTCTGACTGCAATTTTCACTTCTTCATTCCACCAAGCATCGCCTTTCATTCTTTCTACCACTCCTTTTAAACACTCCCTCGCATCATTCACGTTCTCGTTTCTGATATGCTCGTCCCATTCTCTCTGCTTCAACGATAGAGCATCCTCAAGCATGCAACCATACCGCATTCTTACCTCGCTGTCTAGCAACCTTTCCACTTTTACTCTCAACATTCTTCCTTGGCACCCACTTTCTGCCCAGATTCACTTTGGAGAGTACCAAATAGTGGTCTGTTCCACATTCAGCAACCCTCATCACTCATGTGTCCCACACTAACTCTCTCAATCTCTCATCATACACAATAAAATCAATCATGCTTTTACAATCGCCTCTTTGCCAAGTATACATTTGTATTCTCTTATGTTTAAAACATGTATTCGACACAAACAATCATTTTTCCAAGCACACACTCACCAAGTTTTCACCATTATCATTCACTCTGGGGTCACCAAAAGGCCCAACCACTCTCTCAGGTGCATCCCGCCTCACACCAACCCACCCATTCATGTCTCCTAGTAAAATTATTCTCTCACCAGGATTACATTCATTCAAAACCTCTCTCAGTTTTTCCCAAAACTCATCTTTCACACAGTCACTCTCTCCATCCACTGGTGCATAGCACGCCACAATCACAACTCTCCTTATACCTACTTTCATGCGAACCCAGAGCAATCTAGGGGATACTAACTCGTACTTCCTTACTAGCAACTTAGCTCTCTCATCAAGAATGAGTCCTACACCTTGACTGCCTTGTACATTATCTTCAACTCCTGACCACAATGCCAGACTACCGTCATCTAATTTAACAGCATCCCGCCCTTTACACTTAGTTTCACATACACACAAAACATCCATTCGTCTCACTTTCATTTCATTCAGCTACTCATGCTCCTATCCATGCACTCTTCTCACATTCCAAGTACCGAGAGTCCAGTTCGTTTCCAGTCCGTATCTTGATGGGCCAACCTTATTCAGCTTCCACCACCCATCGTGGCTTCGGCTGTGCGAGGCAACATTTTGACGTTTAGCAGTAAGTTGTAATAGAGTATGCAAGGTTACCAGCCTTCGCAGTACCCGCACCACGTGCATCTTTCCTTGCTAACAGTTACATTGCTCTACCGGTCAGTTTTGGCACATTTTCGCCAGTATGCCACAAGAGAAATCAAACCATAGTAATACCCTAGGCCCACTTTTCCTATTCTGATCAAGGTAGGATCCCTTCTGAAAGGACTACCTTGAGAGCAAGCATACTGTTGCCTGCGACCCACCACTAGGAGGTATCTGCGGTGTACTGACACACCGGGTCACGATTCTAAAACGGTAAAAATGTTTTTACGGAAGTAATGAAATACTGGTGGATTTTGAAAACATTACCCGGCGCGAAGCCCAAGAAAAATATGAAAACATAATACACCGGGAAAATCTTAAATCATTTATTAATGAAATACGCCAAAAAAGTAGGGGTTATGCGACCCCTATACACAAAGTACGGGTTCTGACGAGAGTGTGTATTTCTGACAAAATATTCTCTGAAGCTGCCATCTGCTAGCCAGAGAACGTACTTGAAGGACGAAGGAGGGTACGTGAGAAACTCCCTGCAAGATATCTCGTCATCCTCAGGCAAGTGGTTAAGAAGAGGATAGAAAGATAGTCTTACTTTGGACGTTTCATGTCTTAGCCCTTCTTCAGGTGTAGTGATAGTGATACTGCTTTTCCTCTTCTTAATTAATGTAAATGAGTAAAATTTTTAATCTAACTAAGAGCTTCATTCAGAAACTGATTGCTAATAAGTTTTCTGAAGATTTTCAATAAATTATTAGCAAATCTTGTTTTAGAGGTTTTTGATTATATTCCAATATTCAATATTCAAATGTGAGAGAATCACTTTTCGTCCCCTCTCTAATTCTTGCAAATATTACACAATGGACTCTAATAAGCTACATGTGTTTGACTTCTACAACAATTCACCATAGGCTAGGTACCATTAGAACAGATGGTAATGGAACTGTTAGTATTTTATAGAAGAGAGGAGTATTTCCAAGCACTATAGAGTCATGGAAAGAAAGATACAAAAATGAATTTGGGGACCTAGAGGCAAATTGAGTTTTAACAGACTCAGTTGGCCATTTTGTGTGGGTCTAGTATCAGGAAGCATAAAAGCAGGGCTATTCCAGATTTTGTGATTAGAAGAGGACATGTATTAATTCTATCTCATAATTGAGTTGGATACTAAGAATATAAAATTCATTTAACTCCACAGTTATTTCCACCTTGGTATGTAAAAATTACAAAATATATCAATTGGTATATGTATGTACAATAAAAAAGAACTTGACAGAGGTTCATTAAGAAGAGGAAAGGAATTATTTTTTGCTCCAACTACCTTAAGTGCTTCCTTAAATATTTGGGTTCATAGGTCAGATTTTTCTTCTTATATAATGCCTTTTTTCCTTAGCTGTCCAACCAGTTATTTCCTATTTTATTATCAATTACCATTGATTCCATCTCCCGAATGATAAAATTTGTCTGCTGCTTCCTGTTTCTGATGTCCCCATGTACACCTGTCTCCTCCGTGTCTTCTTCCTCAGACCATCACCTTAGTATGTACAGTCTTTTTTTATCTTTTGGATTAAATTCTTCATTGGCATTTCTTAGTTATACAGAGTCTTCTTGAGATCTTCTGTCTCTTCTGCCATTAGTATGCCTTTGGCAAAACATAGCATGCTACCTCTTTCTCTTAATGTATCCATCTCCTGTGTATGCCTGCCCAAACCTTTATTTTATTTTTTTACTTTTCATACCATTTCATTGATGGAGACATTAATATCTAGGGAATAAGCCTGTATCCTTGTCTCACTTTTATGGTACTCTTGCTTTCTTATTGAACTTTTATTTGATCACTTACAACTGGGGCCCAGTTCTGTGACTTAGTTTTCTCCCAAAAACGGGAGAAAAGAGGTTTGCGGGGTGCTCATGCGAGCATTTTCTCCCATCCATAGTCTGTAATGAGTCTCTCTGGGAGAAAGAGAAACACAATGTGCCCACAGATTAGAAACTGCCTGACTCCAGTCTGCCACTCGCAAAGCACCTGACAGCTCCCCACCTGGGAAAAAAAACTACGCTTGTCAACAGTGTTTCTACATTTTGACCAATAGCATTAGAGTTCGCTGTTTGTTTTATTCTCTTTGGGAAAACAGCAAATCCACTATCCATGAAAATGAAGTCTGTATTTTTCGCTTCTGTACCTGAACATGAGTGTAATATTTATATTCTGTCGGTTTTGAACTGGAAGAGCAATGATGGCACGTACGTCTAATATGTTCTCTCATGTACTTGTTTGTGTGTTGTAATGCATCCAAGTATGTGACTGCTTATCTTATTAACACCAGTGAATCAAGGTTAAGTGGTCATTTGGACCCATGCGACAACAGACAAATAAAAGGCGTTATTAAACTGTTCTTGTTGTTCTTATTTTCTCCAAGCTGTATGTTAATTTAATTCTAACTTCAGGCTTATCACCAGAGCATACGTGTTCATGATACTGACATAATCCTAATATTCATTTAATCAACTTAAATTACTTGAGCACCTACCCTCAATGAATGGTTAGAATAGGCTGAAGCATTTCCTTGGGATTAAGGAACTATCCCTTTGCGTTTCAATGATATTTTTTTGATAGTTTTAACTATGAATTGATATTTTTTGATAGTTTTACCTATGGATTGATGCTATTGTGATGCGTAATCTTGAAAATGTAAGTGAAAGTCATCGGAAACTTTCCTTTTGATCACAATGTGTTTTACAATATGTCATTACTGTGGCAAGGCTAGGATCTTTCATACAAATTGTGTAGGATGTTTTATGTTTGATTGGGGCAATTACTAAAACTTTGGATGCTACTCTTGAAATTCCTTGTGAAGTGGGCATGCTTGTCAAATGGTGATTCTGATTTATGATATTGAAACGATTGGGCCACTGATGGCTGAGGTGTGATATATACGTGGATAAAGTGAAACTGAAACTCAAAGAGTACAATTGGCATTATTTAACTGACATGAGGAGGCTTTGCTGTGCCAGAATTGAAGCCATATTGCAAATATTCATTTTCAGACCATTTGTAAAGCAATCACAATGCTCCCGCCAGCATGAAAAGGCACAGGCAATTTCATTGGCTCTCAGAAGTAGATCACTGAAATTCGTCCCATAATCAGCTATAGCTTTGGAATGTTTCATACCCTCACTTTACTCTTTTCGGTTTGGGTGACTGAGTATTCTTTAACCAGTTAGAGACTACTGATGGGAGAAAACTTAGGGAGAGAACTCTTTCTCTCATCTGCCGTCCCGAAATTACGGACTTTGGCCCCTGGTCTTCATAAAGGCTGTAGATGTCCCCACTGCCATTGTAAGTAGCTCTTATGTCCTTCGGAATTCAGAAAATTTCATCACAGTCCATCATGTTGAATTCCTTCTCTTAATTGTATACAGCGAATGAAAGGCCAATTGATTCTTCTTCACTTGTATTGTACTTTGGGAGTATGAGAGCCTGAAGAGCTTATCATATGTCCCCCTATTATTCCTGCAACCAAACATCTTCATTCTGTAATTCTACTGCTTTACATTCCATCCTATTGTTGATGATTATTAAAAAATATCTTCAATTCATGCACCATTAGACTCTTATCTGAGAGCTTTACACAAGTATGCTTTACATGTCACAAGTTTTTTTATAAAGCTTGATTTAAGTCCAACTCCAACATTTTCACTAGCCTAGAAGCTATCGCATCAATTGTGAGAGCTAGATTTTGTTATTAAAGTAATAACACTTGAATGAGTTGAAGCTGTTCTCTGTACTCAAGGCCATTTGTGTTAGAAATGGACCATGGGTCGGTGTGGTGCTTCTTTGTCTAGGTTCTGAAATCACCAAGCTCTCAAGTTGAGGCTAGTAACTCTTGGGGTTTTGCTTGTGATGTAATGGCATTAACTTGGTTCTTCTGCGATAGATGTACAAGTGGATAAATCATCATTTTACTGTTTGAATTTGCTGTATTTAGGCTATATTGAGTTTCCCCCTACTAATGTATTGTCTTCAGAACCTCATGGTGTACTGTGAATGTTGCATGCTAGAGTGTTTCTCCAAAGATAGCAACTTAATCCTTAATTTTTGATGTGCAGTCTGCCCGACCACTGCAATTTTTAAATTATTAATATTTTCAAAACGTCTGAAATTCTTGTTACCTTCGTCATTTTGTCTATTAAGGATGTATCATCCTCATAATTTTATAAATTTATCCTTTATTTCTGTAAAATGGCATTTGACCTGAATGAGCGGTCTGTGAGACCTCACATCACTAAATTGGAAAATCGCTAGTTTCTCTGTTGGTAGATATGATTCTGAAAGAGGTTAAAAAGACAAGCAAATGCGATTCTATAAGTATGAGAGTAACGATATCCTTGTTTGTACCATTTGATAGTCACGCAATGTACATAATTTATTTATAGATTTTGGAAAATACGTTTGGTAAGATAGAATGGTTACTTAAGATGATGCTGATGATGCTTACAAAATTAAAAAATTCTGCTCCTTTTGGAAATTTCATGCACCTAGCCCTATAAACGTGAAACATAATAAGAGATTTTGTTAACAATTATTATAATACCGCAGTTTATTGCCTGTTTTTTGACATTATGCCTGTACTCCTTGTAACCAATTACACAGGTTGGTCGTATACGATGGGGGAATGACTTTGAATCCTGAAATAATGCACACCCACGCCTTCCTTGTGCTATTCATTTGTTCCCTTCTTTGGGTAATTGACCTCTTGTATAGTCTTTGGGATATGTGCATCAAACCAAGGAATTTTACAGCTGGAAGAAATGGAAAAGGGCCAGGGAAAAATCGGGAGTAAAACGTTGCACTGAAAGTGCTGTTACAGCCAGATTTGTGAAAAACATATTTTTCACTATCTCTGTTGGCTAGTTTTATACCACAATAACTTGGAAAACCCTTGAGTGTAAAGTTTTGCTTGTGTTCGAAAAACCACGATGACTCTCACTGGCCTCTGTTTATTGCCCGTGCCTTTGTGATGTGAATGCCCATTCGTGCTCACCGTCCTCCTTTCTGGCAGTCATCTGACACGAGGACATATGCCGTACATGTGTGAGGGGAATTTTGGGAATTGCAAAAGCACGGAGGGTAGAAAATCCTCCACTCGTCTCACACGTGTCCATTTAGATAATGATGCGGAAAGAATGGCCCAATACCAAATTGACCCGGTTGCTCCAATTTCCGATTTATTGTGCTGTCTAATAAAGAACTCCCAACGCTGCTATTCATTGGGCACCACAACTGGCATTAGTGAAATTGTAACTGCCTTCAGGAGTTGTTGCCACTTCAAAATGTATATCCCCTGCATGTCAGCCAAGTTTGGTTTGAAAATGATGTGCTTGACTGTCGCTATAAAACAACTATCTTTATAATGCCTATTTATATACAGGAAAAGACACTGATGGGTTAGGTTTTCTCAGAGAAAGACCAAAAGTCATCGAAGCCAACTCAATCTGTTCTTCCTTTCTCTGAGCCAATCATGGAGTCCCATAGAAACATCACAGTGGATACATAATTGGTTCACATCTATTGAGCCGGTAGAAAAGTTGAAGTGAGAGAACTGTCGTATGTTGGCACGATGAGAAAAAATAAAAGGGAAATACGTAGTGAGTCGGCCCATCTAAAGGGCATATAGTGGGCTCTTCACTGTACGGATTCTTGGCTAACAAGACTATAGTTTCCCATGTTCAATAGAGAAATAGGTCTCTTTTTTTGGTTCCTCAGTGAACCACAGGGAGAGCGACAACATCAAGTCAGGGAAAGCAGAAGTTATAGTTTTATAACGCCGCCAGGGGTGACGTAGATACATTGGATAAAATGTATTGTGGCTACTCATCCAACCAAAGGATAAAGAGGTGACCAATGGCAGTGTTTTTCAGACTATTAGATATTTCCTTTGTCAACTCGTTTGTGCTTTGGTAGTCTGCAAAAGACAAAAAATATATGACAAGGTTTGATTTTATAAAATCGGTAGCAGCAGGATAGTAAGGCCCCACTTGAGAAGGAGAATGTCCAGTCCTAAACTTCCATGACAGGTATGAAAAAGTATCAGACAGATTCTACACTTACCATTGGAATAGGCAGGAGAGGTCGAAAACAGAGAGAAGCGGACTAAACGTAGACTTCATAAAAAAAGCGAAAAACTTCTTTCTTCTGTTTCAAATGCAAAAACCCTGTGAGCTTAGAATGCACATAAAATGTAAAAGGGCCGTTCCGATATGGAGGTGTGAGGCATTTTTCAAAAAAAGTAGTAATTTTGATCTATTGCAGATTTTGTCAAAATAAGTATTAAATGAAATATTTTCAATCGTGTATTATTAATTAACACAATTACTTAAATATTTAAGATCTTATTTTCACTTCTAGAAAAACATTATCGATTTATGACTCTAATAATAAATTGTGTTTTTTCTTTAAATTTTTTTTACCCTGTTTCAAATAATAAATAACCAAAAAAAAATGTTCAGTATTGGTGATTTAGAAAATAAGATATGGGTGTGTGACAGTGCTGAGAGATATACAATTGAAAACATGCACTAAAAATATTGTAACAACATTTTATTTTTATTTAACAAATTGTGGTCTACCAGACCTCACGCCACTGGTTGTGTGAGAAGAAATGCACGTCACTGGATTAAGATAATAATATGGTTAAACCTAATTGTGTCTGTTTTCAGCTAGCAAAAGAAAAAAGTGCAAATATTTCATTTCAGTAGTAATTTATATGACAGTTCAACCTCTAATAATTGACATTGTATATAAAATAACCTTACCTGATTTAGTTTTTATCCTGGTCAAGTCAAATGATTTTTTCATGGTAAATTCAAGCCTTTGATGTATGTGTACCCCTGCTAGTGACTTTGCACCATATCCTTTGTAAATGCAATGATTGGAAATTTCTCTTCTCATTACTCATCTTTGTGCATTCTGCTCAGTTTCACTCCTATTTGGTCTTTTGGTCTATACTTGTCACTTATAAAGGTTTGAAGGGATGACTGGTGTTCATTAACAATATGTTTGGGAAAGGAAGGTGCTATAGGAATGGTGAGGTTATGAGAATGGCTCTCAGGTGCTTGCATGTTCAATGTGACAATGTAATCATATTTAGTTATATGGGTATGTGGACTTGCTAGAGAACCCATTAGTCAAGTTGTGCTGCTGATAACGTTAATTCAATTATAATTCAAATTGATTTAGATGTGAAAAGTTTTTCGGGACTAAATTAGCTGGTATCATGCTAATTCATAGGCCTTACATAAATTTGTAGAACAATTAATAAGGTGAAATGGTCATAAATTGCATTCTTAGCCATAAGCAGCCATTATGTTTACATATATATAATCTTTGAATGTGTGAAATTCATGATAACAAGTGAATTTTGCACTGTTGGTAAATCCTATTAAGACTTGCAATGTTTAAGTAGATGTAAATGATTTTTGTACATGTTCAAAATTGAAGGAAAGGCAATTCCAGATTTTTCCTTTTTGGGTAATTTTTTTAGATTTGTATTGATGCAATATTGCATGTTTCTGTGCCAATTCTCTGTCTTAGTCTGTAACAGTTTCTAATTATCACTAATTTTATGTCTGTAGAAATAATTGGACTTCATCAATAATAGGACTTCATGAATGAAGTGTTGGACAATGTTCTTAATAATGTGAAAGGAATTACTCCCAAGTCTTTCATCTTTGAGTGCTCTTTTACTAGTTACCTGAATTTCCTATCCAGTACTATTTCTTTTTATCTTTCAGAAGTTTCCTGTAGAGGATGCTATGTCTAACACTGACCCATTAACGAATGCTATGACAGAAGATTATTGCATTGACCCTGAAGAAGTAGCATTTATTCAGGTGTGTTGCTAGCTGATGTGCTACATTTCTATATATAATAGAGCCCACTTAAATTAACTCCACTTTTGTTTGAAAACCTAACAGACTTCCATTTTATGTTCATTATGGGACTGAGGTATGATCCATGATGCCTTTTTATCTGTTGGCATGTTGGACGTAGATTGTTTCTGCATTTCTCATTGCTGTAAAGTGCCAGTTTATTGATATGTTGTTTATAGAGTGCTTTTAGCCAAAAGGGATGTGTTATTAGGTGCTTGTAAGGAGCATCAAGACATGACGTAATTTTGTTATCATGTGCTTCTGATTCTAAATTTAGTGGTCTCAACCATAAATTCTGATTTTCTTTTTGCCTCAGATGTACTTCCATTGATTCTCAGTTTCCCAATCATCATTTATTTTAATGGTAGATAATTCATCATTCATTCTTCATCCTGATTTATGAGTAATCAATGACATCCCATCATCCAGTGAAGGTTGGAGGTTTTTTGTGAATGTCATCTTTGCCATAATTTTTAGTGTGAAAACACTTATGGTGTAATAAATGGTGCCAGTGGCTTCCTTGAAGGATGAGATTGTTAGTTCTGGTTTCTGTTACAGTTTTTACAATGCCAGATGTTGAAAGAAAAAAGTCAGATCCATATGTATTCTCTAAAATTCATTAAAAAGTTAACTGTATGAAGTTTTATCATTCATTTTATTGATTTTTATAAAATGTTTTTGGAGGTATAATCCTGTATATCAAATTTCATTCTTCCAGTCCATGCTTCTTTTACCGTTGTTTATTCATATAAAATAACTTACTCATATCACCTTTACACTAGAACACTAGCAAAGTGACTTGGAGTACATGCTGGTACCTGGGTAGTGCAAACTTGATTCATATTGTTAGAGTTTTTCTACTTAGACCTATGGGCAAATTTGATTGGTGGTTCACAAAACTTTCTACCTAATGAATAATCATTATTTTTAAGGTGATTTTGCACTACACCGACTGATGTTTTTGATTACGTACCACATACATATAAAGTGATATCTTTGATTCACTTAAACAGTTGGTCATCAAAACTCATGCTCACATCCACTACCTTTCCTCAGAGTGAACTATTCAGGCATTAATTTGCCTCCTCAATGCCACTGAGTGTAGCTCAATTTTAAGTTACTTGAGTTATAGAATGACATATCTGTGGTCATATTTACTTATGTGCGTTTGGATAAAGCTTTTATGTTAGTTGGAAATTTGTCCTCTTTCTTCTCAAAACAAGGCCTATTGTTCATCCATGTGACATCTTGTTCGGGCTTTAAGACATTTCTCTTTTTAGTAATCATAATGTTCTTATTGCAATTTCATTCTGATCATGTTATTATGTACTTATGTATACACTTCATATTTCACGCGTCATAGCAAACTGAAGCAGTCTCACAGTGAGACATTCTTTCGTGAAGTCATTAGAATACTAATTTTATCTTGGGATATCTCTGCTGCTCTTTTAAGTGTACTTTTTTCAAACCAGGTCATGTTTCCTTCTCTCTGTCATACTTTGACTGAAAATTAATGCTCCAGCTATCGATGTGCTCTTTAGGCTTTAATTTCTTTTTCTCTGCAGCACGTAATACAGTGTATTTGTACATACTAGCAGTGCAGTGTATTTGTACATACTAGCAGTGCTCCTCATCATCCTAATTATTCTTTTGGTGTTTACGAGCATCACTGAGCAAGAATTCATGGTGAAAGAAATGAAAAATGTTACTTAATCCAGACCACTGCTAATTTAGTTAGCCAGGTTTGAGTTCCTCACGGTTGACCAAAATAATGACTATGTAATTGTTCAGAACTGTAACGCATTTATAGTGGTGTGGAGCATTTGAATTTTTTAAATTTCAGAATACATTGAGTCAGTACAGTCAACTACCTAAGTTAATTTGGAAGTTCTCCCAGTGCCATGGCTTGGAGCGATTGGGAACCATCATGAGATTTGGTGAAAGATCTTCATATGCCAGCAGTGTATTGGAAAGTTGATATGGCAAGGATTGTGGGAGGGGAGGCAGTGGGCAAGGTGTGAACAAACATGCAAAGAGAAGGTCTATCTATGGTTTGTGCAAGGTATCTTGCAAGTTGAAAGGAAGTGAATGCTCTGAACTCTTTCAACTGGTCATGATTATTCTTTGGTATTCATTGGCAGAATGGGAATCACTTTGGGTTTGCAGGTATCAAGTTTACTCAAGTTTGGGTGTAGAAAGAAGCAGGAGAAGAATATTGGGTTCTTGCCGTCTTATGAGACGAAGAAATAATATGACATAAAGTCAGTGTGCCAATTTAATCATCTTTGAATTGCTATTTCTCTCATCAGAGAAGTCAGTAACTCGGTGTATGCCCTCCTTAGAGTTACTTTGAGAACCAGGATTACTGAGGCATTTGGGTTGTCAAAGCATCTTGGTGTGTTTTAGTGTTGTTTTAAAAAGTGTCTAGTGTCTTGTTACAATTTACTTTGGCTCTGGCATAGCTACACAAAGGTGGTAGATTCAAGTCCCACCTTCGATATAAGTTTTTTTACAAAATGACATAAGTGATAATGGATTTTAGCCATCATAGTATTTGTAAAATGTCGTAGGCCTGTCCAGTTCATTACCTGAAGTGAAAGATATATGGTGGATTGTAACAGTAGTTGAAAGGGAGTAATAAGTACAACAAAAAAATCTAATGGTGAAGCAGGTAAAGGATATCACTCTCTAAATATTCTGTAATTGGTGAATTGTGTTCTTTCAGTCCTGCGGTGAGGATTCCCATTATGCTGAGGGTGATCATTATGCTGAGAGTGATATGTCAGTTTTAAATGCATTGCAAAGAGCCAGTCCTTCAAAAAAGTGATCCATTTCAAAGTCTTATTCATTCCATTATGTATAAAGTTACCGTCCTTCACAAAGTTATTCCATTTATCCTGTCAATTATTCAAGGAGCAGTGGATACAAATCCTAAGTCTCCTTATGGGTACCATGTTTGCAGATTGTCACTCAGCGCAGACAGTGGTAACGAATTTGTGAGTTCATCCAATTACTGTTCTTATGTATGTGTCAGAGCGATAAGTTGATGAATTCAGTTGTTATAAATTGACCATTCTCATCGCTTGAACCAAGGGTAAGGTAATGGAAAGCTATACTGCAGGAGTCACGGGAGAGACTAGAGATGGGATAAAATGAGCTGAGCGGTTCAAATGGAACAGTTCCATTAAATAAACAGTTTGCACAAAATGCCCACTGCACTGGTCGGAGTCACAGTCCACCCATCCATTTGATAATACACCTCCTGGAGGGTGGAGTTTAAAGTTGTCCTTGAGCCCCAAGGAAGAAAAGGCTGAACTGCATAAGGAGGAAGATTAGGAACTGCTCAGAAAGAGTTTCTGAACAGTATAACCAGTGGAGGTCAGATATGGTACTGCTCAGTAAGAATCACTGAACTGCATGTTCAAAAGAGTTTAGCTGCTGAGTTTCTCGTAAAGATTTGTTGAAGAGCAGGATGAAAAGCATCGGGAGCATTCGGAGAAACTTGAGTTGCCATATCAGCTCAATGCTATTCCAATCGGGAATTATCTTTGCAAATGCGTGGAATGGGTTATGATTTGTAGGGAAATAAAAGCGTAATGCTGTTTTATTCACATGAATTTTTGTGGCCACATAATACTGTCAATGAAGCGAAAACTTAAGTTCGACATGGAAAATGCATTCTTGAATCAAAGGGTCAAATGTTGAGTAAAATAAGGGAAACTAAACTATTCCACATTACAGGTTTTTTATAATCATTCTTATATTTTATACATTCATCAAGAGCATTATTCAACCTGGACAATAAATGGTGGAAAACTATTGATTATCATATGCCTTGCTCAGTGAAATGATCAAAGCATTAATTCTTCCACATTTTAATACAAACATTTACAGAATGGGGGTGATAATAAAACTCTTGTTCTGAGAAGCTGGATATTCATATTCAGAGTGATATCTGACTGGAGTTAGCTCTGCGAATATATGAGCATATGCGTTTTCTCAGTTATTAATGCTCTAACCCCCTCTCCTTAATTATATTGACGTCTCAGCGTAGAAAATACCCTAGTTAGTTTCGTTTCTGTACATTATAAATTTATTGCTTAACCCTTTGAGTGCCACCAATTTTTCGGTGGGTACTCACAGAAGTGCCATGGGTATTTTGATATATTTGTAGGCCTTTATTCATACAATTTTTATTTGTTTATTACGGCAAATTAATTATTATTTTTTTTACTATTTTTACATGATCATTTCTGTATTTGAAAAAAGAATACTTTTTTGCTAATGAATACGAAAAAAATAATTTTTTTTTGTAATGACTCATTGTTTAAACAGGTCTCCTCATAGACAACGATATATCGTCGTTGGCACTTCTGGCACATTCTGCAAACGACAATATATCGTCGCGTGGCACTCAAGGGTTAATGATAGAAGATAGTTTTGTTATTATTTCTAATTTTTTTCATCATTTACTTGTTGACTGATTATTTTTACGAAATTGGATTCATTACTTTCAATATTCTTTCTATTTAAAAGTTCAATCATCTAAGAAAAATGACTAGTGGATAAAGAATACATAGTTCATATATAGATGAAATTCTTCTGGTGGATTGGTCTTGAGATAATGAATTTTTTCACCTCTTGCCAGCGTTTAGTAGTTTTATTACTACATAATTATTAGGGCTAATAGGATGCCATTAAAAATTCTTTGTTGAGTTTTTTTGTTGATCTCTATATATTTCAACCAACAAAATTGTTACCATTTATTTACTTAATAGTCTGCCTGCTCTGACATGAATTCATGTCAACAGTTAATCTTCAGGTAAACACAGTGTTTTAAATTTCTTGTATGATTATGAAAATTTTATTTGATTTATTCTTGTTGTACATTGTTAGCCCTGATGTTGCAGTAATTATACTGGGAAATGTTGGCTAGAGGTGATGAAATTTATTATTCCGAGACCACTCCCCCTGAAGATTTTTTTAGGTGTATAAAAGTGGTCAAAAATTACTCACATAGTAGTTAGTAAAAGGAATTGGAGATACTGTCTATTAAATATTATAAAAATGTTGATTTAATTATCATTACTTTCATTTGCATGCTGTGAGTTATCTCAGGGAACCTGAGGCAGCTGGAGTGGATAAAAGTCTCCCTTTAGCTTCATTTAATGACTATATTTCTGTCCTTTATTTGAGATCCTGATAATACAAACGTCATAATACTCTCTCCCCCTGCCCCCCCCCCATTTGGAATGATGTGACTGTTTAACATAAAGAGCTGTATGGCACACCTCTCAGAGACTTAGCAGTTTGGTTACCCCTGCTGAGTGAATTCCGCTTTGATGGCATCATCTCGCTTCTGAAGCACTCCCTCTTTCACCATTGCTGCCAAGCTTGAACGATCAGTTACCTCAGTGTGAAGATTGTTCTTGGCCCTCCACATTGATTGACGTAGGCATTTATTCCTGGGAGTGTTTTTTTAAACAAAATATTATCTCATAATTGAATGATTTAATCTAATAAATTATTGCGGCTCTTTATCAATCTAAATTTTTAAGTAATTCTTTTTTATATTCACTTATTGTGGCCGTTCAGTTAATCAGGATGGTTACACAAAACTTAGTTCCTTTACACTGATGAGGATAGATTTAAAGAGTTGATGGAAGGAAATAGATATTTTAAATTATAAGGAGGATGCATATTTTATTCCCATAAGGAAAATGCATATTTTAAACGAGGAGTGAAAAGGAGCCGTTAGTTTAACGTCCCATCCAATTGATGTGGTATTCTACTCCCAAGTGCTCTCCTAATGACTCCAAGGAGAGCATGGGATTCATTTGAAAAAAGTTCCCTGCATCTTCATTTGTGATGGAGGGAAACCACACATTTCTTTTCTTCTTTACAATCCCCACGCTCGAGAAATCATAATCGCGGCTCTACCAAAGCAATGGTTCCCAACTCCCACTCTGCCACCAATTACCAAAGAATAATCCTTGCAAGTTGAAAGAGTTTGGACCATTTCGAAGTTAGCATTTCATTTCAACGTTAAACATGAGTCTGTTCACTCCCTCTCCCACTCTCTCTCTCCTCTTCAACCTTCTCCTACTCTTCTTACCAATTCAGCTGTGAAGTACGCTGCCAGCATGCAAATATTGAAATGAGGGATGGACAGATCCTGAGTTTTTTTAAATCTGTATTGGGGTCGATCCTCGATTTGCAATCTCGAATCTCATGAATATTTTTGTATCCTAGGTTATATTTTAGCAATGTGGTCAGGATTTGATAGAATCAAAATGAATCCATGGATTCGAGATTCAATCTTCTGCCTTTGATGAACGTTCAAACCATGGTTGTGCGGGTGGCTCACGTTCAACATCATGGTGAACTCTAAATCACGGTAAAATTCAGTTCAGATTTATGGAATTGTAGCGTCATTTCACTATAGAAGTATAGATATTTTGTGTAAAAATTAGGGATGGATCGATACCAGAAACTGCCGATACCAATACCAATTCCGATGCCATTTCTCCTCCCCACGATACCATTACCGATACGACTTCCTTCAATACGGCATAATACAATCTCAATATTCTATCACAAACATTTTAAGCTGGCTCAATCAACTAAGAAACCAGATTACCGAAACAACCATTATTACACAGGCGAAACACTAAATTCACTGAAGAAAGGTGATCGAAAGAAACGCACTGTCTCACATTGAGCTGATGGCGTTCGGTACCAGAGCACTCTAGTGGTAGAATTCGACACCTCGTTTAATTGGCCGAATTGGCGGTAAAAATCTGAAAATGGAAAAAATCTGAAAAACACTGACGTGACTGACGATACCGATGCTACCGATACCATAAGTATCGGCCGATGCTTCATATCGGTATTGGGCCATCCCTAGTAAAAGTACATTACATCTTAAGTGTGTACATCAGCGTATATTTTATGCTATTAATCACAGAATGTTGCATCAAAACTTTGGTGCTCGGTGCATAAGGACACTACCCTCATATTCACATTACATCATTTTCAAAGTCAAAGTTCTCCGAAGGCCATTTTGCTTGCCGTTTTTATTTTGTTCCCAAATGAAAAGCCCAGCATCTTCTTTTGATCTATCGAAAATGAAATTTTGAGCATCAGAAAAATGTAAATTAGCCCATATTGCAAACTCAAACATTGCCTTTTTCACTCTGCAGAAGTAGCGAAATTTTCACTTAACCCTATTTGTTGTGCCGTCTTGTCATGGTTTTGCTCTGCAAATAAGAGAGCATGCATTTTAAAAAGAGTCCTACGTCAAAATTAAGTCTGGTCCTTTCTAAGCGTTAACAAAGGAGTTACTATGTGCGAAACATGGATTAAATTTAAAAAGGACACATTCACCCTGCCAGCTTGGCCAATGGGAAGTCTACTGTAGTTCAGCCTGAGTATCATTGCTATAAAATATTTAAATTGAATTCTTGCACAACATCTGTTAATAATGTACACGGCTTATTTCTGTAATAGAAAAGGACCTCCAAAAGATTAGCTTGGAGGCAAAGTGGAAAGAGTGGAACATGGGAAACAGGATCAGGTGTACACATCCACTGCACATGCATTTGCATCAACAGTTAAATGTCTAAGTTCAGTCGAGCTAATGGTTGAAGTTGACGGTTGATGCTTGCACACAATCATCAACACGCTCATAAGGACCTATATATTCAACTCTAGTTTGAAGTTTTCGTTGACGCCAACCATAAACCAGCCTTTACGGGCTGTTCAGCTGCCTTAGACTCACCTCCTTCAGCTTACTCGTGATTGGCTACATGCTTTAACCCTTGCCTCACCGTTTCCTGTAATCACTCCCACAGTAAGAGATATGGCCACGGAGGTGACATTCATTACGTCTTACATGAGAAGTGGCGACAGCCATTGAGATAATGATGAAGTATTTGCTGGACTCACGACAGTATCACTCGTCATCTTGCGAGCTACACATGTGGTGTAGAACAATGATACACTGATAAAAATGACTATATGTCAACCTACAGTCGCACTGACCCCCTCGCATTCTTATTTTTTGAAGTAGATCTATTTTACAATCTGAAATAATATTGCTTAGCTCTGGAGAGAGCTGTGTTACCCATCATCGCACTTTTGCTCCCTCATGCTGGGCACTTTATTCACCGGATTGTGAATTTTAAAGATCGAATCCAGATCTAATTTATTAAGTGATAATGGATCCAATTTCAGTATCTGGTGACACATGACATAGTAGATTTTCATACCTGAAGAATCAGATCGGACCAGCCCAAATTAAAATGTAGAAAAACACACCTGAACTCAAGGCAGTTTGCAATTGTGACTAGTCATGGCACAAACAAAACTTCCCACAATTACCATATACTTGTGTATACCACTTTTGAATAAGCTGACCCGTTTTTTCTGCCAAAGCATTTACTTCTTCCTGTGAGTCATGAGTAGTCTGACCTGGGGAATGTTCACTTGAGCTGTGTCAGCACAAATAATTTTTGAACTTACCAAGTGCAAACCTTTTGCAACCAAATTATGTCCTCCTGTTCTGCACATCATGCTCATTCTTAAGTGCATACATTTATTTAGGGATTAAGAATATGTCAAACCTCAGAAGTGCATTTTTCCCTTCTGCCATCATGAAAAGAAATGACTTGTCTTACTTCCCTCAACTGATGATGCATTATTCGGGCATTTGCTCCTCTGTACTCTTTAACTTTTTCAAATCAAATGACTCCAACAGACCATTGGGCTGGGTGGCAAACACAATTGTCGCTGGAGTGTGCTCGCAGATGCACATGATTGACCAAGTGCAAGTAATCTATTGGTCCAAAGGGTCGGGTATTCATAAACTATTGTCAGAAAATTATGTCTCTCATAATAATGTAGCAAAATTTTCTGATGATGTTTTATGAATACCCAACCACATACTAAACCCCTCCTTGCGTTAAGAATCTCAGTTCTAAAGGTCCAGATGTTAGGTTCTTTGACTCTATTCCAGGGTGTCCAGCACTCTGGAAAACCAGGAAGAGCGGGAAGTCTCAGGGAATTTTATTTTCACTGGAAATATCGGGGAAATCTCAGGGAAATATCGAATTGACTCTGGAATTTTTGTGGTGTCGATATATAAATCAGCAACGGAAGCCAATTGCCTTTTTCAGCAAGTTGCGAAGTCAAATTTCCCTTGCGTTGTCACATTTAGCAAAATAAGGAAAAAGTCAATTCCTTCAGTTTTAAGTTGTTGATCATTTTATATCAATGCTATTCATAGAAAAGTCTGGCTGTAATATAACCTCATTCCTGAGGACCAGCATGACAATGTTTAAATCTAAGAAAGGGTGGTGATATGATTTACTCTCAAACTATTTTAAAGTTTTGTGTTCATTTTCCTCCAAATGTGCAAGTTTAAAAATAATCCTTACGTTTAATCAGCCAAAAACAGACCGAACATTCTCTTATATTTAACGAGAAAAATCATTATATCCTCTGGAAAAATAAAAATTATGCCTGGAAATCTCAGGGAACTTTCAAATTCCCAGCTGCTGGACACCCTGTAATCGCAAAATGAAAAAAAAGGCCCATGTTACTAATACATTGTTGAATAAAAGTTACACATGTCAGCTGAAAATGATGTAGGATACTCTTTGTTTCATGGGATTGTTTCGGTGGATGCAGAGCAGATTGCGCTGTGGTGATGCTCTGTGACATAGAAAAGATTACACTCATTTTTTTCATGCTAAGATTTTAGCTGCCAAAATAGTACTCCTGTTTAGTCCTACCCACCAAATTTTAGATCAAAAATTTAGTATCAAAAAGTTTGACTTAACATGAAGGGACACATGCCAAATGCGAGAGCGTTACTTACATGGTCTATCTCATGAAATACAAATTCCAGCAGTGCACTCACGAGAAGATAGGATCGACGGGGTCGCTGGATGAACCTGATACTAAAGTAGAAATGTAATTCATGAACCAAAGCTCTAACTCTCTCTCAAAGAAAGCAAGCTGTTTTAACTGGCAGTTGTGAATTGGGGAATCCGCTTGTAGCTTCACAATTTTTGTGTCAAAAAACATCTTTTGTATTGATTTTCTTTCTTCTTTCCACCAGCTAAGGTTTGTATTCAAAGCATTAACATTTTTTTGATAAACTTAAATTATGATTCATGCAGCATTATTCAGTGTCATTTCTGACTAGACCTGAGTTATGAGATGAGGGATACTCTGCTAGCAACAACCTGAAATTGTTCAGATATTGCACCATATCAGTTTGACCCCGTGCTTAGTGGCTGAAATTCATAAAAGCTAGCCAAAAAGCAGAAGTACTTACCAAAGGTTGGAAACTGAAACTTGGCATAGTCACCTGTGGCAGCTGATTGTTGCACGTGACACTGCATGTCATTTTCCATAGTTAACCCTCATTATTCTAAAGAAACTGGTCAAAAGTGGAAAAAAATCCATGAAAATATATCAGTCAATGACTTCCTCTCAATCTACTCTTGCAAGATATTGCTCTAAGAGTTCACTTAAGAGGTAAACTCCAACTTCTTCTAATAAAACTATTTATTTATGAAGTGTTAATCTGACTTATATTCAATTTGAGTTATATTTTTGCTCATCATAAAAATAAATGGTGGCCTTTTTCCTCCTACTTGCTTCATATGTAGGCCATTATAAGAGAAGTAATTCATGTTAGCAGAGTGAATGGACTTACAGTGTGTAAATCATAAGCAAGATCATTAGGCATCCAATGACATCAGTGGCTGGTGTTTCCATTGTGGGTAGCCCTTATTTTATGATTCAGCTATGAGAAATTTGTATGGGATAATATCTCAAAAATGCGAAGAGAGTACACAGGAACTGATAGAGATGTATTTACTAACCAAAATGTATCAAAGTACCCACTACAGTGCCCTGAAGCAGGGGTTCCTAATGAGGAATAGTGACTGAACTCAAGCAGATCAATTAACTCTCAATTGTGGTTTGAAATGAGAATTCTGTCAGATGATTTTTCTTGCTCCATAGCTCAGCTGAGAGCAATGAAAGTTTCTACTATTGCTCATTTTATGCTTGACAAATCTATGTGATGTCCGCTAATTAAATGTCATTGACATTTTTGTGTAAGTTTTGCATTTCTTTAACTTCATAATATTGTTTTTTGCTAGAATCTACCCTGAAAATGCTTCATTATTTTATTTTGTACTGTCAATTTTGAGGATTGATTTATTTTATTATGTCTCGAAGTATCCCCCTCAGTTACAAATTTTCTTTAGGTTGAAACAGTACAAGGTTTGTAGAGGCATAGATAGCTTTGGTTGATGAAAGACGGCATCACTTTGTTAATAATATTTAAGATTGAAGGGATTCAATAGTTTGGAACATTTCACATAGATGTCTTTCTGCTCCTTGCAAGCAGCACCAGACACTTTGGGTTAACATTGATCAAAAAATGATCCAAGTCTTGTAATAAGTAGCTCAGTTCACTCAGCAGGAATCAATTTTTTCATTGCACTATGTTGGCAACAAGGTCTTACAAAGAGCCTTAAAGAGAACATCATTTTAAGGCAAATGATCAGTTGCTATTGGCATTGAGTGAACTGATCAACTTATTTTTCCAATTACTGATGCCAGATTTTGTTTCTGGTAATGTGATAAGTATTGCATTCATACCGAGTAAGATAGTCTGGAGCAGTAGTTAGGACTGTAGAATATCTCCATAGTAATTATTTGTATTTTTAAAAATGTACAAAATGCTCCTTGTATGAAAACTAAATATGTACTTAAAATTATTGTGTCAATACTCGCTTTTAGCCAAATAAACAAGTTACTTAGCCTTGTTCGTGTTCAGTGCTCTCCTTGTCTGAGGAGGCACTAAATTTGCTGAGCTGGAAACTGTTCCTGATATAATCGAACCTAACGGTGCGACTGAAAATATTTTGGCCACTTCTGAAAGGTGCACGTACACTTTTTACTATTTTTCCATCAAGCAAGGGCCACAAAACATTCCTGCTGCGTATATTCACCTGCATGTTCAAAAACTGACTCCCTCAGGAAAACTTAGATAAATGAGATAAGAATTCATACTCATTATGTGCTAGTCAGTTGATTGATGTGAGTCAGTAATGTGTCAGCACAATATCCTTTTCACTCAAAGCCCAACTGCTGGTCGCATGCAGCCCTAGATTCCGCCCAGTGGTCGAAAATTGTATTCCATTAAGGTAATAACTAGGAATATCGTAGTATATCAGCATAATTTTTACTGATATGATACTGTTTCACAAAGTTATGCCAAAAGCAATTAATTTTATCTATTTATGGTGATGCCAACAACTGTAACTATCCAGCTTCTTTGGATTAGAGATGAGTTGAGATTGTTGTTTTGAGAAGGGATTACTACTTCCAGAGGGTCTGGGGGGAAGGCATCAGGGGACTGTGTGAAGTTAACACCATTTTTCCTATTGTACCTGGAATTACAGGGTTGGTGGAGAGGCAGTTGCCTCCCCCTCATCCCTCCCCACTCCATGTTACTTGCCTCTGCTTTGGATTCACTTGCTTAGGTCTCTTAATCTTAGGCCTAGTTTCATAATATGGGGTGGAATATTTTCTGGCATGGATTTTATCTCTCATTGATTAGAGGTCTCATTTACTGATCTACATCTTGATGATTTACAAAACCTGAACTCTCAGTCAGCTTCACGGGAATTAAGTGGTGTTATCACCTTCAGGTGAGCATTAACTGGGTATATTAAACCAGTTCTCAAGAGTCTCATTATAGGAATAACATTTCTTAAATCAGCCGATAAATAACTTTGTTCTGTATTAAGTACAATAATTGACCTTGAAAATCATTGCCATTTCATTACATGATAAAAGCAAACATAAATTGAAGTAAGTATAAATTATGTTTTTATCAGGTCTGGCAATTTTAGTTTTAGGAAGTAGTTTAATTCTATTTGTAAACACCTTTAGGTGCTGCAATTGCCTTGAATCTGAGGGTTTTTTTAGGAAATCATAGGCTGAGTTTTTGCATAACTTCTCCATGGTTGAGCCTATGCTATTTGTTGACACATCCTACTAATGAAAACACATGCACTGTCACGTGCAGCCTTCAAAATAGGGAATCCATGCAAAGTTTCAACTTAACACTGAGAAAACCTTTTTTGCTTTTTTTGGAATGCAGGTCATTGTAACTGAAGTCAAATTTCAGGTAAGATGAAATTAAATGGCTCATTCCTTGATTGCATAAGGTGATGCTAATCCCATTCGGGCAAAAGTAGGTTGGCAGAAACTCTATTTTGGGTCACTCCGGGAAATATTCCTCATTTTGCCACTTAGGTTAAGTGGGTTATGCCACTGAATAGCATTGACTATATATTATCGTTGAGCGTTGAAAAAATTACAATGCTGATGAGCAGTATTCTTAGCTAATGGGATAAAGAAAAAAGGATAATGTGTTAATTATGGCATGTAATATGAGAATGGTGAAATATATGATTGGTGAGGAATAATTTCAGGCTTTCCTGGTGAATGGTGTTAAGAAAGGCATCAAAGAATCCCATCCAGATAGTTTGGTCCATTTCTAGCGTTTTGGCTGCTTACATAGCTGCTATCATCAGGGTGATTGGTTGCTGGAACTGTCGCAATATATGGTTGTTGCGGGAGGTCAGACCTCCCTCTACAGCCATATGTTGTGATTTTCCCACACTTGCTTTTTATTGGCTTGGTTCTTCTGTATTGTTGCAATTACCCTCGGGATAGGTTTCCAGGCGTGGCTTAGGTGAAAGCCACTGCCCTATTTGAGTTTTTTCTTCCCTTAGTCTGATTTCAATCACCTCCTTCTCCAAATGGTCCCAATAGGCAGTGGCCCAGAGGTCCAAGGCATGTTTGTCTTGTTGAAGTTGACTCTAAGGGCTTGACAGTTGTTCATTGAGACTGTTCCAGTCATCGGCATCTCATCACCCTTAGGACCACAGCTGTGTAAGCTGCTAAGATGTTGGTCAGCTCTGGTCTCTACCCAGATGGAATCCCGAGGAGCATTTCTTAATTTGAAGGGTGAAGTTGCAAATAATATTTTCCCAGTAACAATTGTCAGTTCATGTAATGCTACTTTATTGATTTAAAGCTAGCAATTTCCTTCATGAACCAGTTTTTTTTATTGAGAATGCAAGTTCTGTCGAAGTACCTTGGTGATTTTATCGTCTGTGGGGCCCACGATTGGAATTAGAACTCCCGATAATATGCCATATGAACTTCACTCCAACTTCCCTCATTCGTGTCGTTCCCTTGATGTTGTTTGCCAACTTTTTCTGTAATAAAAACATAATTTGGAAGATCATATCTAAAGCATTTGATTTTATTGATTATCAAATCATAGCAACTGAAAGGTTTGCTCTGGAAACAATTTTATACAATGAGGTAGTTTTACCGTAATAGCCGTGCAATACGATGTATATTTGCCTGTGTGTCACCTGTCCAGATCAACCAGGTCCAGTTATCAAGGGTCTTCTATGTATAATTAGCTGTTTTTTCCATTTGTTGGGCAATGTATAATAACTTTTGTAACTATCAAAGTGGTGCATTCACTTAGGCTTTTTAGAAAGTAATCATTACTTGTGCCTCAATCATTATTCTTAAAGATGGTTTGCTGGTATTTTGTAAATTTTGGTAGAATACATTACTCAACTCCTTGAATAAACATCTTCCAGGGTTCCAAATATTAAAACACATAAAATGCCTCCATCCCTTGGCTATCCATGGAAATTTTAATTTTTTTTGCTCATATGGATGAATGCACAGTTTTTGTCTACTCTGTTGAGTAATCAAATGACGTAAGAACATGTTCATGTAGGGTTTCTTATTTTTGGGTTAATCTTGATAAATGATAATTGTAATGGAATCCCAGGTTGTATCCTAAGTCTAAAATAATCCGTAATACACTTTTTTTATAACTAATGATTCGCTCAAATATTGCTGACAGAAGAGTCAATTTCATTCAATGTTGTTTTGGTTTTGTTGTGAACCTCCATGCTAAAGATCACCACCAGATATTAGCCTCTTTAATTCTTATAGCAAAATGGTCAGAGAAAACCCCTCATCACTAATAAATCATTAAACTAAAGTAATGAACATGAACTGGAGACTGTATTAATCTCATTGTGTCTTTGCTGGTGTAACAGAGGAAGAGCCACAGGTGAGCTCTCCCTTTGTTTTGTGAATGATTTAGGTTTATTCCAAGATCTGTACATTGCATTGTGGTGAAGTCCTGTGGGCTGGGAAAGATTAACATATATTTTCATGTGGAGATTCATACAAAAAAGTGCATTGACTAAATTCTCTTAGTCCATACCCCAAAAGGGAATGGCATAATGGATATGTATGTAAGATGTAATCCACGAAAATTTCGATTAGTGAATAGTCCAACCCTCAAATTTCTGACCAAAAATGTGGCCTTTAGAAGTCTGACGCTACACTAGTGTGCACAGGATCTTGTGGCCGAAGCCACTTCGCCACTCTGCTACCATTTCCTATAACTTCTATCACCAAAAGTTTATCAAAGATTGATACATTATGCTGTTTTTAGTGAAGCTATAAGTCACTATTCCTTATCCTGTTTAAATTGAACTGTGTTGGAAGGTGAGTGTGGTGGTTAATAATATGGAGGGGATATAAAGCCAAATTCAGCATTCTTCAATCTTATTTGCATATATATTGGCTTTCCTTTGCTTTCCATTCCCAAAAAAAAACTCTCTTCAATGCAAATATTGTTGTAATTGGTGAGGATAGGTTTTAATTGGTACTAACCGTTGTGTAGGGTGTTTGCTCTAATTGGTCAATGTGGCCCGTTCCTTCCTCTGTGCCACATGTAGATTTTGTAAAGGTTCTTTAATTGAGAATCACGCACCTTGGGCTTGGATGTTTTTAGAAGAATCTCCTGAACTAAGACTTCATCTCGTTGTGTTTTGATTCATCTTTACTGGAGATCATAGCCATTGAAACACCTTATCTCCCCATTCATACAAGTAATTCAAACACTACACTGTTACATATTAAGCATGCCACCATTAGTGCAAATAAGCCCACAATCATCTCTCGCTTTTAATCATTCATGCTCAACCATACTCAGCATGGTTTTCTCTAATTTAGAAAAAAAGCAGTCCATCTGATTTCCGTGTTAATTTATTGCTGAACTTTAATCATTCCATCAATGTCTAATTTTAGACTTGGGTAATTATACCCAGTTAATCAAAAAATCCAACTCATAACAAAAGATATGTACTTTGTTTTATTCCATACTATTTAATATAACTCAACTCGACCATGGTTTTGATGACCTGAGGATGACACGCGGTGTTGAAACCTTGGTCGAGTTGAGTTATATATATATATATTAAATACTGTGGAATAAAACAAAGTACATATCTATTATCATGAGTGACATCTTGAATATCCACCGGATGAAGCCAGAAACTATGTCTCATATTCGAAAAATCCAACGCTTGGCAGTATTAACTTTTCCTATCTGTTGGCTCTGCAATGCTGCAATAATGCATTAGGTCTTTTTTTGATAAGCCTCTTCATTTTTCTAAACTTAACTTTTCATTCTCCATTGTAACTAAAGCATAGACCCATGATCTTGCTGTTAGCCCTTTTTGTGGAAAGGGCTGTGAAATTATACTACTTTTATATTAGGCCTCACATCAAAGAAAAACAGGCTAGAAAATGAGCATCAATGTAAAATCCGTAGATTCTTGCAAATTGAGTGGAATTTGTACACATTGAAGAAATTAAAGGGGCGATTTTCTGCAAAAATCAAATGTGGAAATTTGCTTGTTTTATTTCTTCAATATGAGCATGAATGATTGTGTCATTGCTTGAAAAAAACTAATGAGGCACATGCTGAAGTCACTACCTTCATGAGTGAAAACTGTATTAGTGATTGGGGACTAATTTCATCTAGCTCAAAATCAAAGAATGACCCCTCAATGCATCATCATGTGTACTGCTGCCACATTTTTCACTAGAACTTACTGTTGCTTGTTATCATTTCAAGTGCCCCTGTATATAGATTATAGCAAAACTAAAGGACTATGAATAGTTTTTCATTCCTGAAATATCAGGGTATCTATTTTTGGAATTGAATTTCTGAAAATCTTTTACGCTAGTGTGTGTACTTTCCATTGTTGATACCTGTCATCCATGAATGAAATTGGCTATGATATCACCACTATTCGGACTTCCTTTTTCATTTCCATTGATTTCCTGTTATGAGTGATCCCCAAGGGTCTATAGGATCATTGGGCAATGGATATTTCCACTGTTTTAGGGAAGATCATACACCATGTGATTTATTTGTAGTACTCTGTGGAAAGGGCTTCTTTTGCCTAAATTCAGAAATTATAAAAATTGTTTTGTCATTGTAATCTACTCCCATCTGTATAGGTAGGTTAAATTGGTAACATTTAAGTTTTTCTATTGAAAACTCTTGTAATAGATGAAGAAACTGTATTTCTTTTGTCCTTCTTTTTTTGTTTTCTCCTCTAGAGAAATGCTGTATCTTATTTCTCATTTATATTATAATTTCACTATCTTTTGAATTATGTCCATATTAAGCATTGCAAAGAAGGACATCTTCTGGAGTTAGTCTACCTTTGGACAAAATTGAGTTGGCTCCATAATTGTTCACGATGCCTCTTCTTGTTCAAAATTTCTCCTCTCACATTTTCTTATTTTTAGAGCATTGTTACGAACCATTGGCTCTGTATAACTTCAGAAATATTTTGCATTGCAATTTATGCAGTGGGATGACGTATGTAAGCAGTTGACCCTATATGCCGTAAGCCTTACAAAATTATTGAGGCTGGTTACATTTGAGAATGCTTCCCAGCACTGTTAAGTTTCATTAACTTGATTTAGGAATGGGCAGCTTCTTTTGAGAACCTTACTCATGCATTGATGTTATATTTAACCACAGAAATTATCTATTCAGTGGAAAGAAACTAAGAAATTCATAAATGATGCTAACTAGAAACATTAAAAGAGGTTATAATCACTGCAATCTACGTAGATATGTAGCTAGTTGAAACCTTATTGCATTTCTAACTTGCTATGTTATTGCTGAAGTTTCAGAAGGTCATTAATTGCTGACATGTAAGTGGTTTTCAAGTGTTTGGATTGTTCTGTATTTTAAAAAATGTTACATTTTTTGGTAAAACTTAGTTGATAAGGTTCGTGACTGAGCAGTTGAAATAAAATTATGTTTGAATATATTCTGAGTTAGTGCTTGAAGATGAAAGTTTTTAAGTGAAAGACATCACACCCTATCAAGAGCATTTTTTGTATATGCTCCCCTTACAAGTCCAAACATAAGCCACCTGTCAGGCAATGGCAGCAGTGAGTGGTACATACTTCTAGTGCTTCATTTAATGAGCATTCATTGCTAGTGCATGTAAGATGAGATCTGAGTGTTAATTCTTATTTCACTGAAAGGTTACTTTAGTCCTCTTTTTTAAGAGGTTAAGAGTTGTGAAGCAAAATAAGTATGTAAATTTATTTTATATTAAGCAAGATTTTTCATTTGTTGGAAAACATGGAGCTTGTGTGGGAAAGGATTGCAGTGCTCATATTATTTACTCTTACCTCAGCCCTTTCATGGAAAACTCTCTGAAAGACATTGCATCTTGTAGGAGCTTGGTGTGATAGGGTGATGTTGACTAAATGTTGTGGACATTGAAGGTCATCATGTTATATTTCATTTTTGCCCACAATTCTATAATTAGTGGTTAGTGCCGAATCACCCTCAACTGCTCAACCTCGGGGAATGACTTCCAGATTATGATGAGGAGGATTTTGGTGTTCTGGAGAAGAACCTGAGTATGGGCGGGGGAAATCACTGAGAAACTTTCTTCCAATTGTCAGAAACTGCAGACAAACTAATTTCCATTGCAGTGAAACTGAACATTTTTAAATGTGAAACTGATACTTTTTTCCAATTTAAATGTTGATGTGTATTTTGTTAACTTTTGTCAATGGTCATACTAGAGTGTCAGTCATGTCATTCAGGATATGGTATTGGTTCTGAAATATGAAGTTTACCCATTTGAAGTGAAAAAAATGTGAATTCCCCTGCTTTCTAATTCATTGGGATCTAATGGCATCATTTAGTATTCTCTTGGATTCATTCTTACAAAATTTCCTTTTTTCTTTTTAAGTCATCTAGAAGTAAGTTATAGGTAACATATTTCCAATTCCAAGAAAAATCAGCTTCATAACAGTTACAGTTCTCCAGAAGTTCTGAATGGTACAAGAACTCCCAAATTGGAGATTTAATGTAGCTCTCACTACTTTTATTTTACATCAATTAATGTTTGTTTATGTCATTCTTCATCATTTCTTAAGTATATCTTTAAACGTCCTCTATCATATTGTAAATGCCAGCATTTGAACTTTAAAATAAATAGGAAATAGTACTCAGCTTTAATAAGTGATCAATAGATTATCTAGAATTAGTGAAGTAATTTTTGGCTGTTTTTGTAAGGTTTAGGTACATTGAATGGTGTTTGATTTTTGTTGCATAGTACTTGGTCCCTATGGGAATTGGTTCGTCTCTCAGTTCAAAGAAGACTTTTATTTATTATGTGCGCATAATGAGGGATTCTTGGGTGCAAAAAGTCCATGATTATTTTTCGTGACTCATCAGTTTTGAATTTATCATTTCTGCAGGAGGCAATGTCAAAGGTTACTGGTGAAGAGGATGAGTTTGAAGAGCAAAGTCCTCAAGTATGTCGGGTGAAGGAGAAGAGGAAAAAGCCTCGCGTTGTATGTAATACTGTACTTCCAACTGCCACCAGAGGGATCCTCATTCCACCAGGGCTAAGGTAAGATCTCACTGTTGATATAATGATGCTGTTTTATTATGGTCATGCGAATTTTAGTTTTGCAGATATAAGTGATTACTTTGGTAGCCTTAGAATTTCTGCATAATGAATGGGAATGGAGCAGTTTGTTATATTTTTTGTGTTGCTGATCTCCCCATTCCTTTAGGGGTTCTCATCTTCGTCTAAGGATAAGATTTTATAATAATCACTTCATGTTCTCTTGAAAGGTATATTTGGCAGACTCAGCCAAATTTGCTTTAGCTTTAAAGGGGTGCTATGTCATTACGTCAGTTCACTGTAATTCCATTGCTCACTTTCATGTGTTAAGTATTTGAGTATTTATTTTTTGTACCATAGTTTTTGTAGTGCTATAATTTGTTTATTTTATGTATACATTTGTACTTTTATCAATCTGACGCGCCTTATACTGTGTGCAAACTTTTTAACACAGTCTGCTGGGCAAATAAAAGTTATTATTATTATACCTTTGCTTAATTGTATCTCAGGACATAATATGCACCTTCTTCTCATCTCATTATTCAACTTTTTCTATGGTTTGAAAGTGAGGTCAATACTTGAAGGTAGATTTTGTTATGGTCGTATTTCTAATTGTTTTGATAAACTTGTTGAGTTCAGGCATGACTTTGTGGAAATTTATCATGATGTAAATAACACCTGATGATGATGCCTTTGCATCGAAACTAGTCATACGATTGAAAATAAATTGTGGAAAAATACAGTGTTTTTTACATCAAATTATTTTGCTCTAATTTTAAGTCAGGGGTCAGTAAGTCTACCACATGTCTCTTTCATCTGTGGTTTTGTGTGCATGACAATATGATTTTATAAATTCAGTTTGTGTTATGCATATAGTTACCATCATGCCAGGTGTTGTTGGTCAACCTTATTCCGTTTTTTAGAGTTCTTTCTTTTTGCTGATACTATAAGATCAGTGTTTTCAAAAGAGCATCATTATTTTAGGGAAAAACCATCATTTTCCTCTGGAGGGATCAGCCAAGGCCTCAATTCTGGGACCCAAGGTCAAAGGAAGTCTGTGATGTTTGCGGATGGTGTTCGTCCTGGAGATGGAACTTCACCATCTGCTGGAGAGGACTTGCCGTCTCCACCCCCTCCCGTGCGAAAGGTGCCCAAAGAGAAGCGCTTGAGGAAAAAGAAGAAGATAAAGGTGTGTGAACTTATTAACTTATTTAACTAAGTCATTTGGAAATTTTCAGTGCATAATAAAAACTATATCATTCTCGAGGAAAACCTGTGGGAAGTCAGGAATTGCATCAAAATTCATAAATTCGTGAGTCGCTTACTGTGTTTTATACAAAATTTGTCAATTTCTTCGAGTCCTGATTTCTCGGCTGTCTCATACATTATCAATGTACATGGTGGCCTGGATGTCGGATTGTTAAATATTGGGCCATGCATTTTAAAGGTAATCTGGCATTATATAGTTTTCCTACTGAGAAAATTTTCTAGTTTTTTGCCACTTTAAATGGCAATAAAACTTCTAACCAGGCATCTTATATACTCCTGTCCAAGCAAAACTAACCACCTTTGAGCTGAAAAATTTCTAAGTCCTGATTTGGCATCGATGTGACAGCACGGGGGAAGGCAATAAACCAACAGAATGGAATTAACACCCCATCTCAGGGCCAGGAGGGTTTTTTCTAAGGGATGAGGGAAGGGTCCAGGCTTCTGTTCACTTGTCTGGGCAAGAATGAAAGGGGGATGGCTCATTTTGGTCGCTGCTAAGTTACTTAGCTTTGGCCTCTGGGGTTTGCATCGCATGTTTTCTGCCTTTATTTTTCATTAAGTCATGCTAGGAAGATGTGATTAATGCAGGGTTAATTTACCATGCTTTTAAATTCACTGATTCTTTCAATTTACTTCACCTCTATATTTGTTCAATTTACATCACCTCTACATAACATTAAGTAAAATTAAAACTGGTTGCTAACGTAGAATTGCAGTGAGGTCAGCAACATGTCGCAACAGTCTGAATGGAAAGTGGTGTTTTCTTTGGGAAACAGCCGAAACATGTCGGAGCCTTTATGCAACAGGTATAGGAATTGTTTCATTTTTTATTTATTTTTACTACCCAGATTAAAACACAAATGGCCAATTTAATTCTGGTAATGAATGACGTAATCGTCTTAAAGTAAGGTGTGTGACATATTTTCCTTTCGTTGCTCATCTAAAAACTCCATGCCGGTAAGCTGTGAGGTAAGCTGGGTATCAGCTGGTATTGAGTGGAAATTGATTTATTTTATAATCTCTAACAGAGTTTGCAAATGATTACGTGTCGGAATATTTCTCCCCTCCAGGTGAAGATAATACGGCAGATACGCATGGAGTCAACGGAGGAAGACGATGACGAGGATGACGATGCTTCGCCTCCGCCCCCTCCCCCTGGCTCCCCCCCACCCTCCCTCCTCCTGCATCACCTCTCTGCATCCACTCCTAACATTCACCACCCCGTCGGGGGTTGCGAGGTGCCCATACCTAACCCTGCGGCCCACTACCCGTACCCATCAGCCCCCACAATTCCGCCAACACATGCATTCTCCCAGCTTCAGGTGCAGCCACCGCAGACGACATCACAGCAGCAGCTCCCCTCTCTCAATCCCACCAGTGCACCACCCATGGCAACGACGCCTGGGGGCTCGTCAGCTCTCCCACCGAATGCCTTGCCACGGATACCACAGTGGGCGCCATGCAACTGAGTGCCAATGCAGTGTACAGCCTCCCTATCCACCCATTCTCACCTCTTTTCCTCTCTCCATCCTGAATTTCCCCATCAACTGGGGACGGAAATCCTCCCAATGTACTCTTGACTACTCTCTCAGTACTTTCTCCTCGGTATTCCCGTCCCTCCAAAGCCAGTGCACCCAAATTCAATCATGTTGTGTTTGTTGATAGGAGAACTATTGACCCATTTTTAAAGATTCACTCACAAAACAAAAAATAAGTGAGATTATCCCATTTCAATGTGGCATTGAGGGGATAATACATTGTGTACAAAGTAATTGAAAACAAAATGTCTATGGCATGTATAATTGATCAATTTTAGATGAAATGTGACTAATTTTGTTTTGTTTGAGTGAATTAGTTGGGCTCCGAAATATTATTTCATGACTTTGGGTGGCTATGTCTGGGTTTTCATTCTTGAATGGTAATCTGTTAGGTTAATAATTGAGTGTAATAGTCATTGCTGAATTTCTATTCACTCAATCTTAGATTTTTATGAGTTCTTTTCATTTGCAATTCGAAAGGGACAGATTATGTATGCTATGTAAGTAAGTTGAGGAATTGTAATAAAGAAACAATACTGGCACACCAGAGTAATGGAGTATCTGTTGGTATAGGTATGAGTTATTTATAAATAAAGTTATTGTTTATCCTTAGTTCCTATTTCAATTTTGATATTTGGCATGTTTGCCATAAAATTTCAACCATGTTAGTGAAATATTTGCTTGTGACAATGCATGATCCTTCAATTCAATTAAACTGACATTCATTATTCACCAAAGTACCGTACTTCACGGCCTATGAGACGCACCGGCGCATAAGATGCACTGTGATTTATCAGATTAGAATTTATGAAAAATACTTCGATTAGACAAAAGAGGATCAAATTAATTTAATGATAATACTTTATACAAAAAAAAAACGGAACTGTCACATTTAAAAATTGCAAATATAATAGCGTTAATTCATCATAGAATCCCAGAAATTTGTCATAACTACTGCTAAAATCACAAACGCAGTTATTTTTGCTGGAGTTGTCATTTTCCTCATACACAAAGTCATCTTCACTTCCATCGAGCACATTGCTAATTCCACGCTTTTTAAAAGACTTCATGATAGTCTTCCTTTTAACTTTTTACCTACAATTGTACGATGTATTTAGGAATTTTTTAGGATGTACTTTCAAGGATTCTGTCAAAATCTATTGCTTTCGACTGGATCAAAACGGTGTTATTATCAGCATTTTTAATGAAGGCAACCATTTTCTATGCATGACGCGAGAAAAAATATTTGACTATCTTTCCTGGCGAATCAGTTCGCATCTAAGAGGGCGAAGTTATACCCTCAGCCCATAAGACGCAGGTTGATTCTAGAGCACTTTTTGGAGTAAAAAAAAGTGTCTTATGGGCCGGTAAATATGGTAATCCTCTCAGGAGTACTGGAATGTTTCCTGCCACCACTCAACCCTTAAACTTGTCAATGAACTTTGGCCCTTAGATCTTATGGTGGAATGGAGGTCTGATTCTGTTATATTTCCCTCCTTTTGATGTATTATTCTCCCCCAGGATTGAAGATAATCAGGAAAGATTTGAGAAAAGAGTTGTGGGAAGAAGCATAAGTGTTGGGTTGGCTATGCCCACTAGTATCTAATGCTAAAATTTTTTTCCCTTGAATTTTTTGCTTTGTATGGCTGCTATTCTGAATGAAATAGCTTTTATGCTATCTTCCAGAAATAGCTTTCATTGTGCTTTTGTTTCAAAGAATAGTATGTTATTCTTTGAAACAAAAGCGTAATGAAAGCTATTTCTGGCAGATAGCGTTAACGCTGTATCATTCAGAATAACGGCCTATGTCTCCCTTTGACAACATAACAGCAGCACTGATTGTTTTCAATTTACTTAACCCATTTCAGGCATCTTCTTAACTACTCATATTTATGAACCTGTTGTATGTATTCTGGGATTCTGGCCTGGTACCAATGTAAAATGAGGGATCTAGTTCATGTTGTAGCCAGAGAACTGGTTTTCCAACCTCAGTATCTGAGTTCGAATCGCAGCTGTGGCAGGCTTGTCAGAGGAATGCTTGAGCGATTTGTAAACAGCTCTTTGAATTCAATGCCAAGTCCCTATGATACTACCGTAATTCTCACTTGGTACCTGCCATCAGGAGTGGATTCATGCTGACATTGTGTTTCTCTCTATCCATCTCTCATTCCCAAAAAAAAATCATCCATCCTCCTTACCGTACAACCCATGTATCGTTAATTGTACACTTAACCCGTTGTCAATCGCCTCTGCAAATTACCCACTGACCATTATGGTGCTGTTTGTGATGTATGCTGGTACCATCCTTGAGGTCCACAACCATTATTTTATCTTGTAGAGAAGGTTCACATGTATATTTTTCAGATATGCTTCCTCTTATATGAATATTTTATTGTATTGGTAACTGTTCATTTAAAGTCTGATCTTTAGTTAAACTTTAAGGTAGAAAAGCAACTTCTTCCTATTATATATTTTAAAATAAAAGACGTGATGGAGTTCTCTGGAATAAAATATTCCAGGGGTAATCTAGTTCTCAAATCTCTGAGCAGGGACTGATTGGGAGGGTACTGTCACTTCAAAAAGTATTGTGATACACTTATTGTGCCCGAGCGATTAAATGAAATTTCTTATATCACTTTGCACCTTATATTTTTCTGTCTCTTTTAATATCCAATTCTATACATCAATTCATACACATCAAGCTTCTTGCAAGATGTCCTCCTCCTTAAGAATCCTCCTCATTTATCTTTTTTGTCACTATGACAATCCAAAATGAAGAGAACATGTTAACAAACAACAATAAAAAAAGCAAAATTAAACTCACTAATAATACAAACAAAATTAATTTCACTATTTGATAAGTAAATAATTACATAAAAATGATTTTTGGGTATCACTTTATTATCCAGTCATACACTTGACATCTATCAATTATCCCCCCGATAGCCTAAAACACTTTTTAATTTTCCGAGGCCATGGATGATATTGTGGTTGTTCTTCACAGTTATCCTTTGGACATCATCCAGCTTCCCCACCTTGGCATGGTTTATCACCTCAGCATGATCGGATTGCTCCATATCTGTTTTTCTTGGTTCCACATCGTCATCTACAGCATCTGGTCCACCTGGTACACGAAGGAGTTGTTTCACCAACCTAAGCTCTGCTGCATGGGTTTTAACTGGAGGAGTGGTTTTCAGCATTTACACCCCATGCCCCAGTCTCTTATCTACCTCAAACAGTCCAACCCACTTCAGTGCTAATCCTGCAGGGAATCCTTGGATATTACTGCTGACAGGATGATTGAATCGCAGTACTTTATGTCCTGGTGGGAACACCTGGTCTTCCCCAATGTTTTGTGCTTTGGCCTAGTCAGAAATTCTTTTCTCTGCCAGTGTACACCTTTTTTGGAACTCTGCCTGCTGGTTATTCTGTCATGTGGTGAGGGAGACTACACTGTCGCCCTGCCCAGGGGTTGTAATCCAATCATTGGAATGATATATGTAGTTGTCTTCCTAAAAAGAGCTCTGCAGGGGGGGAGTAGCCAGTGACGCGGTTGATCTGTTGTCGTAAGGAGAAGAGTGACTGGTATTTGACGATACCACATTTTGTGTTCTTTATTCAGTAAATGGATCTGCAGCATGTGTCTCAGCTCCTGGTTCCGTCGCTCTGTAGGGTTTGCCCTTGGGATGTAGACAGGGGTTGTCTAGTGTTCTAGTCCCCAGTCTGTTGTCGCGTGCTGCCACCTTTTTGATGTGAATTGGCTTCCATGGTCTGACAGAATACATCAGGGATACCAATAGCGGCTGAAGACTTCATCCTGTGGCATGCTAACGATTCGTCCTGTTGTTGCCTCTGGGATAGCAAAGGCTTCCACCCATCTGGTGAAGAGATCTGTGACTACGATAAGCCCCGTCTTACCCCTCGGTGTCCCAGGGTAAGGGCCCATTAGATCTAGAGCCAAGACTTCCCAAGGCCAATGTGGTCGTCGTCCTCGCCGGCTCGCATCCGCTTTCTGGTTACTTGCCTTGGTGCTAGCGCAGATGTAGCATCCCTGTACATAGGTGGTAATGTCCTGGTGCATATTAATGCAGAGGAATCTTCTATGGATGGACTGGAATCTCTCCTCACCCCCTGGATGACCAACTTCCAAGCTGTCATGAAACTTCTCCAGGATAACCATGGAATATGACCTGGGGGCAACTATGTACTACGGAAGGCATGTTAGAAATATGTGATGAATACATCAAGAGACCCTTCTCCAACCGGAAGTATGATATTATGATTAAGGTGGAAACTAAATGTTACGATGCAGCTGTGGTGTGGGTATACATGCCCACATATGAATACAAAGATGATGGAGTAACATAGGTACCTCATAATATTCAAGCTGTCCTTCCATAGAGGTACAGGATTGATGGTGTAGAAGATGTGATGAGGAAAGTAGAAGGAGATGGAAACTTAACAGGTAAAAATATTGGCTGTGGTACTGCTCTGAAAGACTAATGTCTGATCTGGAAGTGGTCCGTAACTGGTCTGAATTATAAAGAAATGTCAAATCCAGAGCAGTTGCAGACCAAATATTTTTACCTAGGTTGATAATTAGTGGAGACTGGAGTGCTTTTTTGGGAGAAGGTAAGATATAAAGGAAGTTGGTAGGTATAATTTTGAATTACAGGTTGGTAGTGGAGAGAGCCTGATGAAGTTCTGCATATAAAATGGCCCTGTCATCACAAACACATTGTTTGGAAACCACTCTGGAGGAAGGAATATAGAAAATCCCTGGAAAGAAGAAGATTACAAAGCGATTATGTATTACTGAAACAGGCATGGCCAGACGAGTCGGCCATGAAACAGCAATTTAGAAATGAAGTATAAAACTGAAAGGATCACCCTACAACAGATATGAATAGAGATAACAATACGGTCATAATGAAATGTTATATTAATTTTTTTTAACTAAAAACATCAGCAAAGAATCACTGGCAGGCCGAGAGACTGAACTGAATGGAGCAAAGATTGGCCCATCAGTCAATGGGGGAGAGGGAGTTTCTGTTTAACTCTTTTGCTGTTTTCTACCACATTCAATGTGTCCTTTCATTGTCCTTGATATACCCTGATGGAAAAACTGAGCCCTATCCCTGGAGTGTGAAACAGTGGCATTTGTTTTGGCATGGTTTGGGCTCTTTTCTACAGCCTTTTTGTTCCAAATTGGTTTGGTTTGGCCCATATTTAACTCTCATATCTCTGAAAAAATACAGAAAATCCTATGCATTTAGCTTGAAGTTACACCAAAACCAGTGGTTAGAAATCAGGGAATACTTTTGGACTGCTCTTAACCTCCCACTGAGCTGTTCAGCCATCGAGGTGTCTGCCTAGAACTCATTTGGCATACCTACTATAGAAAAGGGACCTCCAGGATAACCTGAAACCATGTGTCAATTACGTATTCCTTTTTTCAAGGTGTGCCAAGTTTCAAGGAACAAAATGTAAGATGAAAAGTGAAAGCAAGCATCACCGGGGAAAAATGTATGCATATAGATACTTATATATTGTTCACATTAACAAAAATAAGAATGAAAGTACTTGAACAAGTGGAAAAACTTTAAATTTGAAATATTGAAAATAGAAGAATAATATTATAATTATGATTAGGCAGCAGAAACTCTGCAGTAAAAGTTAACAAAAACTGAGTCCAGCAAGACACAACTGTGTAAGTCATTTACAATCTCCACATCAAGATCTGTACCCTTGACAAAAATATTTTGTTTTTGGTGGAACCCACATTGGATCTAGTTATCCCAAGGAGGAAGAGAAGTCTCAATGACTTCATTTTGATATCAATAAGATGGGCAAAAGGTCAGTCTTCGGTCATGAGTTTGCTGTAGACTCTAATTGACTAAGATTGACAAAAAATTTGACCTTTGAAAATATAATGTCAGAAAGTCATAAATGGTCAATATTAGTTAAGAAACAGATGACTTCTCACCATTCTGACAGTTTCTCATGAAAAAATACAAAGTTCAGTTTATGGCGTCACTGTGATGTTAGATTGACGTCGCCATGACGTCTACAGTTAACTTCCAAAATACCTTGCTTTTATGCTCCTATCGAGCAATCTAATCATGCATATCACTTTACCTTCGCAACTTAATGCCCATTTTGAGTCGCATGATGCAAATCGGAAAGTGATAAATGGAATTTTAAATTTGGCACAATAATAACACGTAGCTGTCACGCCCAATGAAATGCTGGTCTTGCAAATTTTCCAAATCTAATCATCAACTGCCTAGGTATACTGTTTCCAGCTGTTGCTTACCCATCCCCTTCCTCCTTTCCCTGGCATTACACCAGTACGAAAACAAAAGTCAAAAGGAATCATTTTTATGTCAACATGACAGAGGTACCATTTCAAGTCAAACTGAGTCACAAAGGACATCATTTTGATGTCATGGTGACTTTTGCACTGTGACCCTGAGGTGACATCATGATGATGTCAATGTGATTTCTCACTCCTCCTTGGGTTAGTATACTGCACCACACAGAAATCATCGAATCTCAAAATGAATTCCTGTGTGGAGGATATGATTTTGGGAGATGAAGTGGTGGAGTATATAAAGGGATAATGTTTGGTGCTAACGATGGTGGTGGTAATTTTATTATGGTTACTTATTACTGTGCTTCAGTTAGGAGCACAGCAAGTGGGTAGAAGTTTGTTTTATCATCCATGTAATCTTCAAAGGAGGGCATAAAAATAATGCCAATTATCTCTCCCAAAATGTACATACATCAAAAATTCTTTTCCAACCATTCTATTCGATGTTTTTGTATCCTAGTCATCAACTGTCATTTCAATACACAAATTTTGTTTTCCCTGACATAATTTTTCTTTTCATACAAAGTAAACAATCTGGTTCCTGTAGGGATGTAATCTTCAAGGTAGGGCAAGTGAAACCCTATGGAAAAATCTCGTTTCTTCTCCAGGAAATGGTGGTCTTCTACATGGAACTGAGATTTCCTGTGGGTATCAATGGGGTATTTTCAGTAAGTGTGGTATTGCAGACACGGAACTGGTACTATAATGGCACATAATATCAACCAAAGAGAAACATTAAGGAAGGAGAAATCAAGCCTCCTAAATTGTAAATCATTGTAGCCATGCGGAAAGGAATTTTAAAAATTGAAATCCAGTTTTGTGGAGACAGAGATATTAGGTATGATTGTTCTATCGGCAATTTTTATCCTTCAATGTCCTTTATATGCTGCTTGAATTCCGTATAAAAAATGTCTCACCCATGAGCTGTACTCATTCAAGATATATTTCAATCCTAATTATTGCGAAATATAATAATTTTCCTCGGCGGTATAATCGGGGCCTAGCCAGCAAAGATTATATGCTAGCCAGTTTAAAAAACGATCAATGGATGATTATGCCCCTTATCAATTTGAATAGTAGCGCCTCTTGCCGCCTGCCAGTCGCATAGATCTTGTACGCATGGCCTCGACACCCATACCCGCCGCGAGAACTGAAAAGAAACATCAACTTCGAAATTTATACAATGAAAACACTTTCATAAATTGCCAAAACTACAATGCACAAGTTGGTGAACGGCATCACTTTATCATTATATGGGAAACTGATTATTATTTTTAATACATAGCCATGATCAAAATTCAAATGTCGTCGGCCAAGTTATTATCACATTTTCATTCCTCAATTCTACTTTCTCCGTGTGTGCTGGGTATGGCTTCAGTTTCGCATTGGCAATTTCGAAGGGTTTTCGAGTAACAACGTATGTTCGATGCAAGGACTATAAATGTACTTCTAATATCCATAGATAGATCTATGGATATGGAATATATTCAAGATCTATGCTAATATCCGTGGTTCGATAATTTCGGACTGAAGCTCTACGTATTAATCTATGATTGCTGAAATGTGCTCTCGATTTAAATATTTTCAACTCATTGTGCTTGGAATGATACGATAAGAGATAATGGAATGATATGTATATTGATGACATTGATAATTAGTAACAATTTTTAAAGAAGAAATAATGTAGTTCTACCATTCTCCACTGGAGCGCTGACGTCGCTTCTTGTGTATTTTCTTCACGTACGCAACATCCTTATTTGCTTATCAACTTGATTTCAGCTTGGGCGGAACTAGGCGGTGTCTGCTGAGGTGACTTGCTGGGAATTTTTTGTCGTCATTGGAATTTGAAACTGTTTATCTCGGTGAGTTTAAACCGTTTCATGTTCACCAAGTCTGTTGTTAACATAACTGGGGATTTTTTCGATGGGTATTAGTAGACTAAATCTACGTGGGGGTCGGGCATTTCTCTCCAATGTAATGGTCGTTCGTTTATATCTGTGGATTTCCTGTCGCCGCTGAGTGAATATTTTGGCGGGACTTATGCTATTATCTCCAATCTTTTGTTGCAATCTTTTTTGATTTCTCAGTTGTTGGTCAACTTTGCTGTTATTATTGTTTCTAAACCCCAAGGCATGTCGGAAGCGGTGCAAGGTGACAATGTTGGAAATGTCGACAGTCCTGATCTCGAGGAAATTGACTCAACATACAAGCCACCTCCTGAGAAAACGATTGAAGAAATACTAGAAGCCGATAAGGAAGATGAAAGTCTGAGAAAGTACAAAGAGACACTTCTTGGCGAGGCTAAAACGGGAAAAGTTGTCGTAGGTAAGAACTGGTCGCTTTGCTTCTGCTTTTATATATTCTTCCCCTCAATTATTCATCCATTGTCTAAAAGTTAACGTTAAAATAATCCCATGACGTACTCTTTTGTTCGTAAAAATATGTCGAAAACTGCGATTTATGGAGATGAAAAAAAATGTTGACGGTAGAGCCTGCTTGGCGAACATTTATGAAATTTTTTTTCAAGGCATGAGCAAGTGTTTTAAGTTACTTAATTTAACGTTAGAAATAATGAATCAATCCTAAGTTTAAACTAATAATACCGATTTCTGCATGCGAATTAAAAAAAATAACGAGTCACATATCTAGGAGGGTAATACTCCACCTCCGTCTCACACTTCTTCTCGTATCCTTTTTGTAAGGCTAGGGTTGGTGTGCTTGTAATCTTTATCCAATTTCCAAAAAAGCGTTTGTTCTGAAGGCGGTGGGTCATTACCTAAAAGAAGTCCCAGATCAAGTCTGCTGGCAAAGCACCTGATAACGTCTTAATGATATCATTCTACCTGCTGGGTAAGACATTGTGGATGATTTAGAAAATAATGCAGGACTTGAACAAGTGCAGCTGAGTTCAGACATGTCCTATATTACAGGTTCAGTTGCCCTCATCTTCATGTGTACCATTACATAGCGCTCTATCTTCGTGTGACATATGTGTTACATTGTATTTCGCTGGAGAGGAGAACATTTGCGGTGCATAAAACTCCCTCTCTTACTGCTTGACTCCTAATAGCAGACAATTATTGTGGCCCCAATATAATCTTCTACTTTTAGGGTGTACTGTATTTGGAGCTCTAAATGAGACATAAAAAGGAATAGGGTGGTGGAAATGGATTATATATGGGCGGAGTTTCTAAAGAGTATGGGGTAGAATAGAAGAGAAAAACATTTTGTGCTAATTTGTAGGATTTATGAATATAGCATGCGGCCGGAGGACAAAAACGACACTTATTTTAAGAAGAGCAAGACAAAAACTTGAAGACTATGGGACAATTATCTTAAAATCCCACATAGCCTAAGTAATCCTTTGAATTATCCATAGAAGACTCGAGAGTATGGCTAAGGTGTAGTAATAAAGACGACCAGTTTGTGTTTAGGAGAGGGACGGGAATGTGGGATGGAATGGGAGTGAGGATGACACAATTAGAAAGAAACCTAGAATATGAGCCGAATGCTTTTGCTTTCTCAGTAGATTTTGAGAAGGCATTTGATGGGGTGGACTGGGTGAAATTAATGCAAGTGGTGAAGAAATTAGAGGTTGATTGGAGGGACCGATGACTCATTAGAAATCTTTATATTAACCAGATACTGAAGATTAGGGTAGCTGATGAAGAATTTAGATGGGCCATGATGGGATGGGGAGTGTGGCAGGAATGCCCACTATCACCATTTATTTGTGACATGTATTTATTTATTTAATGAATTGCCCACATACAGCATAAATGCCAATTTACAGTGGTACAATTTAACAACACATGAAAGGCTAAACAGATACATTCAAACGTAAATGACGGTGATAACAATGTGGAGAAAAAGAAAAAGTAATTTAAATACTCATGGAGAAGGGTGCTTAAGTATCGCCTGTTAATGAGAAAGAGTGTGGCTGGTGAACGTGTTGGAGGAATGGAAATATGGGTTAATGTTGTCTGGAAGAGAATTAATTTGGGAGGAGAGGTGGAATAGAAGAGAATGTTTGATTAAGGATAATCTGGGAATGGGCATGTGGAGTATTGAATATGTGCGAGTGAGTCCACACGGGACTCTAAAACTGAGGCTAGAGATCAGTTCAGGATAGTCAGTAGTAGAGTTGAGAATGCTTTAGGTGAGGTCAGTTTTGAGCATTTGTTTTGGGAGATCAGGTATGGAGAGAGTAGACATATGGTATCTGTGGTAAGTTCTTTATGGCAATGGATGTTACCAACCTTATAACTCAGATAACTTTTGTAATCTTTGATGGTGTACAGAACAGAAGAGACAACAATAGCAATCATACAGCATCAAAACAAACTCCATCATAGAGACAGATACAGAAAAAGCACTACGAAAAACAATACCATTACGAATGATACAAAAACATCATTTATGTTGCCGTATCACTACCTTATAACAGTATCAGGTGACATATTGTGGAAATGAGAGACTGTATTTCACGATGTTACTGAAGAAAGAAGTAACACCAAAGGGCCAAAATAGTGGATGGAGCAGAGACAAACCAAATGGGAGAGCAATACATGAGTGGAAGGACAATAGTTGAAAAATATGAGTGTAATGCATGTGGATCTGAAATTTCTGTGTATTCAGAGGAAATAGTGTGGAAGGCATTGGGATAGGTGGAGGAAGGAATAAAGGCAAGTGGGGGATCTGATTAAGTCTGTGAGATTTGCAGTTGTTCAAGCATAAGTGTGTCAATCTGCCTTAAGGTTATAATCACTGATGTGTGCACTAGAGGTGCAATGCAAGAGGTAAGAGATGAAAATAAATGATAAGGAGATGAAAGTGAAGAAATGCTTTAGAAGTAATGAGGAGGGATTGAGTATAAGGGTCGGAGGGAACAAAAATAGAGTAAGTTGAGCAGTTTATGTACCTGGGTAGTATTTTGTAGGGCGATGCATAGAGTGGTAGGGACATATGATGTAGAATTGCCTTGGCTGAGGAAGTATTCTCAGAGAGGAGGGAATATATGAAGAGGGGTCTTAGAAGAAATGTAAAGAAAAACTGGTAGTAACTCTGATATGGAGCATGGCACTGTATGGGGTGGAGACTTGGTCATTGGCAAGGGAGGATTTATGCAGACTAAAGGCATTTGAGATATGGGTGTGGATTAGGATGGAGAGGGTTGGCTGGGTAGTGGAAGAGACAAACTGGAAGATTTCGGATGTGGTTGGAGGAGGGGAGGGAACTAGTGGCAGAGGTTTGGAGGAGGCAGAAGAGATGGATGGAGGATGCTTTGAAAGAAGAGAGAGGGGAGAGCAATGGGGAAGAGGATAGGAATTCTGGATGAGATGAGTGAGAACGATATGGCTTTGGGCTATAAACTGCACTAAGAGCTACCTACCTATCAGCTGGTGTATTGCTAAAATGACTGCCCTGGTATTCATATTTTCATGCCATGTGTAATATTTCCCTCGAATGAATCCAAATCCAGTATTGATGATGATTTTTATTCCACATTGATGAATTTTGAATTCCTAAATTTTATGACCTTCTGGGCAAAGATTGATTTGTTTCACATATTCCTTTTTGTGGCAGTTCATTTTAATGTCCCTATCAAGCACACATACTAATCATTTATTAATAAAACCATAACTTTCAAACCATTAATTTGTAATATTTTCAGGGACACATTCTGTCCACCGTATCATGAATTTTTGTCGCGTTGATCTGCCTAAAAAATATCAAATAACATTGGTTGTCTATTTTCAGTGTATATTTATTTAAATCATATTAAAATATTCATGACATAGTTGTATTGTGGGTTACATAAGGCTTTTTCCATGGCTGTTGCGACGTCTTCAAGAAGGAGAAAATCAGATGTTTAAAGAAATTCCCCAAACTTTTGAACCATTGTTGCATACATGTTTAATGTTGTTCTTCTTTCTTTGATGGGTATCTCACTTGTTCCCATGAGTTGTAAAATAAGTGTATTAGTCACTGTTGCATTTCCAGTGACATTCTGTCATCAGCGAATTGCTTATCAGCAGTTAAAACGGCACATAGAAGGGAGATAAGTGAATTAATATTTTTCATGAATTGTTAAAACTGAGATATTGTCTACTGATATATGTGTGTTGTATTGGTGTTTTACTATCCATGTTCCTGTTCTATTTTGCATTACTAGTCATGGAGTTTGAGTGATTTTTCATGTTCAGAAATATCCCACGACCCTCGCACTTTTAACTACTTATTATTGGTCAGAAATGCATGGCTTAGATTTGAACACATATGGTAACTACTTGCCTTGGATGGTAGAAAAATTCTATGCTCACAGTTCACTTTTCTAAAATCAGGACTGAAAATGTAATTTCAGTATATTTAATCTTTCACTAAATCAAATTATTTGCATTAAAAAGCCGAATGAGACAGGCTCATATCGCTACTAAAGAAATTTTGCTGTATCATGTTTCACTATAAAGAGACTTGATTGTATGCTGTTCACTTGTTGCAATGTTCAAGCAGGCATGGTTGAGTGATTTGTGTATTTTTCATCAAGTCACCTCACAGAGGATATATTAAAATTCTTAACAATATATTCGTGCTCCAAAAATTTGGAAATCATAAGTATGCAGTAAATATTACTTGGTGACATACCTATTAAAATAAATTTACTCTGGCTGGCATTATGATGGACCTTTTCACTTTCAACAGTTTATTTTCATAAGTTTGATATAAGTAAGACTGAGACATTGGAATGAAAACCAGCATCCAAACGCTCTGAGGGTTTAATTTATTCTTTTTGTCACAAATTATGCCCAATGTACTGAAGAGTCTTACAGAAAGTATTGTGGTCAGAGGAATATTTTCATATACCCACTAAGGTTAGAGTAGGCTTGAAGTTCTATCTTATCGAGAAAATTATCTTAAGCTTGGTGGCAGTGACGACTTGTAGATAAGCCTTTACTTCCTCTGCACTTGTTTCTAATGGAAGGCCTCCTACTGGTTTCATAATTCTGGTTTGGAGGGTCCTTGCTCCAGGGAATGTCCCTGGCTCCCAACGTTTCCATTTTTCAAGAGGTTTCTTTACAATGGAAATGGTTCCAGGCTTGACTTTGTGGAAGTAATTCATGATAACTTAAGTAAAACTTTGTATACTCCAATATAGGAGTATACAAAGTGTATTTTAATTGTAATAAAACTGTATACTCCACCTATAGTGGAGTATACAAAAGTTTCTTCAGTTGCAAATGTCATATGTTCTTTGAAATTTCAATGTGATATGCTTTTCAAAGAAAATCAAATATTTTTTTTAATAAATGAAAATCTAATCATCAGAAGTGATAGCTCTGAAAAGTGAACTACGGAGTAGAAATTGACCTGTAAACATAATGCTCGTACAGCAGTACTTCAACGTCTATTTATCCAACAACTGACCTATCTTTTTCATCTTAAAGTATTTAGTCATTTCTTCAATTCAAAATTCTCTCTTCAGGTGATGATTAATGTCCATTTCATACCTTTCGAGAAAGTAAAGTAAAAAGAAGTACTTGAGAAAGTAAAAAGGGAAGGTGAAGCCTAGCATATCCCAGCAACCCAACACTGCCCACTGTGATCCTGTTGCCCACCCTTTCCTGAGCCATCTAGGCCATGCACAAGGGTTGGATGAGTCTCTTATTTTTATGAGACTCTTCATTAATTTTTCTGTTCACTATTTAACACCCTCTCAAAATTGGCAAAACAAGCAAGAGACTCTTAATTGTCCTCTAGACTTCTCTTTATAAGTTTTCTCATTACTGCAATTGCAGACCTATTTGTGGATAAAAATTATGATTTTTGTATTATAAACGATTTTCAGTGCAGTTTTTTCAGCCTATGAAATGGGTATATGCATATATTTGCTCAAAGTCTTATGAATTTGAGGCTTTATTATTTTTAAATAGGGATCAAAATTGTTTTCATATTGTCCAATGACCCTATTTCTTCCTTGTAGATCTCTCAAATTAGTTCATAAGGTATTTATGTCTTTGTTTCATAAATTTCAGCACTCCAAAGGGATGTTATCTAATCTCTCATCTTTTCTTTCTTTCATCTTGTGTAATGTCTCGTTTATTTTTACACATTGTGGCCGTGGTCTGAGGTTATTTTTCCCTTCTGAGTTTTCTTCCCCAATGTCTACGTTCTCAATCATGAGAGGTTTCTGTTTTTCAGTTCTCCATTCTATTTATCTACCTTTCCTAGGTCTCTGTGTGAGGATATCTTCTATTTTGCCATGAGATTAATCTTTGTCTGGTAATAAAGTGTTGGGAGTTTTTTGAAGGTTGCATTTCCATGCAACTCATGCTATGTTATGGCTCAAACCCATGTCCATCCCTGTGTAAGCTCGTGAACTCTCTACCCTCCCACATTCAATGCTTCTTACTGTTTCTGTTTGTGATGCACGTCCAAAAGACAATATATTTTCTCCCTTACTTGGTTTGAGCTTGGATTGAGTTGTTGTACTAGCTCAGGCTTCCACTTATGCTTTTGATTGTTAAAGTGTGTAAAGTGTCTGTAAATGAATTGAAGTGCCTTGGTTCAATTTAACTTATTGTTGATGTACTGGTGTGGCAGATTATTTTCTCATTGATTGTATTGTAAGCACATACTATTACAAATACGTATAAATGCCCTTAAACATTTGTATTCAATAATGTGTGCACGCTATTCATTTCCCCTCGTGGTTCTACTCTTTTTTTATTAACCAAATAATATTTTATTTCATGAAATATAAGTGGGTGTAACTCTCCATTCATGTTTATTTTCAGAACCTGGTGATCCTAGGAAGGTAATTGTTAAGAAGCTTGCACTATGTGTAGCTGATAGGCCTGACATGGAACTTGACTTGAGTGGTGATTTGTCACAACTGAAAAAGCAGGTCAGTGAAATTGAGCTAATATACCCGTGCCACACTCGAGTGGCAAGGGTGTGTAGTATGATTTATGGGCAGTCTCATAGATAATCGTTAGGAACTAGTAATGAAAAACTGATTGGTCCCATTCCTGAGTAATATTTTTGCTCTTGTTATGCTCATGAATCCTTCTGCCAGTTGAAGAGAACTGTCATTTTCTGTTGGTAGAGAACATATTATTCTTTGAGGCATTCAAGTCATGAGTATTTTTTAGAATGTTGCCAGCTGAATTATTCAGCGATTTGATTACATACTGTCATTGGTAGCACAGCTACTTCAATGCCATTGTAGTGTAATGCTTGAAAAACTGTATCATAGGTCACAGAATGGAAGTTTTTTTTGCTGATTGCTGAGGATAATAAATTGATGTCAATTTTTCTTTCATAAATAATGAAATTGGATCATGTTTATTCAGAATAAGATGAAAGAGTCTTAAAGTTCAATGATAAAATGACGCTATGTAATTTTAAGTATACAGGCTCAGCAAATTTTATATTTCACGTTGTGGAAGATATGTGTCATAGTGCATAATAAAACTTCATTAAGCCATATTAGTGTCCATGATCAAGTTACCCTTTGTTGAGTTCTATCACTTTTAAGTTTTTCTTTATTTCTTCAACTATTGGGGTAAAGTGATAAAGTGGGTGCTTAACTTAGGCAAAAACTTGCTTTGGGTAATGGGTATATTATGTGTACTTGCAGTTTTTGAACAATACATTTAGACTAGCATGATCCTGTGCAGTCCTAGGATAATAGGTTTCCTAACTGTATCTCTGATTTTTCACTTTGTTTAGGAGCATGGGATCATCTTTATTTCAGTGCTGTTTTACTTCAATTGTATGGACGATTATATGAAACGTTGTAGATGATGACTTTGTGTAAATGGATGATGTGGATTATTACTGCTCTATAGAAATAGATTCACTCTCATCCATAATTTTATGATAAACACTTTCAAATAATGTACAACTCCATGCAAGATACTTTCTCTCTAATATTGCTGTGATATTGCCCATATGCTGAATGTCGGACAAATTCACCTCCTCTAATCGTTAGTGATTAAAATGTGGGCACCTTAAAAGTTTAAGTCATTTGGAGATTTCACTTGTGTTGTGCTTTTCATCCCATTCCCATTTTGTCCAGCCTCAGTTGGATTGTATTTGTAACTCTCAGAAAAAGCACTTTGGGTCTCAAATGCTGAAAATTATTTTTTGTCTGTATATTTTTCTTTACTATTAGGTATTACCTATTTAAGGAATGACATGGCAGAACTGTAAATGCTCAAACTTTCTTGCATTTGCTTCCAAAGAATAGTTATACTAGCTGTCAACATTTGTTTGAAACTTGCAAATTAATTTTCAAATGATATTGATTATCCTTTGTGTTTTTTCTTCCCAGGTTTTTGTCATCAAAGAAGGAGTCTCATACAAAATTAGAATAGACTTTTTGGTGCAAAGAGAAATTGTGCATGGTTTGAAGTATGTACAAAAGACATTCAGATTGGGAATGCCTGGTGAGTAGTCGTAATTATTTACTTGTATACGTCTTACTCTAAGATATATGTGCATATTTAAATGTGTTTGAGCGAGTCACAGTGCTTGATTGCTTCTAATTGGAGGACTTATGGTTATGGGTGCATAATTTTATCCTTTTGGGGATGGCATTTTGCATTAGTTGCCGGATGCATAGTCTATTTGGGTTGTATATATAAACTTAGATCTTGATCTGAAGATGCACCCAGCAATGCATGGGAAAAGTCAGTGCCAAAAAAGGATTAAACAACACAGTTAAACCTCCATTTGGAGATGTAGGTGTGAATTTTTCCTAAAATAATGCTTACTCTTAAGGTGTTTGGGCAGTTTTCCTAAAGCTTTAAGGTATAAAGTGAAGCACGTGATAATTGGTCCCCTACTCATGAATCATGTAGTTTTCAACTTTTTATGTTTTATATGAGATTTTCACCACTCCCTTTGTATGAATTTTTCTTTGGTGTATTGAGAACGAGTATGGTCCTGGAACAATATAACATTGCCTAGTCATGTTGTTAAGGCCAGTGCACACCTATCCTCCCGCCTCTGTCCTGCTTCCGTCTGCTTCCTCCCGTCATTTCCCAGGGGTGTGAATACTATGCCATCTGTCTCCGTCTGCCAAAACTGAATGACAATGGACTTGGGCCCACAGTCTCTGGGAAGAGACAGACGAAAGCCTGCGCATATCATTCCTCCCGGCCTCCGACCGCCCATCCGCATCCACCAAATATTCTCGACTGAGAATTCTGGGCGGAGCAGACGGAGGCCGGGAGGAGAAGTATGTGCCAACTTAGGGAATTACCCATATTTCAGTTAGCCATATGTTTTGGGAGGGAGGAAGCGGACAGAGGCGGGAGGATAAGTGTGGGCTGGCCGTTAGACTTTCAGTTTTCAGAAATGTCAGAATTTTGAATTATTAAAAAACTAGACTTAGAGTATATATTCCGGGCTTACTTGAGCTGAGGTTTATTTTTTAAAGCTGTGATTGTTAGCTGTCAGTGTACAGTTGAGGGTCAATGCCTGAGGGCTATTGTGTAAAATCAAAGGACTCTTGTAGTTTTATCTTTTAATGGTGTATATTTTTATCAAAATTGGTGTATTATTTTACTCTCAGGATTTAAAAATTATTTACTTGATCCAAAGCCATATCTGTAATTATGCTTCTGTTACTTCTTAGTTGATCCCACAGTTGTTTCCATAGATTCTATGATATAATTTGATGCCATTAATTTTATAATACCTTAATATTTTTTTCTTGTAAGTAACTACCGGAACTAATAATTTTGATAGCTTACCACCAAATTGCCTGCCATGATATCCTTTTTCATGTCATCCAATACATGTCCTTTGAAAGAATCTGGTACCAACATTATTAGTATTTGTGTAAAATAAAGCATTCTGGACCTGCAAAATTCTCTTTATACTGACCATTTAGTCTGGCTTTGCCTAGCTTTTCACTTAAGATTTATGTCAGTATTTGTATTGAAATCCCTATCAAATGCATGCACTAATAACACCGGAATGGAACTCTTATTATTTCCTCTTGTATTGCTAGTGTCCTTTATGTTAATCTGCTCTAAATATTCATTACCGTCACTCTCAGTATCTAAATCATTGCTTAGGATCGGTTCGTTACTTTAAATTTCAAGCAATTATTTGGTGCAACTAATATCTCTATTGTCGGTTATTTCTCCTTAAAATGGCTGAAGAAATTCAGGGGTTACAATAAATAATGAAAATTCCAGGGTAATTTACAAAACTTACCCAGGTAATTGTCAGTGTGGCTAATATCTGTCATTGTACTGTAATGAAAAATATTTGCGATGTGGTCATTTTATTGGTGGCATAATTTTTTTTCTGTAGCATGGGAAGGATATTCATGATAATAATGGAAAATGAATGACAAAATAAAAAAACATGTTATGAATAGTTTAGCAATGAAACTTTTTTCTTGTATGTATTAGCTCTTCAATGGAGCTTTACATATCTCCCAAGTATGATTTTTTTCCCTGAGGTAATTGAGTTGTGAATGTTATGTCTTTACATAGTTATATATTTCTCAGAACCATAAATTTTTTTCCTTCATTCGGGGCATCGTGGACTTCATGGGTGAATTTTCCTTATCATGGTTTGAATGTAGCCCATCACCCCAGCCTTTTTAACCCTCTTAGTGTGGCGGGCCGATATATTGGCTTAGACATCTCGGACGAAAAGTGCAGCGGGTCGATATATCGGCTCTTAGGCAAAAAGTTGTTTAACTTTAGCTCACAAATATTATTACAATTATTTTTTTGTATGATGTATAACTTTGTTTTGATTATTACCTAATTCAATGTATACACAATAAGTAAAACCACGTATGGATGTTTTAAACAATAACTTTATAATTTTTATTTTCTTATAGTGATACATTTCATTAAGTTACTCTCTGCATTTCTCGCTATAGCGGCTGGCAGGAGTCAGCACTAAGATGCATGGTACTATATATGTATTGTCTTTGTTGTGCATTCCATTCTCCTCATGATTCTCGTATGTTGTTCTGATATATGTATAACCTTTTTTTAATGCCTTGTTCATTGTTTTCCATGATGCTCTGCATCAGTATCTTTATTATGTTTTCTTCAAATGTCATTGAATGGATATTGGTATTTGTGGCAATGTAAAGCTTTCATGAGTGTTGAGTTTTCCCATCCTTGAAAATATGTATCTGTGTTTCACCTCCAAATCTACTTCAACAAAGTACTGTGCAAGCCACCACTAGGATGTGTGACCCCTGGTGAGCGAGAGGCATAATTATTTTGTGATTACCCCGAATCATAGGATTCTCGTGTGTGGATTGAGAGGTGGTGTGAATTTTTAAGTCTTTTAGTTCACTTACTGCTTGTATGTTTGCCGAGTAGTGGGTGCTTTAAGTCATTGTTTTTTAAGCATGCTTCAGCTCTGGAGAAGGTGATGTTATCAACTTTAGTGGTTAGCACAGCTATCTAATACTAAACGCTAATGATTTTCATTCTTGTTTTTTTTTGCTTGCACGGACTCTCAGCTTCTGCTGGTGAGTATTATCATGGCCACTGTTCTCTGTTCAGGTGGAGTTAATTGTGGACATCATAGTGCAAGTATAATTGTGCCTATGGATGCCATTAATATGTTGCTGCTAGAGAAAACCAATTATCCATGCATTTTGAATTTGACCAGCAGAGGAATGTGTCATGGCTCATTCTGTTCCTCATAGTATGGGTTTTTAGATTAAGTCATTGTTTCTGCTGCTTTTGTTGTCCCATGAGTGAATGAAAATGAAAACATGATAGCCGGCTGAGAACTAGGAGGGAGATTTCAAACCATAACCAGGATGTACACAGAAATAACCCCCTTTGGTACCTGAAGATGATGCCGTTGCAATGAAACTAGTAATACTGTATAAAATAAACTGGAAAAAATACTAAATGTTCTCTTAGCATCATAATAATCCCTTTGGTCGTTTGAGTTATTGGTTGAAGAAGTGAAGATCTGGGGACGGACTGCATATAAGATAGAAGAATGGGCAGCCATTAGTGACTCCATAAGTTGCTTACTGAATTGTTTAATAGACAATTTTACTGTTCAAAGTACTTTACCAAGTTGTCTTAGAAATAGGAAAACTAGTGTGTAGAGAAAGAGTCATTCACCTTGACTCTTACCAGGAATCCATTATATTTCAAGAAAAGCTCTAGTCAGTTCAGCTACTGAGGTGAGGATTGTTGTGGGATAAAATATTTGAGACTGCCAGAAGTACAATGTTACAAAAAAAACTGTTCCACAGGTGAGAGGTAAAGGTAATGTGGTGGCTAACCTCAGCATCCTTAACATTGCAATTGTTGTTTCTGTTATAATATTTGAAATGGAAGTTTATCCCGCAATATGTATTATATTGATCATTCCCAAAACTTTTAAAAGTTTGCTTTGGTAGGGAGAGCAGCCTAAATTTTCGAATGTTCAGGAATGTATGGATATTGCTAATTATGCCCATGGATTTAGTCTATTTTTTGAAATCTCCTCAATTTGTGAAATTTCCATTCTATTCATGCCACTACATTTATTGCCAGGGTGTTTGATCTGCTGTTGGCAGTTACATGTATGCTCTTAACCCTTAATCATGAACCCTTGTGACTAAGAATAGTCTAATATTTTCATCCTCGTAATGGAACTGTTTTCAGTTTCATTCTATTTAAGAATAGTCTGACACTTGACTTTGGCCAGAATGGTTCAGTGTGAATAACAGTCAACTTCTCGAGGCCGCAAGCAGTATGCTTTAATAAGTGTATGTTATAAGTAGATGGTTGAATTACCGCTCAATTTACGTGTAGAAATGCACTTTTAAATACTGATGTTTCAGTTTCATATAGATAAAGTATGTGATCGCTAGTTTTATTCTATATTCTTATGGAGGAGAAAGATTTTGATGGATTTGGTCTTTTCAGTTGACAAGATGACCCACATGGTAGGGAGCTATCCTCCGAAAACTGAAATCCAGAGCTACACAACGCCTCAAGAAGATGCTCCGTCGGGAGTAATGGCGAGGGGCAATTATTCAGTTCACTCCCTCTTCACGGATGATGATAAGAATGAGCACCTCAAGTGGGAGTGGACTTTTGAAATCAAGAAGGACTGGAAGTGAGAGAGCATTGGCTGCTGACTGCAGGGGTGTGGTAGACGAAGCCATTGATGCCACGACAACACATCCATTGGACAAATGACTGAGGGAAGACCTTCAACTTGGTTTCTGCTCTGAAGCTGTAGTTGTAGACTGGCTTGTCATGTCCTGGACTGTTGTATCTCCATATCCCCAGTACCACTTCCTCTTTCTCACGGTAGAAAGTTCACGAGAATGAGACATTTCTGATTTGAAATTAAGCTTATAAATGCTGTGGACAAGGGGGTGCTTGAAAGATAATCAGCATATGTGCTGGTTTTTTTCTTTACTTTAAGCATATCAACATTGGTTAGTCTCACTTTTTAACTAATCAGTGTGAGGAATCTGTCTTTTTAAGTATGTAATTGTTTTTGTTGTAATTTGTTTCACTTATAAATGGAAAAAATATTAACACTTTAACTATATATGTTGATTATTTTGGCTAATTGGCAATTGTTAAGTATTTTTTTAAGATACATTAAGATCTTAATTAATTTGTCATATATATTTTCCTGGAGTGATATGAGAGACTGAATGGATTTTTAAAAACAGCATTTTTCCTTGTGATAAAGGCCATATTGTTGAATGGAAGAAGTGCAATTTGGAAGTGTTTGCTGTCTCTAATTAATGATAGGTATTGATTTGCTGAAGTGGTGCAATTGTTTTCTCAATTAAGTATTTTGGTTCTCTCTGAAGTTTCATTATGTAATTGTAGATACCAAGAAGTTTGTTTCATAGATTTCTCTGCAACGTTAAATAGCATTCATCATTACTCTTAACTTCTGAAATTAAAGGCTTTCTCTCATAATGGCAATATGTATGTATTTATATATATATATATGTTTGAATTTAATGCAAATATCATGAAATTATTTTTCTTGGTCTTATTGTCAGATAGCTATATGAGAACACTTGGTTAGTTGGTTGTGAATGGGATATGATAAGCATAAAGAGTCACTAATGAGTATTAAGGCATAACCTAGGAGGGTTTGAGTAAAGTTAATCTGTTCTAGTTTTTTTGTATTACTTATGTCATGTAATAGACATTAAGAGTCATTTGTACATTTTTGGCAGATCCATGTGAAGCATTTAGGTGGAAAGAATGAAGTATTTCAGCATCTTTGGTGCAATCTGTACTATGCTAGACATTTTTTTTGTATGAAGGGGAATTCAATTTTTAAAATGATCGGTATGCCGGGTTTTGAATGGTAACAAACTTCTGCTGGTGTGCTAATGATGATGCCTGTTTAAGGTGCAAACAAGTAATGAATGCTATGGTTTGGAGAGCATAGTGATGAGCCACTGTGTGCCTTGCATTTTTTTATATTAGTATTAAAAATTATGCAAATTTTTAATGTTTCACCAACTTTTGAGGATAACCTATATTTACAGCCCAAAAAAATTCACTTGAACATTAAGTTGCCATGCTTTGCAATCTGTGTGTATGCTTTGTCTTGTATTTAAATTTGTTTATAATTGTCAGTCATTGTTTGAATAGCCCTGCATCCATAATTACACTGTTGGCAAAAAGTACAAGTTTTGTAGCGTTTTTAAATGGTATCATGAGAATAAACTAAGTATAATACCATAGTGTTTCATTAGCAACCCAAAACCACATGAAGTGATCCAGGTAACATTATTACTCAGAGTGAACTGGTGACATAAATGCTTTCTAGCTAGCCACCAGAAAAAAATCTGATATTGTCACCTAGAGCATATTCTATCTGGCGTCTTGCCGTCAAATGATCACCCATGAAATACAAGTAATCTATAATGAAGTGCCAGCGATAATGCTAAGTATGAGTAATGGTTTGGGAACACTGGTATCTTATTCGGCAATAGAACCATGCCATGATTCTGTCTAGGAACCCTTCTTTAGAAGTCATATGTACATTCTTAGCTACTAGTGACCAATGAGAATATTTTATTTTGCCTGAGGCTTGTTAAACTAATGAATGTGGCTGAGGAGATTCGTGAACAGATGCTCCAAATTAGACATCTAATTTATGGCCACCCGTCCACACTTGCACAATTTTGGGTGTTTTTCACGACGTAGATTTAATTATGAATGTTCGGGCATCCAATTGTGTGAATACATGGATCGTATAACCAAGGCTTAATAGGTACAACGGCAAATTCTCCACATTTTTACCGAATGGGTTTGAGTATCTATGGACGAATGGTCGTTTGAAATTTAATTTCACTTAACCAGCCATAATTCATATCCTGGAACAAGATATTTTAGAGGAATCTGGTGAGGGGAACTAGCCTGTTAAGCCAAGTTTCCGGGGTCACTCATGCCAATCAAAATGAAATTTGGGTCTGTTGTTGAGAGCAGTCTTACTGAAGTTTCTTATGGAGTCAGATGTGCAAGTCTATGCAGGTTCCATCCCGTAAAAATCCTAGCATTACTTTCAAAGGAATCTTGCCGGAGGCAGCTGGTGTATTTGGCAGGTCTTGATGTCCATACTATAACAGTTGTACCTCAACTCTTAATGGGAGGAAATAATTTCAATGGGAAATCTAACAGACTAGACTAGAAAATTTGGCCATTACTTGGTCGTAACATATAATGAAGATAAAAAACTTCGCAAATGAAATCCGTGGTGGATCACAAGCAAAAAACAACTCGACAGATAATTATAGCGCGTCTACAGGTGTAATTTTGTGGGTTCAACTTCCAGACGGAACCTAAAATCGATACCACCTCCCTAGGGAATCCGCTGAAATTCGTTTTTTTTTCTTGGAGGAGAATATACGCATGACACACGTCCTTGACTCATTAGTAAGCTGGCCTCTTTTAAGCTTTAGGAGTCTGGGTAATAGCACGCTTTGACTCAGGTTCGAAATGCTCATTTTTGACTGAAACGAGAATGTAGGAGTTGGGAGTCTTGTGGGGATCGCTTAAAGGCCTAATTCTTGTCTGATTTCTGAGAATATTTTTTAAAGCGGGGACCCAAGTACAGGCGGTTGACCGACACTTTCAATGCAGTAATTTTTTCACCATGGTCTGAAAACTATTTGACAACCGCTGATGACACTATTCGCATCCGCACCACGCTAGTGAGAAAACATTTACTCGATGCATGAGCCCGCTCGGTTTAACACTCGTCCCTCGTCAGAGTTCGCGCAGCTGCTACATATGGACATTAACGGGAGTATGCATTAAGCTTGTACGCCTTGAGGGTACGACAAAATTGAAAGAGCCAAACGTAATGACGCACGGGCTTTTCATCACTTTTCTCTAGACTCATTAATCTCTCTCGAGATAGTTATCACTGTCTCACTAAATTCATTAGCGATAAACTTGCCAAATTTCTCATCAAATTAATCATACCCGCTTCGCACATACATCTCTCGCTAAATCTTTGCCTGAACGTCCCATCTTCAATAACTTAGCGCAACATTAGCAATCACTTGCTATCAACAAATATTCACCGTCGTTTTAGGTATGTTAAAGCCCGTTAACACATAACACTAGTTTACCTACACCAACTCGTCACATTCTCCGCGATAACCATTTCCAGCGTTCTTGACCATTTTTCCTAAGTAGTATAGATTAGGAGTACCCTATACTCCTTGATTTTTCCCTTATTTTTCGGAGTCATAATCGTGTGCCACGGCGCCTTCTTTTGTTTCCGTGTTTCTTTGTTTTTAATAGGTGTCAGGCCAGAATGCACACCTTTGATTCTTCTCTAAAATAATCTCAATGAGGAATGCTTCGTCATATAAGCAGTCATAAGGCCTGAAAAAAGTTCTGGAACTCTCAAGGTGGACATGGAAGTTGAATCACCGGTTCTCGCTGTATAGCATACACGTTTTATTTCGGTGGCTGTGATTTAAAAGCGATATTCGCACTCCACTTCGACAACGCTGTACCTTATCGTCTGCAACAGATCGGTTGAATTTACAGGTATGATAGGCGAATAAGGCATGACAGTCGTTATTAAGACGTTTAAGGGCTTGTTTTGGTTGTCAGATTTTGTGAATGAATGCCGATGGTCCTTTGTTTTTTATCCTACGCTTGAAAGTGGCATTCAGTTCGAATAATCATCTGTTATGGATGTTGTTCTTGTTACGATTAAACCTCCGTAATGTATTTCTAATTTTTTGCACGAATGATGTATTTAAGTTGACTGCAACCTCGCCCTTTTGTCAGGTGGACTTTTAGCTCAATTCCACGCGGCTCGTTGCGCGTGTAAAACGATACTGCCTGCTATCAAAGCTGTCATTTCGAAAATGGTTTTATTATTTTCAGAAGCTGCCGGCACAAGATGAACGGACAAGATGACGCCCCAGGAACCATTGTGGAGCTGTACATTTATGATCTAACCCGTGGTTTATCTAGAGTTATGTCTGGAGCGTTGCTCGGTATGTGGTATTCTTTATTTCATGTTAAGACAATTGTCTTGAGCAATTCTCGAATGGCTGCTCCTAGATTTTCAAATTCCAATAAGGCATATACTTGAATGTATTGAATTGATATAGTGAAAATTATCGTCAAACACCCAGTAGTTGTGTCAGGAATGTGTCAATGCGACGATGGAATTGCATGAATAGCGTATCTAGGAAATTTGTTGAAAGACGCCCTCCTTGATTAGGTATATTTCGATTCTGCGTATGTTTATACCTCTAAAGCTTCAAATGTACATAATTTATCGTTTTTATTGAAGTGCTTGGTCACTGATTCTTCCGATATATCTTCATTCTTTTTTCCATTTCTTAGATGGTTCATCTGCAATATTAGCCCTCCGAAAGCTTAACCTTTCACTCTGATCGCTCCTTGTTGGAAAGCGAGGAAAATTCCAGACCCAAGGCCAGGTGCCTTTTTTCACCAGGGGTTAATTATAACTGAATGTAGGTACTTCTGCAGCGTCCGTCTGCCAAACGGCAACCGAAAATATTCTTCTGGGTAAACACCGTTATGTCTGTAGGATACCTCAGAGAGAAAGTTGAAAGAGATGGTTTTTTATTCTGAATTGGAGTCTTTTCAGTTTTCCTTTTTTTCATTACGTCATTTTGGGAAATTATTGTCTACCGCGACCGCTTTTCACCCGCGGTGCTCTCGATATGAGTAGGGGAAGGGGTCCTAAATAATGAGTATGCGCCCTCGAGTATTCGCGCCGCCAATCCGTCAAAGTGGGAGAATATTTACATGCGCGTATAAGTATCATGATGAAATTTGATCCTAAGCAGATGAGTAATTCCCATGCCCAAATTTAGGGTAGAATCAGGTTGCTGTCAGATAAAGCTTACAGATGGATATATACTGAAAATTTCGCTGCAATTCGAAGCAATTACATCATTAGAAAGGCTGACGAATGGATTTTTAATGTTGCAAGCTTGAAATTTCCATCATAAAGTAACATCGAAATACTGGGGAATGATTCCAAGAATGTCATTGAATTGGAAACCTGGTCTGCGCGTAGTATGCGTCTGCGATCAATCACTTTTACATGGAATCATTTTCGTTGGACAATTCCTATCTCTAAAGGGGTTTAACCTCGCGCGTAATGCGGATAAAATGTAGGTACAATATTTTCTCCTCATTTTGATCGAATATCAAAGACCTGTGGAACCCGACACAAACGAATCAGGTTGCTGTCAGATAAAGCTTACAGATGGATATATACTGAAAATTTCGCTGCAATTCGAAGCAATTACATCATTAGAAAGGCTGACAAATGGAATTTTAATGTTGCAAGCTTGAAATTTCCATCATAAAGTAACATCGAAATACTGGGGAATGATTCCAAGAATGTCATTGAATTGGAAACCTGGTCTGCGCGTAGTATGCGTCTGCGATCAATCACTTTTACATGGAATCATTTTCGTTGGACAATTCCTATCTCTAAAGGGGTTTAACCTCGCGCGTAATGCGGATAAAATGTAGGTACAATATTTTCTCCTCATTTTGATCGAATATCAAAGACCTGTTGAACCCGACACAAACGAATTTAAAGAGTCTAACTACACCGAATAAGCTGTTTGAAGTATCAGCTTTAGCGCTCAGCGAAAATGACGGGGAGCGTATACCGAAGGAACCTCGCTTTTCTGTGCATCGTAACATGTAAACTCAAGAAACTTTTCGAGGAACAAATTTCAACAATTTTTTTCCTGTACGTTTATTAGGTCTTAAGGCCTGGTTCACGATACATTAACCCGTACGTTACGTGTTCATGTACAAGTTCATGAACGAATGCATGGACCGAATAGAACAGGTTCTATTTCCCTGTTCACGCGTTCATGCATTCGTACAAGTTGGTGTGGTTACACGATGAATTTTCGCGTTCATTCACGCGTTCATGCATTCTTACATTAAATCGTACGGGTTAATGTATCGTGTAGGTAACCAGGGCTTTAGAAGATGTTTACATTATGTTGTCATCAACATTCAGGAACGATTCACTGGAAAAGTCATTCGATTTAGTCATATATCTTCGCTTCTCGTTTCGACTTCCGACTTATTGGACGCAACTGCTAATTATAACGAAAACAGAATATGATGAAAATGATGATAGTGAGCAAGCTGCTTCAAAACTCTGGAAATATTCAAAATAGCTGTCGTAGTCTCAGCTCTTTTTGACATTCTCTTGCCTCAGCCTCGCTATTATTTGCAATATTTTCAGTATTAAACGAGGAAATGAGTTGCGCGAGATCACGCGAGATATAACCCACCGTCAAAATCTGCGGCATGAAGTCACTCGAATACAAGTGAAACAACAACTCATATCTCGGTCTCGGTGATTTAAGGAAATATAGCGACATTAGATTGAGTTTGGGACAAAAAGTGATAATTTCAATTTTAATTCGAAATTAGTGTTGGTTAAAATTAAGTTTTTTTTATTTTCTTTAATAATGCGTGTATTTTCATTATTTTCCGTGAATCATTGCTTTGTCGCTGGTAGTTATCCATTATAAGAGTCAAAGTATCCGCATTTTTATTAAACGATTGACTTATCCGATGGCTAGAGAATTGAATGTTTTATAATAGGCCTCTATTGATAAATTTGCTCGTTAAGGATGCCTCCGTGCATTGCCAGCCCGCGGTGACAACAAATTTGGGGCGACCGAGAAGGTGCCCTCCGGTTCGCCGCCGTGGCTGCGTCTCATCTGGACCGGAGTATTTGGACTCTTTGCATTTCCTTCTTCACAGAGCAATTATTCAACATCATAATCAATTAAGGGTCTTCTATGAAAGAAACGGTCGGCTCGTGGACAATCATGCCTTTAATTTCTCCGTATATGAGGGGTCTTCTCGGACTTATCAGTTATAAAAATTGTATATTTTTCATTATAATATGAACTATTTTTCACTCATCTCTTCTTCCAACCTTCTCATATCCTTACTGCCGTCCAAAAATCTCACTATTCTTCTACTTCTTCACGACTTGCCCTAAAGTCTCTCATATATCGCCTTATTTAACATGTCCTCACCCCTCAGTTCCTCACCCTTCAATTCCTCACCCTTCCAATTATGCTGCTTTTCCCCTATTTCCCCCGTCTTGACCACTTTGTGTCCAAATAAAACGGCCTTCTGCATGCGAGCTGCAAGTGACTCCACCTGTGCCACGCAGGACGGAATGCACTTCATGCTCCCCAGCAGCGAGCCCTTAACTCCTCCGAGCACACCTATGATGTAGACTACCAGTTTAACAGAGTGTCCTGGGTACATTTGCCGAAGCTCAAATAGCGGGTCTTGATATTTCGCCCGTTTCTCCGCCTCCTTCGCATCCATGTTCGTTTCAGCCGAAGCCGAAAACTTTACCACGAACGTGGAGCGTAAGGGGTGGTCAAGGAGAGCGATATCAGGCTTGGTCGCCTCCAACTGCCTGGTGGTGGAAAAAAAGTAATTCCACCAGATGGTTCATCTATCGTTCTCCACGACGGACTCGATATCTCCAGGGGCATAGGGCAGCACAGGAGTATCGTTGATGCCAAAATGGCGTCGTAGATGAAAATATAACACCCGCGGGGCCGCGTTGTGCCTAGCCATAGACGCTGAGTTGGCGTAATAGCTACAGCTGGAGAGAAGGTGACTAAGAGTCTCCGGCTGGGCTCGGCACGCCTTGCATCTCGTGTCCGCAATCTCCGTCTTGAATATAATGCGGTGGTACACGAGTGTGTTTATGACACCATCCTGGCATTAGAGGGCGAAACCCTCGGTCTCTGACTTTAGATCAGCGGAGCGGAGGAAGGCAAACGTCAGCTCCTTCGATAGCCCATGCTTCTCCATGTTTCGATAGAAACATCCATACATGGGCTTATCTGTATGAGCATTGAGCAAGGTTTTCTGCTCGGGCTTTTTTATTTCGAGCTTGACGTCTGCCTTCAACGACAAGAGGGACTTATCGTCGTCGTTACCGTCTGATTTTGGGACTAAGTCCATACAGGTCTCGTCTGCTGCACTCTTGGTCGCCTGGAAAAGAAATCCCCCTACTCTGGCACTTTCGTGGTCTCATACGAGACTGAGCAGGGTGTCTGCTTTTGAGCACTCGGCATGCTGTGCCCAGGGCAACTCTGTTATGGAGACACTCCAGGCTCAACAGACCTCTACCACCTAAACTGCGAAGGAGATACAGTCTGGCGTCTGGCGGAGGAGATTTCGGATGAAGACTTCTGTAGATAGCCATTATCTTCCTCGTTCCCCTATCGAGTGTCTGCAACTCGTTGAAGTTCCATTTCATGTATCCGAAGGTGTACAGCAGTGTGGGAACCGCGAACATATTCGTGGTAAGAACCTTGTTCTTGCTAGACAGCTCAGAACTCCAGATTTTCCTGAGAGTCTGTCTGTGCTTGGCGGTGACGCTTTCCTTCACTGCTGCAACCTCCTGAATTCGGCTTTGGGGGACGCCGAGATATTCGTAGCTGTCATCGCCCTCGAGGTAGTGAATGACGCTCTCGTCAACGAGATGCACGTATTCCTTGTTCTCCGAAAATCTTCCTCTCCCCAGGTTGATGAAATCACACTTGTCCAATCCGAACTCCATCCCTACCTCACTGTACTCCAGTACGGTGTCCAGGGCCACGCGTAGGTCTTTTGCGTTGGAAGGGTAGTGCTTTAGGTCATCCATATGAAATAAATGGGTGACCTCATGCTTCTTGTCACCTGGTACACCGCACATGTATCCTATCCCATGTCGCAGCCTTAGCGAGAGAGGTAGGAGGGAAATACAGAACAGCAAGGGGCTCAAGCTATCGCCTTGGAAAACGCCGCAGTGGTGTGATGCCAACTCTGTTGAGACCGACGGCGTTGGATGCTGGACACAACCTCTGGATGGACTTTCATCAACTTCCACATATCTATAATGAGCTCATGTGAAGTGGTGTCAAATGCCTTTCTGTAGTGAACCCGGGCCATTGATAGGTTGCGCTTGCGCTGGATGGCATCCTGGCATATGCATCTATCAATGAGCAGGTTGTCCTTATATCCCGCGATTCCACGCTTTGAACCCCTCTGCTTGTACACCACCTCCCAAACCGGCTTGACGTGGTGGAGGACAAGGTCGCTCAAGATGGAGGTGAACGCCTTATATAGTGTTGAGGCAGGTTACAGGGCGGTAGTTTTTAGGATAGGACAAGTCTCCCTTCTTAGGTATTAGAACCGTGCGTCCCTCAGTCAGCCACGGTGGAATTTCTTATCTACCCGAGAGAAAGGACGTGAAGATTCTGGCGAGGTGTGTGTGGGTGGAAGTGAACGTCGTCCACCACTCACCACTCAAGTTATTCACGGCATCCATTCCCGAAGCCGAGAAATTCTTCTTGCCAGAGAAGGCCTCCTTCACGTCTCTCTCTGTGACTGATAGAGGTCCATCCACATCATGTAGGTGGCGGTCACAAAACTTTTAAAATAGGCCTATGGCCGGAGTGTCTCCGTTGAATGGCTTCGACGTTTCATAGATATCCTTCCAGAAACGTTCGGGTGGTTCCAGAAACCTCTTGGACGGGTGGCGGAGATTCGGCGACAGACTGAGGTGGTTGAAAGAGACGGGGAGGGTGAAGGAGGAAGGTTGAGTTCCCCCTCATGGCCTTACTCCTCTTGGGGAGTTTTTTCCGGGCCGTGGTGAGTGCCCGAACTCTATAAACCGCGTGCTGCTTAGTGGTAAGCAGCACGCTTTTAGTGAGTGTGTGATGGTGAAATCTGAGGCTGCGTGCTAAACGCCGGACTTTGAGTGTGAAAGCCCGCCCAGATGTGATGTATTCCATCTCACTCTGAATCCTCGAAGCCGGCCGTCGCGTCAGCGTGATCTTGGCCTCCAAATGTTCAAGCCGTTTTGCCTCTTTGTCCCCCCAAGACGTAGGCTTTTGGGAGTGAGGCATTATTTTGGCAGCAGCGTAGACCACGCAGTTCACTGTCCAGAGGTCCGACGTCTCCGTAAGGATTTCGTCGATAAAGCCATTCAACCTGGTCTGGAGGTTGCTCCGCAGAGAGATCTTACGATGGATTTCTCTCTGCCTGGCCTGTCCTACATCATTGGTGATTTCAGTCATCAACCGCGTTCGGAGTTCAGAGTCGGCGTGATCTACTTCCTCCCTACTTGTCGGCGGTACCGACGTTGCAGTGGCTGTCAAAACAGCCGGTGGAGGGGCTGCTTGTGTCGGGGAGGGTGTTCTGGCCGGTGGTGTATTTCTCTGAACACGTGGTTGTTGGGGAGTTTCCTTTTTTCGCAGGTGGTTGGCATAGTCGTGCAGATGCCGCTGCGACAGGTGGTTATGTTCAGGATGTATCTCACACCACAAAGAGTTCATCCTTGCCATATGCCCTCTGCGATTGGTCTCGCTGGCGGTATAGCATGCGAGGAGGTCGCCCCTTACGGTTTCCGTCGACTCCATACGAGCTCCCTTCTTGGTGTTTGTTTCATTGCCACGCCCAACTCAACTGGAGCCCCCATCCGAGAGGGGACGGTTGTGGGTGGCATTTCTGGTACTCTTTTTAGGAACCAGTTGTTCTGCATGTGGGGTGGTTAGCCCTACACACAGACGTCCACCAGCCGCCGGCAGAGCTGTTACCTGGTACGCCACGATGGTCCGCATTACTACCCTATACATATTATTATTATAGATATAAAAGAATCTGTTACGATTTATCGCGGAGGTAAAAGATATAATCGGATTAAAAATAATCATAACATCCGAATTAGTATTATTGTTTTCTCTAATGAGATCGTATAATTTCGTGTCGTGGCATATGAGGGAGCGTTTTGCGTGGCGGGCGAGGGGAGCAAGTTGCTGGGGCGAGCAGATTAAGTGGTGTGAGAGGTGATGGGGGGATGCGAAAAGGCTCGAAGAGCCTTGATTGAGATTAGGATGTTAGCTAAGCGGTAATGGGAAAGGAAGCGAATATGCATCGTGAATGTGCCTCTTTTTAGACGTGCTCTTTGTAAGTGGATGGAGGTGTTCGTATTGGGAAGCTTAAAAGCTGTTGATTGAAGGGAGAATATGCGGAAACCTAGAAATGAATAGAAGAAGAATAGGTTATTTTAATTAGATCGTGTGGCATGGGAAATATGCCAGAGTTAAATAATAAATGAAGATTATTATTTATAACTATAATTGACCCTGAGCACGACGGCAGCCAGCGCCGTCGAAACGTCTTTGCCTCCTTACAGCGTCACTCGATTGGAAACCCGAGATCATATATTTTGTGCGCTGATTTATAAGTTACCATTAGATATTCATGTAATGGAATACCTCCAAGATATCGAAGAATTTGTTTTATCTGAAAACCCGAGAGCTCGAGAGCTGTATTAATAAAATAGTAGCACGTTTTCTGTCTGTTAAGCTCTCTGTCCGCTTTTCACAGGATAACCGGTGAACGAATTACTTTGAAATGTTTCACTCCTCGGCGTTAGAGTGCACTGGGACATCCATAGGCACTCAGGTGCCTCAAAGGCCCCAAAGTGAGCCCTTTTTTTTGGGGTCTAGTGTGTAGGCAACCCAAGCGGTAAGATATGTTGTGATAACACTAAGGATACAACTATATGGACGCTCTCGTTCAGCATGCCGTTTGAATGTTGATATGAAGACGCTCGCATTTGGGAAGCAGTATATTTCAGGGAATTGTGGGCTATATGAGCAAAACAAATGCCCCTTTTCGATCCATCATTAAGTATTTGCCTTCATACCTTATGCATTTATTTAAGACTGTACCGAATTGTAAATATTTATGTTTATTAAATGTTCTGCGCGAAAATATTGCGCAGGCTTGCGTAATTTAATTGTAAAATTATACTCTGAATTTGGAGCTTACCCTTGAGGAAGTTATGGTAGAAAAACTTTTTTGTTCATCGGAACTTAGACCACCTCTAGTAATCCTAAAGAATGTTGGAGTGTAATATTATTTGTGTCGGCTCTCAGTCACGTTGGGCTGGGCACGTTGAAGTTTATTTTCAATGTGTTTTCGTGTTTTTTTCGTGGCGCAATTTGCGCTCGCTGTATCAAAGAAAAGAAAATAAGTGTTATCATATGTCAACCGTATGGATTACATTGATATTTGGAATGCATCTTCAGAGTTGAAGCGCACTCTTCCCTCGTGAAATTCAATAAGGTGAAAAGAAACACTTTCGCGAGGGTTTGAACATCTCCGCAAGTGCACCTGAGTTTTGGTTGTGTGAATTTAACCACTTCGGCTACCGAGCGATTTCCACGCTAGGGTGGTGGTGAGTGCATATTCCGATCTGAAGAGAGCGAAGAACTCGTGACGGGACTCGAAAGAAAAGACAACGGTCGGCTCGACCAGTGCGTGGACGTGAGTTTCTTCAGTGTATTCCTTTCCCGAGTTCGTTTGCTCCTGATGTTTCTTTGACTCTAGTTGTGTAAGCCCCTTCTCTCAGCATTCTTCCTCGTCGGCTCTCGACGGTGTTAAGCTATTCCAGCTAAGACCGCAGCCAGCATTTTGCGCAAAACTTACTAATTTTTTCCACCCTGGCTCCATTCTAGCACATTCGTACAATGAGGCGTTTAGGGGGTCTAGGAATTTGTGGAAGAAGTAGTAATTAGTCGTGGGATCGCTTCGAGGCTGTGGAGGACTTTTGTACTACTCAATCTATGTGTTTCACAGAGTTTTCTCTTACTCGATGGAACTTTTTTAAACAAGCCAAAGGTTTAGCAATGGGCTCACCCTTATCTCCGCTCCTGGCGGATATTTATATGGACTCTTTCGAAAAAGACTTGTTCTCCTCAGCCCGCCTCCTCACGAAGAATGTGGTTTGTTGGCACAGATATGTGGACGATGTATTTTGTGTTTGTTCAGGTTCAGAAAGGAAACTGAATATGTTTCTCTCTCATCTAAACTCTTTAAATCCCAGAATAAATTTTTCAATGGAAAAGGAAAAAAATGGTTCCATCAATTTTCTGGACATTTCCATCACCAAGATCGGTTACAATACTCTGTTTTTTGGACGGATTTGTATACCGACCAAGTGACTTATGCCAATTCGAGACATTGCTTTTCTCAAAAACTTTCAGCCTACCGCGCTATGATATAAACACTGGTTTCAATTCCATTGTCCGGCACCAATTATTGTAAGGAGCCGAACACAATGAAAGAATAGCAGTTGCTAATGGATAAGGACTATCTTGCTAATAAACTGTAAAAAACCAAAGTGTCAAGATGCTAAAGGTCACTTTTACGGGTCTCTAACCGACGAAGAGATGGGTGCCAAATGGAGGCCCATTCTCCATTTCGGGCGCTTATCCCTTAAGGTGTGCAGGAAATTACCAAGAGATAAGATCAAAGTGGCGTTTTACAATAAGTACTGCCCCAGGAACTTCTAGTGTAATACTAAAGACAAAATTCCCATTCGAGAAAAAAGTGGCGTTTACAACTTGAAATGTGAATGTGCTGCCGCCTATTTTGGGCAAACGGGACGGAAGTTCAAAGAACGGGTGAAGGAGCATGAAGCGTGTGCAAAGAACCAGAACTCGAGATCTCTCTTTGCAAAACATTTACTTAAGGATGAGTCGAATGCAAATATCGATTCTAGATTCCACCGACTCTCAGGATTACAATCGGTATCGAGGATCGATCGCATAAAGTCGATTCGGATTCCATTGATTCCAGATAGATAAATATTCAAATCAAATTTCATTTATCACATCATATTTATTTATAACTTAGACATCCAGTTAAATTGTGCACAATTGCCTCGCGGCTACTCAAAAGCCTGGAATCGGAGCCTAGGAGAAAATGATGACCACACGCCATATTTCAGTTCCGACGAATTGAAATCGTAATTACAGCTGTATAATCCTTTCCTCAAGCTACGTTCACACGTGCGCGACGTTTAGGATTCTTTGTTGATCAGTGATGAAATCTCTGGAAATGACAGGCCCGACGAAACAGCGAAAACGCTCAGTCAAAGAGATATGCACAGCAATTTCCTCTCATGGAACTCATCTTAAATGACAAAAACAAATGAACAGAATTAGTCACGGGTCCATCAAAACCGTATGTAATTACTTTCTAAATAATAATTACTTTCCGCCATTCCCCGATTTTATTCCCTTACCCTAAAGGTCTTCGTCGTCCAAATCCGTTGTGCCACACACTCTTGTGGCTGCTGGCAAGCTATGTCTCATCTTTACCGTCGGCCGATTCTTAAAATAGCGTTTTATTTATTCTTGGCAGACCGTGTGATACCTTACTTCTACAATTTTGCAAATGTAGCAAATGCTAACCAGTGAATTGGCGATGAAATACTTTTTTATGTCAACCCATATCGCTCGCATCTATCTCATGTAAGTGGTTTTAACTTGAAATCGATAGCTTAGATTTGGGACACGTCCCTTAGCTAGGATTAGTTGAAATAAAACGTAGTAGACAACTCATGAAATGCTCACTGCAGAGTTCTTTCGTGAAATTTTGCGGAGATCATCGTTCCCGAGAAAGGAGGAAATTTGTGCCCAATGTTCTGCCATCCCTGTAATGTATTCCTTGGATTCTATTCTTGCTTTCTTGCCGGAATCCTACCTCTGCCCTCGTTCGAAGCATTTCCCGCCCGCGGCGCGCCAATAATCCACTTCCCGCAGTCCACCCCCTGACGTAGGCAGAGCGCGGCTCCCGCGAGTCACGTGCAGAAGGTTAAGGTAGTCCGAGCGAAATAGTTCCGTAGTCATAATAGAGACCATATTCGAATTATGCGCTTTAATTACACCAGCTGTAGGACTCATCAATTAAATATTGCATTATTATTGGTGCCATCATATAGCTTTATATGACATAAATTGTAAGATTTAAATGAAAATATCTAAATAATTCTTTAACTTGACTCATTTTTTTCGCGCGTTGCGTTTGAAACTCATTCAAAACGGAAGGTTTTTTCTGATACCCAAGAACCTACTGCGGTGACAATATGATTAATTTTCAAATATAGTTGAGAAAACATACAAACTACACACTGTTAGTTTTTTTACGACATCAAAGTGTTAGAAATACATCATTTTGTAAATAAAGTCTCTGGAGTGCATGCACGTACCGTTTCCCATGTAAGAGGGCTGGTATTTTTTTGAAAATATCTCCGAAAGAAATGTGGTAAGGGGTAGAATTTGTGGTGTCATTGGATGGGTGAGATATTTTTCTTTAAAATGAGACCACATTCATTGATTTATAAGTAAAATAATATTTCGCTCGGACTACCTTAAGAAGGTCAAGGAAAATTCCTTATTTTTGCCGGTGAAGAGCGCCAGAAAATTGGGCATGCCTTGAATTTGCATCGTCTCTTCATCTTGCCTTCGTCATCAATAACGCTTTCCGATTTCATGAATACATAATCATTTCGAATCCATTTACTCCATATCTGAAAGTCATTTAGACTTTTAACTCATTTGCACCTGAATAAAACTTTGATAGCCCCCACAATGGTTTGTGTCAGAGAGTGATTTTGTCACCCACCAACATGCCCTGCACTGAACGGAATGAAACGACAAAGAAATAAGAGTCATACAGGCATCATGCGAGATGTGATTTTGGAACTTAGTATAGAAAGGAGCGTATGGGTTTAATCAACTTATTGCCTTCTCTACCAAATCACATATATTTTCTGGTTTAATAAGTTTCTGTGTCAGCCACAATGGTATTTTGTCGTTTGTGGGAAAATTAGTGATGGGGAGTTGTCCAGTACACGAGTGCATCATCTGTGAGTTTAAGTTGCTCTGTGTGAAGATCTAAGTTGCTTAAACCTAAATACGTAGAAGCAACGCCGTAAAGTAGGTTTCCGTTCCCGATGCAAGAGATGAGGATGGGGCAAAGAGAACTTAATAAGATCCTCGTTTCAAGTGGCTTTCGTTATGTGCTCGTGTAAAGTAATCGTTAATCGATTTTATATATATATATATAATCGTTCGATCATTCACTCAGACCGCTCAGCGGCAAATACTCACATAAATGTTTATACAGAAAGGTAGAAAGAAAGTGGAGTGTTTGTTCCTATAAACCCCCCGCCGATTCCAGTGGGTTCTTAGTAGACTGGGTAGCTTGGTGGTCTGAGCATTGGACGTGAAATCCAAAGGTCCGTGCTTCGTTTCCCGGTCCAGTCGAATTTTTTCTGCTTGGAATCGACCATCTTTACATCTTCACACCACCATTGTGTCTGTTGATTTTATGTGTTCCTATCCACTTTCTTTGTACCTTTCTGTATAAACATTTATTTTATATATATATATATATATATATATATATATATATATATATATATAAATGCACTTAGGATCACTTAAGTGACGAATATATAAAAGTTTGCCAGAGGAAGGCAGACGACAAACACAGAAAACAAAAAAATGATGAACACACTTACAAAGTTTCTTGATATTTCGGTGCCACTAGCACCTTGGTCGCAAGAGCGCTCTTGCGACCAAGGTGCTAGTGGCACCGAAATATCAAGAAACTTTGTGTGTTCATCATTTTTTTGTTTTCTGTGTTTGTCGTCTGCCTTCCTCTGGCAAACTTTTATATATATATATATATATACATATATATATATATATATATATATATATAAAATATATATATATATATATTTAATTTAATTTAATTTATATATATATATATATATACATATATATATATATATATAAATCTTCGTCACAGGGTGACACTAAACATAACAACATAACATAGACATCCAACCGTAAATTTAGTACTTCTGTTCATATAAAACCCACTAATAAACAGCAATACCTTCACTTCAGCAGTTGTCATCCCGCACATACCAAACGTTCCCTCCCATACTCACTTTCTATCAGAGGCCATCGAATTTGTAACAACCCGGAGTCCCTTGATTGCTTTCTTTCCAAGCTACACCAGTCTCTTCTTCGCAGGGGCTACCCTGAATCCCTTTTAAATAAAAAAATCCTTAGGAAACCGTACCAACCTAAATCAACTTCTTGTCCTAAGTACAAAAATATTTCTATTTGCACCACTTTCTTCCCAGGCGTACAGTCCCTAAAACATCTCCTCAAAGAATTATTCCCAATACTTTCCAGCAATCCTGCCACTACTAATTTATTCCCTAAATGTCCCTCTGTTGTATACAAACGTCCCCCGAACCTGTCTGCTATATTTAGAGCCACTAACCCCCTCCATAAATCTTTTAATATTTCTAAAGCTCCAACCACCCGTTGTAACCGGCCTAGGTGCAAAACTTGTTTAATTCTAATTACAGACCGATTACCCAAAAAATTCGTTAATCGTTATCTTCCTTCTGTTACCTCCCCTTCCTGTACCACAACAAATATAGTCTATATCCTTATTTGCAAATTATGTACAGCTTTTTACATTGGGCTCTGTAGTACCCCCCTCAATATTAGAATTAATAATCACCGTGCTTCTTGCAATCCCTCTTCAACCAACTTCTCTTTCTCTGTCCCCACACATGCTGCCTCCCACAATGTAAAATTTGATGACTGCTACAATGTAGCCATTCTGGCTTCCCTCCCGCCCACAGCCACTATCATTAGTCTGAAGACATTAGAACAATGTTGCATCAGATTTTTTAACGCCCTCTGTCCACCTGGCCTCAACCGTTCCCATTAATTTTATCCCCCACTTTCGCTACATTGTTTCTTTCTCCCGAATTGGTCTTTGGCTCCTTCCCTCCCCGCCCTTCCCCACCCCTCCTACCTGCTCCTTCCCCTCACCGCCCCTCCTATACGATTCTTCCTCCTCAATCCTCATTCTATCACTGACGAAGGTGCGGGCGACCCACCGAAAAATTTTAACTCGTGAGTTTGCTTTTTTATGTTTTATGTTTAGTGTCACCCTGTGACGAAGATTTATATTGTTTGCCACGTTCGTGGAATCTTCGCAAGAACTTTATATATATATATATATATATATATATATATATATATATATAGTAAGTATAATGTTAGTATGGTAAGGAAGGCACGAGACTCCTCGAGGCGCGCGACTCCCACGCCGGACCACAGCCCACTCACACCCCTTCCAACTCATTGGCCGCCAAGTGCTGACGCCATTCATCTTACCCATTATTGCTACAATCTTAATATTCTTCTCTTCCTCCGTCCTTTATGGGAAAGGAGATAGTGCACGGCCTAATTTGCTCCTCTCTTCCTGTTTGGGCTATGGGAGGCGAGATAGTGCACAATCTGAATGGCTCCTCTCTTCCTCTGTCCAGAGAGTGCACCGCTCAGCATCCTTCCCATGCCCGGATGGTCTCTCGTGCCTTCCTCGGGCAGTCTCGTGGGGACCTTGGTGCGGTTGTGTCGATGTTTAGAGGACCGAATAAAGTGTTTCTCTAGGGAATGGTTGCAATTCTTACTCTGATCCTCTCCCCGCGTTCCCTCTGCGTACTCCGGTGGACCCGAGAGACTAACAATATATATATATATATATATATATATATATATATATATATATATATATATATATATATATATATATATATATATATATACGTAAAATCGTTTGTTCATTCACTCATATATTATATATATATATATATATATATCCCTCCCATTATTCCTCCCTCCCTCACTTCCTTCCAACCAATCACTTCCCTCAAAAACCAACCACCCTCCTGAGCAGACCCTCTACCCTCAACTCCAGTGTGACACTCTTCAGTTGTGATTTTCTCCCGCTGAGGAAGGGTTCTCACCCGAAAGCTTCCGAGAGCAGTGGACACCGGCGTCGCCATGGATCGCCTTTCTGTGAGTGTCCACTGATATACCTATCTATCCATCCCCAACCTCAACGCCTTGTTGCTAGCTTATATATATATATATATATATATATATATATATATATATATATACACACACAATGGAAAACTTCGCCAAATGGCCACAAACACAATTAAAGAGGAAACTTACAGGGGGTAAAAAGACGAAAGTAAAGAGAGAGTCTTACTTAGACTTAGTCTTACTTACTTACTTACTCTAAGTAAGACTCTCTCTTTACTTTCGTCTTTTTACCCCCTGTAAGTTTCCTCTTTAATTGTGTGTATGTATATATATATATATATATATATATATATATATATATATATATATATATATATATATATATATATATATATATATATATATATTTATTTATTTATTTATTTATTTATTTATTGACGGCTCTCTCCCGCGCATGTGATTGGCTTCATTTTTACCGAAAATGACAATTTACCCAATTGAGGTAAACTAGCGTATTTATTCTGCTCGTACTGGAAAGAATGGTCTACCAGTGAAACCTTTTTCTAAGCTCAAGGGTGTCTACAATCCCCGCGGAAATTAATGCCTGTTGAGGGGAGTGCCGTAATGAAATGATTGTTGAACACATGCAAGTGAGATTCATTGCTTGAGAAGCTGCTGGAACTAATTAATGTAACTAATCTTCTTACCTGAATCAGCCAATGGCATTAACAATCCTCGAGTGAGTTTTTGATGCATTTTGAAATTGAAACTTTCGATGCAATGGGAACAGCACCTCAGACTCGTTGAAAAATCACCAGGGTAAAGGATGGAAGCAATAAAAACATCTTAGTGACAAGTGTAACATCCTTTATATTTCCTTCTTTTGATCAGTGAAACAATGGCTCAGAATTTCCGTACAGTGCAATGATAGCATTCTTTGATTCCAGTTTTTCCGGTGCAGCTGCATGGGTTAGTATTCATGACGACAGTTTCTCCTCCGTTACAGGAGGCGTCTTCAGGTCAAAGTGATTCCATTCAATTCAATTCAAAAGTGTTTTATTTACCAAGACACATGATACAGAAATAAGAAAAGCAATAACAAGAAAGAGATAACAACGCGTGCCTGGTCCCCTGTTATAGGCTCTTGCCTCTTCAGGGTGGAAAACTGTCTTTGGCTTCAATGGAAGTGTTTGTGTGGGAGATGACGGCCCGGCATTTGCCCTAGGGCGACGGGAAACCCACGAAAACCGTCGACAGGCCCGAAACAATACGTAGACATAAGAAGAGAATATATGTGAAACTTAACAGAAAAATAAATAAATAAAATAAATAAATATATATAAATTTTGTAAAATAGTCTTTTAGTCTTTAAGTTCTTTGGTATATCTGGCCACATGGCCTTAACTTGGGAGGTGTCACTGGATGTACTATCGTTTCCAAACGTCTGACAATGAGTGCATCCACTTTGCCCCATTCTACGATTTGTGCGATGGGAAAAATTTTAAAATTTGGCACTACTTGCGGACTGCGTCTTTTGCTGGGCTAGCTTCACTTGTCGTCAGATGACGGTGGGGAATGAATTACCGACGTAAGGATCGACGGGGACGGAGTAAAACACGAGAGAGGAAAGCCCCATCGGAATGCACCGAAGGTTATTCGCGCTCATGCGGTTGCGACGCGACGATGGAAGCTTCCGACTTGTGTGATTTTCGCTCTCGAAATTCGCATTTGTGCTCACGAGTGACCCACTTCGTAAAAGCGGCGCGGTAGCCGCGTGGTTTAGACTACCTCGCAAGGCGAATTTGAAATATATCCGGGTTCGATGCTCAGTCGTTGTCTTTTTTTTCACTCAAGTAATTTCGATACGACTGTACAATGAACCTCGAGTACAGTCTCTTTACATCAGCGCACTCGGTGCTGTTTATTATATAACAGGAATTCAATAATGATGCAGGACAACCTAATACAAAAGATGACTCCTTGAATCATTATTTCTCCTTAAGCCAATCTATTCACGGTGAATAGATTAACGTCTCACTAGCAGTGGCGTAGCCAGGTTTCGGGTCTAGGGGGCGCCAGCGCCGGGGGGAGGGGGGGGGGGGAAAGAGGGGAGAAGGGGGCGGCGAAATTTTTAGGAGGCGCCGACTCATAAATTCACCAGTTTACTAAACATACTGTTACATACTTTTACTGTATTATTTTTCTCGTAATATACTATCCAAACTTGAAGACCTTGTAGAATTTATTGTTGATAATTAAGTTACGAAATTGATTCACGCACGTATTTGGGACTTAAAGAGTGGAAATATTCTCAGACTTTGGGGAGCCAGAACACAGGGGGCGGGGGGGGGGAATTCGCCCCCCTGCCACCCCCCCGTGGCAACGCTTTTGCTCACTAGCTGAATATTTTTGGTCTAACATTGTGTTTGGCAAAATCTCGCGAGAGGTAAGATTCCTATGCTCGAAACCAATCTCTCTTTTTACCACCTAAATATCACGTCGCATTCTAGGAATGATATTTTTGGTGATACGCGAGTGATACATATCATCAAAATTTCTTAGATAGGCCTCTTATTCAAACTCCTATTACTTAAAGAAATAATATGCTGTGAAAAGCAGTATTGATGCTATAGATAAAGGGTTTCTTTGCTGGTGGGTGTACGAGCGAAAGTTAATCATACGGCTCGGGCCGAAAAAAGTATCCAGTTATTTATTTACCGTAGTCTTCTGACGATTATTGTGTTCTGGATATATTCAGTTGCGTAGCCAGGGGGGAGCAGGGCGCGAATGCCCCATTCCCGCCCCCCGTGTTCTTGCTCTCCTAAGTCTGTGAATGTTTCCGCTCATAAGTCCCAAAAACGTCGTGAATCAATTTCATAACTTAATTATCAACAATAAATTCTACAAGGTCTCTAAGTTTGGATAGTTTATTACGACTAAGAATTGTAACCTAACGTTTAGTAAACTGGTGAATTTATGAGTCGGCGCTCCCTAAAAATTTTGCCTCCTTTCCCCCGGCGCCCCCTAGACCCGAAACCTGACTACACCACTGGATATATTATTAAAAAATATCATTGGATGCCGCATAGTTTTTCGAATACCGGAGTCACCTGTCTCTGTTAACCACTTCTCGGGTAATTTCTGCGAGGTATGCATTTCCGGGCGGGGAAAGGATAAAAGAATTTAAAAAGGGAATTGTTGATCCTTGCTTCTTTTCTGTCGTTGACACTATTTATTCAATTGACAGACCAACAGACTAGCTTCAAGGGTTCATATTTTCTTCATTTCTTCGGAAATGAGTGGATGTTATTAGTGAAATTAACAAGACCTGCAAAATATGACGGTGAAAATATTTACGCTGGCATAATTTAACGACAGTCTGAAAGCGACTGGCTTTGCGTTCTTCGAACATATTCAGGAGTATTCTATGGTTTACCAATATCCTATTTTATGGTACGGACTCCACGCAAGACCATCAAATAACTCTCAGTATTCCTTATTTTGGAAAATCTATATACAACCGATTGTACCAGAAGAAATGTACATAATTTTTGGAGATGATATGGATTATGAAGAGAATTTAATGGTAACATTCTAAAAAATGGAATACCACAAAGTTACCAAGGAACTTGTGTTATTTATGGATAATGAATTTTAGGATTTCTTTGTTTATTTAACATAGGGTAGAAACTCGATAGTTATCTCGAATATTATGACAGCGTAAATATATTCGCCGTCATATTTTGCAGATCATTTTAACGTCACTAATAACACCCACTCATTTCCGAAGAACTGAAGAAAATACGAACCTTTGTACCTAGTCTGGTGGTCTGTCTATTGAATAAATAGTGTCAACAACAGGAAAGTAGCGAGGATTAACAAATCTCTTTTCCGTGCCCCACCCAGAAATGCAAGCCTCGCAGAAATTACCCGAGGAGAGGTTAACGGAGAAAGGTGACTCCAGTTTTCGAAAGAATATGCGGCATCCAATGATATTTTAAAATAATATATCCAGATCACAATAATCGTCAGAAGACTACGGTAAATAAATAACTGGATACTTTTATCGGCCCGAGTCGTATGATTAACTTTCGCTCGTACAACCACTTGCTGAGAAACCCTCATTCTATAGCATTAATACTGTTTTTCACAGCATATTATTTCTTTCAGAACTAAGAGTTTGAATAAGAGGCATATCTAAGAAATTTCGATGATATGTATCACTTGCGGATCACCAAAAATATCATACTTAGAATGCGACTTGATATTTAGGTGGTAAGAAGAGAGATTGGTTCCGAGCATAGAAATCTTACCTCTCGCGAGATTTTGCCATACTCAATGCTAAGACCAAAAATATTCAGCTCATGAGACGTTTAAGAAAACAATTCAGCTAGTGAGACGTTAATCTATTCACTGTGAATAGATTGGCTTAAGGAGAAATAAGAATTCAAGGAGTCATCTTTCGTATTAGGTTGTCCTGCGTTATTGAATTCCTGTATTATAATAAACAGTACCGGGTGCGTTGATGTAAATAGACTGTACTCGAGGTTCATTGTCACAGTCAGATTGAAATTACTTGAGTGCAAAAAAAAAGACAACGACTGAGCATCGAACACGAGAATGTTTCAAATTCACCTTGCGAGGCAGTTTTAACCAAGCGGCTACCGCGCCGCTTCTACAGAGAGGCTCACTCGTGGGCACAAATGCGAATTTCGGGAGCGAAAATCACACAAGTCGGAGGCTTCCATCGTCGCGTCGCAACCGCATGAGCGCGAATAACCTTCGGTGCATTCCGATGGGGCTTTCCTCTCTCGTGTTTTACTCCGTCCCCGTCGATCCTTACGTCGGTAATTCATTCCCCACCGTCATCTGACGACAAGTGAAGCTAGCCCAGCAAAAGACGCAGTCCGCAAGTAGTGCCAAATTTTAAAATTTTTCCCACCGCACAAACCGTAGAATGGGGCAAAGTGGATGCACTAAGACTTTTGGAAACGATAGTACATTGGATGTACTGAATGGTGGAAATTCAGTGGGGCATTAAGACTTATAGTCCATACTGGGGGGGTGATCACTGCGAGTGTGCTTGAATATATAGGTAGATTTTGGCGCCGAAATTTCCACTCAAGTTGGTTCTGCGTTCCGATTGGCTAAGGGTTAGAGGAGTCTTTTCCACGTCGTGGACAGCGAGTATCCATCTTCCCTGTTGAAATTTCCGGGGTTTTTCATAATCTCTATCGCTTCGCGTATCACTCTAGGGAAGTATCTGTTTTCCCTAGCGATTAACCTGATTTGGTCAAGTTTAATGTTGTGCCCCGGTTCCGACCAGGCATGCATCCGAGAGTCTGAAATCTTTCTTCTTCATAGCATTCTTTCACAATTTCATTCTACCTCGATGCATTTTGAGGCAGAGGATAGGCACGGATAGAAGACACTTTTTGATGAGTTTCCAGGGTGTGAAAAGATGATATTTTTGACGTTTTACGTCGTAACCACGTTCGTGCGCGGCGTATGTGAGGTAGTACGTGTGAGGTATACGTACTCCCTCGAGAGGAGGAGGAGGAGTGTGGTTTTTTTGAGTCCGGCTTCATTAATTCATTCGTATGTCTCTCTCTTCTCTTCTTCTTCTATCGAGGGAGCAGGGAGGCATGTGGATGGCGTGTGGCACACGGGAATCGTCGCCTACGGCCGCGAGTACTTCTTCGGCCACGAGGGCTTGCAGAGCTGCAGTCCGGTGAGTGATCGATCGATTGATCGAATCGATTCGCGATTATTCGGTGGGCCACGCCCGCCGCCCCCTGTTGGGAGTGCCCCCCCGGGGCGGTTGGCCACGTCCGAGGTGCAGTAGTGTGCTCCTGTGTGTGCTTCTCGCCCTTCTTCCTCCAACTCCCTTGGTGAGGCAACTTTGGGCGACACTTCACTTCTCATCGGATTCAGAGAATGTGGGCTCAAAGAAAAGAAACTGGTCTCATCTTTCCCCACGTATATACCATATCTACATCTGCCGCTCTACTTTTCTACTCTACCTTTCTCTTTTACATTAAATGCCAAAGCCGTTTTCCGTGGTAACTGGTACGTGTATGCACTACAAATAGACTTCGTTTAAAAAATGGGAAACTTCTGATGTATATATGTGGTACATTCAATCTCTACCATTTAAGGTAGTCCGAGCGAGATAGTTCCCTAGTCATAACAGAGACCATATTCGAATTATACGTTTTGATTTCACCAGCTGTAGGAAGCATGAATTTAATATTGCATTATTAATGGTGCAATACTATAGTTATATATGACAGAAATTGTAAGTAATTATATGAAAATATCTAAATAAGTCTTTAACTTGACTCATTTTTTTCGCGCGTTGCGTTTGAAAGTCAATCAAAACGGAAGGTTTATTGTAATCCCGAAGAATTTACTGCGGTGACAATATGATTACTTTTCAAAAATTGTTGAGAAAAAATACAAACTGCACGCTGTTAGTTTTTGTACGACATCTAAGTGTTAGAAATACATCAGTTTGTAAATAATGTCTCTGGAGTGCATGCACGTACCGTTTCCCATGTAAGAGGGCTGGTATTTTTTGAAAAATATCTCCGAAAGTAATGTGGTAAGAGGTAGAATTTGTGGTGTCATTGGATAGGTGAGATACTTTTCTTTAAAATGAGACCAAATTCATTCATTTCTAGGTAAAATGATTTTTAGTTCGGACTACCTTAAAAAATAAATCTCTTAATTATCGCTTTAATTTTTACGGAAAGGCAAAAAAGCCTTCCGTTGTAAAGTTGTTTCTACGATACAGCGTGGAGAAATTCGTCAAGTTGAAGACTTATCTCCAACGGACGTGGTAAGAATTAAAATTATAACCTCTCGGCAAAGGTCATAGGTAATACATTTTTTTAAACCTACGGTCCTCTGTGATGGAAGTTCACTCTACCCTTCTTACGTATGAGGTAATTCGAGCGAGATTTGTCCCTCTTCATAATGGAGACCTTAATCGCAGTAAATTTGTTTGCGTGCGTCATGGACTCCGCACTTGTTCACCGCAGGCACCGTTTATCAGAGGTCAGTCGTAATATGAACGGTATCTTCAAAACTTGCGAAAGTGATTACAAAATTACAGACACCCTATGCACGCAATATATAAACTTCTCATTCAGATATTTAAAAAAACTATCGCCACTAGTGCTGTGTGAAACAGGGATTTTCATTTTGAATCGAACCGAATCGAATCTCCCACATAAATTTCGAATCGAAACGATTTTTTAAAAATATTCGTTAGCGAATCAAATCACCCTAAAAAAATTCGCTTGTGAATCGAATTCTAATTCTAAATGAAATGCAAAAATTTATGCAGAGTTAAAGTAATATAGATTTTCACAATGTTTCAGGGCTTAACATTAGCTTATACGTCTATATAGTGGCACAAAGAATAGCACAGAATAACATGTGGTCATTTAAATTTTCGTTTCGCGTGAGGAAAACGTCATTTAAACGGATGGCGCACCATTTTTGGAATGAGCGCCATGTTTGAATGCATGCAACGATACAAAGACGAATCCATCAGATTCGAATATTTTGAATAATTTGGTTTTTGAAGCATCCCAATTCGCAGATGAATCAAATCAAGTTAAGCCTGATTCGAGTCGATTCGATTTCCAAGCATTCGCACAGCTCTAATTGCTACTTTCAGTGGCGGCTTCGATCGCAGTCGTTATGGTCCCGAATCATAGCAGGAAAAGAATGTTTTTATCAAAATAAAATTAATCCAGCTCTCTAATTTATAAATATGATTTAACTTACTACCATATTATCTCGGGATATTTGAAGAATTGTGGACGTCTCCATTTACAAAGCAATTGGCCTCAATTTCAACTCATGAGAGTAGGCTTATCAGGAGACTCATTAACCTTCCGTGTGATGACGATTCCCCTTTTCCATACTATTTCTCTAACCTGGAAATTGTTTTATATACATCTTTAGTGAGGTATAAAATTGTGTTTTCCCTGACTGTTAAACCTTTTCTTTGCAGAGATAATCTCTATTCTGATAAAACACCTCTTCGACTTTCATTCTAGTCCGCCCTAGCGGTAGAGTGAGGTGTCAACCCTTCTCATTGCCATTAAAAATATGCAATTATCTCTGAGCTCATCTCGTTCAAAGCAGTTCAGAGATCCACTGGGAGTGAATGTTTCTTAAATTTCAAATATGTGTCTCTAGAATGATACTTCCTTTCAGAGGTTGTAGTTACAATTACTACACGCTTCCAAATTTTATCAACTTGTTTTTTAAACTCACAGACGCGTGAATAGACGTTTTAATACAAACTCTTCCTTATTTATGGTACATATTCAACATTGCTACATATCGGATGGTTCTGAATGTTAAATATATGTTACATTTTTTTGAAATGACACTAATTAGCGCTCAGACCATTTTCGGGCACCGCACTTCCCAGCCTTGAATAATAGCGTGCATTGTCGACGCAGCTGCCTTGAAAACTCTCAGTTTTATATCTGCTGTGCGGCGTTTGACAGACGAGCCCAAAATATGTAGCACCTTTTTATTTAAACCAACATTCGGATTGGTTGTTGCTTAACCTTTCCAAACTTCCTCGTCGGTCTTCCTCCTCCTTTCAAATAACCGCAATACTTTAATCTTTAGAAGGCCTTCTACACAGGAAATAGTTGTGTGCATTTGTAGATATGACGCTAATGGGTGCAGCTGATAGGGCATTATGAGTCGGTTACTTTTAATGTTCCCGTAGTATATTTCTAGTTTTATCTAAGTTTCCTTTTGTCAGAAGCAGTAAAATTGTGTGAACTGGAAAACGCCTCATTTAGCATGAGCCAGAAAACAGGAAATGAGAAAAATGTGACAATACGTACTTTAACCACGTCGCTCCTGATAGTTATCTTGTTGTAAATAATTTTTTTTCGATTATTTTACAAACATATTGGCCTAATAAAGTCAATCATAGAGAATGCATTTGATTATTAATTTAAGTATTGCATGACCATTGATTTGATTATGAAATCTTGTACCATTTTTTTACTGGTAGTATGTTGAGTTATAAATAAGTATTTAAAAAATACAAAGCTGGCTAAAAAATAGGCAAAAGCAGGCTCAAAAAATAGGCGAAATAATCAAAGACAGATGAATTAAGTGAACTAATGAAAAGAAGTTATGTTGCTTTTTTCCTTTTTTATGAAAACAATTTGTGTAACTATGGTAAACAATGTATGAAATATAATCGACTTCCCATGGCACAACCCTTTGTTTGGAGGTAGTGAAGATCGTTGAAGGAGAATTTTTCGAACTTATTCTTACACACAATGCCTTCTCCTTCAACGATCTTCATTGCCTATAAACAAAGGGCTGTGCCATGGGAAGTCGATTTAGCCTTTCTTACGCTAATCTTTTTCTCGGTCTTCTGGAAGAGAACTACCTCTCCCACGCTCCTTTTAAATATCTTCTGTGGCTCCGTTACATAGATGATATCTTTCTACTTTGGACACATGACATCGACTTCCTAAACTCCATCATTTCCTCTCTCTATGCTTCCTCTTCTGTATCTTTCGCCTCAACTATATCTTCCACCCATATAATCTATATCAATGTATCTTTATCCAACCGTAAGTTCATTACCTCTGTTCATATAAAACCCACTAATAAACAATACTTCACTTCATCAGTTGTCATTCCTCTCATACCAAACGTTCCATCCCATACTCACTTTCAATCAGAGGTCATCGAATTTGCAACAACTCGGAGTCCCTTGATCGCTTTCTTTCCAATCTACACCAGTCTCTTCTTCACAGGGGCTACCCTGAATCCCTTTTATATAAAAAAATCCTTAGAAAACCGTACCAACCTAAATCAACCTCCTGCCCAAAGTACAACAATATTTCTATTTGCACCACTTTCTTCCCAGGCATACAGTCCATAAAACATCTCCTCAAAGAATTATTTCCTAAACTTTCTAGCAATAATGCTACTACTAATTTATTCCCTAAATGTCCCTCTGTTGTCGTCAAACGTCCCCAGAACCTGTCTGTTTTATTTAGGGATACTAAACCCCTTCATAAATCTTTGAACATTTCTAAAGCTCCAGCCACCCGTTGTAACTGGCCAAGATGCAAAACCTGTTTAATTCTTATTACAGACCAGCTACCCAAAAAATTCATTAATCGCTCTCTTCCCTCTGTTTCCTCTCCTTCTTGTTCCACATCTAATGTAGTATATATCCTTCTTTGTAAGTTATTTCCAGCCTTTTACATTGGGCTCTGTAGATCTCCCCTCAATATTAGAATTAACAATCACCGTGCTTCTCGAAATCCGTCTTCTAACAACTTCTCTTTCTCTGTCCCCACACATGCAGCCTCCCACAACGCGAAATTTGATGACTGTTACAATATAGCCATTCTGGCATCCCTCCCCCCTCCGCTACTATATTTAATTTAAAGGCCTTAGAACAAAGTTGCATCCGATTTTTGAACGCCCTCTGTCCACCTGGCCTCAACCGCTCCCATTTATTTCCTCCACTTTTAGCTACTTTGTTTCCTTTTTCCCGAATTGGTCTCTGGCTCCTTCCCTCCCCCCTCTCCCCCACCCCTTCTGCCTGCTGCTTCCCCTCTCCACCCCTCCGTCACAAAACTGTCTTCCCATTCTATCACTGATGAAAGTGCGGGCGACCCACCGAAATATTTAAACTCGTGAGTGTTCTCTGTTATGTGTTGTGCACTTCGTGTCACCCTGTGACGAAGTTATATATTGTGTTTGCCACGTTCGTGGAATGTTCGTAAGAACTTATATGTATATGTATATAAAAGTCCGGGTTCGATTCCCGGTCCAGTTGAATTTTTTCCATTTGGAATCGGCCGTCTTTACACCTCCACACCACCATTGTGTTCGTATATTTTGTGTGTTCCTATCCACTTTCTTTTTGCCTTTATGTTTGAACATTCATACATGAATTTTCCGCTGAGTAGATGTCCCTCAGTGCCGCATATTTGCCGCTCTATCCACCTTCATGGGTCGCATGGAGTCCGCGTCGATTAGTGGCGATGATCTGCTGAAGTGGCTTTAAGGGGTTCGTAAACTCGTCGGCTTCTCTAATACTTCTCGACCATACGTGGCAGGGGAGTGGAAGATGCCGACATTTTGATGGCTCCTCGTGATGACTCGTGATAAACACTCTGCCCGCGAGTTATTCCAATTCGTGGGCATATGGATGATGATGGCGGAGGAGCGGAAGAGAGTTGGGAGCGGGCGGGTGTGGCTCGCCTGCACCCTGTGGATGTTGGCACCCGGCTGTGTTTTACCGATTCGGAAATTGCCCCCTCGCGGCGTTTCTCTAAAAGTTACGAAAGGATTTATACGCATTTCTTCGACGCTCTGAGTTGTAGGGACGGACGGGCAAGTGTTTAACAAAGTATCGATTATGTTTCAACGAGAAAATAAGGCGGCTGGAGCGGTAATCGTCGGCCATTGACTGCATGATTTAATTACGTTTCAAGTAAGTCGAAAAAGTAAACCCTACGACCTAATCTTATTAAATTACGCTCATTGTTTCGAGGAACTACTTACCTTGCATGCACAGGTAGAAATTATTCGAGAATTATATGGACATTTTTTTCCCATATTTCAAGCTCGATTTGACTTCATTTTTCGGTGATGAATTCAAAATTTTGGCGTCAGTTTACTTGAATATGTTTGTTTCGTATCGGCGTGGCACCTTGATAAGTGATTGAAACCACCAGAATAAAATGGCAGAATATCAGTTTGCGTTAGAGGAAATTCTGTACGCGTTGAATCGAATCATTTCGAAATTTATGTCATTTGCTCCATGGCTATCCATTAAAATAGCTTTGAACTGCCAAAAAACCAGATCGGTTTGGTGTATTTTTTTCGTTTTTAACTATAGATGTCTCTAATGGGAATGTACAATTTCATGCAAATCTGTTGGTGGACTAAACAATCAATAGTACTGGTCAGCCATCCTGGCGAAATACATGCCGGCCTAGCGGTATTTGCCCAATTGTCTATATGCAATCAATTAATGTAATCTGGTGCATATGCAAGCATATTATTTATGGTAAGTAAATTCAAAATTAGAAATAAAATAAATATACATCTCTTAATACTAATTCGTTACAATATGTAGACATTCGCGAACAAAAAACTTTTACCCCGCACTCTGTTACGTATAAATGTTCCTACAACACTTTTTTTGCATTTGGAAGAACAACTCCGCTAAAAACTCTTTTTGTGAGGCGGTCGGGCTCTGTATATAATAAGGATGAGTCGAATCCAAATGTCGATTCTCGATTCCACCGATTCTCAGGATTGGAATCGGTATCGAGAATCGATAGCATAAAGTCGATTCCGATTCCATCGATTCCTGATGGATAAATATTCAAACCAAATTTCATTTATCACATCATATTTGTCTCAGTAATTTTGGGTGTCCGCCATCAATTTATACTTTTTAATCTACCACAATAAGCTGAGAATATATTTGCTATTTGTTAATGAATATACTTTTTGAGCGAAAAAATTGTCTTTGTTATTTTATTTCATCCAATGCTTGAATTTAAATAGTAGTCGTACGCTACCGTTATATCAATATCCCACCTGTTATTAGGAATAAGAATCGATTGAATCGGAATCGACTCATCCCTAGTTTATAACTTCAGGAACTTTCATTACCGATTTCACCTCTAATTAGTGGTAACTGATAGTGCTGGATTGTCCAAAGCAATAGTTGCCCGGTCGTATCAAATGGGTGATGCACGTCATGTGCTCATCCCGGTCTGACTGCGTTTTGACGGCGGCTTCCGCGGGGTCGGCCTAAACAGCGGAAACGTGAAAGGCGCTCACATCGAGATTTGAAGGTCTTCCGTGTTTTCCCACGGAGTTGGCGAACCACTTCCTCAAGAATTTTTCTCCATCGACCAATGAGACTAAATTTAGCGCAGCCAACGGCAACTCAGGAATCTCTGTTCTTCGGACGGGAGAAAAAAACGAGGATAGAGCGTATGTTTTGGAGGAGTGATTGCAGTGTTTAATCAGAATTGACTGCGTTAGCCACTAAGGAATCAATAGGCATTTCTTACTTAAAGATTGGCGAAGCAACTAGGCCGAGTTACTTAATGCTTAACTATCAATAAATATTTGAGCGCCCCAGTTTCTCAGCTCTTTTCTTGAGGAGTCAGTTGGCACAGATCAAGACATTGTTTTTAGTCGTGAAAGTTAGAGCAATGGTTGGCCAGTAGACTAGACGAAAAATATGTAATCAATCTTCTAAATTTTGCAATGTTATTTGTGATTCTGCTGAGGCTTATATCTGTTACGTGTCTAATTTGATTCTGAAAATGATGTGAGGCTGCTGATTATTCCCTATCTTTCGAAGAAATGACTTCTAATCAAATATATGTTCTCTACATTAAAAATGTTGGTTGTTTTTCGTGCTCCTTAGTAAGTGTCAGTTGATACTGAAATCTTCGAACTTAGTCCGCCATTCGCGTGTTCAATATGCTGTTCTGGGGTTTCCTAGTCCGAGGTAGCGTTGCTGTTCATCGTTAAGATTTTTTCTGATTCGGGAAATCTATTGAAAAGTTGAATAATCGAATTATGTTTGGTAAAAAAAGACGACCCTGGAATGTGACTCTTAAAACGTCTTCATTTTATATGAGCAAAAATCAACATTCCTGCTTAAAAACATAAGTGGGAACTTCGATTAAAAATTTATTAATAAAATGGGATGTGATAATTTTTAGCTAAGATGTTTATGAGATAATGCTCGTGAACTTAGGCTCGAAGATGACGAAAATTGGTTTTAATGTAGCAAAATAAATTTCAGCGAATGCAAAGAAGCGAGGGTGTAGTTTTTTTAAAATCAGAAATCGATGTCGTTTGCTTGACTCTGGTTCTTATTAAACGATTCCCAATGCATAACCATGGTAGGAGTGTATCGGTTTTCAACTGTTACTTTGCGAAAAACTTTGTCTAAATATTTCAAAAATAACTTACTTTAAATGTCACTAACACCAATTTCTTCGTCTGTAATTATACCTTTGTCCTCTGATAGTTTATTTTTCTCATGTGGGTGGTAATCGCAATTGGAAACAGACTTAAGGTATCCATGATAAAATATAACACAACAATAGTAAAATCCACACTTTAATGTACTACTTCAACACCGACCATGGTTTCGACATACTATGTCATTATCAAGGTCTATACTATGTTATTATATAGTATGTCGAAACCATGGTCGGTGTTGAAGTAGTACATTAAAGTGTGGATTTTACTATTGTTGTGTTATATTTTATCATGGATATATCGCATTTCCACCAAGTTAAGCCTGAAACGATTTCATACGGACTTAAGGTAGTTTGAGCGAAATATCATTTTACTTAGAAATCAATGAATTTGATCTCATTTTGACGAAAAATACCTCACCCTTCTAATGGCACCAAAAATTCTACCCCTTACTACATACTTTTCGGAGATATTTCCCAGAAAATACCAGGCCTTATACATTGGAAATTGTACGTGTATGCTCTCCAGAGAGACATTATTTACAAAATGAGGTATTTCTAACACTTAGATGTCGTAAAAAAACTAACAGCGTAGTTTGTATGTTTTTTCAACTATTTTTGAAAATTAATCATATTGTCACCGCAATACATTCTTGGGTATCACAAAAAACATCCGTTTTGAAGGAATTTCAAACGCACCGCGCGAAAAAAATGAGTCAAGTTAAAGACTTATTTAGATATTTTCCTTTAATTACTTAAAATATCTGTCATATAAAACTATATTATTGCACCATTAATAATGCAATATTAATTTGACATGCCCTACGGCTGGTGAATTTAAAACGTATATTCGAATATGGTCTCTATTATGACTAGGGAACTATCTCGCTCGGACTACCGTAAGGAAGTCAGAACAATAGTTAACCCATCGTCGATACTAATGCACGGTTACTGTTTTCTGTAGCTTGAGCTGGCATGAAAGTAATGGAAAATAGCGACAAGGGGCACCTTATTTTGTTGCCCTTTTAAATAGCCAACGCTTACTCCCATCTAAGACTGCATTAGGTACGTAAAGACACCTTATTCGTATCTCCTCTGCACATCCGCATTTGTCTCTTGCATCATGTGGCGTAGGTATCGCGGTTGTAATTTCGGTCGCGGATTTGAAAGATTGCGTTCCTTCACGACTGAAAATCATCGGTTCTTGTCGCGCCGGATCAAATTGCCTCCCGAGCGCAAAATTTCCTCATTCGGGCGAGGAGCACCACTCCCTCGGAGTTGTGGTGGGACTCATTCTCGGTTTCGCCGCCGCCGCCGATCTTCGCTGTGGATTCGCACGAAACCTGTGATTTGACAGGCGTTTCGGGTCACCCCGCGGGTTAAAAAACTACCCCCCGGTCTGAAGCTCTCGCTTATCACCGGGACGGATACGTAGTGGGAATAAGGGTAAAGGAATGGGAAGGGTTAGCGAAATACAGCCACTAGGAGGCCGACACCATGAGGCGGATTGCCGTCAAATGGACGACAACGGGCCCCCGCCTCCCCCTAGTCCTCGTAGCTGTTGGGTTCTCCCAACAACGTTAGACGAGTCCCCGCCAGTCTCGCTTAAGTGAAAATTTACCACATATCTGTTGAGAATCGACGAAGCCCATTGCCCAAATTCTTGGGATAGGGTGTCCTCCGACTCCCTTTCTGGGTAGACGTCGTGTGGTCTGCCGGCGTACGTCATCGGATCGGGGCCCCACTAGACCAATGATGGTCAAATCGGACCAGTTATGGTCAAAATGTGGGTCCCTTCACCTCAATACTCTCCCCGTCTACCCATCTGTGATTTGATAATACAGATACCTCTCTGCCAAACTTGTGTTGTAGAACAGGGAAGAGAATGCTTTATGGCGACGAATGACGTAAAATTTCCTCTACCTCAATTGTTGTTTAATGAATGGAAAAGTATTTGAAAATGGTCCGTCTGGCAAATGTAAACCATTTGTAAATATCATTCAATTCATGATTCGATTGATTCATTCATCCGATATATTTGCATTGTAGTGCTTGAAATATCTAACTGGAAAATAAGATTACTAAAGCCCCTCCAAGATAATTGATCTGTTGAAATATGTTGACTTGGCTTGGAAAGAAATTGAAAGTAACAGTTTTTCATGACCATCTGATTTAAACTAAGGACACAGTTATGTAGTCTGCGGTCCCGCGATTCCTTTCCTCTAACTGCTTTGGACGTGTGTTATGATTGGCTGCATTTCTAACGCTCAACTGCGTTCTTGTCGGACGTCTTGTAACTTCGTGTTCATGCCAAAGGCCCGTTTCTTCTGACGCCATTTCCTAGTTTTCGCCGGTAAAGCTACTTTTGAGTATCTTTTGCGTCTTCGGCTTATTTTTCGTTACACTTCAAATATAACGGAATGTTTCAATTATTTTGTTTTTTGTTCTCGGCCAAATACGATGTACCCTCGTTTCCCTCGGAAGGGGTTGATAAACCCTCGCTGTTCTTCTTATGGTGACATTCCCTATGAATCAAAGATGAAACTCACTCCATGGATGGCATTGTGTCAAATTTTAATCATAGTTGTGCAAAACGACAATGTACAATCATATAGCCCAAGGAAGATTTTTCGGTACTCTAATTGAAGAGACAAAACAGTAAGCCAAATTACAAAAATATTGGGCCATTAATTATTTTATGAGAAACCCATTGGGTCAATTATTATTTTAGCTGTACTTACATATGTTAGCGCTGATAGATTGACGGTCGTAATGTGTTTCCTTGTGCATTGAGCTGATGACATCACGGCGACAATTTAAAAGCACCTAAACCGTAAGAGTTTCAATCTGATCAGCGCAAATGTTCAATTGGAAAGCACCCAATATTAATTAAACTACGAAAGAACGTCGATAGTGGCATCCGTGATGATTATCAAGGTTGTTGATTTTTAGTAAAGGAGTCAAAAATGCATGTTGTTAAGTTTAAAATTTCCCTGTGAAAAAGAGCTTACTTCTTGAATGGATTTTTCAACTTCAAACAAAAAAACTAAGGCCGTGAATGTTGTTTACCCGCAAAATTTTGGCTTCGAAACATTTCGCCAACGCTTATCCTTCCATTCAACGCGGTTTGTGTGTGATTCAAGGCGCCGATGTGTTCCCATGCGAACTAAATTTCACTCCTTCATCGGATTGCTCCAGTCATTTCATTTTATTATTATTTATTGAGAAAAAATGCCCTTCTGATTACAGTTGCTTCGTGAAAATGGCGTGACTCTTCCGCGTAAAAATGGATGCCTGCCCTTACTCACCCTTGAACCTATGTCCTTTCATATTCAATTGTTCGAATGAGGCGTGCAGAACGAAGAAATCATTGTATTACTTTATTTCGATACATCAATGATACGTGTGTGTGGAATAACCACGTGCCAGGAAAAAGAATTAACCTCATTAACAAAATTTAGAAACATCAAGATCCCCTCAAGGTGTGTGGCCTTTCTTCATACTCATATTGGAAACGAAAAGACTAGGCATTTCTGCATATACATCTACATACCAACCCGCGAGCCGCCGCTTGGGCGTGTGGCAGGGGGTGGTAGGTCACCGGCCGTGTAAAGATGTAAAAGTATTGGAGGTGAAATGGTGACATGTCCTATAGGAGTGTATTTAGTGGAGCTCAGTTTCTATTGTGGTCACTTATTGTGCGCGGAAAGAACGAGTTTTTGTACTTATCTGTTCGGCAGAGTATCTCTCTTATTTCATCGCGTCTGTCAGACCTAGAAATGTAGTGAGGCGTCATGATAATATTCTCTGTGTCGCTCTGAAACACATCAGTTCTGAATATCTCAAGCAGCCTAAGCCTAGCGTGAAGCCTCCGAGTCTCTAGGGGCTCCCACCTTAATCCCTCTAACAGTTGTGTAGCACTATATGTTCGTTCGTAGCAGTTTTTAACGAAGCGCGCTGCTTTTCTTAGTATTTTGTTAATTTTTTTGGTTGAATTTATTTGACTAGGGTCCCAAATGCTCGCGGCGCATTCTAGGTGTGGCCTAACCAGAGCGAAGTAGTATCTCTCTTTGACTTTTTCATCCGAGGACTTTCCTATTATACGCTTAACAAAACCTAGTTTCTTTAATGCTGCGCCACGTGTGTTTTGTGTGTGTGCTCCCAATTTCCACCCGATAGTCGCAATGCCATGTTTTTTTTTCTTTTTCGAGCTCTTTGGGCTGGTGAAATCTTGTAGAAAGGATTTCCCGTTTATTTATTTCGCCCCAGTGAAAACGCCGAGTCCATCGTCGCCCCGTGCATATCGCATCCTCGTGTCGTTTACGCCTCTTGGCTCGGCGAGAGAGACGGAAAAAGAATTCGCGCCCACGCCGTGTCGCGGCGAGCGCCTCCGGGTGGCAAACGCGAGGAGCTCCCACTATCCAAACCCCCACACTCTCCATCTGCAATCACGGAAAGAATATCGGAATTTAAGTCCCGATCTCCTTCCCTCTCCCTCTCTACTTCTCCCTTCCCCTCCCTCTCTACCTCCCCCACCCCCTCTATCTCTCCCATACATAAATACCGTTTTCAACTAGCCAAAAAAAATCGTAAGTGGACTATTATATTTGAATAAACCTTCAATTTGTATATTCGTTAATTTTAACCGTTTGTGTTGATAATTGTTATTGTTTTGATTGCTGTAACTGTTGATTTGTATGTGTTGTTTATGCATACATTGTTGAAACTGTTGATTTACAAATGCTCATGGAAACTAAAATTATTAATAGTTGAAAATCGTTAAATGCCCAGTGGTTTATAAAAATCCAAAACTTTTATTTTATTTAAGTTATAAGTTGTAATATTAAGGTATAAGTTGTATATATTCAGTTGGTCTGGTATTTCTATTTTAATATTTTCCCTTCAATAGATACCATATTTTTGTCAAACTGTGTTCCCCAGGACAATAAACCTTTTTCTATTCTATTCTGTTCTATTCTCTCTCTCTCTCTCCGATTCGATTCTCTCTGCCGCCCGCCATTATCATCGCGAGGTATCCTCATGGATCAGTGCAATCAGGTGTCAGTCGACGTACACGCGGCCAATAAAATCCGCTTTGCTAATCCCCTTTGCTTTTGGGGATAAGCACACCGGAACGAATGGTTCGACCGGTCCGGCACAGATGGGTTGACGGGTAGAAATCTTGACCTTCAAATTAAATGCTACCAATCAGTGGGCACGTTCAGCGCCGTGTGAGGAAGCCAATCACGTGGCTGAAGAATCCAACAAATGTTTCATCTACATCTACGTACTACCCCGCAAGCTGCCGCATGGGCGTGTGGCAGGGGGTGGTAGGTCACCAGCCTGATGTAATACTTATGGAGGTGAAATGGTGACATGTCCCATGAGAGTGTATTTGGAGGAGCTCAGTTTCTATTGTGGTCGCTTATTGTGCGCGGAAAGAACGAGTTTTTGTGTACCTATCTGTTCGGCAGAGTATCTCTCTTATTTCATCGCATCTGTCAGACCTAGAGATGTAGTGAGGTATGTCATGATTATCTGCTCTGTGTCGCTCTGAAAAATATCAGTTCTGAATTTATCAAACAGCCTAAGCCTAGCGTGCAGCCTCAGAGTCTCTAGGGGCTCCCACCTTAATCCCTCTAACAGTTGTGTAACACTATATGTTTGGGCGCAGCAGGAATGAAGTGCTTTTCTTTGTATTTTGTTAATTTTTTTTGGTTAAATCTTTATGACTTAGGGTCCCAAATGCTCGCGGCGTATTCCAGGTGTGGCCTAACCAGAGCGAAGTAGCGTCTCTCTTTGACTTTTTCATCCGAGGACCTATTTCTATTATACGCTTAACAAATGTAGTTTCTTTAATGCTGTGCCGCATTTGTTTTGTATGTGTGTTCCCCACGATATATCTGAAGTTAAGGTAATTTCAAGATATTTTACTGTATTTGAAAATTTCATGTTTACTCCACCCACGGTGTAGATATGGCTTTTGTGTGATGAATGTTGAGGATACCCAAGGTATATTACGCTTGCTATTACCTCGTGGGCTGGCCCCGGTATCCTCTATATTCGCCAAAAAGAGCGGACGCCTCATTGTGTGTAATATCCGCCTCTAACCTCGTGGACTGTGGCGCTAAGCGCACGCTTTGGGTTGTTCGTTGCATTGTATGCCCGACTGCCTTAAACATTGTATTCGAATAAAGCCCACAGCAGTCCACAGACGCGACATCGAGGGATCCTGGTTCGAGTCCCGGTGAAGGCGAATGATTTTTCCTCTATGAAATTTCGCACGGAAAAACTAAGATGAGGAAAAAAACTAAGATAAGAAAAAAACTAAGGTGACCTTCTTGTACATCATGTTATAGTGAAAACATTGTTCACGTTTTTGTTTTCTAATCAACCATATCTGTGTATCCCATCGGATTATGGTATTAAAAAAATTTTTTTAGTGTTGTCGTAAGTAATCTGGCGTGTTGTTGCCACCATGATTATGATACTTAAATGTTTTAAGGCACAGTAGACTACGGCAGACTCTACCAAGGTGAAAAGTTTTGGTGAAAGGTGAAAAAAAGGGATTTAAACTCATCTCTGTTAATTTCCACATATGTTTTCCTTGGTTGCTTTAGATAGTTTGTAAATGTGTAATCTCGTAATAATTAACTTATAACATCGACTATCATGGCACCGAAAGCAATCGCGTCCGCTGCGAGGCACTCATCCATGACGGCTTCGTGTCTGCGTCACCGAATTTTCTTTGCTCTCCGGTACCCAATTGGCCGTGGATTTGAACGCTCAACTGCGATGAGGTCTTTGGACGGATTCTATGCCACAAAGCATTTTCGAATAATTTGAATGAGAAAATGAATGAACGCCCGTAAGTATGCGTACAAACATCCATAACGACAGAGGAATGTTTTTGCTCATACCTTGGTCTGTGCGTTAATTTATTTGCTTTTATCTTGTGAAGAATTGAAAGATTGATCGGAGTAAATAGGAGAGCTAGCGAGGAATAGTCAAATGTGGCTGAGAGAGATAGGAAGCTGATTGGAAACTTTGAAGTACATCAAACATTTGTAGGAGGACATTTCATCATCTTGAAGGGTAACTTACCTTTTCCTCCCGTTAATTTGGGGCAAATGAAATTTGAACGTTGTGATAGTAATTTAGGTTTCTTAGTGCCCGGCGTGTGTTTCAATCGTGGACAAATTTTGTAGTTCAGTGTATTTCATTTTGTTAAGTCACCAGACAAAAGTTTTATTACATAATGCCGACCTCTGCTGTACCATAATCCTCGTCTCCGCACGCTTTTCAGCTCGTCCTTGGCCGCTGCGATTAATCGCCGTAATGTATTTATTGGGTCTTCATTGGCGATGCTGTGTTGCACGATAATTCTGGGAAGGCAAAAGTTAAAGTGAAAAGTAAAACGCGAGGAAATGAAATGTTTTTCCATATTTATTCATAATAGTAGAGAATGTATCTTACCCCGTTTTAACATACCCGTTTTTTCTACTTTACTCAGCTTTATTATATTCGTACTTTTATGGTGTGTAATGCCTTAACATTTTTTTCATATTGATTCAGTGGGGAACGCTTGCAGTAATTTTAATTGTAATAAATCCTTCGTACAATAGTTCCCCGTATTCATTAATAAGTGTTGAATTAACTTTTGCTTGCCATGGAATTGCGACGTATCCATCAAAACAGTTGAACAGCTCCAAGTCCCCAGTTGAGCGTGAATTTCAAACGACCAAAGGGGTGAGAAAATTGTCTTCATCCTGGTAGTAGTCTATATCGAAGTCAACTCCCTCGTTAAAACCCATCGATCTATCGAAGTCAATTCCCTCGTGTTGTTGAAATATCATGGAAATAAGGTTTAAGGTGGCTCACTGCCTTGATGAAATCTGTCATGGTTGCGATTGAAGCATCAGAAACAATTAACTTTATTTATGCAATTCATAATTAAACTTGGCTCTCAGTGAAAGTTGACGGGGTTCATGCGTTTGGCGGTCAGCATTTTTATTGCGTCCTAAACGTTTCTTGTCGTGTTTTTCTTTCCTTCTCGGAACCGAACCCGCCCCGTCTCCCCTCTCGAAGCCGCCTCATTTCGCGTGCTTACTCACCCCGCTTGCACTCCGTCTGCCAGCCCATCCTCTTTCCCTTTCCCTTCCCCCTCCCCCAACCCCTCATCCGCCCCCTACCATCCCTCCCCTCCTCCCCCCGACCCCAACACTGACCGCACCCCCCTCCCTCGCACCTTCCCATCCCGTCTCCACAGTGTGTTGTCGCGCAGACACGGAACTGCTGGCGCTTGCCGCGTTGTTTTGCCGCTCTTCCCTTTACCTCTTTGACGAGTCATTGTGATCATTGGCGCTTTCGTCGCGGCCATGTCACGTCCCCTCCCCCCCATTCTGCCCCCTCGGCTGCCATGCTCTCCTTCGTCCCGGCCACGTCTTTCCCCAAGGTGGCGATCGTCAGGGAAAACCTGGCATTGTCAGGGAATTTTCGTAACAGTCAGGGAGAAACTGGAATAGGAATCCTCGTTATTTTTCTACCATTACGTTTATCGGCCAGTCTTTCCCGCCTTTTATATCAACAACTAAAACTAACGTCCGTCGCTGACGTGCATGGAATAAGCACCATCAATTCGTGGAGTATTCAGTTGTGAATCTTATTAGTTGTGAATCTTATTAGTTGTGAATCTTAGCTATTTTGTTGTGAATCAGACGTACAATGTATCCCTTTTGTTTATTCTTATTGCGATATTTGCCTAATTGTATTTAAAATCATGATCGAAATGTATTGCGCTCATCACAAGGAATCCGAGGCTATGTTGTTCGCAAAATTTTGCCTCGCGTTTTATTTTAACTTCCGATACTCAGGTCGAGAGGTAGCTGGAGCACGCTAGCTTATACTAAATACATGCTTGCAGTTCTAAAAAAACGAGACGATGATGAGAAAATTTAAAGCTGCCGTAGAAAATTCAATTCAGCAGAAAAAAATATTTCAATAATAGGTGACCTTTTGGCGATCGGTCCGGGAAATTGGTAAATCCATCAGGGAAAAGTCAGGGAATTAAAAATTGGATATGTATAGCCACCCTGTTCCTGTTTCAATCGCCATTTATCGCCTGGCTTTTCCTCCCGAACCATCTTGGCAATTTCGAACTGACGGACGCGACATCAAAATTATTGAAATCGTTTCCAATTTCGCGCTTTAGAGTCCCTTCACGTTCGATGTGAACTATCGATTTAATTCTGGAAGAAAAAATGTGAATAATTGATATCAACATCAAAAATTCGATAAAAAATCAAAATCTCCGTTGTTTTTTACTACTTCGCCATCTGCGTATGGGTAATGGTACCTACTTTTGAACGCTAAATAGAGGTACACTTTGTATTATATATTGTTCCGGGTGCAGTGGTGATTTTTAAATCCCTCGTTTTGTTGAAATATAATGGAAATAAGATAAAAGGTGGCTCAGTGCCTCGATGAACTGTGTCATGGTTGTAATTGAAGCATCGGAAACAATGAACATTTTTTTCGCTATTTCGCTCCTGCTCTATTCAAATTTTTTCCTTCACGGCCATTTTTACTCGCTCTATTTTCGCCTCTCGAGCGATCAATATCCTGATTGAAATCGGAAATCAGTGCCAACGTTTCTGCTCATGTCAGCAGCCTCCTAAATGCTTGAAAGTAGTAGCTTTGGCATCTCGCATTCCTCATAAAGCCGTTTCACATACCTTCTGCTTGAGACGCGATTTCATCATATTCGCGGTCAAATTGCCCGTGTAATTGGACGTTTTTTTCACAATCTGTTGCGGGCCGAATAACAAATAAAGCTTCCCGATTCCTTTCTCGACCGCTCAATAGCCTTGGTTTTGCGGAGCGATGTTAGGAGTGAGTAGATTTGCTGTAAGTGACAATGCGCCTGCTTGACTCTGGCATCTTGTTATCACTCAAGCAGTTTGAAAAATGTTGTGTCCGAACGGCTGATAACAGCCAACTCTTTGCTGTTGCTACTTTTGGGACGTGGAAAATATCTCCTTTTAAGTTGACTCGTATGATCAGTTGCGGTATCGATTGTTCGTGCTCGTCGAAAGTCGAAATACCCTATTTTCATATTTATATCTCCATTAAAGATGGCCCAGTTGGAGTGGAATAATCCACAAATTATTTACGTTACGTGATTGGCAATGGAAATTATTTATACTTCTGGGGAGGATTTCTGTGGGAAGACGAGGAGACGGGAAGATGAGACTTAACTTCGATCTGCTCCACAGGTTGAAAAGGATTCCCACGGAGAAAGAAGGGATTTAGAATGTCCTTATCTTTAAAATCTCAATGCAATTCTCCCTTTGATCGCATACCATGAGTCGTAAAGGCCTTTGGGTGTAGATCCACATCAGTCAGAGGGGCCATATATATATAACGGCCAAAAATCTCCTGAACTTTCAGACCTGATGATGCCGACTGGAATGCCGGCGAAACGGTTGTCCGCCGTAATGCTGAAGCGCGGGAAGACTCCGAACGATTTTGAGATAAATCCCCATTAATAAATGCTACGGTTGTCAATGAATCTGTTGACTTTATTACGAGGAGGTTCCCGTTGAATTATACATACATACATACCCATCACGTCGTTCCCTTCCGGGGTAGGCACAGTCAAAATGTTTCACTCATTAATACACAATGGTACACGTAACTCTGCTTCAATAATTTCCTCCATACTGACCAATCCTTGCAAACCTCTTTTGATTCATTTACCCCCATACACTGTTTCATACACGCCCTCCTGTTTTTAAGACTCCTAGTATTCCTCCTCCTAAGAATTTCCTCAACCACATTCAACCACAACTTTCTCGGCCTACCTCTACCTCTCACACCATTCATTCTACTCTCATATATCTATTTCGTTATTCGATTCTCATCCATTCTCTCAAATTGGCAAAACCAACGAAGCAGACTCCTTTCATACACGTCCATTACTGGAGCATTTAACCCACATGCATTCATGACCCACTCATTCCTGACCCTATCCATCCTACTTTTGCCGCAAATACTCCTCAGATAACTCATACCCACGGCGTTTCTATATCTATATATGTCTATATATGCTATAGACATAAAACATAAGAGTTGAATTTTAAGCGGAATTTAAAAATATAGATGGGATTGAAAAATTCCTAACACTTATATAAGTTTTAAATTCAAATATAATGCAGGAGTCATTAATCACTCACAGAAAGAGAGAGAACTTAATCAGTCTTAAAGGGGTAAACGTACCTAAATGAGACCTCACTGTCATTATCTGCTTCATACTTAACCAGTGGCGTGAAGGATTTAGGATAAGTTCCCATTTAAATCTCACGCCATTTACCAAGTAAATTATGTTGTTGCGATGAATAAATTAATGATCCATCTTAGACCAAAAAACATAACCTTACCTAAATGAATAATGTGATGAATCGGAAAAGTGTTTTTTTTTAAATTTGTATTCCCACTCACGTACTCATTCTCTCAAATCTCTCATAATCCTCCCATTACTCCCCTTTTCAGTCTCCATTCGGATTCCCCATTTAGTCCTTCCCTTCAACTTGAAAAATCTCGACTATCGTCTTGAAAAATAATTACGGGCTCTATGCGAATGATTTATCAAAAACGCTCAAATGTTGCTTATAATCGATGCGTTTGTAAGTTTTCGCTAATTCCATTGGGAAATAATATTCTTTTATAACAATAAGAATCTCTATTGATTTTTTTTTCCATTGGCACCTCACAGAATTTAGTTTGACCATTATTTCTGATTAAATTTTGCAAGGGGGAAAAACGTCTGCTACAAATAAAAAATATCAGCTTTCATTGTATATCATAGAAGGAATAGCGGCCCTATGGCACAGTCTAAACAGTCATCTCACTCCCATAAGCCCTATGGGAAATCGCTTACCGCAGCCACGCCCCCCTCCAGCAGCGCTTCCACGTTGCCAAATTGATCTTAGCATGGTAAGAGGCGTGGCAACTACGCTTATAAACGGAATATTAAAAATTATCCCGCATTTATAATACGAGTATAAGTGAATGCTGCTTTTTCCAACCAACGAGTGTGTTTATTCGATATATTTCAGATTCCTCATTGCTAAAATTCAGGATTGGCTTCGTAAGAATGAAGTTAATGGTGATTTCACTTAATAAATATTTTTGTGGGATAAGAGTTGAATATTTTTTATTTTCACTAAGGAAAATTATTTACCTTTGTACATTTATGTGGAAATCATGTTAATCTAAACAATGTATCAAATTATTTCATAAACATAATGCATTATAATTCAAAGTGTTGCAAAAAACTTATACATAAGTTATCATAACCATATCCATTAGACTTAAAAATACGTTTCTCTTGAATATATGTGGAATTTAGAATGAGCAATCACAAGAAGCAACATTGATAATGCTCTTGTAAAAAATGAAAACATTACAAAATATGTAGCATTTATTCCACTTCACCGAATCGTGATGCAGATGGTCTCGTCTGCCGTCGAGATCCCGCCTCAGCCTCCCTCGTTGTGGATCGGATGGAATGCGATAAAATCGTAAACCGTTCATCCAAGTCGAGTGTTGCTTCGCACTGCACAGTAAAAATTACCGCCACCTTTTTTCGGCATATTTTCAAGCGAATCTAACTCTTTTCTCTCATACAACTCTAAACAGGAGTGGTGTTATACTTGCTAATATGTTATATTTGGTTGTTACTATGCTAAAGTTACTTGGTAGTTATGTATTTCACGCATAAACAATTCCCGATACCTGCGGGTGCCTCCCGCTTTGAGTTTCAAAATGGCTAACATATTAGTCAAACAAGAGTGTGTGCACTTTTATTCGTGCGTATTAAAATTAAATTACATCTCTCATTCTTTAAAACCAAAATAAATTTACTTCCATGGTAAATGTCCCTTTGACTGTCATTCACTTCAAGGACGATACTTATATTGGCTTGCGTCCTTTCAGCCTACTGATTTCCATTTTTCGGCTAGCCAGATGACTGTTTATTTGGACTGTACTTGTGTAGTGAATCTCAGGGGTGGGCCATTTACACCGTAAATCGCTCAATGGCAAACGCCTTTTCCTCTAATTTTTATCCCTGAAGGGACTTTGCTGACGGCTTGTTGAGTTTCACACTTATCATACTGAGGAAGTTGCAAGTACAGGGTGGGTGTCCAGCGCTCTGGAAAACCGGGAAGACCAGGAAATCTGAGGGAATTTTTGTAGTAGTATTTAGGTGATTAGGGTGCTTCGACGACTAAGGTCATTCGCACCACTGAGGGAATTTTATTTTCACTGGAAATATCAGGGACATCTCAGGGAAAAATTGAATTGACTCTGGAATTTTCTGTGGTGTCAATATATAAAACAGCAACGGAACGAATGTGTCTTTTTCGGCAAGTTGCTAAGTCAAATTTCCCTTGCGTTGTCGCATTTTGAATTCCTGTAATCACCGAAAGTAGGTACAATGTTTTCTATATAGGTACTATATCTTTCATAAGTCGTGTCACGAATCGAGCGGCGCCACTTTCGCTACGATAGTTCATCAACTCCGCGATAAGCCCGCCAGCTCCGCCAGTCTGTTCTAACACTCGATGCTCGGGCTATGAAAAATATTACGGTGCAATCGACTCCTCACGCGATATCAGTCTTTTTCAATCCCGTGGACGAAATGTCCTCTCATATTCCTTCCCTTGCGTTGCTATTTGTGTGTTAAATTGAAGCAATATCGGTTGTCAATGAGAGTAAAGACATCGAACGTATGACATGAAATCAGGGGGCCGATTTTATAACTTAACCTTCGAGTGTTAGAATCATTCCCGCTGAATTGTGGGTAATACCTCGAAAACAATTGCCGGTGCGTATTTTGTAACCAAAGTTCGAACGTATTTTGCCTCACGCTCGCATCCTCGGCTTACAACAAACTACCTTTCGAAGCGGCCATTAGCGTTCGAAGGTGGGTTTGTTTTTGTTTCTTAATTGATTGTTATTTGAATAGCTATCGTCATTTGGAATGTTTTACATACTATAAATGAAATATAACACACCATTCTTGACTTTAATTATAATTGGAGGCCTAGATTGCAGTATGTATTGGAATGTATTGGAATAGTATTTCAATAACGCGTATTCTTTTGATTAATTATATTATCCAATTGTCGCAAACTATCCTATTGTAGCGATTTGTTTTCACTTTTAATTGCAGTTGGAAGTTTTAAATCTCATTTCTGCAAGGACGTGGATGTCATAATTGCTGAGGATAGTGAAAAGGTTTATCGTGTGATTAAGCGGCAGTGTTTATTGTGGCGTACCATTGCTTACAAATGTTACTTATGCGCTGTGATGGATCTTGTGTGTGCTCGAGGTGATGTATTAACATATTAAGGTTAATAAGAGTTATGCTTCATCTTATGAGATTGTGTGTTGTGACAGGTATTGTGCTTAAAGACTTATAATTGCGTAACAAATGTCGGAGATGACTGATAGCAGCAACTATTACGTCGTTGCGTCAAATGTCTAACTTGAGATTTGGATTATATGTCAATTGAAATGTTGTTGGTGATTTAGGTTTGCTTCTGAGTATTAAGTGTGGTTTTTTTACGTCCTCAATAAAGGATAAATATTGAAGTGTTTTTTAAATTTTAATGCAGTAACTTGCCATACCAAGAGTCACTTTGCGACAATAATAAACCCATCTACGTTTAACGCAAGTGATAACTAGTTGAAATAGACGAAGGCATTAAAATTTTTGGCCATGTCAAGGCTTATTCTTTAGTTTGAGGGTAAATTGTGTGATTGTTCTCGACCAAGTGAAATGGTGATGATTATTTTGTCAAATGAAGTTTGTTGGTTCGTTCTGGTTTGAAATATTGCTTTATACAATCATATCCTGAAGTAGTCGAGACGAATGTTGAATGGTGTTGAAGCAGATTTCAATTATATAAATTATTATACATTTTCTGTGATAGGCTACACGGATGTCTATTGTGAAATTTCATTGTCATATTGTGATCATTCAAAAATCAATTTCATATCGTATTGTGATCATTCAAAAATGGTTCGGCTGCGGAGTCATCAAAGTCCAAATGCTAACAGAGCATGGTATTGCCTCCAATATTTTTCTTTCGTCGCGTAAAGTTACTGCTCTCCACCTGAATAGTACCTGTCTAATTGTCTAATATTACTACGCTGGTTTCTTTTATTTCTGAAATTTGGGCTCTTCACAGTAGGCTCATTGCGCATGTGTTCAAGAGTAACAAGTGAGAAATATGCTATACATCTGACAATAGAGTAACGTTCGACGGTCTGATGTGCGATCGCCCATATAAAATAGCTCGAAACACTTCACTCGAATTTAGTGAGCTCGATCGAAGTTGAACGGATCCCTAACGTTCGGACGTAAGCCAAGTTATAAAATCGGCCCCCAGGATTGACCTCACCACGTCATGAGTCAGGATTATCAATAGTCGGTCCTACCTACATTGCCTACTGGATATACCAACTTGAGAAGATATATTATTTCGTTCCAATTACTAATTGCTTGATGACAAATTGAGTGTGACCCGGACATTTTCTATATCAGTTTCCGGCTCTAAATGGTGAATTTTTTGGACTGATGGAATATTAATGTGGAGGTCGTGAAGAATGATACCAAAGAAAATATAACCTCAGATCACGGTTGAAGGAACTCTTAAGCTGCCGCCCAGGAAATGCCTTCAATTGCAATGACGGCGTTTCACTAATCCAATACTTAGCGATGTTTCTAACACCTATGCAGTTAATATGGTGGCTGACCAGACCATGCTTCCAATCATCCTTTCTTTTTTGCTCAATAGTAGGTAAAAAGAACAAAGGACTCAGTTCATTTAAAAAAATCGTTGGGTCATTATTTGTGGTTTCTTCCACATTGCCTGCTGGATATACAAACTTGGGAAGAAATATTATTTCCTTCCAAGCGAAATTTTCACCACCCATTGAAGTTCGAGTAAGAAACGTTAACTCATGACCAAGTCCCTTTTCACTATGATGATTCATGTTTAAAGGTCTATTCTGCAAAACATTAATCCAGTAAATAAATTAAGAGATTATTTTTTTATCCTTCTATCCATAATCTCTTTGCATCGTGCACGTTGTGCTGAACGCCATTTACCCAATGGCGTCCTTATATGCCAACTTCAGTAAGCTAAAACATAGAAGGTAATGAAGTGCCTCATATTTAAAAAGTGTTTACCGATTCACTCCACGATTTTTGGAACTTTTTATCCACAATAGTGTGAAAGAGAAACTTCATCCGAAATGGACATCGCATCTATTCCAGATCCAGTGTTCTCCATTCCATTATTTATTTTTTTTTCTTTTCCCTCTGAGACGTACGCCTTCTATACTTGACTGCGCTTTGAAGCATAAAGCACAAAAACAAAATAACAACTGTTGGAAGCTTACCTTTGTAAAATTAACTCAAGAGAACCCTGTGCCACACAACCTAGTGGTGGCTTGCACGGTATTACGTAGACGTAGATGAACATTTAAGCTGAACATGATATCTATATCAAAAGAGACCGATTAGCGGTTGCCGTCGTAGGGATTAGCGCAACGATTAGCTCAATACATAGTGAGCATAACAATACTGCGATTTCATTCACTGTTTATTTCACAGGGGTTACCTTACGCAAGAAAAAGGAAGCCACCAGTCTTGCGCGTTGGCCATGTTCTGACTAAGAAAACATTGCCTTCTTCCCTTTAACTCCGTGTACTTTAGCGGTGCACTTATAATCGAATACGGCACCCAGGAGCTAATATAACACGGGAAATGTATTTATATTTTTATATTAACCTTTGTACCTAGAAATAATACTTGCTTTGATTCTTCAATTCGCGACAGTTCGTAGCAATAGAGAAAATAACATATGCCTACATCATCGTCTGCTACGATTCCATTGGAAACCTAATACTTACAGAAAACCTCCCATTTCCAAACAATACTAAATGCAAGTATCGTTGGGGAATCTCCTGTGTATAAATGACAGTTCCAAAGCTTATGTTTGTCTCCGTTTATCACACATGGACGTAATGACGTATATGTCAGGAATGCCTTGGATATCTTCTGCTACGATGTCGAATAAAACCGAATATCCACTGATCATTTGTCCATTTCGCATTCCAAGTAGTTTCAATCGTCGTCATAGAATTTGCTGGGAGCAAATGTTTTTTTCTTTTTCTTCAATAGTCCTCAATCAATTACATATGCACGAAAAAATTGATATCAGAAATGCATCCAATTTTGTCTTCTCCAATACTAATTGTGAGCATGGTCTGACGAAAAGAGGCCGAGGACAAGGGTGGCAACTAGTTAGCCATCACATTGGATCATATTTTATCACAAGTTCGTACCTGTGCATTACGGATGATAAATGTATCAGATTAGATCATAAATGTAGCCATCAGATTTCAATGCTTTTACATAGGATCACCCAAGGTTTTCATAATCACAACATGGCTAAATGCGCAAAATTCGGCTTCAATTCTCCACGCTGGAGAGAGCTTCAAGGCTACCCCTGTGGCTTATTTACTAGGTATCTAGACAATATGGCGTCTGAGGTCACGTGACATTAACGCCATATCCGCCCGATGAGCTCTAGGTTCCAAGGGAAGATCGCTAGATTTGACAAGTTCGAAAACGACCTCTGCCGTATTAGGTGTAATAATTTTTACTGAAGAAGTTATCCTTGCATTGTTTTTAACCGGGCAGTTATCTCGCATGTCCCTTACGGAAAACTTCAAAGCCTCGAAAACGGTTTTATTTTCAACGTTTCGTCGAACATGGCAGCTCGGTAAAATGACTTTAAATACGATGACATATGCACGGAATTTGTTTCAAACGCGCAAATATGCTTCTCATAGGGATGAAATGATTCCTCATATGTGTAAAGGTTAAATAATGGTTAACTGCCGAATAAAAACAATTATTAGCATGTGGACGACCTCTATATTTCTAGGACTTAGAAGTCTTGTACTTGGACAATATTCATTCGTGGTGCCAGGAGTGGGGTTTAGATTTAAATATTAGTGAATGCACCTAAGTTCACTTCCTAGAAAAGTCATCACACAAATGCCATACCTATACTGTGGGTGGAGTAAACATAAAATCTTCAGATACTGTAAAATATCTCGGAATTACCTTAACTTCTGATAAATCGTGGGGATTACAAATACAAAACATATCATTAGCAGCATTAAAGAAGCTAGGTTTTGTTAAACGTATAATAGGAAGGTTCTCGGATGAAATTATAAAAGAGAGATGCTATACTTCGCTCTGGTTAGGCCGCACCTCGAACACGCCGCAGGCATTTGTGACCTCTTGGGGGGTTCATTCCGTATTTTGTCGTCGGTTCCGCACCGATCGGTATAAAGCCTACAGACGGCATGGATTCCGTGCCGATAGGGAGTCCCCGTCGGAGTTCCCTCACCGACAGAGCTTTCTCGGGCGATTCTGTAAGCAAGTCGAGCGCTGTTCCAGTCGGTTTGGTAACCCCTCCCTCCCGAGTGTTGCCGAAGCTGAGGGTCACATGGTCCGTTTCAACCGATGGAGACGAGAGAGACGATAGAGCAAACAAATGACTAAATGAAACCGCCTAGTGCTCTCGTGGGCATCAACAAAAACGACATCCAGTGACAAATATTATAATACACAGACTCAGTAATGTCGAAATTAAAGTCATTCTCACGCACAGTAATGTCGAAAGAAGGAGGATAATAAAGTTCTGTGAATTGAGTGCGTGACAATGTATATTTGTGCAATAAAAAAAGTGTTCCATATTTAAAGTACATTGCAATAAGTAGCTTATTTATGAACATTAAGTTTTCCAAAGACAAGTTAGGTGATACGAGAACTAATGTGTTATGATTGCATGTATGTAGAAATATGATTGGTCAAGTATACCAATTTATTCATTATATTTATGAGTAAATTAACGCGCGTGATGGAAAGCAGACAGTTTATTGCGTTGTATATATTTGGTATTTCTGGCCGAAGAAGTGGCCTCTGTGTGGAGTACAAACCTTCGGAAGATGGTTCGAATTAATAGTTGAATCTAATAGAACAGTATTATCATGAATATAGAATGGCCATGTAGTCCATATTTGTGGGGTGATTATGAAATGTTCGCATTTATATGCTTTATTTGTGTGTATAGCAATGGTTATGCTGCGCGCTCGTGCCATGAAACATTCATTTAGCGTCTTCGTGGAACGAAGTTGAATGTAAAAATGACTTGAATGCGAAGTATTAAGAACTATGATGAGAGAAAATGAAGTGGAGGTGCCGCTAAGTATGTCGTTGAACACTTCCTTGCTTTGCTGTTGTTGCATGTATGTCATTGTCAGTACACATATATGTTTATTAATGTCAGGAGCCCTTAAGTTTCGCTGAAGCTTGCTTCCCTCCGTAACAACCTAACTCCTAGTTATTAGCATATTACGCCGAGCAGGAACGTTTCTCGTGGTTCAAGTGGAAAATTTGTCGTTCGAATGTGTTACACTATTGGCAGTATTTATGTATTAATCCGAATTAATTGAGGCACAGTGATAATTGACAGTTCAGTTTAAAGGGTGCTTCAAGATGTTTAGTTGAGTTGTGAAAACAGGGACTGAAGCGCAAAAAACGCCAATAAAAGCACAGATCTCACGATATATCATATTTTCTCAAATAATAAACTACTGTAGTGTGTATAAGTGGGTTTCATGCGTGGTTGAATAAACAAAATTAGACCATATAGGTAAAATTTCCAATTTGAGAATATATATTAATCCGCAATAATTACTGACATTTGTTGCGGAGGATTTTCTGGGAATTAATTGCACACACTATAATAAGGTAATCCAACATGCTTCATAGGCAAAATATTGGCCTGTATATGTACTTGATAGCGCCAAATAGTAAAATATTTTGAGGAGCCAAGCGATCAATACAATGCTACACATCGGAATCCCAGTTGTTTTCAGGTTTTTCTTTTAGGCCGTCACTTTCATTATCATTATTTCAACTTGTGCATTACATATTATATCTCCATTAATCCTGTGAATAAATTATATCGCTATTACAAGCCTCAAATAAACCTATTTCAGACATAAATCTAAATGCGTTGTCAATTTGTTACGGTGTCTCTCAAGCAAACCGACTGATTACCCTGGGTACCGACAGCTTTTACGTGCCGGTACGATCTCCCGACGGAAGCTCCTCGGAACACCGATCGCTTTCATACAGAACACCACGGTTGTCGGTGTGACGTGCCACACGACGAAAAGGCTCCCATGCCGATCGGTTCGGAGTTACAGAATGACCCCCCTGGTCAAATAGATCTAACCCAAAAAAATAAATAAAATACAAAGGAAAGCAGCGCGCTTCGTTAAAAACTGCAATACGAGCGAACACATAGTGTCTCACAACTTTAAGAGGGGTTAAGGTGGGAATCCCTAGAGACTCGGAGGCTGCATGCTAGGCTAAGGTTGCTTGATAAATTCAGAACTGACATTTTTCAGAGCGACATAGAGAATATTATTATGACTCCTCACTACATCTCTAGGTCTGACAAATGCGATAAAATAAGAGAGATACATTACCATTAACGGATAAGCACAAGAACTCGTTCTTTCCGCGCACAATAAGCGACCACATTAAAAACTGAGCTCCACTAAATACACTCCCATAATACACGTCACCATTTCACCTTCAAAACCCAAATCCCGAACAGCTTTACACGGCTGGTAGATGTATGTAGATGAATACTACAAACGGTTGTCCCTCAGGATGTCACATTTCACACAAATTTGCTGTTCAGAAAGCATTTGACCTCAAACGTATTAATCTGAAATGTTCTATGAAATAATTTTAGCGTGATTATTGCCCATTTAAATTTTTTCACATTTCTGCCAAAATAGAGCGATTCAGGAGTAAAGTTTTTTGGTCATATCATATTTGGTCATTTATCGAAGAGCAAACAATATGTATTCAGCGATAGCCAAACCTTTCCTGTTGATTCTAAGGTAGCAGGAGCAAATACTGCACGTTCCGCTTTTTTTTGTTTTGGACCCATAATAATGATGTTATGAAGTGATATAATTTGTGTAAACCATTAATTATTTAGAAATACTTCCCTCCATGTGCGTTAAATGAACTATGATTCCTACGCTGCAATAACAGCGCTCATAAATCGCGCTTCTCTTCTTATACGCGAAAATCTTACGAAGATATACGTTATTTTCAAGTAAAAATCCATTAAGGAATTTCGAGCTTAGAAATCAATGAATTTGGTCTAATTTTAAATAAAAACATCTGACCTATCCAATGACACCAAAAGTTCTACCCCTTACAACGTTACTATCCTAGATATTTTCCAGTGAATACCAGCCATTTTACATGGGAAATGGTACGTGCTTGCACTCCAGAGAGACATTATCTTCAAAATGAGGTATTTCTAACACTTAGTTGTCGTAAAAAAACTAACTGTGAAGTGTATATGTTTTCTCAACTACTTTTGAAAATTAATCATATTGTCACCGCTGTAAATTCTTCGGGATCACAAAACACCTTCCGTGTTCAAAGGAGTTTCAAACGCACCGCGCGAAAAAAAATGAGTCCAGTTAAACACTAATTTAGATATTTCCATTTAATTACTAACAATTTCTGTCACATATTACTATTATGCCACCATTAATAATGCAATATTTCATTGTTGTGTCCTACAGCTGGTGAAATTAAAAGGTATAATTCGAATATGGTTTCTATTATGATTAGGGAACTATCTCGGTCGGACTACCTTAAGAAAATGCCTTTGGTCTCGGTCCGTCTACTATTAAATTCATCCACGATCGAAATTTAGGGAGTTTTCATTTAATGATCAAATTCTTTTTTCAAAGGCGTATCCTGAATCCACGATATTCCGTTAACCATGCTGGAAACGCTAGAACTTTTTTATTAAGCATTTGCAGGGATATTTTCGGCAGCCTTAGGGCATAGTTACCAATTCCATTGATAACATAAGTGCTCTGCACAACTCACTGCAAAATATATAAAATTTAAAATTTATTAGCGAATAACTGGAGAGTAAAAATATTTGAAAAAGAAGCACGAGAACGATCAAAATAATATAACCCCCTTCATTTTGTATTTAACTTTGACAATTAAAAATTTCATCCGAAATTTCAGTAAATGCCGATAATTACACCGTTATTGCATTCATTTCCTCAAATTATCATCAAGAGATGGTAAATGCTTATTTATACATGCATTCAACTCTAAGGATAAGGATGGGAGTCCCTAGAAACTCTGAAGTCACAGGCAAAAATAAGATTAATTTATGGCTGAGATAAATTCAATATAGTTTATAATTTACGTTATTGTCATGTTAAATTTTTGAAAGGAAAGATTCGGTACCTACTACTACGAAATTAGCCGCGATATGATTGGCTTCCTGGGCAATAATTCGTTTTGTTTTCTTGGTATTAATTATTCCGGAATCCTACGTAATATCTGTGTTCGGAAGGCGCGAACAAAGACCTCGGGGTCACTTTACCGGGTGTCGCGACTGACTTTGGCGTTCAAAGGCCAGTAATTAGTGTGCCTATAACTCCCCCCTCCCATCCCGCGTGTACCTATTGGACCGCTTTCCCGCAGGAGAGCGGGGAACAGCCCTCTCTGCCCCAGCGTGTGAGAACCAAGGTCTCAGTTAGCTTGGCCACGCCACTGTTTGCGTTGGGCGATGTTCTGATTTTTGGTCCCCAGCCTGCCTAAGAGTGCAAAGGCAGTGCAATGGCTGGGGGTGTAAAATGGGGCCCTTAGCCAGGCCAACGAGTGCGTCGGGGGCGGCTAAGGGGTTCTTTCGTGTACCAGCCGTAGTCTTCTCGACTCCCGGTCTCCAAGACCGGAAGGAAGCCATTCTCTCCGGGCCGGAACCTCGGGCCTTAGATCCCCAGGCGGGGAGGCCCCTTCGGAAAGTGGTTACGTAAGATCGGTTACCGTTGGTCGGGCCTCTCAAACGTTCCAAATCCCTGTCCCTATCACGTCGCTGATGAACCTGTGAAAGGACGTCACGAGGATGGTATTCCATTCAACACGGCCCACGGGCTGTCTTCGCTGGCTGGTACTCCTTCGGGGATCGTCCTTTCATCAAGGACACCGACTCGTCGCAATGGCAATCGGACTCTTGCAGAAGATCCCATTCTCAAGCTCTCTCCTTTGTTATCCTTGGGTGGTCGACCTTCTTCTTTGTCTGGTGGTGATCACACGATGTTGTCCTGGCTGGAACGTGAAGATTGTAGCAATGATGCCAGTCTTTAATAGCGGATTTCGATTCCGCCCTTCGTCGTGATTGGCCGATGACTCTTTGTTGATGATTCGGCCAATCCGAAATCAGCACGGTATGAATCCAAATCGGCATTCGTGCATAAAAACCAATCCGGTAATAAAACTGAATCCATTCTTTTTCTTTTGCCCACAACAATAGTTGATTTTTAAAACTTCCTTCATCGCGGAGGATAACGTATGAAAGATGATCAATGGAGACAGATACATTTGTGATTATCCTATCAGTTGTTGCGCAATACAAAGTTATTACTGTTATAATATTATTTCAAATTTCTTTCAGTAATCTCATACTCTCCTGGCTCACGTAAAATCTTGTATTAACCATCAATTTTTTTATAATGGCAAATAAAGTGGATATCTTTTCTCATGTAATCGTTAGGGAAAAGAAGACATAACTGGGCCTTTTCAATGCTATCTAATATTTTTAATTTTTTTGATCCGAAACAATTAACAGTCATCCTACGTTTTTTTTCCCAGGACAATTTAATCATTTGAATTTAGCCTTTTCTCGTGAATAGCTGTAGCCTCTGACGACGAAATCTAATGGTTACAATGAGACTGACGAGCTAACAAATATTCTATCATTTTATGTGATTAACGAAGCTCTTATTATTCTCTTTTAAATATTGTGTTACTATCTTTACCATTCTCACCTATTGTAAAATCATAATTAACTCCTTAGAATTTATTAAAACTTTGTAATTTAAATCGAATATCACGAGAGTATTATGTTATTATATGGTCTGTTACCCTTGAAAGTTGCGCCACAAGGATGGATTAATAAGTGTGTATGTTGTTCGAATGTCATCGTTTTTCATTTATGACATCCCCCCAACGCACGAAATTGTGAAGAAAGTTAGTACGACTTGTAACGTCCTTTTCATTTATTTTGCGTAGTTTCAAGAAACACTCTCTCTTTCATTATTTCAAGTGATTCACATTCATTGTTCTTCAGTATTGATTTTTTTCCAGATTCAATAGTGCCCCACTCGACTCAAAAAAGGTTGCAATAGCTCAGAGCGCGGAAGAACTCCGAGTTGTTGCGACATTATTCGGAAACTCTCTCACTTGTTTCTACGGTTGATTGGAAACATTGTGGATGATCTCATTGTAATCGACCGTATTACTATTTTCTACAATAATTCCGAAAATCATCTTTATTATTACCGACGAGGACTACGCGCTGTCGCCCGACTCTTCGGTCGGTATTTCTTCGTGTCGTACTGGAAGGATATAATTTTGGCATCGTGTCAGTAACGCAATTTCTCTCTCAAGTCATATTTTTACGTTGAGTAAAGACTGACAATTATATTCGTCCAATAATATCATCACTTTTAAGTGTGGCCGCTTTATATAAAGGGATAGCATACGGGAATTCTTCGTCGGCAGAAGTAAAGATCATTTTAGAAAATATTGTTGTGAATAATAATACGACCGCTTGCAATGAGATCATTCACCTTGTTTCCCCTCAATCGCAGAAACGAACAAGAGGTGCGTGCTTCTGAAGAATGACGCAATAACTCGGAGGCCTTCCAAAGTTAGACCTGCAAGAGTCTTACCTTAAGTCAAGTGGGGCAAAACCAAATTTCGAAATATCAATATTGAAGGGACGTTTCTGTTGAATGGCTCTGAACAATGGGAAAGAGAGCGTTTGTCTGTTGTCACTACGCGAAACCGATGAAAAGGATGTTCAAGTCTTACTGACGCGCTTCACAATGTTGTGAAAATTTGGAGGTCGTGATGCCGTATATAAAAAAACGCGATAACATTTGAACAACTTTCACCCTTATTAATACTTCCTTGCCGTGGAAATTCCAAAAGTAAAATACCTTCGTTTAAATTTTGAACTTTTTATGTGTTTAGTACAATTTTTCCATGGCTGAGAAAGGCAGAGATATGAGCACATTATTTCAAAGAGAAAAGTAACTGCGTCATTATATATATCAAATGTTGGAAAAAATTACAATTCTTCAGTTGCCTCACGTATATCATTCTGAAGCTTCAACTATTCACCGTGAGGTGTAATCCAAATAAAGTTTCGTTTCGGATAAAGACTCTTTGCCAATCATTCTGGGTTAACAGTGTATTGAACATGCCGCCTTTCGAGCAGGTGCTACTAATGAGTACTGCTCTATATTGGACAGTGCTAAGTGACCTCCAGTCGAAATATTACTTACGCTTCTTGGTCACGCGGTCGACGGGTAACAATGGTGAGGGTCTCACAGATTTAATCTAATTCCCTGGTCATGAAAATTCTCGCGGTCTGAATATACTGCTCTTGTCCACTCCCCATTCTATTGAGTAAGTTGGCCACCTAGGCGTTGGCTCCGGAGAATTAAGCTGTCGCGACGGTTAGGTATCTATGTGCAAACGAATGGATGACAGTGAATTTTGACAAAGGAGTAAATATGTGACTATGCCCTCTTCATAGCTTGCGAACTGCAACGAGAGATGCTGAAGGTAGTGTTTATTGTCACCAGGTCAAACCGATGGAAATGACTAGATGGCATCGACACTGACGTGTTATTTCTTCGTTTTCCTAAGTTTTCTAACAGAAATGATACACTTCATCTGCCTCGATAAATAAATGGGTGGATATTACGATATTTTACGTGACCTAGGAGGTATCGAGACTACTAAAAGATACATGAAATAATATTATTCAAGTAATTACTTCGTAACTGATGGAGTAATCACAAACGCATTTGTCTACATTGCTACGATCATCTCACAGACGAAATGGTTCGCGATGAAAGGAGTTTTGCGAATCAACTTTTGATATGGGGAAAAGAAAAAGAATGGATTCAGTTTTATTACCGGATTGGTTTTTATGCACGAATGCCGATTTGGATTCATACCGTGCTGATTTCGGATTGGCCGAATCATCAACAAAGAGTTATCGGCCAATCACGACGAAGGGCGGAATCGAAATCCGCTATTAAAGACTGGCATCATTGCTACAATCTTCACGTTCCAGCCAGGACAACATCGTGTGATCACCACCAGACAAAGAAGAAGGTCGACCACCCAAGGATAACAAAGGAGAGAGCTTGAGAATGGGATCTTCTGCAAGAGTCCGATTGCCATTGCGACGAGTCGGTGTCCTTGATGAAAGGACGATCCCCGAAGGAGTACCAGCCAGCGAAGACAGCCCGTGGGCCGTGTTGAATGGAATACCATCCTCGTGACGTCCTTTCACAGGTTCATCAGCGACGTGATAGGGACAGGGATTTGGAACGTTTGAGAGGCCCGACCAACGGTAACCGATCTTACGTAACCACTTTCCGAAGGGGCCTCCCCGCCTGGGGATCTAAGGCCCGAGGTTCCGGCCCGGAGAGAATGGCTTCCTTCCGGTCTTGGAGACCGGGAGTCGAGAAGACTACGGCTGGTACACGAAAGAACCCCTTAGCCGCCCCCGACGCACTCGTTGGCCTGGCTAAGGGCCCCATTTTACACCCCCAGCCATTGCACTGCCTTTGCACTCTTAGGCAGGCTGGGGACCAAAAATCAGAACATCGCCCAACGCAAACAGTGGCGTGGCCAAGCTAACTGAGACCTTGGTTCTCACACGCTGGGGCAGAGAGGGCTGTTCCCCGCTCTCCTGCGGGAAAGCGGTCCAATAGGTACACGCGGGATGGGAGGGGGGAGTTATAGGCACACTAATTACTGGCCTTTGAACGCCAAAGTCAGTCGCGACACCCGGTAAAGTGACCCCGAGGTCTTTGTTCGCGCCTTCCGAACACAGATATTACGTAGGATTCCGGAATAATTAATACCAAGAAAACAAAACGAATTATTGCCCAGGAAGCCAATCATATCGCGGCTAATTTCGTAGTAGTAGGTACCGAATCTTTCCTTTCAAAAATTTAACATGACAATAACGTAAATTATAAACTATATTGAATTTATCTCAGCCATAAATTAATCTTATTTTTGCCTGTGGCTTCAGAGTTTTTAGGGACTCTCAGCATTTTTAATACTTATACTTTAGCGTATTGTTGAAATAATCAACATACAATCATTGCTTTTTGAGAAATGGAATACAATAACGGCGTAGATAGGTTTATTTAGGGAAATGTTAAGGCAAAATTTTTATATTTGTCAAAGTGGTATAAAAAACCGAGGGGAGATTTAAGACCAATTGCTTTGATAGTTTGCGAATATCTTTTCAAAATATTTACGATCCAAGTATTTGCACATTAATCAAAATTTAATATATAATGTAGTGTATTTCAGAGCATTTATGTTATCATTGTAATTGCTAGGCATGTTCTAATGCTCACGTACTGTCCCGGCGAAAGCGTAGTACGAAGAGGTCTCGTGTTTCCAGCCACGGTAAGGTAACACCTGGGCTTCAGAATAGATCTCTGAAGACCATGGCGAACAATGGCATTGATATGTCACGACTATCAAATGACGATATTAAAAATACGCGTTTGTGAATTTAACCACCGTTTCCAGCACACAAGTCCTTAATTTTTAATTATAACCGTCCAGTTTCCATGGTACGATATATATTCCAAGGATTACAAAAGTCCTGACATAAAAAAATACTAAAAATAGGTAGGACGCCTTTTATGAGCGACTGATTGACTGAGCGAGCTATTTTCACCTGAAAGCATTCTATTCACGCTATCGCCATTTGAGGATTAGGAAGTAAAAAGAGCTCTTTAATCTGCGTATGAAAGGAAACTGGATCCTCGACCCAATATTCAGTCAGTCGATCCCTTACTCTTCGATTAGCATTTGTCTCGCTCGTCCATCTCGATTGAGGATTTTTATTCGACGGCTCGCACTTCCAACGGTAATACAATTTTATTCGATTATATTTCATATTATTATTAACCTTACCTAGAATAAAAGCATAAATGCGCTCGTTAAAAAGTTTTTATGCGTTCGTATTTAATCTCACGCCTTCCTCCGAGGGGTGCACCTAACACCTCTGACCTAAGACTATGGAAATTCACCGATGAATTGTAATGGAGTACAAAAAGCCGATAATAACAGTGGGTTTTTAAAAATATCAAATGAATATAAATAAGATTATACAACATTGGCGCATGCTTCAAATTTTCACAGCGGAATATTGAGTTATATATAAGGAATCAGGTTTAAACTGCTTACCATTTCAACTTGTATGACGTGATATTATCGGTAAAGTTTAATTTTGAATACCCCGACTTATTTTCTTGCTAATAAATACATTATGTATACAATCTTGACAAAAGAAAAGCATGATCGTGGCGCTTTTGTTTAGATTGTCACATCCACTTCATGTCGCTAACAATCCATTATCCAAACTGGTATTATCGGCGTCCAACTCTTATTATGTCTACCATTCGCACAGCTTCTCGCATCCTTATTACAATCCTCTCCTGGAACAAATTCCTTAGAAGTCCGCACATAAGTTAAATTTATATGCTTTTTATTCGTCTCCCGCCTAACTCCGTGAGCTTCGGTATGCAGGCATTAACTCTGGCAATTCACCGCTGAAGTGCAATGGAGCACAAAAAGCCAATAATACCAGAGGGTTTTTAAATATCAAATGAATATATATAATAGTATGAAACACTGGCGCGTGCTTCAAATTTTCACAGCGGAAGGGAGCGTAACGTCAACAATGAAAGCTCACGAAAACGTCCATCCATAGGATAGATCTTATCATGAATATATATTATGGATTCGGATTTTTGGCATTGTTGCCTAGGCTACGCGTTTTCTAAATTTCCACATTTAGATCACCCAGTCCTTGGCGCCACTTCGATTAGTCTTTTATGTTGTTATTGTAAATAGACGTAGTTAATTGCTGTTAACGTGAGACCGTGGTGAATATTCATTAACGATCGAGGAGACATGAATTACTTGATGCTTTGAATAACATCTTGCAATTTTTGTGATCTAAAATTTACTTTGTAAATGCTAGAAAGGAATTATCTATTACAGGAATTGCGTAAGAGGTTTATGAAACGTCCATCGTGTGCCGACGACGATGTTTGCCAGACTCTGATTCTCATTTGAATGCATTAAGCCCGTTAGGCTAATATAAAGAATTTAGAATTCCTTGTTTAAACAGAACTTGCTTCGTACCAGGCTACAAAACAGGGCCTGAGTCTACGAGGACTCAAAATAGGACACTTGGATTGAAAAATAAGAATCTGTTCTAGGTGGCGGTAAGTGCATTCCTTTTTACCTACACTGCAATGATGGCCATTGGGAATACTCATGAAGTCACCTCGCATTATTATTAAATTTCCGTACAGCGATATTCACGAAGTGCTAAGAAGTTAATTGTGCATTTGTGTAATTAAATTTAGAAATAAATATATCTGTAGACCGGACAATATTAAAAAAGTGTATAATTACGTCCCGCATGTAGTACCACATTTTTTATCCACTGCATTATGATTAATTGTAAGGATAACCCATGCATATTAATTGTAATATGGTTACGGAATTCTAGAAAACAGTTTTTGGCAACGAGATCACAATCCATAATGTATATTCATGGATCTTATTAACTAATTTTGAGCTAACCATTAATTGGTGTAGTGTTCCCACATTTTTTACTGTTGAAACGCAAGTAAATAAAAACTAAGGGTAATAATGTGTTTTATTGTTGCCTCATATTAACGGAAAGAGGAAACTTGAGTACAAAACCCATTAATACCAGAGGGTTTTTAAATGTCAAATGAATATAAATGAAAGTATCAAGCAGCAGACATGAAATACGAAATGAACTTCTAATTGCGAACATTACTTATAAAGTTAAACGAATGCTACCTTCCATATCAAAATAAAGACTTGTCCTAAGACACAATTGTAACAACTCTGGCAACTCATCACTGAAGTGTAATGGAACTGAGGAAAGCCAATAATACTCGTGGGTTTTTTTAAATATTGAACAAAATTACAATGATAGCTGAAAATATTTTGTGTGTTTTGCAACTTTGACGAGGGAAGGTGGAGTTAGACGTTAAAACCCTTATCATTTTACCTTTTATGGCGTAATATTCAGTGGAAAATTCATTATGGAACACCCCGATTTTGTCTATAGCGAATTAATACATAATACATGTAATTATTTTCATGATAAAACTTGATCTTTGCCCCTTGGTTGGGAAAGTCACTTCTCCTTCATGTCGATAACGCTCCATTGGATGTACCAGCATTATCGACAATAAACTCTCATTTCGTCTGCTATTTGAACTGATTGTCGCATCCTTATTGAGAGTGCTTAAGACAGGACGCCTTCTTCTTTGAATTACCGTTTTCCTAATACGAATATGATTCACTGTGAAAAGTAAATTTAGGCTTAGTTGATGCACTGCGTGAGTTTTCAATTTAATTTTCACACTCCTTTGGCATAAAAATCCTCCATCGAGATGGAAGCGCGAGAAAAATACTATTCTTATCAAAGTATAAGAGTTCGATTGTATAGTAAACTTTCAGGCTTCACTTGGTGGGACAACATTGCGATGATTTTGAATGAATGTAATATTCCACATGGTATTTAGAATTAAATATAGGTTTCGACTGAAGACCTTGATAATGACTCGAAATTTTTATTGTGGTCACTTATTGCTCGCGGAAAGAACGAGTTCTTGTACCTATCTGTTCGGCGGAGTATCTCTCTTATTTTATCGCGTCTGTCAGACCTAGAAATGTAATGAAGAGTCATGATAATATTCTCTGTGTCGTTCTGAAACACACCCGTTCTGAATTTATCAAGCAACCTAATCTTAGCATGCAGCCTCCGAGTCTCTAGGGGCTCCCACCTTAATCCCTCTAACAGTTGTGTTCTCTTCTTCTCTAACGGAAGAACACTGTATGTTCGCTCGTAGCAGTTTTTAACGAAGCGCGCTGATTTTCTTTGTATTTGATTAATATTTTGCGTTAAATCTATTTGACCAGGGTCCCAAATGCTCGCGGCGTATTCGAGGTGTGGCCTAACCAGAGCGAAGTAGCATCTTGTATATTCTATCATAGAAGGGGTAGCGGCCCTATATCGTAGGATTATCATCTCAAAATGCCAATACCGGAAGTTCGATCGTAGCGCCCCTTGTAGCATTACAGGCAGACATATCTGGGTAATTATATGGATTATGATATTGCTCAAAAGTAAAAAAATTGACCATTTTGGAGCCATCAACACCAATTTCAGAGCAAAGCGAAGCATATAGGAATGCAAAATGCGGGAAATAAAAATTGCATTCTTTTGTCCATTTCACAGCAAACTTTCAGCCATACATGATGAGTGTGAGTAATTAAAAAAAAATGCAAAAACTAATCGGAGCGCCGAGTTCAGTGTTTTTCTCATTGGGTATAAGTTTACAAAGAAGAGTTGAAAGATTATTTTAACTTTACTTTTGGCCGGTTCTTCATTCTGTCATCCATCAAATGATATGCATTTCGACTGTACACCTTGACCTCGCGAATAGCTTAATCTCTAGCTCACTTACCTGCGTGAGCTTTCGAACAAGACAGGACTGTTAAAATATGTGTATGGAATTAGATTGTAGTGAGTTGACATCACCACGATTATAAATCGGATTATACCGGTGGTCGAACTACGGACCTTTGGCTTATCGGACCGATGCGCAGGCCACTGCGCTACCCAGGCCGTCTTTTTGTTGTAATTTTGGCGGTTACACCGGAAGCGGATCGAGTTTTCTTGTATCCGCCAAAATTGCAAAACAATGAGGAAGCCCGGGTAGCGTAGTAGTCTGAGCATTGGTCCTGTAAGTCCTAGGTTCTTGGTTCGATTCCTGGTCCGTTGCTATATCTCATGGCAATTTAAGCGTAGTTCACATACTGCCATCAACACTGTCACAGAGAATGCTATACTCCTCAAATATCACTTCCATCCGTTGTTTGAATCTAAGATGTCGTTGTTATTTGTGGGTTTAAGAGAAATTTGAAATGATTTACAGGTACCGGGATTAAAGCCCATGTAACGATTTAGCGAGGAAAGCACGTTTGCATTGCTTACTTATTCAAGTTAGCGAAGCTTGTGATGATCAGACAAGATTTGAAGGCATAAATGACGTGCTGTTCCGAAAACTGATAGGCCGTGAGTTCGAATCCTGCCTCTTTATTGGTCGATGTAGGACTAAGGTTTTATCCGTTGAATTGGCGCTGTAACTCCGCAGTTGTGGAACGAGTCGTCAAAGTGCACTTATTCGAAAGTGCCCTTGATCGCGGTCATGAAAGAGCTCTTGGGTTTGTCCACACTTGCATACAGTCGTACAGTTTGTACCTACTCACTTGCATACCGAAGTCGTCTCGCCCATGACACGGGGGAAGAAAGCCTTTGGCCAGCTCTCGTGCAGGGATTCACTTTTTACAGTAGTCGGAGCGGTTTTTATGTGGAGAGTGAATTGTGTACTTATTGGTAATATGTATAGATAGCAGTGAACAAAACTGCATGTTGCCAGTGTGGTTTATTGATATTTTAATGCTATTTAACACTATTTAACACTAAGCCCAATGTCAATTGGTATATCTTTCGAAATAATTCGATTATATTTGCACATATTTTCTCCTAAACTCAAAAAATACGTTCAATTTTATTATAATGGCAATTTCCAGATAAGTAGCATGATAAGTGAAAAAAATGAATTGACTTATGATTTTGGCTTGAGTTTCGGATTCCGCGCCTAAATTCAAGTAATGAAAAGTAAATCCACCGTAAGTAATCGAGGCGAACATTTTAAAATATGTATAACTCGTTTGTCACTAACCTGACTATATGAATGATGATTTCCTCCGTACAAACAGATTCACGGTAGTGAAATGTGGTTTAAGAATGTTTTTCTGACTCACTTGAAAATTTGTAAAATGTGCCCTGAATGACAGAATGTGCACTCCACCACCCACCTTAAGGTAGTCCGAGCGAGATAGTTCCCTAGTCATAATAGACACCATATTCGAATTATGCGTTTTTATTTTACCAGCTGTAGGACACATCTGTTAAATATTGCATTATTAATGGTGCAATTATATAGTTTTATATGACAGAAATTGTAAGTAATTAAATGAAAATATCTAAGTAAGTCTTTAACTTGACTAATTTTTTTCGCGCGGTCCGTTTGAAACTCCTTCAAAACGGAAGGTTTTTTATGATCCCGAAGAACCTACTGCGGTGGCAATATGATTAATTTTCAAAAATAGTTGAGAAAACATACAAACTACATGCTGTTATTTTTTTACGACATCTATGTGTTAGAAATACCTCATTTTGTAAATAATGTCTCTATGGAGCGCATACACGTACCATTTCCCATGTAAAAGGGCTGGTGTTTATTGGCAAATATCTCCGAAAGTAATGTGGTATATGGTTGAATTTTTAGTGTCAGTAGAAGGGTGAGATATTTTTCTATAAAAGGAAACCAAATTCATTGATTTCTAAGCACAATGATATTTCGCTCTAACTACCTTAAGTCGACGAATGCTTTTCTCAACGTTTCTCGGCTTCCGCTGATGTGTTCCTCAAACCTTATAATTCCCTCAGACGTGGTGATTGAAAAGCGAGAGCATTTGAGAAAACCTCATCTATCCTTAAATAATATTGCGGACAGTCTCATATGCACGCGATTGCGCCTTTCAGTTTTAGGCGGTGCATTCTGGGAAGTGACGATTATTCCACAGACAGTGGGGAACACAGCGAAGAAGGAAGTCGCGCGGATAGGAGTATTTTCGGAAGGCGGAAAGCGGTAGAGTGTGGGGAAAGAAAAACAAAATGGTGGCATTTGAATGCGTCGCCAGGAGATGAGAAATATGGCAGTGAGGGAAGGTGAGCCGGAGGTGATTCCGAATCGTAGGTAATTGATTTTTGGGTGAGGGACCCATCTTGATGTCGTCGCCATTTTGCCAGGCGAATTCTCAGGCTTAGGAACAGAAGGGAATCACGTAGTTCTAAAACAATGAAAGCGCCTCTCCGGAAAAAGACTAAAATATTGCTGTTTGGGATTTTTGCCAAACGCGACGAAGCAGTCGTCCTTTGAATCAAAATTTACATGTTTGCTGCTTTTCCGTATCCTAAATGTTTGGATGAAAATTGTCCTAGATTTGTAAACAATAGTCACAATGGACCCTGAAGGCAATTAACGTTTCGAGCTCAGAATTGGATCTTTGAACCGTTTGAATGATTTTAAATATGCCAATGTGTCTTTGACATGAGTAATATTACGCGAATCGAATACGCCGCGAGCATTTGGGACCCTGGCATTAAAGATTGAACCAAAAAATGAACAAAATACAAAGAAACGCAGCTCGCTTCGTTAAAAACTGATACGAACGAACATATAGTGTTACACAACTGTTAGAGGGATTAAGGTGGGAGCCCCTAGAGACTCGGAGGCTGCACGCTGAGTTTAGGCTGCTTGATAAACTCAGAACGGGTGTGCTTCAGAGCGACACAGCGAATATTATCATGACGCCTCACTACATCTCTAGGTCTGACAGATGCGATAAAATAAGAGAGAAACTCTGCCGAACAGATAGGTACAAAAACTCGTTCTTTCCGTGCACAATAAGTGACCACAATAGAAGCTGATCTCCTCCAAATACACTCTCATAGGACATGTCACCATTTCACCTCCAAAACTTTTACATCTTTACACACGGCTGGTGACCTACCATCCCCTGCCACACTCCCAAGCGGCGGCTCGCGGGGTAGTATGTAGGTGTAGAAATATTTGTGCACCGAAATCCTGGTGGTCGGCGTCTATTTTCCTTCAATATCGAATTATTTTCAATCTACAAAAAGGGTCGTCCTTGCATTTCAAATATGTCCCCAGTTGAGGGACTGGGGAAAGTATCCGCACGATTATTTATGTTTCGCTCATCGCGTTGCAACTCAGGATTCTTTTTGTTCATTGCACTAAACAATGGTGCTTTTCGACAGCAATCACGGCGTTGCGGGCTCATCCGGCGTCGTTTTCTCCGATTAGTGTTGGGAATAGACAAGTCTTGATACTATAGGATCACTGAATGTACGAGGGGCTAGAGTATGGGAGAAAGGCTGAGCATGAAATAAGCTTTAGACTCTGTAAAATTCACTCCGATGAGAATCCAATGATTTAAAAAATTCTCCTGGAATTTTATGCGACATTAGTGTTTATAATTGATTCGAATGGAAAGCTCACTAGTGTTATCGAAACCCTGAATGAGGCGGGAATATTTCAGTATGATATTGGGATACTTGGTTTGAGAGTTCATTTTAATTGATAAAATGAGTCTGAGATTCAAAATAAAATTACATGTGTGATCCCTCTTAGATTTACGTTTAATCGGGTGCCTTTTACTTCATGTTGTTGTGATTGCAAATGTTGGATGTTACTTAAATAGAAATCACTTAATCTGATCAATGTGCATTTTCATTAAGTAAGGGACGTATTCAGTAGTATGACATGTTTTTGTAGTTAGTGATGCTTCTCACCATTTCCATGAGAAATTAATAACTGCTAAATTAGCTTAATTATCACAATTAAGGAGTTAAGCCAGGGAAATGGACTTCTTACCTGGCTGCTTCAATAGCAGTATTTAACTCCACCAAATCCGGTGAGGTTTCTCGCTGCCCTGTGATACGAGCTGGAGCCTGGATGTGGCGATTGTGTGCTACTTGCCCGAGGTCGATACCTCCAGAGGATCCCTCTCCAACCAGGGACAAACCTTCCAACAAGGGTCTCAAAGTCTGCCCTAATGGCCTATAAATATAATATTCAATCAGAGTCAATAGGCGGCCAAAGCATGAAGTTCACAATAAAAGACTTCATCATCATGTTTCAAAGGATAGGGCAGAATGCAAGACACAATCAATGGGCATTCAATGATATATACTTTAAAAGGGCAGTGACACTGAACTCGAGTTATACCATTCATAAAAAGTTTAAAAGTTTTTAGTTATAGAAAAGGGAAATGAGAAAACAATTGTTATCACAGAATAAGACATTCATTAGGGCCTATTTTTCATAAAATTACGAGCTAAAATTCTATCCTACTTGTGAATACTGCAGTAGCGTGATTCTGGACCCCATAATTGCACGGTTGTAAGTTTTTTACGCATATTATGCTTTAGTGGAAAATGTTTCAAAACTCAACAACTTTTGAACAAAATTTACTTTTCTAGGTAGAATGACGGTGATATTTAAGTGCTCGTGTAGTTTTTTGACTCATAATGGACGGGAATAATGTTGTCCAAAATTGCATCTCAGTCTTCACGCTCCATGCGTGGTCGTTTGTGCGTCACAATGGTCCATTGATCCTCTCCCTATATGAAGACGACTATCGCCTTCCTCCCCTCTTCATCATATCTATCTCTCAATTTACGGATCGAATCTCGTCGATTCCCTTCTGCAATGCGCACATACCATTTACTTTTTTTCAAATTCAGTCCGTGAAGTTCCTTTTAATTTCCTCCGATCGGAAAGTTCGGGGAGCGAGCAATGGAATGGTAAATCAAATCAAAGATTAATCTCAGTCGTCAATTGAAGAAGAGGAAACATTACTGTTACTCATACATTGCGGTCATCCGGGTGATCCTCCATTTGGGAGAATTTAAATCTCCCGAACAAGTAGTATGTTTTGCTCGAGGCACGAAGTCCAATTAGAAGATAAATTAATTTGAGGTCGAAGTGGACTTTGAGCCTCGCTAATTGATCAAAGTGAGTACTGACACTAACTTTTTGGAAGCTCTTAACATCCATCATCAAAAGAGGAAAAAAGCATAACATTGGTAGACTTCCGCACTTTTATGTGTCAATCGACCATGGTTTCGGCGCCCTATGCCGCAATGGTGATAACGTAGCGTGCCGTTTTGAGGGTGTAAATACGGTTATCTTTATATATATAATTCTTCTGTACGTGTGTATGTCACTGAACTCCTCCCAAACGACTTGACCGATTTTGATGACATTTTTGTGTGTTTGAGTGGGTCCCTGGATGGTTTAGATTCACAATTGGACCCGGTATGTGGCGCTGCGATCGGGTTCTAGGAATTTTTTGGCGATTTAAAAAAAAAGATTTTTCGCATACTAGAACATAAAACCCAAAAATTTAACCTTCACCAACCCCAGTATTTTTTAAAATGAAAAAATCATAAGTTCATGAATGAAGTGACCGTTAAAACCACAGGGGTAACCTTACGCGAGAAAAATGAAGCCACCAGCCTTGCGCTTTGGCCATGTTCTGACTATGAAAACATTACCTTCTTCCCTTTAAATCCGTGTATTTTAGCGGTACCATTAATATCGAATACGGGATCCAGGAGCTAATATAACACGTGAAATGTATTTATATATTAATATTAACCTTTGAACCTTAAAATAATGATTGCTTTGATTCTTCAATTCACGACAGTTCGTAGCAATAGAGAAAATAACATATGCCTACAATGTCGTCTGGTACAATGCCATTGGAAACCTAATACTTACAGAAAACCTCACATTTCCCACGAATACAACATGCAAGTATCGTTGGGGAATCTCCTGTGTGTAAATGGCAGTTCCAAAGCTTATATTTGTCCCTGTTTATCACAAATTGACGTAATGACCTATGTCAGGAATGCCTAAAATATCGTCTGCTACGATGTCGAATAAAACCGAATGCCCACTAATCGTGTCCTTTTCGCATTCCAAGTAGTTGCGATCGTCGTCATAGAATTTTCTGGGTGTAAATTTTTTTCCTCAATAGTCCTCAATTAATTACATATGTGCGTAATAATGGATATCACAAATGCATCCAATTTCGTCTTCTCCAATACTAATTGTTGAGCATGCTCTGACGAAAAGAGGCCAAGGACACAGATGGCAACTAGTTAGCCATCACATCGGATCATATTTCATCACAAGTAACAGTTCGTACCTGTGGATTACAGATGATAAATGTAATAATGAAATGCAAAAGCTGCCCAAAACATGTAGTGTACTCCCTGCGAAAAGAAACTCTACGGCAAATGGGCAACATTTTTTTATTTGCACACCATCAACACCAAGGAACTTTGGGAAAGACAATAATATTAGTAGCTGTTTAGATGCCTTATTTATTCTGTTTTGGCAGACAAACGCAGAGCACGATGCCATGGCCGCTCGCGGCACTCGCCTTATTTCCCCAATTTACGATATAAAATGCGAGACTACGGCACTTGCGTTGATTTTGGAGGCAGCCCCAAGCCCGTTTTATTTGCTAATATCCTCGATGGGCTCAATACATACACAACTGAGCCGCTACACAGCCGCGAAAGTCACCGGATTTCAATGCTTTTGCATTGGATCACCCAATGTTTTCATAGTCACAACATGGCTAAATGCGCAAAATTCGGCTTCAATTCTCCCCGCTGGAGAGAGCTTCAAGGCTACCCCTATGGTTAAAACCTTCTGAGAGGTTCATGAATAATTGACCATCTTAGATGATAGAATGATTTATAGTTATGTTTGAGTGCCATAGGTGGCGCTGATGTCGAATTCTGTGGTATTTGACGTACATACACATCAATACATGCGCAAGTTGTCGCACTTGCGTCGTAGCTTGGCGTTGTTTTGACGAAACGAAAAGATTGAAATGTCAAACTTAATGTCAGATGTCACTTAGTATATAGGTTGTCGAAAATGCGAATATCGAAAAAACGTTTGCTGTACCCGCTAGTTTTTTATAAATTATTATGTGGAAGTGTTTCAGTGTTTTTCTACTTAGGAATTCAACTCGTACGTGTAAACGAGATTTGAAGCGTACCTCCCAGGAGACGGATCACCTGTCTGACCGGAATGCATTCATCGAAGCTTCATTTCCTCTGCTTACACCATCCACAATTGAGCATAATCCTTCGATCTCGGGAAAATCCTCAATGAGAGAAACAAGTGCTGCGGATGAGAGCCAAAGGCGCGGGTATTCCGTCGCTATGGAAGAGGCGAAGTGCCAATGTGCGTGCGTTTTTGTTTTTTTTTTTTTGGCGTTCCGACTGAGCGAGAGGGATGCATTTCACCTGCACGCCCCGTAGGGTGTGGTCCCGAGGTGTCACACACCCCCCCTCCCCATCCGAAATCCTTCCTCCGCCCCTTCTCCGAATATTCTCTCTCTCTCTCTCGTCCTGCCCCATCCTCCCTTCTTCTCATTCTCCTCTTCAAATCTCGCCCTTCGAGCATCGCACCCTTACCCTGCACTCTTTCCTCCCGCCTGCACACGCCGCCGCTGGGCGGCGCTGAGGTCGACGCTTCACCGCGTTCGTGTCGCCCTCATCCATCGCGCCTCCGTCCTCTTGGAGGTTGCTTGGTCCAGGTGTCGCCTCGTACGGCACTCAATGATTTTCGCCCCGTCGCTAAGAGAATAAAACTCATGTTTCCAAATACTCTTAAATGTCATCCACTCGTCACCGCGTGTCGTGTTACGTACTAAAATGTCACAGCACTACTTTTCCAGGTTCTTACGGGAAAAATGTAAACTATTTTCCATGAAACTGGCGCTGGTGTGCACTCCCGGGAGACTTTGTGGAAATAATAAAGATAAAGAAATATCTATTGTTCTTCTTGGACCACTTGGTCCGCTAAGAACATACAAAAAGTATACATCAATATTAGAGCTCGAGTGCAGAGAGATATATACAGAAAAAGTGGGTACAAGCAATAAATGAAATAACAATAACAATGGCAACAAAGAAAGCATAACAAAACAAGCATATAGGTGAAAAATTTTTTCCTTCAATAGCATTTTGTTAAGCAATCTGTTTTTGAAAGACTACAGCGAATTAGAATTTTTGATTGATTCAGGAATACTGTTCCATATCCTTGCCCTTGCAACAGAAAAAGATTTATTGAGTGTAGTGGTTCAATGAAGTGGGACAATTAAAAAGTCTGGTGAAATAGAAACAATGAGGAACTTCATCCGAATAGATATCGTCAGAAATTCAACAATTCGTAGTTTTTTTCCCTATTTTTGTAACTGAATGAATTATCACTGTAGATTTTGCAGAACCATTAAGAAATTCTTCTGGTTTGAAGGCGTTTTCGGCGTCTGGCACGAAAAAATAATCAAATTAAAGACTTATGCGTGCATATGTAGTTAAATACTGAGGAATGTTGTCATTCAAAAGTTTTAATTTTGTCATTTTTGCGCCATTAATCTATTCCCCATGTTGCTAACTCCTGCTTTAGTTCAAAAATAAAATTAAAAAATGGTCTCTATGATGACTTGGAAAAAATCCCGACAAAACCACCACTGTCCACCATCACCTCCTCCCACAAATACCTGAGCCACCTACCAACAGGGTTCATAAAGACCTGGAATACTTGGGAAACCATCTGTGGAGATTGAAAATGGGCCAGGAAAACCTGATAATGACAAGAGAAATGAGTAATTAGCCCGGGAAAATTCTTATCCAAGTTGTAATCTGTTTGTTTTCAGTAATTCAGGTGTATAGTTATGAGGCACTTGTTAGCACTTTGCCAGAATGAAGCAGTGGGGCTCTTTTTTTTTAGGGTTCACACGGTGATGGTTTGCGAAGCAGGAACCTCCGATTTTCCTACATAACTCCCTTATCAACGATGCTACACCCATCATTTGTCACTTTTATTTAACGTTATTATTATAGATACGTTGTTATTATAGGAGGCAGGCTCTGCCCTGACGGTATTGCGGTGAGTGGGAATGGGTAATAGAGCATTTGTCGAGCGTTTCCCGAGCGTTCCGGCGATTTACGAGCGTTAGTTGGGCACTGCAAATACCTTGTGGACGCTCTCTCAAGAAAACACCTTCTAAACGCTTTTATAATGCTCTACTAGGCGTACCTCCGGCACTTAAAAGCCCAAGCAAGCTCTCAATAAACGCTCAACAAAAGCCTTGGAATACTTTCCTCGGCGTTTGCTTGAGCGTTTGTAATACTGACAACGAATACTTAGTGAGCGGGCGTTGGTACGCCGATAATGAATTCTCATTGAATGCTTTTCGCGAAAGATTTTCCAAACGCATAGGAATTCCCCCACTGAGCGTTTCTACGGCATTCACGAGCTCTCTACAAAAGCTGATTTTTACACGTGCACGTTGAACGTGCAGTAGACCCTCGAACGGCTTGGTCACGTAAGATGCTCTAGCTCATCTCGGTAAGTAGCAGTTGCCACGATCGCTCATGGCGGTATAGGTTCAGATCGGTAAGTAGTAGCCGCGATCGAGACAAAGTTTTAACTCACGCGCCATCATTTATTGCTAGTTTCTATACCGTCGAAGTAAGTTTTGTGCAGCGACTATTTTGCAAATATCACTCTCAGATGTCTGAGTGAATGTGCAGCATACCATTCTCTCCTCGGTAGGACAAAGTACCCCAATCAAAACAAGGTTGTGATTTACGCCTCATCATCATTCGCTATATTGTATCAATGGTCTCAATGTACATCGACGAAATAGAAATCGAGTCAACTCGAGGTTGTGTTGCACGGGGTGATTCGCGGAAACGAAGTAGAATACTATATAGTAGTATATATAGTAGTTTCAGTAAGAAACACGCTTCGTTGTCATATATATATGACAACGATGCGTGTTTCTTACTTTGTTTCGATTATAGCAATCTGTGTATTATCATCTTTGGTAGCAACTGTGGCGTACCGAGGAGATCGATCGCGCCCGGAAAATCATGTCACTACAGTATTGTTTCTCGACTGTTATCCAGGATCCGAAACATATTTTGCGTCACATGGACGCGGCGAAAAGATTTGGGGCTGTTCCCAATGAGGGACCAAACGCTTATCGATAGGGCAGACAACGCCTAGCGTCGGCGAAACGCCCACAGAACGCTATATGAATCCCTACCACCCGGTCCCACTAAGCGTTTTCATTTCTCAACGAACGCCAATGAACCGCTGTAAAAGCCGTTTTCGAGAACACGCAACAACGCCTGAAAAAACTTCACCAAGACAATAAGCGTTCACGGAGCGCCCAGGAAACGCCTAAGAATCTTTAAGAAACGCTTACATAATGCCTTAAGCGTTCACAATTGTGTTTATTGAACGCCTATTTGAGCAATGGCTCAGGATTTACGACGCCTTATTGAAGCTTAAAAAAAATGCTTAAACAATGTCGAACGCCCTCTCAAAAACCGCCAGGGTGCTCCAAAACCTGCCAGTAAAGTAGGATATTTATATATAAGTTGCAAGCTAAAGCTAATGAGGCGAAGTATACAACGTTATGGGTATACGTACCAACCCAAATTTGAGCAAATTACGGAGCATACACCTGTGAAGATATATTTAATATCTGCAGAAACGCACATGACAATCTGAATGTCCAAAGCTAGCTGACGACGCTTGGTTGCGCACTAGTGTAAGACACGGATAATTCTTGTTGAATACGAGCTACGAGAAATACGTCTAAGAGGCACGAGTAAAACTCAAACGGTGCTGAATGGGACCGCTAAGGTCTGCATTCTAGTGTATACGTTAGTGTGCGGTGCCCATTTTTGTGTCTTCTTCAAAGTATACACTTGCCAAATAATGGACACTTTCTCTTGGGGACATGATCATTTCGGACTGGAAAACCTGGATAAATCTGGGAATTTAATGACCACTGGTCTGCGCAGCAAACGTGGACCAACCAACCAACCCCTCCGGATGCCCGTGGAGGCATTCCCCTTCCACAATGCCACGGTCGGTTCTTGCCACCCATTCCACAGCCCTTCGTCGTTCTTGTATCCTTCCCCTCCACCCCCACGATGCCTTCTGACCCACCCCCATCCATCCTAGTCCCCCCCCCCTTGCTTCTAATTTTAGGAGGCTCTCTAAGATTAGGCGCGCGGCACCGACTTCCTCCCCTTCGGAGCGGCCGTCCACCGCGGCGGAGGGAGCCAGGCTCAACACCTCCTCCGCTCCCCGTTTCCACTCCCCCATGCCTCGTCCCGCGGGGAAGGGGGGGACAGACCCCTCACCCCCACAGCCCGCCCACATATAACTAAGAATGAGGCGATTCTCGATTCCACCGATTCTCAGGCATAGAATCGGTATCGAGAATCGATCGCCTTAGATCTATTCCGATTCCATCGATTCCAGATGGATAAATATTCAAATCAAAATTAATTTTCATCGTTTTAAGCTCTTCAATTTGAAAAAGTTGCACAGTTGTAACCTGAAATACCAATCAACTAATTTATTACACTTGGAAACTTTTTGTTTTTCAAATTCCTAAATAAAATATAGTAATGCATTGTTGTGTTGTAATTTTTAATTAAAATACGAAGCATTTAATTCATGTTTCACGTATTTTAGTTATCACATCGTATGCGTCTCAGTAATTTTGGGTGTAGGCTATACAATTTTACTTTTTGATCTACCTCAATAAGCTGAGAATATATTTGCTATTTGTTAATAAATATACTTTTTGAGCGACTTAATTGTCTTTGTTATTTTATTCCAGCCAATTCTTGACTTTAAACAATATTCATACGCTACTGATATATCAATATCACACCTGCTATTAGGAATAAGAATCGATGGAATCGGAATCGAGAATCGGGAATCGATTTGAAAGAATCGGAATCGAAAAAAAGGGGAATCGACTCATCCCTGCATATTCCCATTCCCCACCAACCCCCTGATTCGGCTCCCCCCATCTACACGGCTCCCCCTCCTTGCCGCCGCACGCGTTCTCTGTGCGGGAGCCGACAAAGATTTCGGTGGATACGTTCGTGCTCTCGCAAAGTTCCTCGGGCCGTGAAATACCCCCACGAGGGAGTGGAGCAAGAGAGGTGTTCTCCCGCAAGACGAGGAGGTAATTCTTCCCTTTCTTTTAAGTTTTTATGAAGAATTGCGCTCTCCCCTTGTTTTTTTTTGTTCTCGCGGGTGTCATCTCGGATCGCCTCGTGCTCAAACCCGCTCCGAAACCCCTCTCGCACACGCTATTACCGGCGGAGTGAGCGACCCGCACCCTGGACCGGCGACGCTAAGGGCCCCTCTCTCTTTCCCTGCCGACCGCGGGCCCTTAGCAGGCGCGCGACGCTTCGACGAGAGGCCTTCCGGCTGTTGCACCGCCCATCTCGCCCTATTTATGGGCCTTGTGCGCAAAGTGTGCGCGAGCCAAGGTGTCGGGCGCTCCCATCTTGTTCTTCGTCCTTTGTATGTGTGTGTGCTTGTGCGTGTGTGTATGTGGCCCTTCTCATCCTGAACTTGGCCAAGTGAACCGCTTGGCCGGGTGTGAAGTTGCCGCGTTGTTCAATGAACTATCGGAGACGCCGGCTTTGCTGGAAAATAAATAAGCAGGAGTGAACTGAGCTAGTGATCGATTTTAGTGTTCAGTGAGCTCCGATTTTCAGCACCAGAACCTGCTTCTCGTCTTCACGCTCTCCGTTCACCCTTGGGTATTCAGTGGTGGCACTCTCTACTGCAAATGGCTTTCTCATTACACTCTTCCTATTTTCTCATTACACTCTTCCTATACATCCACCGCCTCAGTTTCATTTTATTTTGGTTTTATTTGAGAGTTCTTTTTTAGGGACATTCCTATGTGCATTTTAATTGGTGGTAAATTTTATTTTCACTCTTTGTCTTTCACTACATGGCATTTGAGAAAATTTCCCTATATGATGGGGACCCAATAATACACCAGTAAAATTAATCAAGTTTACATTGTATAATTCATTATGTATCAGGAAATCACTGCCTTTTGCATTTGCTTTTTTTTCGTTATACCCGCAGTCATGATTTCAGGAGAATATTCTTTGCAAGCATGAATCTTTTACTGTATTTTGCCTTTCCTTTTAGACTGGAAGTGAACAAATTCTTTACCAATGTGATCTGCAATTCTTACACTCCAAAGAGAGTTCTTAGAATTGGCAGTTGTTTTTAGAATTTAAAATCTCCAAATTCTCTTGTTCAGGGTCTTGAATTAATTCCTCAACGAAGTAGCCTGATTTCAAAATGAAAAAATGACTTATGAAAGTGGTGCTAGTGGCATTCTTTTGGCATAATTTGTTTGGAATGTGTCTGTGTATCATCATTCCAGTAGTCTTGGACACCTTGTTCCTTTGGAGCCCACATAAATTCACTTGCCAGCATAACTGGCTAAAGCACTCGTTGTGATATGGAGGGATCTGGGTTCAACTCCTGGTGAAAGTGAATATTTCTTTTTCTCTGTAGAAATTCATTCTGACATGCACTTGCAAGTGACTCTGTGAAGGTTAAAACATGGCTAGTCCTGGTTCCTCAAAATTTATTTCAGCAGAATATATGGAAACCTAAGTTCCCATCATTGAAACTTTTCTGACACGTGCAGACTTCATTTGGAATGAGTGACTATCAAGTTTCGTATCTTTTGTATTCCCGTTATGATTCCAAATGTTAATTTAAAAAACAGAGAGCAACCAACATGACTTTGTTCTTTGATCACCTCTGTTTTTACTTCCGTGAAAATGCCCATGACTCATGGGTGTGGGGAAATATTTGCCCCACCTATGTGTCACTTCCCCTTGCTCCTCTTTCCACTCTCGCTCGTGGGTGGATGACTTGTTTTCCTGCTCGGCTGTTGGTGGAGGGGTGGGAGACCCTTCAATGATTCATTTCCCACTTGCCTTTTCAGACTCTTGATCAGATCCATACCCATCAGTGTGTTGCACCGTGTGGAAAATGCACTTGCACATTCCTCAATCGCAGTACCAAATTGTTAAATGCATTTCTGAGCACTGAGGGCAGACCTTAGAAAAAATTCTTTGGATTGGATACTTGTCACACATTCATGAACCTTTGAGTAAATTTTTCATGTGAAAAGGTTATTTTTCTGTCTTTTCAATTATTCCTACATTTATTGTTCTATAATGGAGATAAGCAGCTCCAAATTGATAGCAGTTTTTATTTCCAGTCAATGCATTTATGTTATCATTTTTTTAAAGCAACATTACCTATGTGCAGTTTGAGGGCTAATCCCAGTTTTTGTTTTATCAGTCCAATCAGTTTTTGGTGAGGATAATAATGGAGGAAATGTGTGTGATACTTGGAGATCAATATGATACTCAGTTTTCTATTGGGTGGCTACCATACATTTAAGATCAATGGAAGGGGATTGGAAAATAGTTCCATCTTCTTCAAAGTGCAAGTGTTTCTTGAGAGGAATATATGAACTATGCTCTTCCATGTTCTTCTTCTATTGCTGGCCTTCCAGCAATGCATGATAAAAGTCAAGTTAACCATGAAAGTATATGGTGACTTGAATTAATTAGTAGTTCTGATTGATTAATGGTTTCAGTCATGGAGTAATTGATAAATTATTTTGTGCCTTCAGGGAGGAACTGTTTTGGGGACACCAGATCGTGTTGTGAAGCTTGGGGAAAGCTGTATTCCTTACAATCTGTTCCTGGAATACCTTCTCGGGCTTGGAGAATCATCTTTTAGGTACGTATGATTATTTTTTTCTTTTTTCTTCAATTGGTTTGTTTTGGTTTAATAGCGAAGAAGCGTTCATGGTAGCAGATTAGAAGATCACAGAGCACATGGATGTATAGAGAAAATGTCTGCATCTGTGCGCGACCTATGAGCTACTGCAAGGGACAGTGAGACACCAGCCCTTAAGAAAGGAGGGAATATTGACTTGAGGAATTGGGAGAGTGAAGGGAAGGAAAATGTTAGACCCATTTTGACAAATTTGTCTTTTGCTGTGTTGTTGTTGCTCGTATTAGCAACATTAAGGTGGAAGGAATGATGGTATTTATCTGTTTGGCAGTGTATCTCTCTTAATCTGTCCATCAATTCAGGAAATTCATTTTGAGGGTAAAATGATATCCTCACTACCATTTGAACCAATAGTTACCTGTATTTTTCCAGTGACATAACTGTAAATGTTACCTCAGAGTCATTGGCGACTCTCATCCTAGATTAGCTGTAGTACTCTGTTTTCTCTTAACAGTTTTTGATAAAGCCTGAGGCCTCCCTTTATTACATTAAAGTCAATTGGACTTGAAATATGGTTGCAAGCTATGTAATGTTTATGTTTCCGTTTTTATCTACTCTGTGTCCTCCAGATCTAAGAGTTATAGTGAAAGCAGCTCTCACAGGTATAGAAAAAGCAGCTCTCCCTGGTACTTACAGGGAATGCAAAAGGAAAACTATTTTCCATTAGAATGGGAATAGATAAGATGTGTGCAGTTTCATTTTAATTCTTATTTAGGGGTTTTATGATTTCAGGTACAGGATAGAATGTACAATGGCCATCTTTCTCTTATGTAACGTCAAAATGATGCCATTGTTGAGTTATTAGTTATTAAGACAGATGAGTCTCTTAAATTGGGAACATATTCAAGAAAATACCTCGTTTGATTGTTTTTGAAACTAAAAATGAAATAGAAAGAATTTTTAAAATATGAAACGTTTTTATGTATTTGTTTGCTTAATGGAAGGAAATAGAAAGGAATTTGATGATTCTTCAACAATGAATTTATTTATAGTAACTTAAATAAAACTTTGTATACTCCACTATAGGTTTAAAAACACGACCCGGGTTTCGAGACTTCGTGTCATCTTCAGGTAAACCTATAGTGGAGTATACAAAGTTTTATTTAAGTTACTATGAATTACTTCCACAAAGTCAAGCCTGGAACCATTTCCTTTGTGAATTTATTTATCTTTTAAAAGAGTGATCTCAATGAAAGAATTGGAATTTTACTATTTTATGGGGTATTTTATTGATTGATGAAATGAATTGATATGCTGAAGTAAGGCCTAAAACACTCAATTGAAAATATTAAAGGTGGGTTTTTTCTGTAGTTTTTTTCTTTCACTAAAACTGTCATTTATAGAGGACTTTCTTTACTGTAATGAGTACCCGTTGAATATTTGTGTAATTATGCAATTGAGTACCTACAATATACATGGGCTATTAAAATTGAATCGGCAATATTTATTTCCATCTATCGTGACCACTGTCCATTGACACCTTACTATCATTGCAAGGCACTGCAATAGGTGCCTGTGCTATGTGGTGTGTGCTGGGACACCAGAAATGGAAGGGGTGGGAATAGGAAAGAGGTGGTAATGGGCAGAGGTGTGAATTGCAAATTAAAGATGTGTCATAGTATGTTAGTGTCACAATAATTTTGTCATAATCACTAAATATTTTAGGACTACCCGTGCTAATGGAATCCAAATGAATAGATCCCTTCATGAATGAATGCGTACCGATCATGGCGTCCATTGGGGAATGAGGGAATAATGGAACCTCTCTCCTCCCACTCCTGAAATTCTATGTTCAACACATTTCAAGCAAGAAAACAATTGCTATATATGTATGATGAAACATGATTGTTTGGTAGTATTGCCTTAATACTGATATAGAAATATTTAGTGTGTCATATTATCTTAATGAAATCAGTAGTTGTCCAGCCAATTTGAACTTAGAATTGATCAATTGGTCTACCAATTGGAATGTTTGACTACTAATAAGGCTGTTTACCAGTGATGTTTATGGTGATGCACTTATAATTGTATTGAATATTTAGGATTATTGCTCAAATATTTTCAATAACTTGGATGGGAATATTGGATCATTACTGAATTTTGATCCCAGCTATCAATAATTATCAGTGATACTACCGCTAAAAATTTAATATAATTTGAGAAATGAGTTCTTCGTAAAGAAGTGGGTTGGACCTCAAACAAACTGATAATTGTAGTGTTTATCCAGTGCAACATGTAGAAATAGCCTTGGCCAAAGTTCAACCAGTGTCTTATGAATGACAAACTATTGAGTTGAAGAGATTCTACCTGTTATATTAAATCTGAAAATTCATGAAAAATTGAGTGGAATTTGTAAATACTGCAGAAATCAAGATGTGCAATCTTCCACAAAAACTTTGGTGGTGTTCATGATAAATTCAAGACACTGTCTCTGGTGTTACTCGGTGAAACTTCTTCATCATGCATGAAAAAACACCTGGTTATGTTCTTCAGAGTCATTGATGAATCACAATGAGTCCCGATTGAATGTGACTCTTGTGAATTGTTTTTTCCTCAAGAAAATCAAGTGTTCCCTCGATTGGGTTTTTAGTGGTGGTTTTTACTGTTATTTTTTAGAAAAATAATATTTCATTCAAAATACAGAGTGGACAATGTGGAATGCATACCTTCAGTTTGTTCTATACTAAGAGGATTTAAGAAAGTTAAGGATGCTTATTTTTTCTAGTGGGTACCTTATCATTCTTGGTTACCTACTCAATCATTTTCCATGCGATTCATACTCAGTTTTTTGCTAAATATGTTATTTTTTTAAAAATAAGTTTCTTGTCCTTTTTTTAAATTTATCAACCATTCATGGTATCTTCTTGCAGCCCTGGAACTTATAACCTGTTGAAACACAACTGTAATAATTTTTCCAACGAAGTTGGACAGTTTCTTTGTGGGGCACCCATTCCAAAGTACATCCTAGATCTTCCTGATGAACTTCTGAGCACGTAAGTATTTCCCTGAGTTTTGCTTAAGCTAATGAAGTTGTTGCTCATTTTCATATGGATAGAGTGATGCAGGGGAGGAGGAGGAGAATTATTTCATTTTCTTGAGCTATTTAGTTGTGTTCAATAAGCATTCCAATTTCTGTGTGACATTAGAATATTTATTCACTAATACATATTATTTTGTTCAGTAAACTCCTGATTTACATTCTATTATCTGATAAAATGGATTATTAGAATAGAGGTATATTCTACTGATTAGGCTCTTTCCAGGTTCTCATCCCTGTGGTGTGCCACCAAAATAAATAGACTCCTTAATAACAAACCACTTTCAGCCAATCTATAAATCCTCATTGCATGAGTATATGTATTATAGCAGAAAAATATGCAGTAGGGCCATCCCAGCTGAATATAAATGTATACAAGTTGCTGGCATGGCATGAGACGTGGTAAAAGCTAATTGAGCCGTAATAAAAGCCACATTTGGTAAAACTATTTAAGTTTATTCACCTATAAGACAATTTATGGGAGGTAGTTGCAAAAAGAAAATAATATGTACTTGTTTAAACAAACTCACATGTAAACTTTAAGTTTAATAAAGATATTCACCTGACTGAAAAGTTATGATAACTTAGAAAAATGATTGGTCATCTCTCTATGTGTGTTTTAGTGTGCTAGTTTTTCCTTTAATCCCTCCTAATATGTTGTGAGTAAACTATGTCCTGGAATCTTAAGTTTTCTCTGGGATCATTTGGCTACGAGTATTGATGCAACTCATGAACCTGCCTGGCGCTTCCTTCTTTGCTTCACTCTCACTTTCTTCAGTGCCAGCTGCATCCAGATCACCCTGGGACATCTCCTCTAACTGGGACTTACTTGGACATCTTATCTGTTTCTCAGTGAGAGATTCAAATCCAACACAGGGAGAATTCTCCAGTAACCACTTCCAGACTTTACTTTTCTCTACAATTTCAAATCCGAATTCTGAAGGAAGCTGGATAGTCATGTGGCATATGCATCCACATCCCAATGATCATAATTAATATCTGTCCTTCCATTGAGGTCTCATAGTGCACGAAAATCCTCTGTTATTTCACATCCGATTTGGATTAATTCCAATATTTCTTTGAAGTTTCTCCATCTACCATTTACTGTGCTTTAGATTGGTAAAAATTCAAATCTTTGACTTGTTGGATGATTTCTCTTTCAACTTGCTGGAAGGTTTTCATTCTTCACTTGTGTAGAATTTCTTGGCTATAGCTGTATTTCATGGTTGCAATCACTCCTTGATCCATTGGCTGAAGAATGGAATTCACCTTTTGTGGCACAATTTTAGCAAAGAGCTCACCCTGATCTGAACCAGAGTATTCACCCTTGCTCAATTGAGAGGGAGCATTACCACAGGAAAGAATTGATTTCTCGGGGAGTTCTTTTTTTCCTGACACTTTTGGATCTCGGGTACAAATTTAATGTTGAACCTGTCTTAAAAATATCATGATTCACCCAAGTGCTTCGTGATGATCTGTGATTGAGAGTTGTTAATTTTTTCCTCATTCTTTGTTGGACTGTTGAACTGTTTTCATCCCAATCTCTGATTCCTTACCCAGTCTTTTTACTGCTTCCCTTGTCTGAAACACTCAATATACATAGAGTTTCTGTTTATTTGGTAGAACCACAAGTTTAATTTTTTAAAGCCATTTTCCTGTGTCACAGGTATTCATAAACAAGCAGTAGGCTACTTTAATATATAATATAATATGATATAATATGATGATATGATATGATATGATATAATATAATATAGTATAATATAATATAATATAAGATGTTGCTTTTATGAGACAAATAGTTTGTATAAGTCTGCTCAAGAGAAATAAGTATTTCATATACTTTCACCAGACAGTGGACATTGTGAAGGGGACCCTTTTGATGTAGTGTCGTTAATCATAAAGGTGAGGGGAAATTTCCCTTATTTTTTGTTAACTGTTGTGTTTGGGGAAGGACTCCTCAATTTGGTGGTGATGGCTGACAGAGGTCGAAGGAAAGTACTCTATGTCAGCCACAGGTAACCTAGAAATAGTGCCAGAAACTTTGTGTCTTCTCTTTCACTGTAAGATATTTTATTTTGCCTCCATATATGTATAGCCATGGATTGATGTTGTGCAATGCATTTGTTTTCTTTCTGTTAGCCGAGTTCCAAATTACTTTCTGATTAATTCTGTGATTCATGTTAAAAATGAAACCACTTATTTTTTTCCACCAATATATTTAAAACACAAATCAACCGGTTTCGGCCTTTGCAGGCCATTATCAAGATTACAGAGTAATCTTGTGTAATCTTGCAATCTCTGTAATCTTGATAATGTTCTGAAAAGGCCAAAACCGGTTGATTTGTGTTTCAAATATATTGGTGGAAAAAACTAAGTGGTTTCATTTTTAACATGAATCATAATTTCCACAAAGTGAATTCGCCAACCATTGATTTAATTCTGTGAATCTAAGGTCGGCTCAGTTTCTGAAATTGTTTTGGTGGGCCTCATACTTGAAGTTGTGCAAGTGCTGGGACTTCAAAGTCTGATTATATTTTGTCTTAGGAGTTTCAATTGCAGTCATTGTTTTACTTAAAATCAATAGCAACTCTCTTTGCACCACCACTCTCAAGATGGTCAAGTAGTAAGGGAGTCAAAAGTAGTATGGCATTTTAGTTGATTATTTTATGAAGAATAGGCCCTAATGAATGTCTTATTCTGTGATAACAATTGTTTTCTCATTTCCCTTTTCTATAGCTAAAAACATTAAAACTTTTTATGAATGGTAAAACTCGAGTTCAGTGTCACTGCCCTTTTAAAGTATATATCATTTAATGCCCATTGATTGTGTCTTGCATTCTGCCCTATCCTTTGAAACATGATGATGAAGTCTTTTGTTGTGAACTTTGTACTTTGGCCGCCTATTGACTCCATTGAATATAATATTTATAGGCCATTAGGGCAGACTTTGAGGCCCTTGTTGGAAGGTTTGTCCCTGGTTGGAGAGGGATCCTCTGGAGGTATCGCCCTTGGGCAAGTAGCACACAATCGCCACATCCAGGCTCCAGCTCGTATCACAGGGCAGCGAGAAACCTCACCAGATTTGGTGGAGTTAAATACTGCTATTGAAGCAGCCAGGTAAGAAGTCCATTTCCCTGGCTTAACTCCTTAATTGTGATAATTAAGCTAATTTAGCAGTTATTAATTTCTCATGGAAATGGTGAGAAGCATAATTAACTACAAAAACATGTCATGTTTGTATGCTACATTTGACTAAATATGGTTTCTTATTGATGTTTTACTCGTGAATTCATTTTTAGGCTTTGATTAACTGCATACGCCATGGCTGTGTTCGATGTAGCCAGTTCGGGAATCTCAAGAGTGAATTGCTTTACTTTTCATGTTTCCCTAGGAACTGATGTTTTTGGCCCGTGCTTCCCTCATATATTTTTTTTTAAATTTTCTTTATCAGGTGAACATTCCGTTTTGTCATCAATAATATATTTACCTTGAGGAAAGCTGAAACCAGACGGTAGAAAGGCATCCTATGGTATTGATTCTATTGTTTCTCAGATTTCAGTTAAAGGACAATGATAAAGGGTAGAATTCATTGGGATTGCAACATTCATGTGTGTCTAATATTGATTTTTTAGCTCCTAATTTTTTTGTACTTTTAATTAGCTTGCTGATATTTTTGGATGAAATTATTAACCATTTTTAGACATTCATGATTCTTTCACCTTAAATTTCTGGAAAACTCTCTGATTGTGAAATAGTTAAAAATTAGTGAGGCTTAATTGTTTACATATCTTTCTGAAGTTCTTAACTTCTGCATGTTGAGGGCTGTTTAGATGAAGGATTACAAACATGAGCACTGCTTCCGTACTTATCACTCTGCTTTTTTATCACAAAAGCCCCTAATATCTTATGGAAATGTTTTCTGGTCCAGTGAGGTGAATTATTGCCTTAACTAATTTCAGGCTAATATATCACGTGTTCTACTTGAGGAAGTAGTGCTCAGTAGCAATGGAAGAAGAAACGTGAGTACTATGTAGTGTTGGTGATGAAAAAGCAAGCATGCTAATTTGGAAAATAATTTTCGTGGATATAATATTCAAGTCTGATACTTGATCACATTCTGCCTATGTTTAATATCATTACATCATCATAATAGATACAGAGTCCATCAGTTTTTTTGTGAATGACACTAAATCAATTGATGTTCATCCATTTGTGCATCAACTTCTGAAAGAGTATGATTTTTGCTTTTACAGACAGTCTAATAGACAGGCAGCTCTTTGCTTTGATTTTTGGCTGCTCATCTTCTATCCTTTAAGATGTGCTCTAATCATGAATATTTTGTCTGTGATATTGGAACTGTTACATCAGGTTCAGCTTCTTTGCATGTTGCATTTCAAGCACTGGAGCGAGCTTGGAGTATTTAATTTACTTTTATCTGAGTGTTTTAATACCGTTTATTCCTTTTGGCTTTCTTGGAAAAGCTTTGCTGCTTGTGATTCATATACTTTTGTATATAATTTTTGTTCTTATTGATTATATTCTTTTTAACCCATTTTGATGAATTCTCAGGCCAAAATAACAAATGTGATTGAAGCCACAATGTAATATTATAACTTGAACCCCTACTTTTGCTTTGTTGATATAGACACATGTATCTTGAGGTTTACTTGCATCTAGTTCTTCTAAACAATGAATGCTTCCTAATCTTCTCCTCTCACTTTCCATGGTATCTTAATTTTTGTGCTCAGCAAATATTTTAATTCTTACTTTTAATGGAACGTAGGAACCAGACAAAGTTCTGTGAGTACCCATTTCCTCTGGTGTATTTGAACTATCCGTAATTCTGTGCCAGCCTTGTCACGCTTAGCAACTCATCAGCTCTTTGATATGAAATGGTGAATTTGATGTTCTCAGACTGAGGAATTATGTGTTTTGAAAGGTATATTTTTCTGCATATATTTGGAAAGAAATTGGTCTTATGCCTTGTAAGTGTGAGTTAAATACATTGCAGGTGTTAAAACCAGGTGAGCTTAACCATAACCATACACATCATCATGGGCATACCCAGGATTTATATCACTGGGGACAGGGCACCCATCTGTAGATGTAGATCTTTGTTGGGGGGGGGGGGGAGGGGGGTCAGAACATCATCATATCTGGCTCTGTATGGCACATTGTTATGAGATGACTCGTCCAGAGGGGCAGTTGCCCTCCCATTCTACCAAAAGCAAAAAGGTTGGTGAAATGATAACGATCTTACTTCTGTTGAATGAAAAAATTTGTATCACTACTATGGACAAACCTCAAGTCTTGCAAGGTAATTAACTTTCCATTTATACTTGTGCTTTGTCCAACTTTTTGAGACCAAATTTTTGGTAAAAAAAATTGATGAATTAGACTATGCATGAGTCAAACTTTTGATCTGGTGGTGATCTTTAGAATTGACACTCGAAAAAAAAAACAATAGGGGGGATCAGAAGTCCCGGTATGCTTAGACATTCATTTTTTTGTTGCATTGATTGTTGGGCAAACAGCTGTGAATATATTTCATGGTGAATAAGCTCTACCACTTGTGTTAATTTTAACCTCCAGTGTATTTTTATCATTATCAGAAATCCTGAATTTCAGTATATACCTCTATAGTTCTTTTGTTGAAGGTTGGTTGGATAGTTGTAGCTGCTTTTTGGGAATTGGCAATAAATATTGTTATATTTTTAGGAAACTAGGTATGCCAGTATTTTCATTTTACAACCATATGAAAATATAATCAATGACCTGTTTCATTAATACATCTATTTTGCTAATGTAAACATAATTTTTACCTGCCACTACTTGTATGTACCAATTTTTAATTTAAACAGAATAGGTACATAAAAAACTTTCTTCTCTAAACTATGCGGATAGCTAAAATAACAATTTTTACAGTTAATTATTAGTTATAATACTATGTGGAAATACTAAATAATAACCACACTAAATAATGTGGAAAATTAATATCACTCTGTAATTGTGCAGTGATTGTGAGCTTTGAGATGTCAAGATGAAAAAATCCTTCCTCATTTTCCTAGGGTTCGTGAGTTTCGTGAAATGTATAGCTGGACTATAGATGTTTCATTGGAAATGGTACAGTTTTTTAACCAGGGGTCAGACTTAATGTGAGATCAGCTTATACGCAAGTATGTATGGTAGTTATGGTTGGATCCAAGTGTGGATATATCCCCTATAGGTGGTAAGAAGCCATGGGTTTTAAAACGCAGAAACTGGCTCAGGGGGGAAAGGGGTCGCTTTGATAACAACACGCAATTTTTAAATGCATAATCATATCAGTTTTGTAACTGATGTGGCATCAAGTTTTAAGCATCATAACTGAAGTATAAATTATCAATTACAGGTGCTATGTATTCAATAGATATTACCCTGAAAATGTGTCATCACACTTATGGAACCACATGTGAGCTTTGTGGTAATGACGCTGTTATTCATCATGTGCCTATGATTTTATATCCCACTTTTGAAATGTCTGTCTGCTGTTGTACTTTGAATAGTGTAATGGCATTATTGCTAATAATTTTAATAAGTTAGCTTTGTAATCTTACCTTATTTTTTTAACTCTGCAAAAACGTCTGTGGTTTTAATCTGCATGTTAAAATGTGGATAAAATACTAAAACTGAAATGGTCCTTTTATTCCATTCCTTTCTAAGTCTTCAAATTTCAATTTGTGAGTGAGCAACTGTGAGTCAGTCGAGGAAGATGTTGCTTTCATGCCATGAGAAAGTATTGTGATAAACAGTTTTAGCTGTTTGGGCTCACCTCAATTAGACCTTTGTATATTACTCTTCTTTGGTGCCACGTAAGGACACAGTTTTTCTTAAAAATAAGTAATGTATGTAGGGGTAAATTTTAACTTCATAGTTATTCACCCATATTCAAACCTTAGTGTCTGATTTGGAACTAAGTACTTACTCTAAAGTTTTGCTTGTGTGTGGCTGTGCTTCAAGGAAGGCATGGGGTGTAATTAGTAAAAATATCATTTCAAGCAAGATAGTATCTTTTTATCAGTTGTATATTTTATCCTTAATATATGATTTGTTGTTTTAGGAACACTTTTGTGTCTGTCTTCCCATATTATTAGAAGATAATCTCATGTAGCCAAAACTGGGATTGGTGGTGGAGGTATGGATTCAGATTGAGGAGTGTACTTTACTAAAGTGTTTCTTGCCTCTCATCCCCTTGTGATTGGCCCTTGAAATATAACTGGTTGATTTAAATTATTTTAGATTAAAATGATTTCTTTTTGGATTCAAAATTTTATTGTGTTAAACTTATGTAAGATTTCATCAGAGCTTTTGAATGGATTTTTATTCTGTGATTTAAACAGTTCCTGGTATTGGTAATGTTGTCACCAAATTACTCAGAATTTCTTGAATCAAAATAGAGCAACTTTTTTAGATTACGCATTTGATAGTTTCTCACCATTACATTTAGTGTGCATAAAGAATTTTGCTATCCATCTAGGATGCTTGAAAATTTTGAAAGGATTTTAATTCACTCCGATTTAGTACTGTTCAGAGCTCCTTATTTTAAGTTAAGGGTGAACTGTGAAGGATTTTCATGGCTTACTATAATCTGTATAGGCTGAAGAAAGCTTTATTTTTTGATAATTTGGTATTTGTTGGTAACTCCTCCTATCTGTTCTTTAGACATCATCCCAATTCAAAGATAGTATCCTGCTTTAGTCAAGTGTTTGGCCTTGATTATGCAATTTCATCCTTGTTAATTCTTTTGCAATATAGGCTTGAGTTGTACAGTTTTAAAATGGGTGGGAATATTGGATGAGAATGTTTTATAATAAAGTAAACACTTCAATAAGTCGTAAATTTCAGCTACATATTATGAAATATGCTCAAATTTGGATGCCATATGTCATGTCATTTTGATTTGCTCAATTCTGGGGACTCGTATGCTGAGTGTAGCATGATTTGTACCTACGAACATGAACTGTTGATATCTCCGCCTGAGAAGAACGTCATATTTGATGTATTATGATAAAAAATTGTTGCTGCTCGTACTTGATTCTGGAGTCACATTGAAAGCCTTTTGATTCACCTAGCATTCTTATTTCGTTTAGGGAATGGTGATATTTTAAACCGATGTATTGTGTGGAAATTCCTTAAAATTGTGTTGAAATTATTTATCTGACTTTATGGAATGCATTGAATCAGCCAATGACAGTGTAAACTTATATTAAAAAATTTTTCACCCTCCTTCATTAATTATAACAATATTTTTAATTTTATTTTAATTGTTACACATGTAATGTTTTATTGAAGAAAATCTTAACTAACAATGCATACTTGTGTTAAGGTGGTGAGAACTTGAAACTGTACATATTTATTTCTAACTTGTTTGCACATATAGTACTTGATAAAGCAATTGCACGCTAACTGACTTTTTTTTGTAGTTTTGCCGTTGGCTTTCTGATGCTTTGTCTTGAAACAGCTTCATCCACTAAACTACTCTTGGGGTCTTTGGGAGTCCAGAATGCTTCCACACGATCATCACTCTCTTTCTCTCTCTCTCTCTTCTCTCCCTTCCTCTTTTCCTCTCCCTCTCTCCCGTGGATAACGTCTCTCTGACCCACCACCCTCTACTCTGGGCCTATCGGTGGCTGGTGCTGCTGCAACCCCTCCGACCCCTCATGCAGGAGGGACTCGCTTGCGCTGGAGGAGAAGCGCAACGCCATCAACGAGAAGCTCGTGAAGAAGGAGAAGAAGAAGAAGAAGAAGAAGGAGGAGGGTGGCGAGGAGGGGAAGAGGAAGAGTGGCGGCAGCGCGAGCGGCAGCTCGTCCTCTCTCACTGATAAAACGATTCTCAACGATTGCAGTTCAACAGCTCTCGACGCACAGCCGCTGCAGGACGGGGAGAGGAGTTTGTCTGCCGTGCGGGACGTGGCATCTTCGGGCATGGCGGACGTGGAGGGCAGCAGCAATGGGGTGGAGGGGGGAGAGGAGGAGGAGGGAGTGGTGGGAGGAGTGAGGAGGGGGCGTGGGGCAGAAGAGGTGGCCGCCGAGATGGAGGCGGAGGAGAGGAGGGAGCGGGAGGCGGCCAAGAAGAAGCAGAGGGACCCACCGATCGTGTTCAAGGATGACGTTGATGTGCGTAGTTTGGTGCCGTGTCTCCAAGCTCTCCCTCCCCATTGTTCTTGTTGCTTTCCTTTTCTCTTGTGAGACTGGGCAGTCAAATTCTAACTTACCCATTCGGTTATAATTTACTGCTGAAACATTTGACGTTAAATTCTTGTGAAAGTTTTAGTTCCCTCAGGGAATTTAATGGTAACATTTACAATACCACAGACTTATAAACACACGACCCAGGTTTCAACTCTTAAGCGTTATCTTCAGGTGTTTTTTACCGGGTTTACAATGTCTTATATGCGTACGTGAGTGATTGGGGTGGTGTGGATGCAGATTGAAGGTCAGGAGCAGTGATTGGCTGTGTTCAGTGGGGGAGGAGGGAGGACAATTCGGGAGGTGGCTGTGAGGATGGTAGATGAGGACGGGTACAAATACTTATTTAAAATCTTCAAGTCAGGGTCATGCAATGTCATTTAAATTTCCAGCTGCTCAAGTGGGTCAAGCTCACGTCTATGGGTTGTAAAGCATAAAATATCAAGATTAAAATCACTCTGGTGGTCATGGTCTAAAAGATGTTTCGCCAAATTACTCTTAAGTTCACAATTTTTAAAGTAGGGTAGCTGATGTTCTTTGACTCAAACACTGAATTTACGGGCAGTTTGACCCACATACACACCTTGGCATTCACCACACTATTATGCATATATGCCACCTCTTCTTTGGATTCAAAGGATCTTGGCACTTGTCAAATAGGGTTTTTAAGTTTCTTGGGGGTCTAAATGACACATGATATTTTTCTCGTGGGAAAAATCCCTGCCAATCACTGCTCCTGACCTTCAACCCGCATCCACACCACCCTAATCGCTCACCTCCACCTCCCTACCAAACTTCTATAGAAGACATTGTAAACCCGGTAAAAAACACATAAAGATGATGCATAAGCGTTGAAACCTGGGTCGTGTGTTTATAAGTCTGTGGTATTGTAAATGTTACCATTAAATCCTCTGAAAAATGGAATACCACAAAGTTACTTAGAAAGTGGTATTATTTAGTTCCCTCAAATATTCTAATGCCAACTTCATAAGGCTTGCTTTTTTCTCTTATGTTGATCAGTGAAATGAAAGATTTCATATTATTGAAAAGAATCCAATGTATTTCTCAAGCATAGTTACCCAGTCGGTGCTGTAAAAAGTAATAGTCAACACTTTAAAATTTGATAGTTGTTAGTTTTTGGTGGTCACTGATGAAACTCTAACTACCAGTTTATGCCACTGTTGTGAAATACAGAGGAATTTATGCCATTCCATTGAATATATGACTTTGGGCATATCAATAATTTATTAAGAAAATGTTCAGTTTTTTTCAGCCTAAGGGAAGTAACTTTAAATGTCAAAATGTCACTTTTTACCTTAAAAAACTATTTAATTGTTAAGGATGCAGTTTGTTGTATTTTTTTGGTTTGACCTGGTTGACCCCAAATGAAATATGGAAACATGTATTTACTTAGTGTTACCAAGCTTAATTTTCACATCGCCAAAAAAATTAATTTCATGCTTCTTTATTTTGCTCTGCATATTTTTGCAACTCCTGTTCTTTATGTCAAATTAAAAATGATGTGAAAGGAATTTTTGAAAGGCTGTTTGGAAGTTAAACAATCTCTCTTTTATGAAGTGTGTGAAACCAGATTTGATGTCAATGTTCTCTCTTGAGAATTCGTTATAAAATGTGCAGTTCTTCAAATTTGTATAGTGTTGAATAGAGTTTATTGAGTCGACTTCAATTTTAGCCCTCCGTGGTCATTCAATCCAAATGAAAACTGTATTGTCTTCTCTGACTGTTGAACTTTTGACTTGTAGGTCAGAGTTGAATTTGATAACCTTGTTGGTCATGTGGGAAACCTTTTGAACCCAGAAGAGCAGCAGTCCTTGGAAGAATTGCACCAGTACATGCTGGAGGATGAGGGTTCGTGGGCGCTTAGTGACAGCTTCCTAAATTTTGTGGGTAAGGCTTAGTAATTCATGCTGTTATGTCAGAAAATTGTTTATTGAGACCTCAGGACCCCTATGGAAAGGGTCTTATTATTTTTAACAATATCTCATGTTCTTTACTACAGTATGATGCCAATTTCATGAGGGTTCATATTCTTGAGATGGAGTGTCACATAGCTGTGGGGGAAAGTGGCCTGAAAATTTTATGTAATGTTGGATTTGGCATTTTTATAGATTTTGGTGGAATGTGGGTGTGGAGCATGTAAAAAGTGCTTCTTGAATGCTCTGGGATATCTTTGCCCTTTTTCATAAGGAGTACCATTTATCCTCTCCTGATGCACCTTGATATGTTTCATGTGGATTTCAGGTCGGCTCCTCCATGACACAACTTTTAGAACAGATGTGAGATTATGTATATTGAAAGTCCTGGCTGCTGCAGCATTGAAGGATGATGTCATCCTTTTGCTGCATCAAGATCGGAGAGAGCACGTTCTGATGAATTATGCACATGGTGTTGATCGCCTTCCCCTTGATGAGCAACTCGGCCTCACCTTACTGGTGAGCATTTTCCTGGATTTTTTGTATTTGTCTTATTAATTGGCTTTCATTGGATACATTATCTCTAAGGTTATCATAAAGCTATAATTAAAAAAAGGGAAGATGATATCAAAAATTGGGATTCATTTTGAGCTTTCATGTCTCTCATCAGATGTGTATGTTGAAGGAAAATAGGCAGAGTTTATTTTTCCTGTGAGTTATGGATTTTTCCTGGAGCATTATGCCCAAGCCTTCATTTGAAATTTCTGCTCATGAGTAATCCTTGGAAAAATGTCAAGTTGTATGCATAACTATTGAATGTTATAAATCACCCACTCAGTATACATACATGCCAATCACGCCATTCCCGTCTGGGTTAGGCACAGTCACAAATTTTCACTCATAAATACGTATTTGTGCGCCTAACTTTGCATTTGAGGTAAAAAAGCATTTGAGAAGGTGAAAGAACTTCTGACAGCATTTCACATTCCAGTAGAACTGAGAAAGAGATTTGCTAAATGTTTTGTTTGGAGTGTGGTGACGTACGGCAGCTAGACATGTATTGTCAAAACGAAAGATGAAAAGTACTTAGAAAGTTTTGCAATGTGGTTGTAGAGAAAAATGCTTGAGGTGAAGTGGATGGATTGAATGAGAAATGAGGAACTACTAATGACTATAGGAGAAGAAAGAAAATGCTGAGGGAAATCAAAAAGAGTAAGACAGCTTGGATGGGACATATATTACGCCAAAATTATCTTTTTAGAAGAATTATTGAAGGAAAAATAGAAGGAAAGTGAGGAAGAAGAAGAATGGGAATGCTCGATGACATAAAAAATGGCCGAAGTTACGGGCAAATGAAAGAAGATTCTCAGGACCGACTGCAATGGAGGGCATCCAGTTGAAACCTGTCAGAAGACAGATTCCACTAAGAAGAAGAAGACACCTAACTCTGCTTCAATAATTTCCTCCATATTGACCTATCCTTGTAAACCTCTTTTGCTTCATTTACCCCCATACACTGCTTCATACACGGCCTCCTATTTTTAAGACTCCTAATATTCCTCCTAAGAATTTCTTCAACCACATTCAACCACAACTTTCTCGGCCTACCTCTACCTCTCACACCATTCATTTCACTCTTATATATCTGTTTCATTATTCGACTCTCATCCATTCTCTCAGCATGGCCAAACCAATGAAGCACACTCCTTTCATACATGTCCATTACAGGAGCATCTAACCCACATTCATTTATTGTCCACTCATTCCTACTTTTGCTGCAAACACTCCTCAAAAAGCTCATACAGTGTTTAGTCTACTCTTATGTCCATCCTGACATACCCATGTTTCACTACCATACAACAAAGTGGGGAGAAGTACACTTTTGTACCAAAATTTAAAGACATGCTTTATTCTAAAAAAATTCTGTGGAAAATCACAGTGGATCTTATTAAGTCATAATGAAGGTGATTAAAATAGTTAGCCAAAACTAGGGCATGCCAAATGGGCCCATGCAAATCGTAAGCTAGAAATTATGGTGTGTCATTCTTTTTATATCTGTCACTTAATGGCTTTTGATATCCAGGTTGTTATAAATTGAAAGATTTCCTATAGAACTAAGTTGGCAATGTTAATTGATGTTAACTTTTTGAATTTCAGGTTGCCAATCTCTTTGAGAACTTGAGCAGTTCAGAGTGGCTCCTTTACATTTCCGAGTGGGAGCTCAATGGCCAGACTATCAGCAACATAAGAGTCACCACCAAGGTTGCAGTGAATGCTCTCCTCTCCCAGAATGATACTCTGAGAGACAGGGGTTCAGCTATTATTCATAATTTGGCCTGCAAGGAGGTAAAAACTGTGGTCTGTATCCCCTGACATCTCCTTTGTCTTCTCTCTCCGTCTTCTCTCACGGTCTTAAAGTTCACATTTTGCTTGGAAAAATCCTCTTCACGTATGCTTGACGAAGGTTTACCCATACCTTTTGAGGAAGACATGTGCTGCCTATGACTTGTATGATGGCCTCGACTTTCCAGAGTTTTTATTGAAAATGTGCTTCTAACATATCACTTTAATATAACGTTTATGATATGTGTTGCAAATGAATGCACCAGTGATTTCAATTAGCTTGCATGCATGGTGCTTTTAAATATTTTATTCATGTTAAATTAATTGCTGTTAGAATTTTTAACTAATTTTGGTCTCATGTGAAGGCTATTTCGTATGTAATTTTAAGAACTGCAGTTATCATATTTCAAAAACCAGTAATTGTGGAACAATGTAGGATATTGTGTTACTCATCATTCTATTGTATTAAATAAAACCTGCTCTGCATTTTTGTATGAGTTTTATCAGTATGCAATATGTGCTTTTTGGCTATCAATAATCATTGTTTATAGTTTACAATTCAACAGCACATATATTTAGCACACATCTGTGGCAATAAAATTCACTGTAACCAAAATTTTCTGAAATATTTGTTATTTCTTCCGAATGCGTGTTCTTTTGGGGAGAGGATTCTTCATTGAAAAATGTGAATGAACATCTTTAGCTAAACATCCTCAGAGTGACTTACCAGTCCCCAATTGCCCTTTGCAGTTACACACTTGTGATGATTACAGCTTTGCTTTTTTCATCCTTTTACTTTTCAGGTGCAATATTTTCTGTTAATTTTCTTTGAGATCACTTGGGTGGAAAACTTCAAGCAATGAGCTTTTTTATGTTCTTAATGCTTTTTTAAAACTTTGTTAGTGCTGTAGTTTTTCGTTGAATAGAACTAAAAGGAGCTGATTAGTGACATAGTTCTTTTAAATTGTCTCCTTAATGATTGAGATGGGAGGTTAATTTGAGAGTTAAATGGTGAAATTTTATTGAATCAAATTATTGCTCATGAAGCAGCACTGCTCATAGCTGTGGGAAATGATAGTACATTATGTATTTGCATGTTGCTGGTGACTTAAACAAAATATAATGAAAATGCTAATACTACGGCTTTTAGTAGTTATTAAATAAAACCTGCTCTGCATTTTTGTATGAGTTTTATCAGTATGCAATATGTGCTTTTTGGCTATCAATAATCATTGTTCATAGTTTACAATTCAACAGCACATATATTTAGCACACATCTGTGGCAATTCTTTTGGGGAGAGGATTTGGTGGATTTGGGGAGACAGCAGACTTCAATTATTTCTGTTTTTCATGGGTTGGCTTATTATATTCTGATTTGTTTGGAAATGCTAGAATGAGCTTTTTGATGCTTCTTGTCTCCAGACTGTAATTTCATTTTATAATGCATTCATATGCTACTCATCATCATTACAGTTAACTAGAGGAAGTTGATGGTTCTATTGACTGCTGGTAACTGGAGGAAGTTGACGACGGTACTGCTTCATTATCTTTTGGTCACATCATTTTAAACATGTATTTTAAATATGCGATTCCCTGCAGGGACATTTTAGTGCATAACTGTTTTATAAGTAGTGTAGGATGTTGAGTAATTTGCTTAGATGTTAGGCTAATTCATTACACATAGGGTAGGCATTGCTGCCATGCTAATATGAGGGAAAGGATAACTAAGAATGTATAAATAATGCTTAAGTGCCTCAGCTATGGCTGTTTTTAACAGCTGAGAATGTGATATGTAGTGCAGTCATTTAATAAAATAGATGTGTTGAAGAAGACACAGAGAGAGTGGAGAAGGGGAGTTTTAAGTGTTTGAATCAGTGTTTATTTATTAGAGGAGGATCAATTTTTCCATCATTTATGCATCTGTGCATGCTTAACAGAATTTCACCACTTCACACGGTACAATTTGCAATAGACATCCACACGTGCGTCAGATTGTGCAACAAAGTGCCTTGTGTGAAAAGACCAGTTAAAGGCTTGGTCATACAATGGATTTATACTTGTGTAAGTGATTGCATGAGCAAAAGATCCTTCAAAATTGCATCATGGAAACATGTCAACATATATGAATGCTTGAACAAATGTGTGTGAAATTGCCTGTTCTGATTCCGACCGTGTATTTTTGCAATCGCTCTATCAGTAAGTCATGAAAATACATGCATTGTGTAAACTGGCCTATATATGTTTGGCGCATTGCTTCTTCTGTCCCAATTTACATAAGTTAACCATAGAGTAAGCAGAACTGCTTACCTTAGAATTAACCTTTGAGTAAGCAATTCCGCTTACTCTATGATTAACTAATGTAAATTGGGAATCATGTTATGCATGCTTACGAACAAATTGTTATAGACAGTGGTCACCTTGTGTTGGAAGGCACTAGTGCTTAGCAAGTGATCCTCTATTTTCGAGCTTTATGTGGGATAAAGCTGATGGGTAAGTACAAGCATGAAAACAGCTTTGTGGAGAACTAATGGAGATGACATATTTAGGCAAAGTGTTTTCAGGCATGCAACCCTAATTCATATTTAATTTCTCTAAATGTCCTCCAATAATGGCTTATATGTATTAAAAAAGAAATAAGTATGTCGCAATACTGGGAAGGTATTCCCATTGCATGGTAATCGGTATGCATTTACATAATACAAAAATGGCTAATAGGCATGTAGCATCCTCCAGTATCTTTGGGAGGTTTTGTACGTTATCTGCCATGGGGACCAGGGGTCCTAATGTACAGCTGCTTACAAAAAAATCGTACCACCTCCAGGCACAACCTGCACAATAGGGTATTTAAATCCTCGATGTGACAACACTGTCGCCCCACTTGACTGCCGAATGCTATTGCGTTGGGTTAAAGATCTCAGAAGATGGAGCACCCGAATGAAACATGAGCTGGAGAAGCCAAGGCCCCGTGTTAAAGGGGCTGGAAGCTCACCAGCGGCGAAGCAGGTTTTCTTTCCCCGAAACAAAAGAGTGGCATGTGGTGTTGCTAATTTTCCGTTCCGATTTGAGCGAGTGCCTGTCTTTCCATTTATTATTTTCATTTCCAGTTGAGCGTGTGACGTTAGTGGAGAAGGGTGTGTTTTTGGGGAGGAAAAGTAAGCCGATAATTCTCGACAAAGTGCGTGCTTGTTACGTTAGTGGAATGCCGTAGTTGACTCCTAGATGGAGTAACCAAGTGGCAGGAATGCTAACGGCAAACATGCCAGTTCCGGAAATTGCACGGCAGCTGAATGTCTCCCACGTGACAATTGTTAATTTGAAGAAAAAGTGGGAGGAATCACATTCGGTTTCCATGTACAGGTTCAGGGAAACCTAAAGTCACTAATCCAGAGGAGGACATGCGCATAGTGGACCACATAAGGGCAAATCCTTTTTCGACTGCCGAAGAGACTAGGGGTGTGGTTGGTGTTCGGGCATGTCCGGGTGTTGGAGGCTGGGATATGCAGGACTTGAGGCGAGGCGTGCAGTTGTGAAGGAAATTCTTACCGTTGCTCACAAAGTTGCACGGCTGGAGTTCGCGTGGTGCTATGTAGAAGAAGACATAGAATTCTGGAAGGAAGTCGTTTTCAGCGATGAGAAGACATTCTCCTCCTTCTTCAATGGCCCCATAGTAGTGTATAGGCCAAGGGAAAGTGTGGGCGGTAATATGGTGTCACAAATAGGTGGGAGGGAAATGGCTCAAGATATATTTCGGCGTAATTCGTCCACTCCTGTATCTCAAGCCGATACGTTCTCATACCTGCTTTCGGAGCTCGGTTATCGTACTCGCACATTGCATATAAATACATTCAAACGCGAAATCTTGAAATGTATACTTTCCTGATAGAAAAAGGCTATAATTGCACTTAAAATAACCAGTTATCCAAGAAATATTTTGTTCTAACAGTTTTTTTCATACAAGTTCAAGCTTTCTTCAACTCTTCTGTTTGATTCATCATACAATTAAATATACACAATGAATGTTTACCTGATGAAGCCGAAAGAATCGTCAGCTAAATCTTTCATTTCATAAACATTACGGCGTGATTCCGAAAACTATCTTTCTTGCATAATACAACATTGAAAAACAACCTGAAATGATACCCATTTACTATCTTTTCAGAAATAGGTGAGTTGTACCCCTGAAAGAACTCAATGGTGTTACGCCCATGTTCTACTATTTTGTCAGAACAAAGATAAATGTTTTCCGCAAAGTCAATGAAAGCTCGTTATGGGTGTTCAGCACCCCGCCTGAAAACGCTGTTTCAGTCTTTTTATTTTGCATGTCATGGCCATTTTAAAGTAGAAACTTCCTCCATCAAAAAAATTTAATGCCTTAAAAGGCTAAAATGTTTCTGTTGATGGAATTTATATTAGGAGGCCAACAAGCGAACAAATCCCTAGTTATACCTACTTGACTTTTTTACGCCAAACGCTGCAGCACATGGACCTAAATGTAAAATTCCCTCAAAAAGAACTTTCACCAATCCTTTATGTATGAACGAGAAGAGAGTATTACCATGTGTTGATTTTCCGACACTAGCCTACAAATTGTGAAACCGTGACACCATGCACCTCGATCATCAAACTATGCCCAAGGAGAAGTATTTTCCCCTCGTGTTTTACCCGCGCATCCCACCCTTCATCCCTCATTCCACCTCTCGCTCTCGCCTCCGAGGATGAGAGGTGTGATGGGGACAAGTCTCTTATCTGGAAGGGATCGAGTTTCATCATCGCTAGTTTCAGCATCGCTTCGAAAACTAGAAAAAATACAGAAAATATTGTCACGAAACAGCAAAAGAATTGAAATGACAACCTGATATGTGAATATAGGATTTTCGTTCAGCTTGTCAACCATCCAGTTGCAGAAGTGAACACGTTTCCCATGGTCTCTCTTTCGAATCTCCTGCACCATCTTGACTTCGTATGGCTTCAATTTCAGCATATTCAATATTGGTTGCTACGTGCTCCTGGAAATGTTCAGTGACACGGTGCAGAGTACCATGGAATGCGATGGAGATGCCAATGCCAAAGCCACAACTGCGTGTCTCTTCTCTGGTTTGCTTGATACATCTAAGGGGCACCTGATGTGGTCTCTCTTCTTGCTGTTCAACGCTGAAGCAATTTTTCTTACAATACTCTTCGTGCAAGAGCTGAACTGGCATCCTGTAAAGGCGGACACCATGTAGCAAAAATATTTTTCGTATTGTCACAGGAACTGACTGTCTATTCAAGACATAAATATTGATTATATCGAACCTGATATCAGGGGTAAGGTTCTCCATGGTGAATCTAACCCCCGCGGCTAACCCTGAACAAGGACCAAAGTGAAATGGAGATGCATGACGTAGAAAATGTGTAAATTAGTTGATGAGGAGAGGTAGCTGAGGCTAAAAATGTCAAACTCCGTCCTCCCTCCGTCGAAAAAATTGAGAGGGGCTTGAAGTGACACAGAAAAGTTCACAGGCCAGTGTAACATAATGACACAATATCGGTAGAAGTTACACTTGATCAATTGCACAAACCCTTTGAAGGTCAAGGAATGCCTGGAGGGATCTAGGGGTCATACAGTCGACTTGTGCACCCATTAAAACATATGATTCAACACCTTTGTTTCCACAACTTGCTTTTCTACACCTAGTGACCTTTGACCCCATCATAACCCATGGCGGTCAAGGAATGAAAAAAGGGATCTGAGGACTTGACCATCATTTTGGCACCCTTTTAAACCTAGGATTCAATGCATTTGTTGTCTTTGGTTGACTTTGACTTTGGTTGTCGACACCTCGTGATCTTAGCCCTCGCGTAACCCTCAAAGGACAACATGACAAGAGGGATCTGGGGGACATCACCATTTAATTTGGCACCCTTTGAAACCTATGATTCAACACGTTTGTTGCCACGATTTGCTTGCCAACATCTCGTGACTTCTGACTCCTGTGTAACCGTTGTAGGTCAAACAATTCCAGGAGAGACCTTACCATAGACTTGGGCTCCCTTTTAAACCTATGATCCGACACTTAAGTGTCCCAAATTCGCTCTTTGTTGACCCTGACTGACCCCTTTACTGTGTCCTTCCAGGAGTCATGATTGGATTTTCGAAGATGAAAGTGGTTCCATCGTATTCTTTGTGCCCAAAACCCCTTTTATTAAAAGTTTTGCAAAACATTTTGCGTCTCGAATTTTTCAATATTGAAAGCCCAGAAGGCAGAATTTGGATTTTAAATTGGAGCCTATTCAGGGGTAAAAAGGTCATTTTTCTACAATTTTGCTTACATTCTACAAAACATACTATTTTTTCTACCCTTGTGCCATTAACATTAGACGAACACACACATCCATGTCCTGGGCAGGTAATTTTCTACCCAGGCGGGACTCGAACCCGCGACCCTCGGGTTAGCAGGCGAGGACTTTACCCCACCGCCACCATATCCTGCAAGAGGGACAGAATCTAGTGCTGCTACCAATTGTCAGAATCTTTCGATCCTGCTTGGCATATGGGTACGTCCCTAAAACATGGAGGATTACTAAAGTCGTCTTTATACCCAAACCAGGAAAGACAGACTACACCTAGGCTGCCTCCTTCCGTGGCATCAGCCTCATATCCTTCATGCTGAAAGCAATGGAGAAAATAGTAGACAGACACATCAGGGAAGGACCACTGAAAGAAAATCCCCTACACCTGAACCAACATGCCTATCAAAAAGGCAAATCAGTTGAGACAGCACTCCATGACCTTGTTACCAAGGTAGAAAGGGTACTGGAACATGGAATGTATGGCTTGGGCACTTTCCTTGACGTGGAAGGAGCCTTCAAAAATACATCTTTTGATCAAATCTGCCTTGCAGCCAGAAGACATGGTGTTCACGCACACATTGTCAACTGGATCAGGCTAATGCTTGAAGAAAGGATTCTCAAGGCCGCTCTTGGGGAGAGTACGATGGAGGTGGCTGTGACTCGTGGATGCCCTCAGGGGGAGTTCTGTCCCCCCTGCTATGGAACATGGTGGTCGATGGCCTCATTTCAACATTGAATAAGACTGGAGCCTACACCCAGGGGTATGCAGATGACGTAGCAATACTCATCACTGGCAAATACCTCAATACCGTTTCGACACTTATGCAGGAAGATCTGGACAAAACAATGAGCTGGTGCAATGAGACAGGGCTGACTGTTAACCCAGGAAAAACAAACTTGTATTGTTTACCAATAAGAGGAAAAGGGAAGGACTCATACTTCCTTCATTACAAGGAAGGCTTCTACAACCTTCAACAACAGTAAAATACCTAGGAGTCCTCCTGGACTCCAAACTTAACTGGGGGGCACACCTTGAGGAGAAAACCAAGAAAGCATGCGCCTCCCTATGGACATGTAGGAGAGCCCTAGGTAAAACCTGGGGACTTCAACCAAAGGCCATCAGCTGGATCTATTCTGCAGTAGTAAAACCCAGCTTCCTACACTGTTCAATAGTCTGGTGGAGGAAAACGCGGCAATGTACCGCAAAGAAAAAATTGAACCACCTGCAAAGAATGGCCTGTATGGGCATCACGGGGGCAATGAAGACTACCCCTTCTTTAGCTCTGGAAACCCTACTGGGTCTCTCTCCACTGAACGTGGAAGCAGAAGCCCAAGCCAGGGTAGCAGCATATCGTCTCAAGAGACTGGGACAGTGGAACGACAGGGGAAACCCATTTGGACACAGAAAAATATGGCAGGAGCTTAAGGAGTCAAGCCCTATCTTTGAGATGGGCTCGGACTCAATAACAGCTTCACTCAATGCACCCCCACTTTTCAAAATCCACTTCCCAGGGAGGGAATGGTGGACAAAGGAAAGAGTTAAAGACCTCCACAACGGAGCCCAAATATGGTTTACCGACGGCTCCAGAAAGGAAGGAAAAGCAGGAGCTGGCGTTTATTGCCAGCGCCCACACAAAAGACTCACCATCTCGTTGGGAGAATATGCAATGGTCTTTCAAGCAGAGGTCTATGCTCCTCTGACCTGCGCTCACGTTGTCAAGGAAACAGGTCTCAAAGGTAGACCAATTCACATATGCTCTGACAGCCAAGCTGCCCTAAAGGCCCTGGTGTCACCATGGTGCAAGTCAAGACTACTTCTTGAATGCCGTAATGCGCTCAATTCATTGAATAGTCTCGGAAAGGTGGAACTTTTCTGGGTCCCAGGACACATGGGCATAACCAGAAATGAGATAGCGGACCAACTCGCTAGAGAAGGCTCAAATCACTCCCTGATAGGACCCGAGCCTTTCATCCCAATTGCACCCTCAACAGGGATAACAGAGATCAAGGAGTGGCGCCTTGCCCGCCATTCTGAGATCTGGCAGAACACACAGGGGCTTAGACAAGCCAAGCTCCTGATTGAAGGACCAAAACTGGGACTGGCTAGAAGACTCATTTTGTTAAATAGAAGTCAACTACGTACGATAGTGGGACTCTTAACTGGACACTATCACGTCATGAGGCATCTCCACCTTCTGAAGCTGGTGGACTCTGCCAGATGCAGGTGGTGCGAAGAAGAGGACGAGACAACAACTCACATCCTCTGCGACTGCCCGGCCCTGATGAGGACTAGAATTAGGCACCTGGGATCTCCCTTTTTGGAACCAGATGAAGTTAGGGGTATCCCCATTGAGGACATGCTGGCCTTCAGTAAGGCCATCAATCTCGTTGGGTGATACAAACAAGGTGGTCAGCACAAAGGACCAACAGGTCTAGGTGCCCCAGGTCCTCCTCGAGGAACTCCACCGAAATTCAATCTAATCTAATCTAATCTACCCTTGTGCCAAGTTTTCATCCATGTGGCACTAACGGAAGTGTCTAAAGTTATAGGTCAAAAATGACGCACAATGAATGGGACACTCTGGCACATCAATTGCTCAACAATCTGTATACATAAATTGTTCAGTGGTATTGTTGATTCTGAGAATAGGATAGAGACTTATGGGTGTAATTGGAATATCCAGAATAGTGACTGAGATGCATAATTTGGAACCACCATCTTGAAACACTATTCTTGTGAATAGTGTAGTCACCATATCATTCAGAACAGCAGCCATAGTTGAATGAATATCCAGAGGAAGCTTGTGTTCTGTCTTTCATGGCTTTTCTTCACAGTACTTTTCCTAAAATATCTATATAATTAGGTTCCATCCTAATTTAGCCTGTTCATTGGATCATACATGCATGAATTATCATATAGAATCTTGGGCTGAAATCTCAGTAGTGATCATTGAAGACAAGTGTACTAGTTACTATTGGCTTATTGATTACACTATTTATACTGTATGTTTATGTATGTTAACAGGTACTTCTTCATTTGGTATAGTTGCTATCATTTTTAAATATTTGTTTTTGACTATTTGAAATCATTTAATGCTCTTGTTGTAGTGTGGAATGGTATGTCGGGAAAAGTTTCTGGACGCCCTTAGGGAAATTTACTAAAGAAAATCTTAAAAGAAAAAACTTTAAGTAAACTTTAGAGTGACTTGGTAAACTTAAGGATAACTTAAAGTATTCTTTTGAATAACTTTTAGTTAACTTGAGAGTAATCTGTAGTAAGCATTTGGGTAGCTCAGAGCAATAATTATATCTTGTATACTCTACACCTATGTATGTGCATATCTATCGACCTATGCATATCATATAGTCAGCTGAGCATCTAAAATCTTTCTTCGCAATGAACAGTTGCATGGTGAAGGTCCAGTATATTATTTGGATGGCTCTGAACAAATGTGTTAGCAAGAAGTGATTTTAAAAACTGTAAATAACATTAAACATTGGCTCAATTAAATTTCAAGCTAATGACTGTTTTAAGGATTAAATAATAATAACTCAGTATTTATTCAAGCATGTGTCATTTGTACAAGTTATAAGTTAATTAATAAGTATTATATCCAGTGTATCAGGCATCAGTGCTGAAATCTTGGTCCCTCCAAAAACTATCTAATATCTCTAGGTCATATTTCAGCAGCAACTTGTATCCAATGACATTTAGGTCTTTGCACAGTCTTTTAGGTGCCTAATATGTAGTGGAATGCAAAAGGCTATGGCACACTGTCTGTGAGAGAGAACAGTATTGTTGAAGTCAGTGATGGAAGTTATTTATCAATCAGCCAAATTCTCCTCGTGAAAGCTTCAAATACTAATGAAAGGCATTGTATATTCGTTGGAGAACGGTTTCATGTTTTAGACAAACAGATCAGTGAAGACGAGTCCCTAGGCTAATCATCAGGTTGTATTACTCAAATTTGTCTAGGTAGTAGGAGGTTGATTGCTCGATCACCGAAAGGTTTACTCCATAAATGTGTTAGTATCCCAAATGAAAATGCAATGTGTATCACTCCACTTGTAAACGACATTGAGAGGGATTAAAATTCAGATGAGTGGAGCCAATGTATCATACAACATAATTAGTCATATCCTGCCATTTTGTTTGTTAAGGAAGGTATTACATAGGGCTCTTTATTGTTGTAAATACTCTTGCTTTATATAACTGCTTTGTATTTTATGATCTTTGACATAATTATGCTTGTGAATTATCTTTGGTTATAGGCCATAGAAAATACTAATAAAGTATCCTCCTCAGTCCAGAGACTTATCCAGCATTATTTTTGGAAAATTCTTCATACTTATGTTTTGCATTGTAAGCCATGTTTGCAGAGTTAATATCTCTGCCACACGACCTTCTTAATGATGCTGCCACTTATCAGCAAGTGACGTTGCCAATATTTTGCGTTGCTGAGTGGGAAAAAATTCAAACATGTGTATTGTATACAATATGCCAGGACCGAGGAGGTTAACACTAGAAGGACCGAACCCGTCATTTTGACGGTTGACCTCTACTTCTACTCTATGTCATATTTCCTATATTTCTCATTGTATCACCTCAATGTTTTCTGACTTTTAATCATATCTTATGATACGTATCCTGCTGGAAAATAAATTATTTTTTTTTTGTCAATAGAGATGAAATTATACTTTTTACCTTAAAGGACCACTACCCGTCAGAACAACGGGTTGCGTGTTTTCCTTCATTTTTGTGGTTCCTCGTGCTTATTTCTTCATGACATTACTAGTCAATCATCACTTCCGGGCATTTCAATGTTCTAGTTTGTGTAAGAAAGGATTTTATTCTTCTCCAAATATTTTGGTTAAAAAGAAGCCCCACATCTGCCATACTGACGGTGAAATGTATCACATTTCGCGGAACGTAATTTGAAAAAGGCACACTTTTTTCTGAATTTTTTTGTTTAATTTATTATTGTATTATTACTCTACTGTGTTTATAAATAAATAAAAGTGCAGTATTAAATAATTTCATCATTGAACTTGACCAAAAAAGAGGTAATGTTTAAATTTTTTCATGCCCGTCAAAATGACGGGTATTGGTCCTTCAAGGTAGTTATCGAATCCTGGTCCATCTAGTGTTAAAGGTGAAGTCTGATCAGTATTCTCTTTATGCAAATTGTTCTTCTAGCATTATTTTGAGTGAGATGAGTATGAAAGCATGAAGACTACGGATGGACATAAAAATGGATCATACTTAAAATCATCCTTCATGTTATATCTTCTCAGTCAAACTCTCGCCTTGATAACTTGAACAATAAGCTCTGATTCTCTAACTATTATTATTTCATATTTAATGAGAACTTGAAGAAAATTTTAGAAGGCATCCATGACTTAAAAAAAATGAAAACTTTAGGATAGGCTCAAAATGTAAAGTTTATTTAGGAATTTTAAAAGTAAATTTTCTGAAATTCGATATTAATCCACTTTACAATTGAATATTGGTCTCTCCATAGCCTCTTTTTAGGTCCAAATGTCTCATGACAACTTCATTCATTGATTTAGACCAATTGGTTGCATTTGCTGACGTGCTTCTCTCTGCACAGTGACTTGAATTGATGGAATGATTTCAGTGAAAGTAATTTACATATTTGTAAGATCTTCAAAAATGGCAGTAACAAAATTCATGTTGGCATACAGTAATGAATAAATTTTGCATAGATATCTCATATGTTCTCTCTCTAATATATATTTATTACTTCAATTTTTAAATTAACTGTGCCGTGAAAATGGCTCATATCTTGTATTTTATCTGAGTGCATATTTTGGATTATTCATAGGTGTTTGATGATGTTGCTGTAGAGTTAACCATGGCTTTGCTGGAGTTCTTCAGTTCTGGCTCCCGAGATGAAGAGCTGCTGTACCGTTGCTTTAAGGCCCTTCACCGTTTCTGCACCATCTCACAACAAGACGTCCCGCAGCTCATACAGATGATAGGTCCCCCTCCATCTCAGTTCAGGGGTGTGTCAGAGCGCATTGATACTCTCATTATTGAAATTGAGAGGAAGCTTCGCTGAGACGGTTGTCCTCTGTAAACTCTTGTGCGTGATTGTTGGTGGGTTTTTTTCTTAATTGCATTGTAACAAATCATGATATTGTGAAACGCTCAAGTCAAGGTTTGATTCCATGTTGATATGGAATGTATGCCTTGCTCGCAGCAAATAACACCACTCTATATTGTTATGGAAAATTTTCATGGCAACTAGTCCGTGTTTATAGTTTTATATTAATTGCAAACAACATGTGGAAGCATGTTATGAATTCTTATTCATTTGAAACTTTTTCACTTTTTTAAAATATGTGAATGCATTTAAAATTTATGGCATGCATTTGGTGTAAAATCTAAATTTTTTTTATCATACACTTATTTCCCAATTGTAAATTTTGTATACTTAATTTGGTATTGGCTATTGCATATTCTGTTGATTTCAAAATATAAATCTTGTTAAGTTTCATCTTAGTGTTTATTACTTGTTTTTGTAATAATGAAATATCTCTGTTCTTTGATGTAGTAAAATGTTTCAAAAGTGAATGCTTGTATCATGTGGAGACCTTGAAGTAGTTCTTTGCTTTTTACCCCTGAAAACTCTTCATTTAGACATTTTTCAGTTTTATATATCTTCAGTTGGTATATTTACGTATTTTAAGTTTTTGAGAGAATGATGCTGTATAGTTTTAAGAACTTACAAATTATTCTATTGATACTGGATTAATGTATGGTTTACAATTTTTTTTGCCTGGAAAGAAATTAAGATGTTGAGTACAGGTGTTGGCAGAGGTGGTGTGGGAGCTCAGGGGCCACTGCACGTCCAGAGGGGCCCGGTTTTTGTGACCTCCCCTCCCCCCTTCTGAAAAAATTTGTACCTAATTTAACTACAATTTCATAGGTATTTATGTACAGAATGACAAAATTGTACTTTCACTCAGAGTTGTTTGGTCTGCTGGCTGTTCAAAGTTCGGGGCCCGGCCCTGCAACCCAAGCCTGAAACCTAGTGCTTGGCCCGGGTGGGAATCCCTGCCTTCCCACCCTGGCCACGTTGCCCCTGGGTGTTGGTCATGAGTGATGCTCACAGCACAGGTGGCTGGTTGGTGTCTCACATGAGTGACTGCAATGAGCCATTTAAATTGCTGCATTGAAAATTTTAGCAACTGGGAAATGGTGAAAATATCTTACTCAGTCTCTCTGTGTTAAGCATCAAGACTGTTTTACTCTCATGTACAGTCACTTCAAAAAGTATCGCGACACACTACGCTTGCGGTTCGTATAGGTCAGCTGTTGAAGCCCGAAGTACGTTGGCTATTCTGGGTCGTCATTGGTGACTATGAGAAACATCTGGTACACTACGACATATATTCTAAGTTAAGTGGGACTAAACTCCAACAGTGCTATGGACTTCGTTCGCGTTGGAAGGCTAACACTGAAATTAATTATTCACAGCAAGGTTATTCGCAACTCAGAGGCATCGTAATCATACTCGGCAGTTCTCTTATGAAGAGGAAGGTGAAAAGAGCTCCTCTTTGCGAAACCAGCACGACCCAGTGCGCTCTGATGGTGGGTTTGTTGAGAGGCGGCAGTCGGCGTCCAAAGCAGCTGACGAGCTAGGAGACCATCCTCACCTTCCTCACGGATGAGCCTTCTCCACAGATGGCTAAGAAGGGCAAACGAGGATGAGACATCCCAAAGTATGCGCTCGAACTGGGAACGCTTTACCACACGAGACGTGGATGAGGCAGTATTTGCCTCAATGATGGATTCTCCTTCAACAGTTGGTGGCATACCAACTCTTAAAAGGGATTTAAGACTACGGTGTAGTTAAAAAAACATAGATTTCACGAAGCAGGCCTGCGACGCTATCGTCCGGCACAGAAGTCCAAATTGACCGAGGACCAGAGGGCCGCCCGTTGGGATTCTATCACAAAAAATATCACCAATGATTAAGCCTTTCGAGACCTCACCATGTTCAGCGATGAAAAGTTTTTTCCAGAGTAATGGAGTAATAATTAGCCTTTGGCGTACAAGAGGAACTCGATAACTAAAATCGCTGACAATTTTAATTACCTTCTTACTTGTGGATGTTTGACATATGCATTGTCGCGTTTCTTTTTTTTAACAACTAGGTACGCTATTACTTATTTGTGACTTAAAAGCAATACGTGTTCAACAGATGAGCTGCTGGTAATTAAAGGAGTAAAAATGGAACTTAATCCTTTTCAATTCTCTACCTCAATATTGTTATTATATTGTATTTTTTTATGAATAATCACGAAAATGGTTTCACAACTTTAGGATACTATACACTGAAATAATAATACTGTCCAATGGCTTTAGTCAATACATCTCATAATTGTCCATTAGGCAGTCAAATTACAATATCAGTCTTTGATGCCCGAAAGGCTCTCTGGTTCGCTGAGCTTAGACGATAGCAGTCCCCATTCTCCTTCATAGATAGGTTGGAGCTCGTTTTCCCATGCCTTCGTCTCTTTTTTGTTTTACCTCCGTGCGACTGCGCTCGTATAATCACTCAATTGTTTACTCCATTCAATATTGCCTTTTCACCACATTTCCCCTCTTATTTATTTCACCGAATGCATTCTCAAGGCCGAGTCAAGGAGGAACTCTGTCCTCACCTCTGAACAGGAGCACTCCCATAATGCAGTCTCACTTAACCAGGCGCTTTGTCTGATGGAAAGTGTACCTGCAAATTCTCATAGCTAACAGAGACGACCCAGGATAGCCAACGTACTTCAAGCCACGACAGCCGACCTATACGAGCTGCTAGTCTAGCGTGTCGCGATACTTTTTGAAGGGACTGTACAGTACTACTCAATCTTGGGAAGGGCCTGAAAAATAATTTCGCCTTGCATACTTTTGTTCCCCTAGTAAAATGGCTGATTTCCTTCAAGTCTTGGTTGCATGAGTCATACTACAGTGGCTCCAGACACTTCTGAGGGATGTTTCTAGAGATGAACTATTCTAAAAATACCACGGTGTGATTTTCATAAATTACTGTGGTAATTTATATTATTTACCTCAACACCCAGGTCCGTCAGAGGAAGTACAGGGAACAGAATTAAATTAAATGGTGCGGTAAAGACCATAACTATGTATTACACCGTTCTGCTTTACATCTTGCGGTCGACTGTCCACCAAGAAGCCGCTTGTCCTCTCGAGCTCCACCTTTGGCGTCCCCATGTGATCAGTACTCACCTCTCTCATCGGTGTCATTTTCATGGCATGAAGTTCGTAGGTCGCTGATGTTGCTGCAACTGTGCGTGGGAATGAAGCGACCAGAAACCAGAGGAATGTGTCAGGTAAGGTGCAAACAGAGGAAAGAGCGGAGACACCATGGGATGCTTGGTAGGTGCATTGGAAGAAGACAGGGAGTTTCTGGCCTCTTACGATAGGTACCGATATATCCCAAACATATTATTTTATGCCAAATATATATTTCATTCAATCATAATTATAAATTCTGTCACTTACAACTAATCTATGGAATATTATTACTGGTGGAATATTTGTGGGGCTATCGCATTTACGACTTGAACGATAATTTCTCATTCCAAGCAAAAGAACACCCAATTGCATGTGGTTGCTATAATTGTTTTTAAATTTTCTTTGTTTCTAATTTCTGTTTTTCTAATTCATTTACGTATCAACAGTAAGGGTTTAAAGGCTGTTAACCCATTGCTATTGGCTTTCCTCTAAAATCCTCTTCTGGCTAGTGAGCGCAGAAAATTATAAACTACAAGAAAATTATGGTAATTTTCATAAATTTCCATTTTACCTGGTAATTTTAGTATTCTCCTCCAATAAAAATTACAGATATTTACATATCTCTAGATGTCACTACATCAGAAAAATAAATTATTGAATTTGAAATGATAGCACTAGCATGAACGAATGATACTGATTACAGCGAATGAAATGCGATCTGTGGAAACTGTGGAATTCCATTTGAAATGGTATTCTACAAAGATTATATACTCCAGATACGTAGGTGTAGAGTATACAAGATATAATTATTGCTCTGAGCTACCCAAATGCTTACTACAGGTTACTCTCAAGTTAACTTAAAGTTATGCTAAAGAATACTTTAAGATTTCGCATCAACATTCTCAAATAATTTGTGCATGAGATGTCGTATTTATTTTTTTCATGTACTGACACGTTAACAATATTTATGAGATCAAAGTTGAAAAACTTTCGCTAAAAACGCCCACCTTCGATTTTCACTGTGAATTACCAAAATTAACCTCTTTCTGTACTTTAATCGATTAACTTATGGTAAAACTTTTAACAACTATTAAATAACACAGTACTTTCTCTTTCATTAAAAGTTTTTGAAAACTTTAATTTTATTTTTAACCATAATCACAGACAAAATGTTGAAGCCTATTTTTCAGTCAAATTTTTACATATTTGTTGAGTAAAAGTAGTTGGTGCCGCATGGTTACGCTTAGTAACTCGTGCCAGGTCATTTTTCAAAGACTCCAAATCATGAATCTAAGGAAAAACCTTGCGCATATATGCTACCCCGAATATCATATCGTTTTTTTTCGAGAGCGCGGTCGAGTCCGGATCCGCCCGGCCGGCGACGGGGAGTACGGTGATGCGGCAAGTGTGTAAATACGATATGGCCACATTCACCTTCCTATAGTGATCATCGATAAATAGAGATTGCAATGAGTTACCATGAAGAATTTCTTCATAGTCCATGCTACAAATGATACTCATTATCATATCGCGGGATACCACAAGAGGTATCATGAAAGACTTCTTTCTTTGAATGCACTCCTGAAACAATCACGGGGTTTTCACATATATCCCCCACTTCACCTACGAAAGGATATGTGCATCTGTGTTTGACAGAATATGTCCTTTTTGAAGCCACAAGGCGTGAGCTAGTGTCGCATGGAATCAACTTTCTAACCCTCTTTAACTACTTCAACCCCCTTTAACGATTTCAACTTCCGGACTCGATGAAAAAGGTTTTTGAGTTTTTGGCCAGATTTTTTCATTTCAGCTCATTGTGCATCGGTGCCTTCATTTGTGCATTTCATTAAAAGTTTCTTAAAAATTTAATTTTATTTTGACCCAAAGTTACACAACAAAATGTTGAAGCCTATTTTTCAGTCACATTTTTTCATATTTCTTGAGTAAATGTTGCTGGTGCCGCCTGGTTACGCTATGTGACTAGTACCACGTCATTTTTCAAAGATTCCAAATCATAAAAATAAGGAAAACCCTTGCACATATTTGCGACCCCGAATATCACATCGTTTTTTTCGAGAGCGCGGTCGAGTCCGGATCCACCCGGCCGGCGACGGGGAGTACGGTGATGCGGCAAGTGTGTAAATACGATATGGCCACATTCACTTACCTATAGTGATCATCGATATATAGAGATTTTAAAGAGCCACCATGCTACAAATGATACTTACTCATTATCATATCGCGGGATACCACAAGAGGTATCATGAAAGACTTCTTTCTTTGAATGTACTCCTGAAACAATCACGGGGTTTTCACATATATCCCTCACTTCACCTACGCAAGGATATGTGCATCTGTGTTTGACAGAAAAAGTCCTTTTTGAAGCCACAAGGCGTGAGCTAGTGTCGCATGGAATCAACTTTCCAACCCTCTTTAACTACTTCAACCCCCTTTAACGATTTCAACTTCCGGACTCGATGAAAAAGGTTTTTGAGTTTTTGGCCAGATTTTTTCCATTTCAGCTCATTGTGCATCGGTGCCAAAAACCACCATCACTCGGATGGAAACCCTAGAGCTATACTGATTTATTACCTCTCTGCAGTTTATCTCATTTTACACAGAAATAGATGTATATGTTATGAAATGGTTCTACATTCTTAAACGTAAGTACATAGGAGCAAATAAAGTGAAGACAGTATGAATATATTTTATGGATTAACTGACGGTAAGCCAAAAACAGTTGGTCCTATGGAGCCACCTAAATGCTTCATTTTCTTATTTTAAACATTTTCCTACTTATAGCGAAATAAAAATGCTTTGGAATCTTTTCATTCATATTTATTTTGAATAAATTAAACTAGCCGCCACGGAGAAGCCATTGGTTGCCCTCGCTGGCGATCGCATTGAGACCTCGCTGGTCATCCAATCGTCCATTGATATTCCCCTCTGATCGCGATGACTCGATCAAGAATGGCGGGAAGTGGTCGCAGTCCACCATCTGCCGGAATAAAGAGCAACTGATTAGATAATTCAAACACACACACAGACACGCGGGTTCCTCTCCGCTTTACTGCTTTGCAAAGGGCGGAAAGGTTGAATCCGTGGACGACGGGCGTCCAAAAATCAAATGAATCCCGTTTCGCGAAGAGAAGTCTTTATATTCGCGGGGAGATATGAAGCCTCGTGACGGTGAGGAGGGCAAGGCTTCCTCTAACTCTCCGATATATGCACCTACCTCACTTACATTACAATTAATACATTAACTGCGAGAGTTCACTGTAAATTTATTCCAACCCGGTCCGGGTTTCGACATGCCTGAAATAGCTGATAAAGATTTTACTGTGTACATTTCAAATATTTCTTATTTTTTCGTCAGAAAATATTTCACGGCGCTTTCCAAAAAACCCTTTTTTACGGTTAGTTCACATTGGTTGTTGGTGACTGAAAACTATCAAGCACTTACATTTAAAGTAGAACAATATTATTGAAGGTGGAACACAAAAAAATACAAATACCTTTAGCGGAAATGTATGTTTTTTAATAAACTTTCTTGTAATATTGAATTGTAACTCATGGATATTCTTTTACTTTTCATTCATGCATTTCACATTGAATGTTTTCCTTAATTAATGCACCTCCTACCGTTAAAATATTTAAGAGAATTTAAAAAGTCAACATTTAGGATTATAGAGTGTATCGAAGTCCATATAACAACCGAGATTGAACGCTGCAAACATATAAAAGTGTGATCATGAATTATTTTATAACCAGCAAGAAACACTGATAGAAAATCATACTATATTCTTTCGATTAGTGGGCGATGCAGGTCACAGGAAACATACACGAGGTTTACACTTATCTCAGCAATTTTAACTACTTTTTCGAGTGTTTAAGATATCTCCTGAACCGTGATGATTTCCCTGCGTCTTCTCTGCAAAATCAATAAATATAACCGAAATGGAGTAATGCGTATGTTGAGACGAATAATAAAAATGTGAAGAATTAAAAAACTCAACATTTAGGATAAAAGAGTGCATCGTAGTGCAGGTTACATCACAGTTTGGTTAAAAAAACTTCAAATGAATAATTCTTTGAATTGGTGAAGAATTTTGCCCATCGAATCACAATTGATTATTATATAATAGGTAATATGATAGAATGAATTATTTACACTGATCATTATTTCACATAAATAACTAAAGCATTCATCAGTTGAGGAACAAAATGTTATACGAATCTTAAAAAGTTTCCGTTGAGTACAAATTACAACATTAATACGAAGGAATTATTAAGTGAAAGGAGAATTGCACTGAATATGAATCAAAATTTCATAATGAGAACAGAGCACCATGATGACAATTTAAACGTAATCGTGGAACATTTTGATTATCTCTTTTAAGGATGTCAGTCATTCCTCGTTATTGCGACGCATGGAATTTTACGATTGGCCCCTGTTTGACCGTGACTAATGGGTGTACATGATTACAACAGCACTAGCGATGAAATGTTAGGAGAGAGTAAGCCCGGATAAAAAAGTACTTAAAAACTAAATCAGATTTCCTTCGTAGCAGATAGCTCGCACTCACCTCCAGTGACAAATGTCGCCTTAGGGGTTGAGTATAGATGAGGTGGTTGTGGGGAGTGGAGCGATGGCGGCGAGGGGGGTCTGGCGATGGCCTACGAGACGGGTGGGGTGCTGGCAGGGATGAGTAGAAAGACTTTGCCCGGGGCAGCGATGGGGCCAGAGATGTTGCCGGAGATGGTCCCGGAGACGGGGTGGGCGGTAAAGGAGGCGGTGTGCGGTTCCGGTCCGGTGGCGATGAGTTGGATTCAGCCAGATCACAGACTGCCGTGGGAGGCATTGGAACACCGGCTCTACACAAGAATGTTCCATTATCCCCATGTTGGTAATCTTCGTCTTCCCCTTTTGTACAACCTGCCAAGAAAGAGAAACATTTCAGATGGTCGGAGTCATATTTGTTTATGTATAAATTTGTATGAAGCATTCCATGCGTGTTTCCATTAGTGATACTTATAAATAAAAGTGAAAAAAATTGCCGCAGAATAATTTGGATGTTTTATAGATATATTGTCACAAAACATTATAAATGTAAGGACGAGGCTTATTGGATTGCGACTTGAAACACAAATTATATATATTTCTTATTGTAATCATCAACAGGGTTTACACTGAGGTTGTTATCATCCATCCCTTTAAAATTTATTCCTCAACGAAGACATAAAAAGGGAAGACGAATTTTTAAGAAATTTATAAATATCTATTACTTATGATTTAATAATAAATTTTACCTGATATCTAAAACTAGCAAATGCAAGAGTACATTTACGATATACAAGATAATGGTATTTTTTACGAACTCACCCATTAAGAAATAACATAAAAATTGAAAATTATTTCCTAAATTTGATACCACACTTAAAATATTTGAGATGCGACATCACTGATGAATAAGATAAAGGTGGAAAACCGCAAGAGGGCTGATATATATATACTCATAAGCTACTCAAATAAAAATTTTCAAATTTATTGCGGAACCTTAAATACTCCGCGGATCAGAAGCATAGGCACCTTAAAAAAGAGACCACAAACATATTGAAACGCCAGAAATAAAATACCTTGGTCGATCTGGTAAAGAACAAATCTGCCATTAGAAATAAAAAGGACTGTAAAACACGTGGACCACATAAAAATAGAGACACAAGGCAAGAACAAGAAGTACAACCAGTGACAGAAGCTGCGACAAATTATAATGACAAATGGAAAGACCAAGCTGATCTCACGCTTGTTGAAAGAATATCCCTAAAATGTTTAATATGATATGACATTAAATGAGACCAAGAATACGATGGTCAAGGTGAGACGGACAAACCACACAGCGTTAAGAGCCCACACACCGACCGACACTTGCACGCCGACTCCTTACGAACCCCGCCTCATCGGAAATCATTGGGTTTTGAAAACATAATTACATCAAGCACAGATGCTGACTGAGAAAAAACCACTGAGACGCAAAAAACACGCCACCAGACTCTGACATAACACACCTGGGGTGGGCATTGCCACTACCTGAACTTCGAAGAGGCAAAATATATTGCTAAAGAGAAGCGCTACTTCCACAGACTGATCAGAGAGGCCATCTAAATAGTGAGACGACAGGAAGATGGTTTTCTCGAAGAAGTAAGCGTAAACCAATGAGAGCGGAACCGAGTGATATGACGGGAAATAAACCCACAACCGACTGATATGGCGAGCATGGACACCTGCATCTTCATTTCAGACAAAAAGAAGACAGCTGTGATGCTACGGAAACTGTTGTCAACGAAAATGAGACGTGGGACAGAGCCCACAAAACCTTCACTACCGTCTACATAAAAAAAATAATCATTAAATTTACGATTTAGGCGAGAAATGACTTTATCTCTGAAATCCACTTCCGCTGAAATTATTCCCCTTGAATCACGATTGATTGAAAGTAATCTTTGGCAACAGTTAAAGGTTCGCTTGATGTGTATGTATCGGCATGCAGTGAAATTGAATAGGTAAAAAATTCATATTATTTGGAGGTTCTTAAATTATTAGGAAGGAGCTGGTACTTACATAGCAAGGATCCCATGGCAAGGGTTCTTTGACTATGGGTTTATCTTCTAATGTCCTTTTATCTCTTCTTCTTTATGTATTATTTTCTCTGAATCGGCACAAACTGATGCTTCGATAAGCACAATTCACAGTTTACTATATTCGCTAGCAACCATTGCGAAGATACCTTCTCCGGCTTTCGGCATTGTTATCCTTATAACTTACAAGTGGTTCTAAATACATCAATGTAGCATGCTGATGACTTTATCAAATGGTGCACTTTTTTACCAACACGGCTGTTTTATCATACATATTCATGCACGTAAAGGACTGTTTATTTTACAGTTCAGCCGCGCGTTTTTTCCTCCTGAGCGGTAGGCTCCGTTAAAATTACCGCGCGACTAGTTTCAAGGTTCTTTGAAAACCTCCCCTTACCGAGAACCCTTCTAAGGATAAATATGTGGTCTCTCTTTTGTACTTCACACTTTTCACTCTCAATTCGGTGCCAATGGAGGGATAGAGGTGGTTCGAGAAATCTTCCAGAGACTGCTCACTTCAAATGAGAAAGCTGAAACCCACGAATTAAATTTTAAAGTCTTAAGTGTCTAATAATTTTTTTTCGTATAGTCTCCATTTTATCCCATTTGATTTTTATTTAAAAGAACTGTTGCGAGAATTTCGCTAATCCAGGCGTCTGTTTCTTGGACTATTATCCCATGGAGCAGAGTAGACGTGCACTCGTTCGTTTTTATCGCTATGTATTTAAACGTTTATTAATTGGTTTAGAAAACTCATTTCAGAAATACAGATCGAACTGATTTCCTCTGAATGATCCAAATCCTGTGAGAGAAAACAACATTTTGCACTAACGTTGGCAAAACGATTGCTGGAAAATATTAGTTTAAGAAATGCAAATATTGATTACTGTTATCTGGAATTAAAAAAGTATATTTTGCTTTTCGAAAATATTTTCGCTGAGCAATCCAAATCCTGTGAGAAAAAAAAATATGCGTTGACGTTTGCAAAACGATTATTATTTCGTAGTGAATAATCATTCTTGAATTTCAAATCTTGATTATGATATCTGGGATTTATACTTTGCTTTTCAAACTTATTTTCACAGAGTAAATCAAATCATCTGAGAGAAAAAAATCACTTGGCATTTACTTCTGCATTATTAATATTATTTCCTGGAAAATTATGTCCTAGAAATACAAATTTGTATCAGCATATGCTCTTCGAATTACTTTTCACTGTGTAATACAAATCCAGTGAGACTAAAACATTTTCGCTAACGTCAGCAAAACCATTATTATTTCCTGGAGAAAATTCGTTATTGAAATGCATATCTTGAATGTAATATCTGGAAATAATCAAGGATTATCTGGAGAAATCAAAGATTTGCGCTCATGTATTAAAAAATAATTTTTTTTGGTACAAAAAATTCAATCTAGAAATGCAAATCTTGATTATTATTTGGTAATAGAAAAGCATACATTTCTTTCCGAACTAATTCTCATTATGTACTCCAAATCATGTGAGAGAAAACAATAATTTCCGCTCACGTCTTCAAAACGATTATTATATGCTGTAGAATAGCACTAGATATGCAAATGTTTTTTATGTTATCTAGAACTAAAAAAGTATATAGCCTTTTCGATCTGATGTTCACTGAGTAATCAAATTCCTGTGAGAAAGAATTAAAAATTTTCCCTTAACGTGAGACAAACTATTATTACATGTTGGAAGAAATCGTTGTTGAAATGGAAACTGCATTATGATATCTGGAACTAAGGAAGTATATTTTGCTTTAGGATCAGATTTTTACTGTTAATCCAATTCCTGTGAGAGAAAAAACATTTTGCGGTAACGTCTGGTAAAGGATTAATATTTGCTGGAGAAAAACCGTTCTATATGTACAAACAATGATTAACATATCTCAATTTAAAAAGTATATATTTAGCTTTTAGAACTGATTTATATCGAGTTATCGAATTTCAATGAGAGAATACAAAACTTGCGCCAAGGTCTGTAATAAGATTGTTATTTTCGGGAGACTAATCGTTCTCGAAATGCAAATCTTGATTATGGTATCTTGAATATAAAAATTTATGTAATTTGCATTTCGTCCTTATTTTCACTGTGTTATCGAAATCGTGTGAAATAGAACAACGATATCCGCGAACGCCTATAAAATTATAATTATTTGGAGGAGAAAAGTCATTCTAGACATGCAAATCATGATTGTAGTATCTGGAGTTTCAAAAGTATACTTTGCTTTTCGGTCTAACTGTTATTGTACACTCCAAAAACCTGTGACAGAAAACAACAATTTGTGCTAACGTATTAAAAAGAATAATAAATTGTTGGAGAAAAATCGTTCTAGAAATGTATATCTTGTCTATGTTATCTGGAATTAAAAAAAATTATTTTGCCTTTGGAACTTATCTTTACTGGGTAATCCATATCCTGTGGGGGAAAATATTTTTCGCAAACGTCTGCAAAACGATTACATTTTGCTGGAGAAAAAACGTTCTAAAAATATAAATCTTATATGATATCCACAATTAAAGAAGTATTATTATCTTTTTGAACCTATTTTCACTAAGTAATTTAAATTCTGTATGAAATAGAATTTATTTGCGCCAATGACTGCAAAACAATAATAATTTGTCGGAGAAAAAACTTTCCCGAAATGCATGCTTGAATATGATATATGGCATAAAAAAGTACACTTCTTTCCGAACTAATTCTCATCATGTACTCCAAAACATGTGAGAAAAAACAATAATTTCCGCTCACGTCTTAAAAACGATTATTATATGCTGTAAAATAGATCTAGAAATGCAAATGTTGTTTATGTTATCTAGAATTAAAAAAGTAAATAGCCTTTTCGAACTGACGTTCACTGAGTAATCACATCCTGCGAGAAAGGATTCAAAATTTTCCTTACCCGAGCCAAAATATTATTACATGTTGGAAGAACTCGTTGTTGAAATGCAAACTGGATTATGATATCTGGAACTAAGGAAGTATATTTTGCTTTAGGATCAGATTTTTACTGTTAATCCAATTCCTGTGAGAGAAAAAACATTTTGCGGTAACGTCTGGTAAAGGATTATTATTTGCTGGAGAAAAATCGTTCTATATGTTCAAACACGGATTAACATATCTCAATTTAAAAAAGTATATATTTAGCTTTTAGAACTGATTTATATCGAGTTATCGAATAACAATGAGTGAATACCAAGTTTTCGCCAAGGTCTGTAATAGGATTGTTTATTTGTCTTTTTTATTTCAGATATGATAATCAAGGTTGGGAATTCTAGAAGGATTTTTCTCCGGCGATTATTTATCGCTTTGCCGACGTTAGCGGAAATTAGATTTTTTTGTTTAGAGGATCTGATTTTCACAGAGAAAACCAGTTAGAAAGGCAAACGATACTTTTTTATTTCCTGACATAATAATCAAGATTTGCATTTTTACAACGATATTTTCCAGCTTATAATATTAATTGTTTCACTGACCCAAGCGCAAATTTCTTTTTTCTCTATTAGGAATTGGATTACACATTGAAGCTTTATTCAAAGAGCAAAATATGATTCTTTAATTTCGCATATCACAAATTAATATGCCTGTCTAGAACGATTTTTCTCCAGCAAATTCTAACTGTTTTGCAGACGTTTGCGCAAATTCTTTTCTCCCAGGCGATTTCTATTACGCAATAAAAGTAAGGTGTAACAGCTTTTTTATGCCTGATATTATTTTCAAGATAAGCATTTCTGGAACTATTTTTCTTCAACAAATGAAAATTGTTTTGCAGACTTTAGCGGAAATTATTAGTTTATTTCGGAATTCGCATTGAATAGTGAAAATCAGTTCGAAACTCACAATATACCTTATAAGTGATATATATCAAAATCAGGATTTGCATTTATAGAACGATTATTCTCCGGGATAAAATAATCATTTTCCAGACGTTAGTGAAATAAGTTGTTTTTTCTACCAGGATTTGGATTACACAGTGAAAATCATTTCGAAGAGCACTAATTATTTTTTTAATTCATCATATTATAATCCTGATTTGCATTTATAGAGTGAATTATCTTCACCAAATAATTTTCGTTTTGAAGTCTTAAGCTCAATTTTTTATTACTTCTCTCAGGGTTTGGTTTTTACAGTGAAAAATCATGTCGACATGCAAAATAAAATTTTTTTATTCCAGATATCATAATCAAGATTTTCATTTCTAGAACGATTTTATCTTCAGCATATTTTAATCGTTTTGCAAACGTTTGCGTTAATAAATTTCTCCCAGACGATTTGAATTACACATTTAAAGTCAGTTCTAACAGCAATGTATACTTTTTTTGCCATATCTCATATTCAAGCATGATTTTCGGGAAAGATTTTTCACCAACAAATTGTTATTGGTTTGCAGTCTATAGCGGAAAAAAAGGTTACTTCACCCAGGACTCCAATTACGAAGTGAAAATAAGTTCAAAAAGAAAATAATACTTCCTTAATTGTGGATATCATATAGGATTTGCATTTTTAGAACATATTCTCTCCAGCAAAATATAATCGTTTTGCAGACGTTTGCGAAAAATATTTTCTCCCACAGGATATGAATTACCCAGTAAAAATCAGTTCCAAAGGCAAAATTCAATTTTTAATGCCAGATAAGATAGACAAGATTTGCATTTCTAGAACGATTTTTCTTCTACATTTATTTATCGTTTTTCAGGCGTCAGCACAAAATGTTGTTTTGTCTTACAGGATTTGAAGAGTACAATAAGAGTTAGACCGAAAAGCAAAATATACTTTTGACATTTCAGATATGACAATTAAGATTTGCATTTCTAGAATGACTTTTCTCCTCCAAGTAATTAACATTTTTTAGACGTTCGCGGATATCGTTGTTCTTTTTCAAACGATTTCGATAACACAGTGAAAATAAAGACGAAAGGCAAATTATATCAATTTTTATATTCGAGATTTGCATTTCTAGAACGATTAGTGTTCCGAGAATAATATCCTTATTACAGACCTTGGCGCATGTTTTGTTTTCTCACGTTAGAATTCGATAACTCGATGAAATACAGTTCTAAAAGCTAAAAACATACTTTTTTAAATTGAGACCTATCAATCCGTATTTGTACTTATAGAACGATTTTTCTCCAGCAAATAATAATCCTTTATCAGACGTGACCGCAAAATGTTTTTTCTCTCACAGGAATTGGATTAACAGTAAAAATCTGATCCTAAAGCAAAATATACTTCCTTAGTTCCAGATATGATAATCCAGTTTGCATTTAAACGACGATTTCTTCCAACATGAAATAATAGTTTGGCTCACGTTAAGGAAAATTTTTAATTCTTTCTCACAGAAATTTGATTACTCATTGAACATATGTTTGAAAAGGCTATATACTTTTTTAATTGTAGATAACATTAACAACATTTGTATTTCTAGTGCTATTCTACAGCATATTAAAATCGCTTTGAAGACGTGAGCGGAATTTATTGTTTATCTCGCTTGATTTGGATTACTTAATGACAATCAGTTCGGAAAGAAAAATATGTTTTTCTATTCCCAGATAAGAATCAAGATATCCATTTCTGAATTGAATTTTCTTCACCAATAATAGACTGTTTTTAAGACATGAGCGCATATCCTTGATTTTTCGCTAAGAATTTGAATTTCACAATAAAAATCAGTTCGAATAGCGAAATATACTTATTCAATTCCAGATATGATAATTAAGATTTGCCTTCCTAGAACGATTCTTTCCAGCATATAATAATCGTTTTGCAGACGTTGCCTCAAATTGTTATATTTTCTCTCAAATCTTACACATTTAGATTACAGAGAATAACATTTCGAAAAGCATAATATATTTTTTTATTTCAAGATATCACTAAAGAGATTTCCATTTTTAGAACGATTTTTTCTCCTGCAAATAATAATCGTTTTTCAAACGTTAGCGCAAATTGAGTTTCTTTGTCAATTAATAATTGTATATCACAGTATCACATTCAAGATATCAATTTCTAGAACAATTTCTCTCCAGGAAATAACAATGTTCTCGCAGACGTTAGCGAAAATGGTTTTCGTCTCACAGGATTTGTATTACACAGTGAAAAGAATTTCGAAGATTTTATTTAATTCTAGATGTTATAATCAAGATTGAATTTCGAGAGTGTTCTTCCTTGACCAAATAATTGTCGTTTTGAAGACTAAAGCGCAAGATGTGGTTTTATCTCTCGGGATTTACACAGTGCAAATCAGGTGGACATGCAAATAACCTTTATTTATTGCAGCAATCATAATCAATGTACGAATTTCTAGAAGGAGTTTTCTCCGGCGATTAATTATCGCTTTGCCGACGTTAGCGGAAATTAGATTTTTTTGTTTAGAGGATCTGATTTTCACAGAGAAAACCAGTTAGAAAGGCAAACGATACTTTATTATTTCCTGACATAATAATCAAGATTTGCATTTTTACAACGATATTTTCGTCTTATAATATTAATTGTTTCACTGACCCAAGCGCAAATATTTTTTTCTCTATTAGGAATTGGATTACACATTGAAGCTTTATTCAAAGAGCAAAATATGATTCTATAATTTCGCATATCACAAATTAATATGCCTGTCTAGAACGATTCTTCTCCAGCAAATTCTAACTGTTTTGCAGACGTTTGCGCAAATTCTTTTCTCCCAGGCGATTTCTATTACGCAATAAAAGTAAGGTGTAACAGCTTTTTTATGCCTGATATTATTTTCAAGATAAGCATTTCTGGAACTATTTTTCTTCAACAAATGAAAATTGTTTCGCAGACTTTAGCGGAAATTTTTAGTTAATTTCGGAATTCGCATTGAATAGTGAAAATCAGTTCGAAACTCACAATATTCTTTATTATTGATATATATCAAAATCAGGATTTGAATTTATAGAACGATTTTTCTCCGGGATAAAATAATCATTTTCCAGACGTTAGTGAAATAAGTTGTTTTTTCTAACAGGATTTGGATTACACAGTGAAAATCATTTCGAAGAGCACTAATTATTTTTTTAATTCATCATATTATAATCCTGATTTCCATTTCTAGATTTCATTTTCTTCGCCAAATAATTTTCGTTTTGAAGTCTTAAGCTCAATTTTTAATTACTTCTCTAAGGATTTGGTTTCACAGTGAAAAATCATGTCGACATGCAAAATAAAAATTTTTTATTCCAGATAACATAATCTAGATTTTCATTTCTAGAACGATTTTATCTCCAGCATATTTTAATCGTTTTGCAAACGTTTGCGTAAATAAATTTCTCCCAGACGATTTTAATTACACATTTAAAGTCAGTTCTAACAGCAATGTATACTTTTTTTGCCATACCTCATATTCAAGCATGCATTTCGGGAAAGATTTTTCACCAACAAATTGTTATTGGTTTGCAATCTTTAGCGCAAATAAAAGTTACTTCACACAGGACTCAAATTATGAATTGAAAATAAGTTCAAAAAGAAAATAATTACCCAGTAAAATTTAATCTCTATTTTATATTCACTATTTTAATTGAAAATCTTTAATTGTGGATATCATATAGGATTTGCATTTTTAAAATATATTCTCTCCAGCAAAATATAATCGTTTTGCTGACGTTTGCGAAAACTATTTTCTTCCACACGATATGAATTACCCAGTAAAAATAAGTTCCAAAGGCAAAATACAATTTTTAATGCCAGATAAGATAGACAAGATTTGCATTTCTAGAACGATTTTTCTTCTACATTTATTTATCGTTTTTCAGGCGTCAGCACAGAATGTTGTTTTGTCTTACTGGATTTGGAGATTACAATAACAGTAAGACCGAAAAGCAATATATACTTTTGACATTTCATATATGACAATGAATATTTGCATTTCTAGAATAACTTTTCTCCTCCAAGTAAATAACTTTTTTTAGACGTTCGCGGATATCGTTGTTCTTTTTCAAACGATTTCGATAACACAGTGATAATAAGGACGAAAGGCAAATTATATCAATTTTTATATTCGAGATTTGCATTTCTAGAACGATTAGTGTTCCGAGAATAATATCCTTATTACAGACCTTGGCGCAAGTTTGTCTTCTCACGTTAGAATTCGATAACTCGATGAGATACAGTTCTAAAAGCTAAAAACATACTTTTTTAAATTGAGACCTGTCAATCCGTATTTGTACTTATAGAACGATATTTCTCCAGCAAATAATAATCCTTTATCAGACGTGACCGCAAATAGTTTTTTCTCTCACAGGAATTGTATTATCAGTAAAAATCTGATTTTAAAGCAAAATATACTTCCTTAGTTCCAGATATGATAATCCAGTTTGCATTTAAACGACGTTTTCTTCCAACATGAAATAATAGTTTGGCACACGTTAAGGAAAATTTTTAATTCTTTCTCACAGGAATTTGATTACTCAGATAACATCATTTTGAAAAGGCTATATTCTTTTTTAGTTGTAGATAACATTAACAACATTTGTATTTCTAGTGCTATTCTACAGCATATTAAAATCGCTTTGAAGACGTGAGCGGAATTTATTGTTTATCTCGCTTGATTTGGATTACTTAATGGCAATCAGTTCGGAAAGAAAAATATGTTTTTCTATTCCCAGATAAGAATCAAGATATCCATTTCTGAATTGAATTTTCTTCACCAATAATAGACTGTTTTTAAGACATGAGCGCATATCCTTGATTTTTCGCTAAGAATTTGAATTTCACAATAAAAATCAGTTCGAATAGCGAAATATACTTATTCAATTCCAGATATGATAATTAAGATTTGCCTTCCTAGAACGATTCTTTCCAGCATATAATAATCGTTTTGCAGACGTTGCCTCAAATTGTTATATTTTCTCTCAAATCTTACACATTTAGATTACAGAGAATAACATTTCGAAAAGCATAATATATTTTTTTATTTCAAGATATCACTAAAGAGATTTCCATTTTTAGAACGATTTTTTCTCCTGCAAATAATAATCGTTTTTCAAACGTTAGCGCAAATTGAGTTTCTTTGTCAATTAATAATTGTATATCACAGTATCACATTCAAGATATCAATTTCTAGAACAATTTCTCTCCAGGAAATAACAATGTTCTCGCAGACGTTAGCGAAAATGGTTTTCGTCTCACAGGATTTGTATTACACAGTGAAAAGAATTTCGAAGATTTTATTTAATTCTAGATGTTATAATCAAGATTGAATTTCGAGAGTGTTCTTCCTTGACCAAATAATTGTCGTTTTGAAGACTAAAGCGCAAGATGTGGTTTTATCTCTCGGGATTTACACAGTGCAAATCAGGTGGACATGCAAATAACCTTTATTTATTGCAGCAATCATAATCAATGTACGAATTTCTAGAAGGAGTTTTCTCCGGCGATTAATTATCGCTTTGCCGACGTTAGCGGAAATTAGATTTTTTTGTTTAGAGGATCTGATTTTCACAGAGAAAACCAGTTAGAAAGGCAAACGATACTTTATTATTTCCTGACATAATAATCAAGATTTGCATTTTTACAACGATATTTTCGTCTTATAATATTAATTGTTTCACTGACCCAAGCGCAAATATTTTTTTCTCTATTAGGAATTGGATTACACATTGAAGCTTTATTCAAAGAGCAAAATATGATTCTATAATTTCGCATATCACAAATTAATATGCCTGTCTAGAACGATTCTTCTCCAGCAAATTCTAACTGTTTTGCAGACGTTTGCGCAAATTCTTTTCTCCCAGGCGATTTCTATTACGCAATAAAAGTAAGGTGTAACAGCTTTTTTATGCCTGATATTATTTTCAAGATAAGCATTTCTGGAACTATTTTTCTTCAACAAATGAAAATTGTTTCGCAGACTTTAGCGGAAATTTTTAGTTAATTTCGGAATTCGCATTGAATAGTGAAAATCAGTTCGAAACTCACAATATTCTTTATTATTGATATATATCAAAATCAGGATTTGAATTTATAGAACGATTTTTCTCCGGGATAAAATAATCATTTTCCAGACGTTAGTGAAATAAGTTGTTTTTTCTAACAGGATTTGGATTACACAGTGAAAATCATTTCGAAGAGCACTAATTATTTTTTTAATTCATCATATTATAATCCTGATTTCCATTTCTAGATTTCATTTTCTTCGCCAAATAATTTTCGTTTTGAAGTCTTAAGCTCAATTTTTAATTACTTCTCTAAGGATTTGGTTTCACAGTGAAAAATCATGTCGACATGCAAAATAAAAATTTTTTATTCCAGATAACATAATCTAGATTTTCATTTCTAGAACGATTTTATCTCCAGCATATTTTAATCGTTTTGCAAACGTTTGCGTAAATAAATTTCTCCCAGACGATTTTAATTACACATTTAAAGTCAGTTCTAACAGCAATGTATACTTTTTTTGCCATACCTCATATTCAAGCATGCATTTCGGGAAAGATTTTTCACCAACAAATTGTTATTGGTTTGCAATCTTTAGCGCAAATAAAAGTTACTTCACACAGGACTCAAATTACGAAGTGAAAATAAGTTCAAAAAGAAAATAATACTTCTTTAACTGTGGATATCATATAGGATTTGCAACTTTAGAACATATTCTTTCCAGCAAAATATAATCGTTTTGCAGACGTTTGCGAAAAATATTTTCTCCCACAGGATATGAATTACCCAGTAAAAATAAGTTCCAAAGGCAAAATACAATTTTTAATGCCAGATAAGATAGACAAGATTTGTATTTCTAGAACGATTTTTTCTCCAGCACATTTTAATCATTTTGCAAACGTTTGTGTAAATAAATTTCTCCCAGACGATTTGAATTACACATTTAAAGATAGTTCTAACAGAAATGTATACTTTTTTTGCCATACCTCATATTCAAGCATGCATTTCGGGAAAGATTTTTCACCAACAAATTATTATTGGTTTGCAATCTTTAGCGCAAATAAAAGTTATTTCACCCAGGACTCCAATTACGAAGTGAAAATAAGTTCAAAAAGAAAATAATACTTCTTTAACTGTGGATATCATAAAGGATTCGCAATTTTAGAACATATTCTTTCCAGCAAAATATAATCGTTTAGCAGACGTTTGCGAAAAATATTTTCTCCCACAGGATATGAATTACCCAGAAAAATAAGTTCCAAAGGCAAAATACAATTTTTAATGCCAGATAAGATAGACAAGATTTGTATTTCTAGAACGATTTTTTCTCCAGCACATTTTAATCGTTTTGCAAACGTTTGTGTAAATAAATTTCTCCCAGACGATTTTAATTACAGATTTAAAGTCAGTTCCAACAGCAATGTATACTTTGTTTGCCATACCTCATATTCAAGCATACATTTCGGGAAAGATTTTTCACCAACAAATTGTTATTGGTTTGCAATGTTTAGCGCAAATAAAAGTTACTTCACCCAGGACTCAAATTACAAAGTGAAAATAAGTTCAAAAAGAAAATAATACTTCTTAAATTGTGGATATCATATAGGATTTGCAATTTTAGAACATATTCTTTCCAGCAAAATATAATCGTTTTGCAGACATTTGCGAAAAATATTTTCTCCCACAGGATATGAATTACCCAGAAAAATAAGTTCGAAAGGCAAAATATAATTTTTAATGCAAGATAAGATAGACAAGATTTGCATTTCTAGAACGATTTTTTCTCCAGCACATTTTAATCGTTTTGCAAACGTTTGCGTAAATAAATTTCTCCCAGACAATTTGAATTACACATTTAAAGTCAGTTCTATCAGCAATGTATACTTTTTTTGCCATACCTCATATTCAAGCATGCATTTCGGGAAAGATTTTTCACCAACAAATTGTTATTGGTTTGCAATGTTTAGCGCAAATAAAAGTTACTTCACACAGGACTCAAATTACGAAGTGAAAATAAGTTCAAAAAGAAAATAATACTTCTTTAATTGTGGATATCATATAGGATTTGCAATTTTAGAACATATTCTTTCCAGCAAAATATAATCGTTTTGCTGACGTTTGCCAAAAATATATTCTCCCACAGGATATGAATTACCCAGTAAAAATAAGTTCCAAAGGCATAATACAATTTTTAATGCCAGATAAGATAGACAAGATTTGCATTTCTAGAACGATTTTTTCTCCAGCACATTTTAATCGTTTTGCAAATGTTTGCGTAAATAAATTTCTCCCAGACGATTTGAATTACACATTTAAAGTCAGTTCTAACAGCAATGTATACTTTTTTGCCATACCTCATATTCAAGCATGCATTTCGGGAAAGTTTTTTCACCAACAAATTGTTATTGGTTTGCAATCTTTAGCGCAAATAAAAGTTACTTCACACAGGACTCAAATTACGAAGTGAAAATAAGTTCAAAAAGAAAATAATACTTCTTTAACTGTGGATATCATATAGGATTTGCAATTTTAGAACATATTCTTTCCAGCAAAATATAATCGTTTTGCAGACGTTTGCGAAAAATATTTTCTCCCACAGGATATGAATTACCCAGAAAAATAAGTTCCAAAGGCATAATACAATTTTTAATGCCAGATAAGATAGACAAGATTTGCATTTCTGGAACGATTTTTTCTCCAGCACATTTTAATCGTTTTGCAAACGTTTGCGTAAATAAATTTCTCCCAGACGATTTGAATTACACATTTAAAGTCAGTTCTAACAGCAATGTATACTTTTTTTGCCATACCTCATATTCAAGCATGCATTTCGGGAAAGATTTTTCACCAACAAATTGTTATTGGTTTGCAATCTTTAGCGCAAATAAAAGTTATTTTACACAGGACTCAAATTACGAAGTGAAAATAAGTTCAAAAAGAAAATAATACTTCTTTAATTGTGGATATCATATAGGATTTGCAATTTTAGAACATATTCTTTCCAGCAAAATATAATCGTTTTGCAGACGTTTGCGAAAAATATTTTCTCCCACAGGATATGAATTACCCAGTAAAAATAAGTTCCAAAGGCATAATACAATTTTTAATGCCAGATAAGATAGACAAGATTTGCATTTCTGGAACGATTTTTTCTCCAGCACATTTTAATCGTTTTGCAAACGTTTACGTAAATAAATTTCTCCCAGACGATTTGAATTACACATTTAAAGTCAGTTCTAACAGCAAAGTATACTTTTTTTGCCATACCTCATATTCAAGCTTGCATTTCGGGAAAGATTTTTCACCAACAAATTTTTATTGGTTTGCAATCTTTAGCGCAAATAAAAGTTATTTCACACTGGACTCAAATTACGAAGTGAAAATAAGTTCAAAAAGAAAATAATACTTCTTTAATTGTGGATATCATATATAGGATTTGCAATTTTAGAACATATTCTTTCCAGCAAAATATAATCGTTTTGCAGACGTTTGCGAAAAATATTTTCTCCCACAGGATATGAATTACCCAGTAAAAATAAGTTCCAAAGGCATATTACAATTTTTAATGCCAGATAAGATAGACAAGATTTGCATTTCTAGAACGATTTTTTCTCCAGCACATTTTAATCGTTTTGCAAACGTTTACGTAAATAAATTTCTCCCAGACGATTTGAAATACACATTTAAAGTCAGTTCTAACAGCAATGTATACTTTTTTTTCCATACCTCATATTCAAGCATGCATTTCGGGAAAGATATTTCACCAACAAATTGTTATTGGTTTGCAATCTTTAGCGCAAATAAAAGTAACTTCACACAGGACCCAAATTACGAAGTGAAAATAAGTTCAAAAAGAAAATAATACTTCTTTAATTGTGGTTATCATATAGGATTTGCAATTTTAGAACATATTCTTTCCAGCAAAATATAATCGTTTTGCAGACGTTGGCGAAAATTATTTTCTCCCACAGGATATGAATTACCAAGAAAAATAAGTTCCAAAGGCAAAATACAATTTTTAATGCCAGATTAGATAGACAAGATTTGTATTTCTAGAACGATTTTTTCTCCAGCACATTTTAATCGTTTTGCAAACGTTTGCGTAAATAAATTTCTCCCAGACGATTTTAATTACAGATTTAAAGTCAGTTCTAACAGCAATGTATACTTTTTTTGCCATACCTCATATTCAAGCATGCATTTCGGGAAAGATTTTTCACCAACAAATTGTTATTGGTTTGCAATCTTTAGCGCAAATAAAAGTTATTTCACACAGGACTCAAATTACGAAGTGAAAATAAGTTCAAAAAGAAAATAATACTTCTTTAATTGTGGATATCATATAGGATTTGCAATTTTAGAACATATTCTTTCCAGCAAAATATAATCGTTTTGCAGACGTTTGCGAAAAATATTTTCTCCCACAGGATATGAGTTACCCAGAAAAATAAGTTCCAAAGGCAAAATACAATTTTTAATGCCAGATAAGATAGACAAGATTTGTATTTCTGGAACGATTTATTCTCCAGCACATTTTAATCGTTTTGCAGACGAATGCGTAAATAAATTTCTCCCAGACGATTTGAATTACACATTTAAAGTCAGTTCTAACAGCAATGTATACTTTTTTTGCCATACCTCATATTCAAGCATGCATTTCGGGAAAGATTTTTCACCAACAAATTGTTATTGGTTTGCAATCTTTAGCGCAAATAAAAGTTACTTCACACAGGACTCAAATTACGAAGTGAAAATAAGTTCAAAAAGAAAATAATACTTCTTTAACTGTGGATATCATATAGGATTTGCAATTTTAGAACATATTCTTTCCAGCAAAATATAATCGTTTTGCAGACGTTTGCGAAAAATATTTTCTCCCACAGGATATGAATTACCCAGTAAAAATAAGTTCCAAAGGCAAAATACAATTTTTAATGCCAGATAAGATAGACAAGATTTGCATTTCTAGAACGATTTTTTCTCCAGCACATTTTAATCGTTTTGCAATTGTTTGCGTAAATAAATTTCTCCCAGACGATTTGAATTACACATTTAAAGTCAGTTCTAACAGCAATGTATACTTTTTTTGCCATACATCATATTCAAGCATGCATTTCGGGAAAGATTTTTCACCAACAAATTGTTATTGGTTTGCAATCTTTAGCGCAAATAAAAGTTATTTCACACAGGACTCAAATTACGAAGTGAAAATAAGTTCAAAAAGAAAATAATACTTCTTTAACTGTGGATATCATATAGGATTTGCAATTTTAGAACATATTCTTTCCAGCAAAATATAATCGTTTTGCAGACTTTTGCGAAAAATATTTTCTCCCACAGGATATGAATTACCCAGTAAAAATAAGTTCCAAAGGCAAAATACAATTTTTAATGCCAGATAAGATAGACAAGATTTTTATTTCTAGAACGATTTTTTCTCCAGCACATTTTAATCGTTTTGCAAAGGTTTGCGTAAATAAATTTCTCCCAGACGATTTGAATTACACATTTAAAGTCAGTTCTAACAGCAATGTATACTTTTTTTGCCATACCTCATATTCAAGCATGCATTTCGGGAAAGATTTTTCACCAACAAATTGTTATTGGTTTGCAATCTTTAGCGCAAATAAAAGTTACTTCACACAGGACTCAAATTACGAAGTGAAAATAAGTTCAAAAAGAAAATAATACTTCTTTAACTGTGGATATCATATAGGATTTGCAATTTTAGAACATATTCTTTCCAGCAAAATATAATCGTTTTGCAGACTTTTGCGAAAAATATTTTCTCCCACAGGATATGAATTACCCAGTAAAAATAAGTTCCAAAGGCAAAATACAATTTTTAATGCCAGATAAGATAGACAAGATTTTTATTTCTAGAACGATTTTTTCTCCAGCACATTTTAATCGTTTTGCAAATGTTTGCGTAAATAAATTTCTCCCAGACGATTTGAATTACACATTTAAAGTCAGTTCTAACAGCAATGTATACTTTTTTGCCATACCTCATATTCAAGCATGCATTTCGGGAAAGATTTTTCACCAACAAATTGTTATTGGTTTGCAATCTTTAGCGCAAATAAAAGTTACTTCACACAGGACTCAAATTACGAAGTGAAAATAAGTTCAAAAAGAAAATAATACTTCTTTAACTGTGGATATCATATAGGATTTGCAATTTTAGAACATATTCTTTCCAGCAAAATATAATCGTTTTGCAGACGTTTGCGAAAAATATTTTCTCTCACAGGATATGAATTACCCAGTAAAAATAAGTTCCAAAGGCATAATACAATTTTTAATGCCAGATAAGATAGACAAGATTTGCATTTCTGGAACGATTTTTTCTCCAGCACATTTTAATCGTTTTGCAAACGTTTGCGTAAATAAATTTCTCCCAGACGATTTGAATTACACATTTAAAGTCAGTTCTAACAGCAATGTATACTTTTTTTGCCATACCTCATATTCAAGCATGCATTTCGGGAAAGATTTTTCACCAACAAATTGTTATTGGTTTGCAATCTTTAGCGCAAATAAAAGTTATTTTACACAGGACTCAAATTACGAAGTGAAAATAAGTTCAAAAAGAAAATAATACTTCTTTAATTGTGGATATCATATAGGATTTGCAATTTTAGAACATATTCTTTCCAGCAAAATATAATCGTTTTGCAGACGTTTGCGAAAAATATTTTCTCCCACAGGATATGAATTACCCAGTAAAAATAAGTTCCAAAGGCATAATACAATTTTTAATGCCAGATAAGATAGACAAGATTTGCATTTCTGGAACGATTTTTTCTCCAGCACATTTTAATCGTTTTGCAAACGTTTACGTAAATAAATTTCTCCCAGACGATTTGAATTACACAATTAAAGTCAGTTCTAACAGCAAAGTATACTTTTTTTGCCATACCTCATATTCAAGCTTGCATTTCGGGAAAGATTTTTCACCAACAAATTGTTATTGGTTTGCAATCTTTAGCGCAAATAAAAGTTATTTCACACAGGACTCAAATTACGAAGTGAAAATAAGTTCAAAAAGAAAATAATACTTCTTTAATTGTGGATATCATATATAGGATTTGCAATTTTAGAACATATTCTTTCCAGCAAAATATAATCGTTTTGCAGACGTTTGCGAAAAATATTTTCTCCCACAGGATATGAATTACCCAGTAAAAATAAGTTCCAAAGGCATATTACAATTTTTAATGCCAGATAAGATAGACAAGATTTGCATTTCTAGAACGATTTTTTCTCCAGCACATTTTAATCGTTTTGCAAACGTTTACGTAAATAAATTTCTCCCAGACGATTTGAAATACACATTTAAAGTCAGTTCTAACAGCAATGTATACTTTTTTTTCCATACCTCATATTCAAGCATGCATTTCGGGAAAGATATTTCACCAACAAATTGTTATTGGTTTGCAATCTTTAGCGCAAATAAAAGTAACTTCACACAGGACCCAAATTACGAAGTGAAAATAAGTTCAAAAAGAAAATAATACTTCTTTAATTGTGGTTATCATATAGGATTTGCAATTTTAGAACATATTCTTTCCAGCAAAATATAATCGTTTTGCAGACGTTGGCGAAAATTATTTTCTCCCACAGGATATGAATTACCAAGAAAAATAAGTTCCAAAGGCAAAATACAATTTTTAATGCCAGATTAGATAGACAAGATTTGTATTTCTAGAACGATTTTTTCTCCAGCACATTTTAATCGTTTTGCAAACGTTTGCGTAAATAAATTTCTCCCAGACGATTTTAATTACAGATTTAAAGTCAGTTCTAACAGCAATGTATACTTTTTTTGCCATACCTCATATTCAAGCATGCATTTCGGGAAAGATTTTTCACCAACAAATTGTTATTGGTTTGCAATCTTTAGCGCAAATAAAAGTTATTTCACACAGGACTCAAATTACGAAGTGAAAATAAGTTCAAAAAGAAAATAATACTTCTTTAATTGTGGATATCATATAGGATTTGCAATTTTAGAACATATTCTTTCCAGCAAAATATAATCGTTTTGCAGACGTTTGCGAAAAATATTTTCTCCCACAGGATATGAGTTACCCAGAAAAATAAGTTCCAAAGGCAAAATACAATTTTTAATGCCAGATAAGATAGACAAGATTTGTATTTCTGGAACGATTTATTCTCCAGCACATTTTAATCGTTTTGCAGACGAATGCGTAAATAAATTTCTCCCAGACGATTTGAATTACACATTTAAAGTCAGTTCTAACAGCAATGTATACTTTTTTTGCCATACCTCATATTCAAGCATGCATTTCGGGAAAGATTTTTCACCAACAAATTGTTATTGGTTTGCAATCTTTAGCGCAAATAAAAGTTACTTCACACAGGACTCAAATTACGAAGTGAAAATAAGTTCAAAAAGAAAATAATACTTCTTTAACTGTGGATATCATATAGGATTTGCAATTTTAGAACATATTCTTTCCAGCAAAATATAATCGTTTTGCAGACGTTTGCGAAAAATATTTTCTCCCACAGGATATGAATTACCCAGTAAAAATAAGTTCCAAAGGCAAAATACAATTTTTAATGCCAGATAAGATAGACAAGATTTGCATTTCTAGAACGATTTTTTCTCCAGCACATTTTAATCGTTTTTCAATTGTTTGCGTAAATAAATTTCTCCCAGACGATTTGAATTACACATTTAAAGTCAGTTCTAACAGCAATGTATACTTTTTTTGCCATACATCATATTCAAGCATGCATTTCGGGAAAGATTTTTCACCAACAAATTGTTATTGGTTTGCAATCTTTAGCGCAAATAAAAGTTATTTCACACAGGACTCAAATTACGAAGTGAAAATAAGTTCAAAAAGAAAATAATACTTCTTTAACTGTGGATATCATATAGGATTTGCAATTTTAGAACATATTCTTTCCAGCAAAATATAATCGTTTTGCAGACTTTTGCGAAAAATATTTTCTCCCACAGGATATGAATTACCCAGTAAAAATAAGTTCCAAAGGCAAAATACAATTTTTAATGCCAGATAAGATAGACAAGATTTTTATTTCTAGAACGATTTTTTCTCCAGCACATTTTAATCGTTTTGCAAAGGTTTGCGTAAATAAATTTCTCCCAGACGATTTGAATTACACATTTAAAGTCAGTTCTAACAGCAATGTATACTTTTTTTGCCATACCTCATATTCAAGCATGCATTTCGGGAAAGATTTTTCACCAACAAATTGTTATTGGTTTGCAATCTTTAGCGCAAATAAAAGTTACTTCACACAGGACTCAAATTACGAAGTGAAAATAAGTTCAAAAAGAAAATAATACTTCTTTAACTGTGGATATCATATAGGATTTGCAATTTTAGAACATATTCTTTCCAGCAAAATATAATCGTTTTGCAGACTTTTGCGAAAAATATTTTCTCCCACAGGATATGAATTACCCAGTAAAAATAAGTTCCAAAGGCAAAATACAATTTTTAATGCCAGATAAGATAGACAAGATTTTTATTTCTAGAACGATTTTTTCTCCAGCACATTTTAATCGTTTTGCAAATGTTTGCGTAAATAAATTTCTCCCAGACGATTTGAATTACACATTTAAAGTCAGTTCTAACAGCAATGTATACTTTTTTGCCATACCTCATATTCAAGCATGCATTTCGGGAAAGATTTTTCACCAACAAATTGTTATTGGTTTGCAATCTTTAGCGCAAATAAAAGTTACTTCACACAGGACTCAAATTACGAAGTGAAAATAAGTTCAAAAAGAAAATAATACTTCTTTAACTGTGGATATCATATAGGATTTGCAATTTTAGAACATATTCTTTCCAGCAAAATATAATCGTTTTGCAGACGTTTGCGAAAAATATTTTCTCTCACAGGATATGAATTACCCAGTAAAAATAAGTTCCAAAGGCATAATACAATTTTTAATGCCAGATAAGATAGACAAGATTTGCATTTCTGGAACGATTTTTTCTCCAGCACATTTTAATCGTTTTGCAAACGTTTGCGTAAATAAATTTCTCCCAGACGATTTGAATTACACATTTAAAGTCAGTTCTAACAGCAATGTATACTTTTTTTGCCATACCTCATATTCAAGCATGCATTTCGGGAAAGATTTTTCACCAACAAATTGTTATTGGTTTGCAATCTTTAGCGCAAATAAAAGTTACTTCACACAGGACTCAAATTACGAAGTGAAAATAAGTTCAAAAAGAAAATAATACTTCTTTAACTGTGGATATCATATAGGATTTGCAATTTTAGAACATATTCTTTCCAGCAAAATATAATCGTTTTGCAGACGTTTGCGAAAAATATTTTCTCCCACAGGATATGAATTACCCAGTAAAAATAAGTTCCAAAGGCATAATACAATTTTTAATGCCAGATAAGATAGACAAGATTTGCATTTCTGGAACGATTTTTTCTCCAGCACATTTTAATCGTTTTGCAAACGTTTGCGTAAATAAATTTCTCCCAGACGATTTGAATTACACATTTAAAGTCAGTTCTAACAGCAATGTATACTTTTTTTGCCATACCTCATATTCAAGCATGCATTTCGGGAAAGATTTTTCACCAACAAATTGTTATTGGTTTGCAATCTTTAGCGCAAATAAAAGTTATTTTACACAGGACTCAAATTACGAAGTGAAAATAAGTTCAAAAAGAAAATAATACTTCTTTAATTGTGGATATCATATAGGATTTGCAATTTTAGAACATATTCTTTCCAGCAAAATATAATCGTTTTGCAGACGTTTGCGAAAAATATTTTCTCCCACAGGATATGAATTACCCAGTAAAAATAAGTTCCAAAGGCATAATACAATTTTTAATGCCAGATAAGATAGACAAGATTTGCATTTCTGGAACGATTTTTTCTCCAGCACATTTTAATCGTTTTGCAAACGTTTACGTAAATAAATTTCTCCCAGACGATTTGAATTACACATTTAAAGTCAGTTCTAACAGCAATGTATACTTTTTTTGCCATACCTCATATTCAAGCATGCATTTCGGGAAAGATTTTTCACCAACAAATTGTTATTGGTTTGCAATCTTTAGCGCAAATAAAAGTTATTTTACACAGGACTCAAATTACGAAGTGAAAATAAGTTCAAAAAGAAAATAATACTTCTTTAACTGTGGATATCATATAGGATTTGCAATTTTAGAACATATTCTTTCCAGCAAAATATAATCGTTTTGCAGACGTTTGCGAAAAATATTTTCTCCCACGGGATATGAATTTCCCAGTAAAAATAAGTTCCAAAGGCATATTACAATTTTTAATGCCAGATAAGATAGACAAGATTTGCATTTCTAGAACGATTTTTTCTCCAGCACATTTTAATCGTTTTGCAAACGTTTACGTAAATAAATTTCTCCCAGACGATTTGAAATACACATTTAAAGTCAGTTCTAACAGCAATGTATACTTTTTTTGCCATACCTCATATTCAAGCATGCATTTCGGGAAAGATATTTCACCAACAAATTGTTATTGGTTTGCAATCTTTAGCGCAAATAAAAGTAACTTCACACAGGACCCAAATTACGAAGTGAAAATAAGTTCAAAAAGAAAATAATACTTCTTTAATTGTGGTTATCATATAGGATTTGCAATTTTAGAACATATTCTTTCCAGCAAAATATAATCGTTTTGCAGACGTTTGCCAAAATTATTTTCTCCCACAGGATATGAATTACCCAGTAAAAATAAGTTCCAAAGGCATAATACAATTTTTAATGCCAGATAAGATAGACAAGATTTGCATTTCTGGAACGATTTTTTCTCCAGCACATTTTAATCGTTTTGCAAACGTTTACGTAAATAAATTTCTCCCAGACGATTTGAATTACACATTTAAAGTCAGTTCTAACAGCAATGTATACTTTTTTTGCCATACCTCATATTCAAGCATGCATTTCGGGAAAGATTTTTCACCAACAAATTGTTATTGGTTTGCAATCTTTAGCGCAAATAAAAGTTATTTCACACAGGACTCAAATTACGAAGTGAAAATAAGTTCAAAAAGAAAATAATACTTCTTTAATTGTGGATATCATATAGGATTTGCAATTTTAGAACATATTCTTTCCAGCAAAATATAATCGTTTTGCAGACGTTTGCGAAAAATATTTTCTCCCACAGGATATGAATTACCCAGTAAAAATAAGTTCCAAAGGCAAAATACAATTTTTAATGCCAGATAAGATAGACAAGATTTGCATTTCTAGAACGATTTTTTCTCCAGCACATTTTAATCGTTTTGCAAATGTTTGCGTAAATAAATTTCTCCCAGACGATTTGAATTACACATTTAAAGTCAGTTCTAACAGCAATGTATACTTTTTTTGCCATACCTCATATTCAAGCATGCATTTCGGGAAAGATTTTTCACCAACAAATCGTTATTGGTTTGCAATCTTTAGCGCAAATAAAAGTTATTTTACACAGGACTCAAATTACGAAGTGAAAATAAGTTCAAAAAGAAAATAATACTTCTTTAACTGTGGATATCATATAGGATTTGCAATTTTAGAACATATTCTTTCCAAAAAATATAATCGTTTTGCAGACGTTTGCGAAAATTATTTTCTCCCACAGGATATGAATTACCCAGTAAAAATAAGTTCCAATGGCAAAATACAATTTTTAATGCCAGATAAGATAGACAAGATTTGCATTTCTGGAACGATTTTTTCTCCAGCACATTTTAATCGTTATACAAACGTTTGCGTAAATAAATTTCTCCCAGACGATTTGAATTACACATTTAAAGTCAGTTCTAACAGCAATGTATACTTTTTTTGCCATACCTCATATTCAAGCATGCATTTCGGGAAAGATTTTTCACCAACAAATTGTTATTGGTTTGCAATCTTTAGCGCAAATAAAAGTTATTTCACACAGGACTCAAATTACGAAGTGAAAATAAGTTCAAAAAGAAAATAATACTTCTTTAATTGTGGATATCATATAGGATTTGCAATTTTAGAACATATTCTTTCCAGCAAAATATAATCGTTTTGCAGACGTTTACGAAAAATATTTTCTCCCACAGGATACGAATTACCCAGTAAAAATAAGTTCCAAAGGCATAATACAATTTTTAATGCCAGATAAGATAGACAAGATTTGCATTTCTGGAACGATTTTTTCTCCAGCACATTTTAATCGTTTTGCAAACGTTTACGTAAATAAATTTCTCCCAGACGATTTGAATTGCACATTTAAAGTCAGTTCTAACAGCAATGTATACTTTTTTTGCCATACCTCATATTCAAGCATGCATTTCGGGAAAGATTTTTCACCAACAAATTGTTATTGGTTTGCAATCTTTAGCGCAAATATAAGTTATTTCACACAGGACTCAAATTACGAAGTGAAAATAAGTTCAAAAAGAAAATAATACTTCTTTAACTGTGGATATCATATAGGATTTGCAATTTTAGAACATATTCTTTACAGCAAAATATAATCGTTTTGCAGACGTTTTCGAAAAATATTTTCTCCCACAGGATATGAATTACCCAGTAAAAATAAGTTCCAAAGGCATAATACAATTTTTAATGCCAGATAAGATAGACAAGATTTGCATTTCTAGAACGATTTTTTCTCCAGCACATTTTAATCGTTTTGCAAACGTTTACGTAAATAAATTTCTCCCAGACGATTTGAAATACACATTTAAAGTCAGTTCTAACAGCAATGTGTACTTTTTTTTCCATACCTCATATTCAAGCATGCATTTCGGGAAAGATATTTCACCAACAAATTGTTATTGGTTTGCAATCTTTAGCGCAAATAAAAGTAACTTCACACAGGACCCAAATTACGAAGTGAAAATAAGTTCAAAAAGAAAATAATACTTCTTTAACTGTGGATATCATATAGGATTTGCAATTTTAGAACATATTCTTTCCAGCAAAATATAATCGTTTTGCAGACGTTTGCGAAAAATATTTTCTCCCACAGGATATGAATTACCTAGTAAAAATAAGTTCCAAAGGCATAATACAATTTTTAATGCCAGATAAGATAGACAAGATTTGCATTTCTGGAACGATTTTTTCTCCAGCACATTTTAATCGTTTTGCAAACGTTTGCGTAAATAAATTTCTCCCAGACGATTTGAATTACACATTTAAAGTCAGTTCTAACAGCAATGTATACTTTTTTTGCCATACCTCTTATTCAAGCATGCATTTCGGGAAAGATTTTTCACCAACAAATTGTTATTGGTTTGCAATCTTTAGCGCAAATAAAAGTTATTTTACACAGGACTCAAATTACGAAGTGAAAATAAGTTCAAAAAGAAAATAATACTTCTTTAACTGTGGATATCATATAGGATTTGCAATTTTAGAACATATTCTTTCCAGCAAAATATAATCGTTTTGCAGACGTTTGCGAAAAATATTTTCTCCCACAGGATATGAATTACCTAGTAAAAATAAGTTCCAAAGGCATAATACAATTTTTAATGCCAGATAAGATAGACAAGATTTGCATTTCTGGAACGATTTTTTCTCCAGCACATTTTAATCGTTTTGCAAACGTTTGCGTAAATAAATTTCTCCCAGACGATTTGAATTACACATTTAAAGTCAGTTCTAACAGCAATGTATACTTTTTTTGCCATACCTCATATTCAAGCATGCATTTCGGGAAAGATTTTTCACCAACAAATTGTTATTGGTTTGCAATCTTTAGCGCAAATAAAAGTTATTTTACACAGGACTCAAATTACGAAGTGAAAATAAGTTCAAAAAGAAAATAATACTTCTTTAATTGTGGATATCATATAGGATTTGCAATTTTAGAACATATTCTTTACAGCAAAATATAATCGTTTTGCAGACGTTTGCGAAAAATATTTTCTCCCACAGGATATGAATTACCTAGTAAAAATAAGTTCCAAAGGCATAATACAATTTTTAATGCCAGATAAGATAGACAAGATTTGCATTTCTGGAACGATTTTTTCTCCAGCACATTTTAATCGTTTTGCAAACGTTTGCGTAAATAAATTTCTCCCAGACGATTTGAATTACACATTTAAAGTCAGTTCTAACAGCAATGTATACTTTTTTTGCCATACCTCATATTCAAGCATGCATTTCGGGAAAGATTTTTCACCAACAAATTGTTATTGGTTTGCAATCTTTAGCGCAAATAAAAGTTATTTTACACAGGACTCAAATTACGAATTGAAAATAAGTTCAAAAAGAAAATAATACTTCTTTAACTGTGGATATCATATAGGATTTGCAATTTTAGAACATATTCTTTCCAGCAAAATATAATCGTTTTGCAGACGTTTGCGAAAAATATTTTCTCCCACAGGATATGAATTACCTAGTAAAAATAAGTTCCAAAGGCATAATACAATTTTTAATGCCAGATAAGATAGACAAGATTTGCATTTCTGGAACGATTTTTTCTCCAGCACATTTTAATCGTTTTGCAAACGTTTGCGTAAATAAATTTCTCCCAGACGATTTGAATTACACATTTAAAGTCAGTTCTAACAGCAATGTATACTTTTTTTGCCATACCTCATATTCAAGCATGCATTTCGGGAAAGATATTTCACCAACAAATTGTTATTGGTTTGCAATCTTTAGCGCAAATAAAAGTTATTTTACACAGGACTCAAATTACGAAGTGAAAATAAGTTCAAAAAGAAAATAATACTTCTTTAATTGTGGATATCATATAGGATTTGCAATTTTAGAACATATTCTTTCCAGCAAAATATAATCGTTTTGCAGACGTTTGCGAAAAATATTTTCTCCCACAGGATATGAATTACCCAGTAAAAATAAGTTCCAAAGGCATAATACAATTTTTAATGCCAGATAAGATAGACAAGATTTGCATTTCTGGAACGATTTTTTCTCCAGCACATTTTAATCGTTTTGCAAACGTTTACGTAAATAAATTTCTCCCAGACGATTTGAATTACACATTTAAAGTCAGTTCTAACAGCAATGTATACTTTTTTTGCCATACCTCATATTCAAGCATGCATTTCGGGAAAGATTTTTCACCAACAAATTGTTATTGGTTTGCAATCTTTAGCGCAAATAAAAGTTACTTCACACAGGACTCAAATTACGAAGTGAAAATAAGTTCAAAAAGAAAATAATACTTCTTTAATTGTGGATATCATATAGGATTTGCAATTTTAGAACATATTCTTTCCAGCAAAATATAATCGTTTTGCAGACGTTTGCGAAAAATATTTTCTCCCACAGGATATGAATTACCCAGTAAAAATAAGTTCCAAAGGCATATTACAATTTTTAATGCCAGATAAGATAGACAAGATTTGCATTTCTAGAACGATTTTTTCTCCAGCACATTTTAATCGTTTTGCAAACGTTTACGTAAATAAATTTCTCCCAGACGATTTGAAATACACATTTAAAGTCAGTTCTAACAGCAATGTATACTTTTTTTGCCATACCTCATATTCAAGCATGCATTTCGGGAAAGATATTTCACCAACAAATTGTTATTGGTTTGCAATCTTTAGCGCAAATAAAAGTAACTTCACACAGGACCCAAATTACGAAGTGAAAATAAGTTCAAAAAGAAAATAATACTTCTTTAACTGTGGATATCATATAGGATTTGCAATTTTAGAACATATTCTTTCCAGCAAAATATAATCTTTTTGCAGACGTTTGCGAAAAATATTCTCTCCCACAGGATATGAATTACCTAGTAAAAATAAGTTCCAAAGGCATAATACAATTTTTAATGCCAGATAAGATAGACAAGATTTGCATTTCTGGAACGATTTTTTCTCCAGCACATTTTAATCGTTTTGCAAACGTTTGCGTAAATAAATTTCTCCCAGACGATTTGAATTACACATTTAAAGTCAGTTCTAACAGCAATGTATACTTTTTTTGCCATACCTCATATTCAAGCATGCATTTCGGGAAAGATTTTTCACCAACAAATTGTTATTGGTTTGCAATCTTTAGCGCAAATAAAAGTTATTTTACACAGGACTCAAATTACGAAGTGAAAATAAGTTCAAAAAGAAAATAATACTTCTTTAATTGTGGATATCATATAGGATTTGCAATTTTAGAACATATTCTTTCCAGCAAAATATAATCGTTTTGCAGACGTTTGCGAAAAATATTTTCTCCCACAGGATATGAATTACCTAGTAAAAATAAGTTCCAAAGGCATAATACAATTTTTAATGCCAGATAAGATAGACAAGATTTGCATTTCTGGAACGATTTTTTCTCCAGCACATTTTAATCGTTTTGCAAACGTTTGCGTAAATAAATTTCTCCCAGACGATTTGAATTACACATTTAAAGTCAGTTCTAACAGCAATGTATACTTTTTTTGCCATACCTCATATTCAAGCATGCATTTCGGGAAAGATTTTTCACCAACAAATTGTTATTGGTTTGCAATCTTTAGCGCAAATAAAAGTTATTTTACACAGGACTCAAATTACGAAGTGAAAATAAGTTCAAAAAGAAAATAATACTTCTTTAATTGTGGATATCATATAGGATTTGCAATTTTAGAACATATTCTTTACAGCAAAATATAATCGTTTTGCAGACGTTTTCGAAAAATATTTTCTCCCACAGGATATGAATTACCCAGTAAAAATAAGTTCCAAAGGCATAATACAATTTTTAATGCCAGATAAGATAGACAAGATTTGCATTTCTAGAACGATTTTTTCTCCAGCACATTTTAATCGTTTTGCAAACGTTTACGTAAATAAATTTCTCCCAGACGATTTGAAATACACATTTAAAGTCAGTTCTAACAGCAATGTATACTTTTTTTTCCATACCTCATATTCAAGCATGCATTTCGGGAAAGATATTTCACCAACAAATTGTTATTGGTTTGCAATCTTTAGCGCAAATAAAAGTAACTTCACACAGGACCCAAATTACGAAGTGAAAATAAGTTCAAAAAGAAAATAATACTTCTTTAACTGTGGATATCATATAGGATTTGCAATTTTAGAACATATTCTTTCCAGCAAAATATAATCGTTTTGCAGACGTTTGCGAAAAATATTTTCTCCCACAGGATATGAATTACCTAGTAAAAATAAGTTCCAAAGGCATAATACAATTTTTAATGCCAGATAAGATAGACAAGATTTGCATTTCTGGAACGATTTTTTCTCCAGCACATTTTAATCGTTTTGCAAACGTTTGCGTAAATAAATTTCTCCCAGACGATTTGAATTACACATTTAAAGTCAGTTCTAACAGCAATGTATACTTTTTTTGCCATACCTCATATTCAAGCATGCATTTCGGGAAAGATTTTTCACCAACAAATTGTTATTGGTTTGCAATCTTTAGCGCAAATAAAAGTTATTTTACACAGGACTCAAAATACGAAGTGAAAATAAGTTCAAAAAGAAAATAATACTTCTTTAACTGTGGATATCATATAGGATTTGCAATTTTAGAACATATTCTTTCCAGCAAAATATAATCGTTTTGCAGACGTTTGCGAAAAATATTTTCTCCCACAGGATATGAATTACCTAGTAAAAATAAGTTCCAAAGGCATAATACAATTTTTAATGCCAGATAAGATAGACAAGATTTGCATTTCTGGAACGATTTTTTCTCCAGCACATTTTAATCGTTTTGCAAAGGTTTGCGTAAATAAATTTCTCCCAGACGATTTGAATTACACATTTAAAGTCAGTTCTAACAGCAATGTATACTTTTTTTGCCATACCTCATATTCAAGCATGCATTTCGGGAAAGATATTTCACCAACAAATTGTTATTGGTTTGCAATCTTTAGCGCAAATAAAAGTTATTTTACACAGGACTCAAATTACGAAGTGAAAATAAGTTCAAAAAGAAAATAATACTTCTTTAATTGTGGATATCATATAGGATTTGCAATTTTAGAACATATTCTTTCCAGCAAAATATAATCGTTTTGCAGACGTTTGCGAAAAATATTTTCTCCCACAGGATATGAATTACCCAGTAAAAATAAGTTCCAAAGGCATAATACAATTTTTAATGCCAGATAAGATAGACAAGATTTGCATTTCTGGAACGATTTTTTCTCCAGCACATTTTAATCGTTTTGCAAACGTTTACGTAAATAAATTTCTCCCAGACGATTTGAATTACACATTTAAAGTCAGTTCTAACAGCAATGTATACTTTTTTTGCCATACCTCATATTCAAGCATGCATTTCGGGAAAGATTTTTCACCAACAAATTGTTATTGGTTTGCAATCTTTAGCGCAAATAAAAGTTACTTCACACAGGACTCAAATTACGAAGTGAAAATAAGTTCAAAAAGAAAATAATACTTCTTTAATTGTGGATATCATATAGGATTTGCAATTTTAGAACATATTCTTTCCAGCAAAATATAATCGTTTTGCAGACGTTTGCGAAAAATATTTTCTCCCACAGGATATGAATTACCCAGTAAAAATAAGTTCCAAAGGCATATTACAATTTTTAATGCCAGATAAGATAGACAAGATTTGCATTTCTAGAACGATTTTTTCTCCAGCACATTTTAATCGTTTTGCAAACGTTTGCGTAAATAAATTTCTCCCAGACGATTTGAAATACAAATTTTAAGGCAGTTCTAACAGCAATGTATACTTTTTTTTCCATACCTCATATTCAAGCATGCATTTCGGGAAAGATATTTCACCAACAAATTGTTATTGGTTTGCAATCTTTAGCGCAAATAAAAGTAACTTCACACAGGACCCAAATTACGAAGTGAAAATAAGTTCAAAAAGAAAATAATACTTCTTTAATTGTGGTTATCATATAGCATTTGCAATTTTAGAACATATTCTTTCCAGAAAAATATAATCGTTTTGCAGACGTTTGCGAAAATTATTTTCTCCCAGAGGATATGAATTACCCAGTAAAAATAAGTTCCAATGGCAAAATACAATTTTTAATGCCAGATAAGATAGACAAGATTTGCATTTCTGGAACGATTTTTTCTCCAGCACATTTTAATCGTTATACAAACGTTTGCGTAAATAAATTTCTCCCAGACGATTTGAATTACACATTTAAAGTCAGTTCTAACAGCAATGTATACTTTTTTTGCCATACCTCATATTCAAGCATGCATTTCGGGAAAGATTTTTCACCAACAAATTGTTATTGGTTTGCAATCTTTAGCGCAAATAAAAGTTATTTCACACAGGACTCAAATTACGAAGTGAAAATAAGTTCAAAAAGAAAATAATACTTCTTTAACTGTGGATATCATATAGGATTTGCAATTTTAGAACATATTCTTTCCAGCAAAATATAATCGTTTTGCAGACGTGTGCGAAAAATATTTTCTCCCACAGGATATGAATTACCCAGTAAAAATAAGTTCCAAAGGCATAATACAATTTTTAATGCCAGATAAGATAGACAAGATTTGCATTTCTAGAACGATTTTTTCTCCAGCACATTTTAATCGTTTTGCAAATGTTTGCGTAAATAAATTTCTCCCAGACGATTTGAATTACACATTTAAAGTCAGTTCTAACAGCAATGTATACTTTTTTTGCCATACCTCATATTCAAGCATGCATTTCGGGAAAGTTTTTTCACCAACAAATTGTTATTGGTTTGCAATCTTTAGCGCAAATAAAAGTTACTTCACACAGGACTCAAATTACGAAGTGAAAATAAGTTCAAAAAGAAAATAATACTTCTTTAACTGTGGATATCATATAGGATTTGCAATTTTAGAACATATTCTTTCCAGCAAAATATAATCGTTTTGCAGACGTTTGCGAAAAATATTTTCTCCCACAGGATATGAATTACCCAGTAAAAATAAATTCCAAAGGCAAAATACAATTTTTAATTCCAGATAAGATAGACAAGATTTGCATTTCTAGAACGATTTTTTCTCCAGCACATTTTAATCGTTTTGCAAATGTTTGCGTAAATAAATTTCTCCCAGACGATTTGAATTACACATTTAAAGTCATTTCAAACAGCAATGTATACTTTTTTTGCCATACCTCATACTCAAGCATGCATTTCGGGAAAGATTTTTCACCAACAAATTGTTATTGGTTTGCAATCTTTAGCGCAAATAAAAGTTACTTCACACAGGACTCAAATTACGAAGTGAAAATAAGTTCAAAAAGAAAATAATACTTCTTTAACTGTGGATATCATATAGGATTTGCAATTTTAGAACATATTCTTTCCAGAAAAATATAATCGTTTTGAACACGTTTGCGATAAATATTTTCTCCCACAGGATATGAATTACCCAGTAAAAATAAGTTCCAAAGGCAAAATACAATTTTTAATTCCAGATAAGATAGACAAGATTTGCATTTCTAGAACGATTTTTTCTCCAGCACATTTTAATCGTTTTGCAAAGGTTTGCGTAAATAAATTTCTCCCAGACGATTTGAATTACACATTTAAAGTCATTTCAAACAGCAATGTATACTTTTTTTGCAATACCTCATACTCAAGCATGCATTTCGGGAAAGATTTTTCACCAACAAATTGTTATTGGTTTGCAATCTTTAGCGCAAATAAAAGTTACTTCACACAGGACTCAAATTACGAAGTGAAAATAAGTTCAAAAAGAAAATAATACTTCTTTAACTGTGGATATCATATAGGATTTGCAATTTTAGAACATATTCTTTCCAGCAAAATATAATCGTTTTGCAGACGTTTGCGAAAAATATTTTCTCCCACAGGATATGAATTACCTAGTAAAAATAAGTTCCAAAGGCATAATACAATTTTTAATGCCAGATAAGATAGACAAGATTTGCATTTCTGGAACGATTTTTTCTCCAGCACATTTTAATCGTTTTGCAAACGTTTGCGTAAATAAATTTCTCCCAGACGATTTGAATTACACATTTAAAGTCAGTTCTAACAGCAATGTATACTTTTTTTGCCATACCTCATATTCAAGCATGCATTTCGGGAAAGATTTTTCACCAACAAATTGTTATTGGTTTGCAATCTTTAGCGCAAATAAAAGTTATTTTACACAGGACTCAAATTACGAAGTGAAAATAAGTTCAAAAAGAAAATAATACTTCTTTAATTGTGGATATCATATAGGATTTGCAATTTTAGAACATATTCTTTACAGCAAAATATAATCGTTTTGCAGACGTTTGCGAAAAATATTTTCTCCCACAGGATATGAATTACCTAGTAAAAATAAGTTCCAAAGGCATAATACAATTTTTAATGCCAGATAAGATAGACAAGATTTGCATTTCTGGAACGATTTTTTCTCCAGCACATTTTAATCGTTTTGCAAACGTTTGCGTAAATAAATTTCTCCCAGACGATTTGAATTACACATTTAAAGTCAGTTCTAACAGCAATGTATACTTTTTTTGCCATACCTCATATTCAAGCATGCATTTCGGGAAAGATTTTTCACCAACAAATTGTTATTGGTTTGCAATCTTTAGCGCAAATAAAAGTTATTTTACACAGGACTCAAATTACGAATTGAAAATAAGTTCAAAAAGAAAATAATACTTCTTTAACTGTGGATATCATATAGGATTTGCAATTTTAGAACATATTCTTTCCAGCAAAATATAATCGTTTTGCAGACGTTTGCGAAAAATATTTTCTCCCACAGGATATGAATTACCTAGTAAAAATAAGTTCCAAAGGCATAATACAATTTTTAATGCCAGATAAGATAGACAAGATTTGCATTTCTGGAACGATTTTTTCTCCAGCACATTTTAATCGTTTTGCAAACGTTTGCGTAAATAAATTTCTCCCAGACGATTTGAATTACACATTTAAAGTCAGTTCTAACAGCAATGTATACTTTTTTTGCCATACCTCATATTCAAGCATGCATTTCGGGAAAGATATTTCACCAACAAATTGTTATTGGTTTGCAATCTTTAGCGCAAATAAAAGTTATTTTACACAGGACTCAAATTACGAAGTGAAAATAAGTTCAAAAAGAAAATAATACTTCTTTAATTGTGGATATCATATAGGATTTGCAATTTTAGAACATATTCTTTCCAGCAAAATATAATCGTTTTGCAGACGTTTGCGAAAAATATTTTCTCCCACAGGATATGAATTACCCAGTAAAAATAAGTTCCAAAGGCATAATACAATTTTTAATGCCAGATAAGATAGACAAGATTTGCATTTCTGGAACGATTTTTTCTCCAGCACATTTTAATCGTTTTGCAAACGTTTACGTAAATAAATTTCTCCCAGACGATTTGAATTACACATTTAAAGTCAGTTCTAACAGCAATGTATACTTTTTTTGCCATACCTCATATTCAAGCATGCATTTCGGGAAAGATTTTTCACCAACAAATTGTTATTGGTTTGCAATCTTTAGCGCAAATAAAAGTTACTTCACACAGGACTCAAATTACGAAGTGAAAATAAGTTCAAAAAGAAAATAATACTTCTTTAATTGTGGATATCATATAGGATTTGCAATTTTAGAACATATTCTTTCCAGCAAAATATAATCGTTTTGCAGACGTTTGCGAAAAATATTTTCTCCCACAGGATATGAATTACCCAGTAAAAATAAGTTCCAAAGGCATATTACAATTTTTAATGCCAGATAAGATAGACAAGATTTGCATTTCTAGAACGATTTTTTCTCCAGCACATTTTAATCGTTTTGCAAACGTTTACGTAAATAAATTTCTCCCAGACGATTTGAAATACACATTTAAAGTCAGTTCTAACAGCAATGTATACTTTTTTTGCCATACCTCATATTCAAGCATGCATTTCGGGAAAGATATTTCACCAACAAATTGTTATTGGTTTGCAATCTTTAGCGCAAATAAAAGTAACTTCACACAGGACCCAAATTACGAAGTGAAAATAAGTTCAAAAAGAAAATAATACTTCTTTAACTGTGGATATCATATAGGATTTGCAATTTTAGAACATATTCTTTCCAGCAAAATATAATCTTTTTGCAGACGTTTGCGAAAAATATTCTCTCCCACAGGATATGAATTACCTAGTAAAAATAAGTTCCAAAGGCATAATACAATTTTTAATGCCAGATAAGATAGACAAGATTTGCATTTCTGGAACGATTTTTTCTCCAGCACATTTTAATCGTTTTGCAAACGTTTGCGTAAATAAATTTCTCCCAGACGATTTGAATTACACATTTAAAGTCAGTTCTAACAGCAATGTATACTTTTTTTGCCATACCTCATATTCAAGCATGCATTTCGGGAAAGATTTTTCACCAACAAATTGTTATTGGTTTGCAATCTTTAGCGCAAATAAAAGTTATTTTACACAGGACTCAAATTACGAAGTGAAAATAAGTTCAAAAAGAAAATAATACTTCTTTAATTGTGGATATCATATAGGATTTGCAATTTTAGAACATATTCTTTCCAGCAAAATATAATCGTTTTGCAGACGTTTGCGAAAAATATTTTCTCCCACAGGATATGAATTACCTAGTAAAAATAAGTTCCAAAGGCATAATACAATTTTTAATGCCAGATAAGATAGACAAGATTTGCATTTCTGGAACGATTTTTTCTCCAGCACATTTTAATCGTTTTGCAAACGTTTGCGTAAATAAATTTCTCCCAGACGATTTGAATTACACATTTAAAGTCAGTTCTAACAGCAATGTATACATTTTTTGCCATACCTCATATTCAAGCATGCATTTCGGGAAAGATTTTTCACCAACAAATTGTTATTGGTTTGCAATCTTTAGCGCAAATAAAAGTTATTTTACACAGGACTCAAATTACGAAGTGAAAATAAGTTCAAAAAGAAAATAATACTTCTTTAATTGTGGATATCATATAGGATTTGCAATTTTAGAACATATTCTTTACAGCAAAATATAATCGTTTTGCAGACGTTTTCGAAAAATATTTTCTCCCACAGGATATGAATTACCCAGTAAAAATAAGTTCCAAAGGCATAATACAATTTTTAATGCCAGATAAGATAGACAAGATTTGCATTTCTAGAACGATTTTTTCTCCAGCACATTTTAATCGTTTTGCAAACGTTTACGTAAATAAATTTCTCCCAGACGATTTGAAATACACATTTAAAGTCAGTTCTAACAGCAATGTATACTTTTTTTTCCATACCTCATATTCAAGCATGCATTTCGGGAAAGATATTTCACCAACAAATTGTTATTGGTTTGCAATCTTTAGCGCAAATAAAAGTAACTTCACACAGGACCCAAATTACGAAGTGAAAATAAGTTCAAAAAGAAAATAATACTTCTTTAACTGTGGATATCATATAGGATTTGCAATTTTAGAACATATTCTTTCCAGCAAAATATAATCGTTTTGCAGACGTTTGCGAAAAATATTTTCTCCCACAGGATATGAATTACCTAGTAAAAATAAGTTCCAAAGGCATAATACAATTTTTAATGCCAGATAAGATAGACAAGATTTGCATTTCTGGAACGATTTTTTCTCCAGCACATTTTAATCGTTTTGCAAACGTTTGCGTAAATAAATTTCTCCCAGACGATTTGAATTACACATTTAAAGTCAGTTCTAACAGCAATGTATACTTTTTTTGCCATACCTCATATTCAAGCATGCATTTCGGGAAAGATTTTTCACCAACAAATTGTTATTGGTTTGCAATCTTTAGCGCAAATAAAAGTTATTTTACACAGGACTCAAATTACGAAGTGAAAATAAGTTCAAAAAGAAAATAATACTTCTTTAACTGTGGATATCATATAGGATTTGCAATTTTAGAACATATTCTTTCCAGCAAAATATAATCGTTTTGCAGACGTTTGCGAAAAATATTTTCTCCCACAGGATATGAATTACCTAGTAAAAATAAGTTCCAAAGGCATAATACAATTTTTAATGCCAGATAAGATAGACAAGATTTGCATTTCTGGAACGATTTTTTCTCCAGCACATTTTAATCGTTTTGCAAACGTTTGCGTAAATAAATTTCTCCCAGACGATTTGAATTACACATTTAAAGTCAGTTCTAACAGCAATGTATACTTTTTTTGCCATACCTCATATTCAAGCATGCATTTCGGGAAAGATATTTCACCAACAAATTGTTATTGGTTTGCAATCTTTAGCGCAAATAAAAGTTATTTTACACAGGACTCAAATTACGAAGTGAAAATAAGTTCAAAAAGAAAATAATACTTCTTTAATTGTGGATATCATATAGGATTTGCAATTTTAGAACATATTCTTTCCAGCAAAATATAATCGTTTTGCAGACGTTTGCGAAAAATATTTTCTCCCACAGGATATGAATTACCCAGTAAAAATAAGTTCCAAAGGCATAATACAATTTTTAATGCCAGATAAGATAGACAAGATTTGCATTTCTGGAACGATTTTTTCTCCAGCACATTTTAATCGTTTTGCAAACGTTTACGTAAATAAATTTCTCCCAGACGATTTGAATTACACATTTAAAGTCAGTTCTAACAGCAATGTATACTTTTTTTGCCATACCTCATATTCAAGCATGCATTTCGGGAAAGATTTTTCACCAACAAATTGTTATTGGTTTGCAATCTTTAGCGCAAATAAAAGTTACTTCACACAGGACTCAAATTACGAAGTGAAAATAAGTTCAAAAAGAAAATAATACTTCTTTAATTGTGGATATCATATAGGATTTGCAATTTTAGAACATATTCTTTCCAGCAAAATATAATCGTTTTGCAGACGTTTGCGAAAAATATTTTCTCCCACAGGATATGAATTACCCAGTAAAAATAAGTTCCAAAGGCATATTACAATTTTTAATGCCAGATAAGATAGACAAGATTTGCATTTCTAGAACGATTTTTTCTCCAGCACATTTTAATCGTTTTGCAAACGTTTGCGTAAATAAATTTCTCCCAGACGATTTGAAATACACATTTAAAGTCAGTTCTAACAGCAATGTATACTTTTTTTTCCATACCTCATATTCAAGCATGCATTTCGGGAAAGATATTTCACCAACAAATTGTTATTGGTTTGCAATCTTTAGCGCAAATAAAAGTAACTTCACACAGGACCCAAATTACGAAGTGAAAATAAGTTCAAAAAGAAAATAATACTTCTTTAATTGTGGTTATCATATAGCATTTGCAATTTTAGAACATATTCTTTCCAGAAAAATATAATCGTTTTGCAGACGTTTGCGAAAATTATTTTCTCCCAGAGGATATGAATTACCCAGTAAAAATAAGTTCCAATGGCAAAATACAATTTTTAATGCCAGATAAGATAGACAAGATTTGCATTTCTGGAACGATTTTTTCTCCAGCACATTTTAATCGTTATACAAACGTTTGCGTAAATAAATTTCTCCCAGACGATTTGAATTACACATTTAAAGTCAGTTCTAACAGCAATGTATACTTTTTTTGCCATACCTCATATTCAAGCATGCATTTCGGGAAAGATTTTTCACCAACAAATTGTTATTGGTTTGCAATCTTTAGCGCAAATAAAAGTTATTTCACACAGGACTCAAATTACGAAGTGAAAATAAGTTCAAAAAGAAAATAATACTTCTTTAACTGTGGATATCATATAGGATTTGCAATTTTAGAACATATTCTTTCCAGCAAAATATAATCGTTTTGCAGACGTGTGCGAAAAATATTTTCTCCCACAGGATATGAATTACCCAGTAAAAATAAGTTCCAAAGGCATAATACAATTTTTAATGCCAGATAAGATAGACAAGATTTGCATTTCTAGAACGATTTTTTCTCCAGCACATTTTAATCGTTTTGCAAATGTTTGCGTAAATAAATTTCTCCCAGACGATTTGAATTACACATTTAAAGTCAGTTCTAACAGCAATGTATACTTTTTTTGCCATACCTCATATTCAAGCATGCATTTCGGGAAAGTTTTTTCACCAACAAATTGTTATTGGTTTGCAATCTTTAGCGCAAATAAAAGTTACTTCACACAGGACTCAAATTACGAAGTGAAAATAAGTTCAAAAAGAAAATAATACTTCTTTAACTGTGGATATCATATAGGATTTGCAATTTTAGAACATATTCTTTCCAGCAAAATATAATCGTTTTGCAGACGTTTGCGAAAAATATTTTCTCCCACAGGATATGAATTACCCAGTAAAAATAAGTTCCAAAGGCAAAATACAATTTTTAATTCCAGATAAGATAGACAAGATTTGCATTTCTAGAACGATTTTTTCTCCAGCACATTTTAATCGTTTTGCAAATGTTTGCGTAAATAAATTTCTCCCAGACGATTTGAATTACACATTTAAAGTCATTTCAAACAGCAATGTATACTTTTTTTGCCATACCTCATACTCAAGCATGCATTTCGGGAAAGATTTTTCACCAACAAATTGTTATTGGTTTGCAATCTTTAGCGCAAATAAAAGTTACTTCACACAGGACTCAAATTACGAAGTGAAAATAAGTTCAAAAAGAAAATAATACTTCTTTAACTGTGGATATCATATAGGATTTGCAATTTTAGAACATATTCTTTCCAGAAAAATATAATCGTTTTGCAGACGTTTGCGATAAATATTTTCTCCCACAGGATATGAATTACCCAGTAAAAATAAGTTCCAAAGGCAAAATACAATTTTTAATTCCAGATAAGATAGACAAGATTTGCATTTCTAGAACGATTTTTTCTCCAGCACATTTTAATCGTTTTGCAAAGGTTTGCGTAAATAAATTTCTCCCAGACGATTTGAATTACACATTTAAAGTCATTTCAAACAGCAATGTATACTTTTTTTGCAATACCTCATACTCAAGCATGCATTTCGGGAAAGATTTTTCACCAACAAATTGTTATTGGTTTGCAATCTTTAGCGCAAATAAAAGTTACTTCACACAGGACTCAAATTACGAAGTGAAAATAAGTTCAAAAAGAAAATAATACTTCTTTAACTGTGGATATCATATAGGATTTGCAATTTTAGAACATATTCTTTCCAGCAAAATATAATCGTTTTGCAGACGTTTGTGAAAAATATTTTCTCCCACAGGATATGAATTACCCAGTAAAAATAAGTTCCAAAGGCAAAATACAATTTTTAATTCCAGATAAGATAGACAAGATTTGCATTTCTGGAACGATTTTTTCTCCAGCACATTTTAATCGTTTTGCAAATGTTTGCGTAAATAAATTTCTCCCAGACGATTTGAATTACACATTTAAAGTCATTTCAAACAGCAATGTATACTTTTTTTGCCATACCTCATACTCAAGCATGCATTTCGGGAAAGATTTTTCACCAACAAATTGTTATTGGTTTGCAATCTTTAGCGCAAATAAAAGTTACTTCACACAGGACTCAAATTACGAAGTGAAAATAAGTTCAAAAAGAAAATAATACTTCTTTAACTGTGGATATCATATAGGATTTGCAATTTTAGAACATATTCTTTCCAGAAAAATATAATCGTTTTGCAGACGTTTGCGATAAATATTTTCTCCCACAGGATATGAATTACCCAGTAAAAATAAGTTCCAAAGGCAAAATACAATTTTTAATTCCAGATAAGATAGACAAGATTTGCATTTCTAGAACGATTTTTTCTCCAGCACATTTTAATCGTTTTGCAAATGTTTGCGTAAATAAATTTCTCCCAGACGATTTGAATTACACATTTAAAGTCATTTCAAACAGCAATGTATACTTTTTTTGCCATACCTCATACTCAAGCATGCATTTCGGGAAAGATTTTTCACCAACAAATTGTTATTGGTTTGCAATCTTTAGCGCAAATAAAAGTTACTTCACACAGGACTCAAATTACGAAGTGAAAATAAGTTCAAAAAGAAAATAATACTTCTTTAACTGTGGATATCATATAGGATTTGCAATTTTAGAACATATTCTTTCCAGCAAAATATAATCGTTTTGCAGACGTTTGCGAAAAATACTTTCTCCTACAGGATATGAATTACCCAGTAAAAATAATTTCCAAAGGCAAAATACAATTTTTAATGCCAGATTAGATAGACAAGATTTGCATTTCTAGAACGATTTTTTCTCCAGCACATTTAAATCGTTTTGCATACGTTTGCGTAAATAAATTTCTCCCAGACGATTTGAATTACACATTTAAAGTCAGTTCTAACAGCAATGTATACTTTTTTTGCCATACCTCATATTCAAGCATGCATTTCGGGAAAGATATTTCACCAACAAATTGTTATTGGTTTGCAATCTTTAGCGCAAATAAAAGTTATTTTACACAGGACTCAAATTACGAAGTGAAAATAAGTTCAAAAAGAAAATAATACTTCTTTAATTGTGGATATCATATAGGATTTGCAATTTTAGAACATATTCTTTCCAGCAAAATATAATCGTTTTGCAGACGTTTGCGAAAAATATTTTCTCCCACAGGATATGAATTACCCAGTAAAAATAAGTTCCAAAGGCATAATACAATTTTTAATGCCAGATAAGATAGACAAGATTTGCATTTCTGGAACGATTTTTTCTCCAGCACATTTTAATCGTTTTGCAAACGTTTACGTAAATAAATTTCTCCCAGACGATTTGAATTACACATTTAAAGTCAGTTCTAACAGCAATGTATACTTTTTTTGCCATACCTCATATTCAAGCATGCATTTCGGGAAAGATTTTTCACCAACAAATTGTTATTGGTTTGCAATCTTTAGCGCAAATAAAAGTTACTTCAAACAGGACTCAAATTACGAAGTGAAAATAAGTTCAAAAAGAAAATAATACTTCTTTAATTGTGGATATCATATAGGATTTGCAATTTTAGAACATATTCTTTCCAGCAAAATATAATCGTTTTGCAGACGTTTGCGAAAAATATTTTCTCCCACAGGATATGAATTACCCAGTAAAAATAAGTTCCAAAGGCATATTACAATTTTTAATGCCAGATAAGATAGACAAGATTTGCATTTCTAGAACGATTTTTTCTCCAGCACATTTTAATCGTTTTGCAAACGTTTGCGTAAATAAATTTCTCCCAGACGATTTGAAATACACATTTAAAGTCAGTTCTAACAGCAATGTATACTTTTTTTTCCATACCTCATATTCAAGCATGCATTTCGGGAAAGATATTTCACCAACAAATTGTTATTGGTTTGCAATCTTTAGCGCAAATAAAAGTAACTTCACACAGGACCCAAATTACGAAGTGAAAATAAGTTCAAAAAGAAAATAATACTTCTTTAATTGTGGTTATCATATAGCATTTGCAATTTTAGAACATATTCTTTCCAGAAAAATATAATCGTTTTGCAGACGTTTGCGAAAATTATTTTCTCCCAGAGGATATGAATTACCCAGTAAAAATAAGTTCCAATGGCAAAATACAATTTTTAATGCCAGATAAGATAGACAAGATTTGCATTTCTGGAACGATTTTTTCTCCAGCACATTTTAATCGTTATACAAACGTTTGCGTAAATAAATTTCTCCCAGACGATTTGAATTACACATTTAAAGTCAGTTCTAACAGCAATGTATACTTTTTTTGCCATACCTCATATTCAAGCATGCATTTCGGGAAAGATTTTTCACCAACAAATTGTTATTGGTTTGCAATCTTTAGCGCAAATAAAAGTTATTTCACACAGGACTCAAATTACGAAGTGAAAATAAGTTCAAAAAGAAAATAATACTTCTTTAACTGTGGATATCATATAGGATTTGCAATTTTAGAACATATTCTTTCCAGCAAAATATAATCGTTTTGCAGACGTGTGCGAAAAATATTTTCTCCCACAGGATATGAATTACCCAGTAAAAATAAGTTCCAAAGGCATAATACAATTTTTAATGCCAGATAAGATAGACAAGATTTGCATTTCTAGAACGATTTTTTCTCCAGCACATTTTAATCGTTTTGCAAATGTTTGCGTAAATAAATTTCTCCCAGACGATTTGAATTACACATTTAAAGTCAGTTCTAACAGCAATGTATACTTTTTTTGCCATACCTCATATTCAAGCATGCATTTCGGGAAAGTTTTTTCACCAACAAATTGTTATTGGTTTGCAATCTTTAGCGCAAATAAAAGTTACTTCACACAGGACTCAAATTACGAAGTGAAAATAAGTTCAAAAAGAAAATAATACTTCTTTAACTGTGGATATCATATAGGATTTGCAATTTTAGAACATATTCTTTCCAGCAAAATATAATCGTTTTGCAGACGTTTGCGAAAAATATTTTCTCCCACAGGATATGAATTACCCAGTAAAAATAAGTTCCAAAGGCAAAATACAATTTTTAATTCCAGATAAGATAGACAAGATTTGCATTTCTAGAACGATTTTTTCTCCAGCACATTTTAATCGTTTTGCAAATGTTTGCGTAAATAAATTTCTCCCAGACGATTTGAATTACACATTTAAAGTCATTTCAAACAGCAATGTATACTTTTTTTGCCATACCTCATACTCAAGCATGCATTTCGGGAAAGATTTTTCACCAACAAATTGTTATTGGTTTGCAATCTTTAGCGCAAATAAAAGTTACTTCACACAGGACTCAAATTACGAAGTGAAAATAAGTTCAAAAAGAAAATAATACTTCTTTAACTGTGGATATCATATAGGATTTGCAATTTTAGAACATATTCTTTCCAGAAAAATATAATCGTTTTGCAGACGTTTGCGATAAATATTTTCTCCCACAGGATATGAATTACCCAGTAAAAATAAGTTCCAAAGGCAAAATACAATTTTTAATTCCAGATAAGATAGACAAGATTTGCATTTCTAGAACGATTTTTTCTCCAGCACATTTTAATCGTTTTGCAAAGGTTTGCGTAAATAAATTTCTCCCAGACGATTTGAATTACACATTTAAAGTCATTTCAAACAGCAATGTATACTTTTTTTGCAATACCTCATACTCAAGCATGCATTTCGGGAAAGATTTTTCACCAACAAATTGTTATTGGTTTGCAATCTTTAGCGCAAATAAAAGTTACTTCACACAGGACTCAAATTACGAAGTGAAAATAAGTTCAAAAAGAAAATAATACTTCTTTAACTGTGGATATCATATAGGATTTGCAATTTTAGAACATATTCTTTCCAGCAAAATATAATCGTTTTGCAGACGTTTGTGAAAAATATTTTCTCCCACAGGATATGAATTACCCAGTAAAAATAAGTTCCAAAGGCAAAATACAATTTTTAATTCCAGATAAGATAGACAAGATTTGCATTTCTGGAACGATTTTTTCTCCAGCACATTTTAATCGTTTTGCAAATGTTTGCGTAAATAAATTTCTCCCAGACGATTTGAATTACACATTTAAAGTCATTTCAAACAGCAATGTATACTTTTTTTGCCATACCTCATACTCAAGCATGCATTTCGGGAAAGATTTTTCACCAACAAATTGTTATTGGTTTGCAATCTTTAGCGCAAATAAAAGTTACTTCACACAGGACTCAAATTACGAAGTGAAAATAAGTTCAAAAAGAAAATAATACTTCTTTAACTGTGGATATCATATAGGATTTGCAATTTTAGAACATATTCTTTCCAGAAAAATATAATCGTTTTGCAGACGTTTGCGATAAATATTTTCTCCCACAGGATATGAATTACCCAGTAAAAATAAGTTCCAAAGGCAAAATACAATTTTTAATTCCAGATAAGATAGACAAGATTTGCATTTCTAGAACGATTTTTTCTCCAGCACATTTTAATCGTTTTGCAAATGTTTGCGTAAATAAATTTCTCCCAGACGATTTGAATTACACATTTAAAGTCATTTCAAACAGCAATGTATACTTTTTTTGCCATACCTCATACTCAAGCATGCATTTCGGGAAAGATTTTTCACCAACAAATTGTTATTGGTTTGCAATCTTTAGCGCAAATAAAAGTTACTTCACACAGGACTCAAATTACGAAGTGAAAATAAGTTCAAAAAGAAAATAATACTTCTTTAACTGTGGATATCATATAGGATTTGCAATTTTAGAACATATTCTTTCCAGCAAAATATAATCGTTTTGCAGACGTTTGCGAAAAATACTTTCTCCTACAGGATATGAATTACCCAGTAAAAATAATTTCCAAAGGCAAAATACAATTTTTAATGCCAGATTAGATAGACAAGATTTGCATTTCTAGAACGATTTTTTCTCCAGCACATTTAAATCGTTTTGCATACGTTTGCGTAAATAAATTTCTCCCAGACGATTTGAATTACACATTTAAAGTCAGTTCTAACAGCAATGTATACTTTTTTTGCCATACCTCATATTCAAGCATGCATTTCGGGAAAGATTTTTCACCAACAAATTGTTATTGGTTTGCAATCTTTAGCGCAAATAAAAGTTATTTCACACAGGACTCAAATTACGAAGTGAAAATAAGTTCAAAAAGAAAATAATACTTCTTTAATTGTGGATATCATATAGGATTTGCAATTTTAGAACATATTCTTTACAGCAAAATATAATCGTTTTGCAGACGTTTTCGAAAAATATTTTCTCCCACAGGATATGAATTACCCAGTAAAAATAAGTTCCAAAGGCATAATACAATTTTTAATGCCAGATAAGATAGACAAGATTTGCATTTCTAGAACGATTTTTTCTCCAGCACATTTTAATCGTTTTGCAAACGTTTACGTAAATAAATTTCTCCCAGACGATTTGAAATACACATTTAAAGTCAGTTCTAACAGCAATGTATACTTTTTTTGCCATACCTCATATTCAAGCATGCATTTCGGGAAAGATATTTCACCAACAAATTGTTATTGGTTTGCAATCTTTAGCGCAAATAAAAGTAACTTCACACAGGACCCAAATTACGAAGTGAAAATAAGTTCAAAAAGAAAATAATACTTCTTTAATTGTGGTTATCATATAGGATTTGCAATTTTAGAACATATTCTTTCCAGCAAAATATAATCGTTTTGCAGACGTTTGCGAAAAATATTTTCTCCCACAGGATATGAATTACCAAGAAAAATAAGTTCCAAAGGCAAAATACAATTTTTAATGCCAAATTAGATAGACAAGATTAGTATTTCTAGAACGATTTTTTCTCCAGCACATTTTAATCGTTTTGCAAACGTTTGCGTAAATAAATTTCTCCCAGACGATTTTAATTACAGATTTAAAGTCAGTTCTAACAGCAATGTATACTTTTTTTGCCATACATCATATTCAAGCATGCATTTCGGGAAAGATTTTTCACCAACAAATTGTTATTGGTTTGCAATCTTTAGCGCAAATAAAAGTTATTTCACTCAGGACTCAAATAACGAAGTGAAAATAAGTTCAAAAAGAAAATAATACTTCTTTAATTGTGGATATCATATAGGATTTGCAATTTTAGAACATATTCTTTCCAGCAAAATATAATCGTTTTGCAGACGTTTGCGAAAAATATTTTCTCCCACAGGATATGAGTTACCCAGAAAAATAAGTTCCAAAGGCAAAATACAATTTTTAATGCCAGATAAGATAGACAAGATTTGCATTTCTGGAACGATTTTTTCTCCAGCACATTTTAATCGTTTTGCAAACGTTTGCGTAAATAAATTTCTCCCAGACGATTTGAATTACACATTTAAAGTCAGTTCTAACAGCAATGTATACTTTTTTTGCCATACCTCATATTCAAGCATGCATTTCGGGAAAGATTTTTCACCAACAAATTGTTATTGGTTTGCAATCTTTAGCGCAAATAAAAGTTATTTCACACAGGACTCAAATTACGAAGCGAAAATAAGTTCAAAAAGAAAATAATACTTCTTTAACTGTGGATATCATATAGGATTTGCAATTTTAGAACATATTCTTTCCAGCAAAATATAATCGTTTTGCAGACGTTTGCGAAAAATATTTTCTCCCACAGGATATGAGTTACCCAGTAAAAATAAGTTCGAAAGGCATAATACAATTTTTAATGCCAGATAAGATAGACAAGATTTGCATTTCTGGAACGATTTTTTCTCCAGCACATTTTAATCGTTTTGCAAACGTTTACGTAAATAAATTTCTCCCAGACGATTTGAATTACACATTTAAAGTCAGTTCTAACAGCAATGTATACTTTTTTTGCCATACCTCATATTCAAGCATGCATTTCGGGAAAGATTTTTCACCAACAAATTGTTATTGGTTTGCAATCTTTAGCGCAAATAAAAGTTATTTCACACAGGACTCAAATTACGAAGTGAAAATAAGTTCAAAAAGAAAATAATACTTCTTTAATTGTGGATATCATATAGGATTTGCAATTTTAGAAATTATTCTCTCCAGCTAAATATAATCGTTTTGCAGACGTTTGCGAAAAATATTTTCTCCCACAGGATATGAATTACCCAGAAAAATTAGTTCCAAAGGCAAAATACAATTTTTAATGCCAGATAAGATAGACAAGATTTGCATTTCTGGAACGATTTTTTCTCCAGCACATTTTAATCGTTTTGCAAACGTTTGCGTAAATAAATTTCTCCCAGACGATTTGAATTACACATTTAAAGTCAGTTCTAACAGCAATGTATACCTTTTTTGCCATACCTCATATTCAAGCATGCATTTCGGGAAAGATTTTTCACCAACAATTTGTTATTGGTTGGCAATCTTTAGCGCAAATAAAAGTTATTTTACACAGGACTCAAATTACGAAGTGAAAATAAGTTCAAAAAGAAAATAATACTTCTTTAATTGTGGATATCATATAGGATTTGCAATTTTAGAACATATTCTTTCCAGCAAAATATAATCGTTTTGCAGACGTTTGCGAAAAATATTTTCGCCCACAGGATATGAGTTACCCAGTAAAAATAAGTTCCAAAGGCATAATACAATTTTTAATGCCAGATAAGATAGACAAGATTTGCATTTCTGGAAAGATTTTTTCTCCAGCACATTTTAATCGTTTTGCAAACGTTTACGTAAATAAATTTCTCCCAGACGATTTGAATTACACATTTAAAGTCAGTTCTAACAGCAATGTATACTTTTTTTGCCATACCTCATATTCAAGCATGCATTTCGGGAAAGATTTTTCACCAACAAATTGTTATTGGTTTGCAATCTTTAGCGCAAATAAAAGTTATTTTACACAGGACTCAAATTACGAAGTGAAAATAAGTTCAAAAAGAAAATAATACTTCTTTAACTGTGGATATCATATAGGATTTGCAATTTTAGAACATATTCTTTCCAGCAAAATATAATCGTTTTGCAGACGTTTGCGAAAAATATTTTCTCCCACAGGATATGAATTACCCAGTAAAAATAAGTTCCAAAGGCAAAATACAATTTTTAATGCCAGATTAGATAGACAAGATTTGCATTTCTAGAACGATTTTTTCTCCAGCACATTTAAATCGTTTTGCATACGTTTGCGTAAATAAATTTCTCCCAGACGATTTGAATTACACATTTAAAGTCAGTTCTAACAGCAATGTATACTTTTTTTGCCATACCTCATATTCAAGCATGCATTTCGGGAAAGATTTTTCACCAACAAATTGTTATTGGTTTGCAATCTTTAGCGCAAATAAAAGTTATTTCACACAGGACTCAAATTACGAAGTGAAAATAAGTTCAAAAAGAAAATAATACTTCTTTAATTGTGGATATCATATAGGATTTGCAATTTTAGAACATATTCTTTCCAGCAAAATATAATCGTTTTGCAGACGTTTGCGAAAAATATTTTCTCCCACAGGATATGAATTACCCAGTAAAAATAAGTTCCAAAGGCATAATACAATTTTTAATGCCAGATAAGATAGACAAGATTTGCATTTCTAGAACGATTTTTTCTCCAGCACATTTTAATCGTTTTGCAAACGTTTACGTAAATAAATTTCTCCCAGACGATTTGAAATACACATTTAAGTCAGTTCTAACAGCAATGTATACTTTTTTTGCCATACCTCATATTCAAGCATGCATTTCGGGAAAGATTTTTCACCAACAAATTGTTATTGGTTTGCAATCTTTAGCGCAAATAAAAGTAACTTCACACAGGACCCAAATTACGAAGTGAAAATAAGTTCAAAAAGAAAATAATACTTCTTTAACTGTGGATATCATATAGGATTTGCAATTTTAGAACATATTCTTTCCAGCAAAATATAATCTTTTTGCAGACGTTTGCGAAAAATATTCTCTCCCACAGGATATGAATTACCTAGTAAAAATAAGTTCCAAAGGCATAATACAATTTTTAATGCCAGATAAGATAGACAAGATTTGCATTTCTGGAACGATTTTTTCTCCAGCACATTTTAATCGTTTTGCAAACGTTTGCGTAAATAAATTTCTCCCAGACGATTTGAATTACACATTTAAAGTCAGTTCTAACAGCAATGTATACTTTTTTTGCCATACCTCATATTCAAGCATGCATTTCGGGAAAGATTTTTCACCAACAAATTGTTATTGGTTTGCAATCTTTAGCGCAAATAAAAGTTATTTTACACAGGACTCAAATTACGAAGTGAAAATAAGTTCAAAAAGAAAATAATACTTCTTTAATTGTGGATATCATATAGGATTTGCAATTTTAGAACATATTCTTTCCAGCATAATATAATCGTTTTGCAGACGTTTGCGAAAAATATTTTCTCCCATAGGATATGAATTACCCAGAAAAATAAGTTCCAAAGGCAAAATACAATTTTTAATGCCAGATAAGATAGACAAGATTTGCATTTCTGGAACGATTTTTTCTCCAGCACATTTTAATCGTTTTGCAAACGTTTACGTAAATAAATTTCTCCCAGACGATTTGAATTACACATTTAAAGTCAGTTCTAACAGCAATGTATACTTTTTTTGCCATACCTCATATTCAAGCATGCATTTCGGGAAAGATTTTTCACCAACAAATTGTTATTGGTTTGCAATCTTTAGCGCAAATAAAAGTTACTTCACACAGGACTCAAATTACGAAGTGAAAATAAGTTCAAAAAGAAAATAATACTTCTTTAATTGTGGATATCATATAGGATTTGCAATTTTAGAACATATTCTTTCCAGCAAAATATAATCGTTTTGCAGACGTTTGCGAAAAATATTTTCTCCCACAGGATATGAATTACCCAGAAAAATAAGTTCCAAAGGCAAAATACAATTTTTAATGCCAGATAAGATAGACAAGATTTGCATTTCTAGAACGATTTTTTCTCCAGCACGTTTTAATCGTTTTGCAAACGTTTGCGAAAATAAATTTCTCCCAGACGTTGTGAATTACACATTTTAAGTCAGTTCTAACAGCATTGTATACTTTTTTTGCCATACCTCATATTGAAGCATGCATTTCGGGAAAGATTTTTCACCAACAAATTGTTATTGGTTTGCAATCTTTAGCGCAAATAAAAGTTACTTCACACAGGACTCAAATTACGAAGTGAAAATAAGTTCAAAAAGAAAATAATACTTCTTTAACTGTGGATATCATATAGGATTTGCAATTTTAGAACATATTCTTTCCACCAAAATATAATCGTTTTGCAGACGTTTGCGAAAAATATTTTCTCCCACAGGATATGAATTACCCAGTAAAAATAAGTTCCAAAGGCAAAATACAATTTTTAATGCCAGATAAGATAGACAAGATTTGTATTTCTAGAACGATTTTTTCTCCAGCACATTTTAATCGTTTTGCAATTGTTTGCGTAAATAAATTTCTCCCAGACGATTTTAATTACAGATTTAAAGTCAGTTCCAACAGCAATGTATACTTTGTTTTCCATACATCATATTCAAGCATGCATTTCGGGAAAGATTTTTCACCAACAAATTGTTATTGGTTTGCAATGTTTAGCGCAAATAAAAGTTACTTCACACAGGACCCAAATTACGAAGTGAAAATAAGTTCAAAAAGAAAATAATACTTCTTTAACTGTGGATATCATATAGGATTTGCAATTTTAGAACATATTCTTTCCAGCAAAATATAATCGTTTTGCAGACGTTTGCGAAAAATATTTTCTCCCACAGGATATGAATTACCCAGTAAAAATAAGTTCCAAAGGCATAATACAAATTTTAATGCCAGATAAGATAGACAAGATTTGCATTTCTAGAACGATTTTTTCTCCAGCACATTTTAATCGTTATACAAACGTTTGCGTAAATAAATTTCTCCCAGACGATTTGAATTACACATTTTAAGTCAGTTCTAACAGCAATGTATACTTTTTTTGCCATACCTCATATTCAAGCATGCATTTCGGGAAAGATTTTTCACCAACAAATTGTTATTGGTTTGCAATCTTTAGCGCAAATAAAAGTTATTTCACACAGGACTCAAATTACGAAGTGAAAATAAGTTCAAAAAGAAAATAATACTTCTTTAACTGTGGATATCATATAGGATTTGCAATTTTAGAACATATTCTTTCCAGCAAAATATAATCGTTTTGCAGACGTTTGCGAAAAATATTTTCTCCCACAGGATATGAATTACCCAGTAAAAATAAGTTCCAAAGGCAAAATACAATTTTTAATGCTAGATAAGATAGACAAGATTTGCATTTCTGGAACGATTTTTTCTCCAGCACATTTTAATCGTTATACAAACGTTTGCGTAAATAAATTTCTCCCAGACGATTTGAATTACACATTTTAAGTCAGTTCTAACAGCAATGTATACTTTTTTTGCCATACCTCATATTCAAGCATGCATTTCGGGAAAGATTTTTCACCAACAAATTGTTATTGGTTTGCAATCTTTAGCGCAAATAAAAGTTATTTCACACAGGACTCAAATTACGAAGTGAAAATAAGTTCAAAAAGAAAATAATACTTCTTTAATTGTGGATATCATATAGGATTTGCAATTTTAGAACATATTCTTTCCAGCAAAATATAATCGTTTTGCAGACGTTTGCGAAAATTATTTTCTCCCACAGGATATGAATTACCCAGTAAAAATAAGTTCCAAAGGCATAATACAATTTTTAATGCCAGATAAGATAGACAAGATTTGCATTTCTAGAACGATTTTTTCTCCAGCACATTTTAATCGTTTTGCAAACGTTTACGTAAATAAATTTCTCCCAGACGATTTGAAATACACATTTAAAGTCAGTTCTAACAGCAATGTATACTTTTTTTTCCATACCTCATATTCAAGCATGCATTTCGGGAAAGATATTTCACCAACAAATTGTTATTGGTTTGCAATCTTTAGCGCAAATAAAAGTAACTTCACACAGGACCCAAATTACGAAGTGAAAATAAGTTCAAAAAGAAAATAATACTTCTTTAATTGTGGTTATCATATAGGATTTGCAATTTTAGATCATATTCTTTCCAGCAAAATATAATCGTTTTGCAGACGTTTGCGAAAAATATTTTCTCCCACAGGATATGAATTACCAAGAAAAAAAATTCCAAAGGCAAAATACAATTTTTAATGCCAAATTAGATAGACAAGATTTGTATTTCTAGAACGATTTTTTCTCCAGCACATTTTAATCGGTTTGCAAACGTTTGCGTAAATAAATTTCTCCCTGACGATTTAATTTACACATTTAAAGTCAGTTCCAACAGCAATGTATACTTTTTTTGCCATACCTCATATTCAAGCATGCATTTCGGGAAAGATTTTTCACCAACAAATTGTTATTGGTTTGCAATGTTTAGCGCAAATAAAAGTTACTTCACCCAGGACTCAAATTACAAAGTGAAAATAAGTTCAAAAAGAAAATAATACTTCTTAAATTGTGGATATCATATAGGATTTGCAATTTTAGAACATATTCTTTCCAGCAAAATATAATCGTTTTGCAGACGTTTGCGAAAAATATTTTCTCCCACAGGATATGAGTTACCCAGAAAAATAAGTTCCAAAGGCAAAATACAATTTTTAATGCCAGATAAGATAGACAAGATTTGCATTTCTGGAACGATTTTTTCTCCAGCACATTTTAATCGTTTTGCAAACGTTTGCGTAAATAAATTTCTCCCAGACGATTTGAATTACACATTTAAAGTCAGTTCTAACAGCAAAGTATACTTTTTTTGCCATACCTCATATTCAAGCATGCATTTCGGGAAAGATTTTTCACCAACAAATTGTTATTGGTTTGCAATCTTTAGCGCAAATAAAAGTAACTTCACACAGGACCCAAATTACGAAGTGAAAATAAGTTCAAAAAGAAAATAATACTTCTTTAATTGTGGTTATCATATAGGATTTGCAATTTTAGAACATATTCTTTCCAGCAAAATATAATCGTTTTGCAGACGTTTGCGAAAAATATTTTCTCCCACAGGATATGAATTACCAAGAAAAAAAAGTTCCAAAGGCAAAATACAATTTTTAATGCCAAATTAGATAGACAAGATTTGTATTTCTAGAACGATTTTTTCTCCAGCACATTTTAATCGGTTTGCAAACGTTTGCGTAAATAAATTTCTCCCTGACGATTTTAATTACACATTTAAAGTCAGTTCTAACAGCAATGTATACTTTTTTTGCCATACCTCATATTCAAGCATGCATTTCGGGAAAGATTTTTCACCAACAAATTGTTATTGGTTTGCAATGTTTAGCGCAAATAAAAGTTACTTCACCCAGGACTCAAATTACAAAGTGAAAATAAGTTCAAAAAGAAAATAATACTTCTTAAATTGTGGATATCATATAGGATTTGCAATTTTAGAACATATTCTTTCCAGCAAAATATAATCGTTTTGCAGACGTTTGCGAAAAATATTTTCTCCCACAGGATATGAGTTACCCAGAAAAATAAGTTCCAAAGGCAAAATACAATTTTTAATGCCAGATAAGATAGACAAGATTTGCATTTCTGGAACGATTTTTTCTCCAGCACATTTTAATCGTTTTGCAAACGTTTGCGTAAATAAATTTCTCCCAGACGATTTTAATTACAGATTTAAAGTCAGTTCTAACAGCAATGTATACTTTTTTTGCCATACCTCATATTCAAGCATGCATTTCGGGAAAGATTTTTCACCAACAAATTGTTATTGGTTTGCAATCTTTAGCGCAAATAAAAGTTATTTCACACAGGACTCAAATTACGAAGTGAAAATAAGTTCAAAAAGAAAATAATACTTCTTTAATTGTTGATATCATATAGGATTTGCAATTTTAGAACATATTCTTTCCAGCAAAATATAATCGTTTTGCAGACGTTTGCGAAAAATATTTTCTCCCATAGGATATGAGTTACCCAGTAAAAATAAGTTCCAAAGGCATAATACAATTTTTAATGCCAGATAAGATAGACAAGATTTGCATTTCTGGAACGATTTTTTCTCCAGCACATTTTAATCGTTTTGCAAACGTTTACGTAAATAAATTTCTCCCAGACGATTTGAATTACATATTTAAAGTCAGTTCTTACAGCAATGTATACTTTTTTTTCCATACCTCATATTCAAGCATGCATTTCGGGAAAGATTTTTCACCAACAAATTGTTATTGATTTGCAATGTTTAGCGCAAATAAAAGTTATTTCACACAGGACTCAAATTACGAAGTGAAAATAAGTTCAAAAAGAAAATAATACTTCTTTAATTGTGGATATCATATAGGATTTGCAATTTTAGAACATATTCTTTCCAGCAAAATATAATCGTTTTGCAGACGTTTGCGAAAAATATTTTCTCCCACAGGATATGAGTTACCCAGTAAAAATAAGTTCCAAAGGCATAATACAATTTTTAATGCCAGATAAGATAGACAAGATTTGCATTTCTGGAACGATTTTTTCTCCAGCACATTTTAATCGTTTTGCAAACGTTTACGTAAATAAATTTCTCCCAGACGATTTGAATTACACATTTAAAGTCAGTTCTAACAGCAATGTATACTTTTTTTGCCATACCTCATATTCAAGCATGCATTTCGGGAAAGATTTTTCACCAACAAATTGTTATTGATTTGCAATGTTTAGCGCAAATAAAAGTTATTTCACACAGGACTCAAATTACGAAGTGAAAATAAGTTCAAAAAGAAAATAATACTTCTTTAATTGTGGATATCATATAGGATTTGCAATTTTAGAAATTATTCTCTCCAGCAAAATATAATCGTTTTGCAGACGTTTGCGAAAAATATTTTCTCCCACAGGATATGAATTACCCAGAAAAATAAGTTCTAAAGGCAAAATACAATTTTTAATGCCAGATAAGATAGACAAGATTTGCATTTCTAGAACGATTTTTTCTCCAGCACATTTTAATCGTTTTGCAAACGTTTGCGTAAATAAATTTCTCCCAGACGATTTGAATTACACATTTAAAGTCAGTTCTAACAGCAATGTATACTTTTTTTGCCATACCTCATATTCAAGCATGCATTTCGGGAAAGATTTTTCACCAACAAATTGTTATTGGTTTGCAATCTTTAGCGCAAATAAAAGTTATTTTACACAGGACTCAAATTACGAAGTGAAAATAAGTTCAAAAAGAAAATAATACTTCTTTAATTGTGGATATCATATAGGATTTGCAATTTTAGAACATATTCTTTCCAGCAAAATATAATCGTTTTGCAGACGTTTGCGAAAAATATTTTCTCCCACAGGATATGAGTTACCCAGTAAAAATAAGTTCCAAAGGCATAATACAATTTTTAATGCCAGATAAGATAGACAAGATTTGCATTTCTGGAACGATTTTTTCTCCAGCACATTTTAATCGTTTTGCAAACGTTTACGTAAATAAATTTCTCCCAGACGATTTGAATTACACATTTAAAGTCAGTTCTAACAGCAATGTATACTTTTTTTGCCATACCTCATATTCAAGCATGCATTTCGGGAAAGATTTTTCACCAACAAATTGTTATTGGTTTGCAATCTTTAGCGCAAATAAAAGTTATTTCACACAGGACTCAAATTACGAAGTGAAAATAAGTTCAAAAAGAAAATAATACTTCTTTAATTGTGGATATCATATAGGATTTGCAATTTTAGAACATATTCTTTCCAGCAAAATATAATCGTTTTGCAGACGTTTGCGAAAATTATTTTCTCCCACAGGATATGAATTACCAAGAAAAATAAGTTCCAAAGGCAAAATACAATTTTTAATGCCAGATTAGATAGACAAGATTTGTATTTCTAGAACGATTTTTTCTCCAGCACATTTTAATCGTTTTGCAAACGTTTGCGTAAATAAATTTCTCCCAGACGATTTTAATTACAGATTTAAAGTCAGTTCTAACAGCAATGTATACTTTTTTTGCCATACCTCATATTCAAGCATGCATTTCGGGAAAGATTTTTCACCAACAAATTGTTATTGGTTTGCAATCTTTAGCGCAAATAAAAGTTATTTCACACAGGACTCAAATTACGAAGTGAAAATAAGTTCAAAAAGAAAATAATACTTCTTTAATTGTGGATATCATATAGGATTAACAATTTTAGAACATATTCTTTCCAGCAAAATATAATCGTTTTGCACACGTTTGCGAAAAATATTTTCTCCCACAGGATATGAGTTACCCAGAAAAATAAGTTCCAAAGGCAAAATACAATTTTTAATGCCAGATAAGATAGACAAGATTTGCATTTCTGGAACGATTTTTTCTCCAGCACATTTTAATCGTTTTGCAAACGTTTACGTAAATAAATTTCTCCCAGACGATTTGAATTACACATTTAAAGTCAGTTCTAACAGCAATGTATACTTTTTTTGCCATACCTCATATTCAAGCATGCATTTCGGGAAAGATTTTTCACCAACAAATTGTTATTGGTTTGCAATCTTTAGCGCAAATAAAAGTTACTTCACACAGGACTCAAATTACGAAGTGAAAATAAGTTCAAAAAGAAAATAATACTTCTTTAACTGTGGATATCATATAGGATTTGCAATTTTAGAACATATTCTTTCCAGCAAAATATAATCGTTTTGCAGACGTTTGCGAAAAATATTTTCTCCCACAGGATATGAATTACCCAGTAAAAATAAGTTCCAAAGGCATAATACAAATTTTTATGCCAGATAAGATGGACAAGATTTGCATTTCTAGAACGATTTTTTCCTCCAGCACATTTTAATCGTTTTGCAAATGTTTGCGTAAATAAATTTCTCCCAGACGATTTTAATTACAGATTTAAAGTCAGTTCTAACAGCAATGTATACTTTTTTTGCCATACCTCATATTCAAGCATGCATTTCGGGAAAGATTTTTCACCAACAAATTGTTATTGGTTTGCAATCTTTAGCGCAAATAAAAGTTATTTCACACAGGACTCAAATTACGAAGTGAAAATAAGTTCAAAAAGAAAATAATACTTCTTTAACTGTGGATATCATATAGGATTTGCAATTTTAGAACATATTCTTTCCACCAAAATATAATCGTTTTGCAGACGTTTGCGAAAAATATTTTCTCCCACAGGATATGAATTACCCAGTAAAAATAAGTTCCAAAGGCAAAATACAATTTTTAATGCCAGATAAGATAGACAAGATTTGCATTTCTAGAACGATTTTTTCTCCAGCACATTTTAATCGTTTTGCAATTGTTTGCGTAAATAAATTTCTCCCAGACGATTTTAATTACAGATTTAAAGTCAGTTCCAACAGCAATGTATACTTTGTTTTCCATACATCATATTCAAGCATGCATTTCGGGAAAGATTTTTCACCAACAAATTGTTATTGGTTTGCAATGTTTAGCGCAAATAAAAGTTACTTCACACAGGACCCAAATTACGAAGTGAAAATAAGTTCAAAAAGAAAATAATACTTCTTTAACTGTGGATATCATATAGGATTTGCAATTTTAGAACATATTCTTTCCAGCAAAATATAATCGTTTTGCAGACGTTTGCGAAAAATATTTTCTCCCACAGGATATGAATTACCCAGTAAAAATAAGTTCCAAAGGCATAATACAAATTTTAATGCCAGATAAGATAGACAAGATTTGCATTTCTAGAACGATTTTTTCTCCAGCACATTTTAATCGTTATACAAACGTTTGCGTAAATAAATTTCTCCCAGACGATTTGAATTACACATTTTAAGTCAGTTCTAACAGCAATGTATACTTTTTTTGCCATACCTCATATTCAAGCATGCATTTCGGGAAAGATTTTTCACCAACAAATTGTTATTGGTTTGCAATCTTTAGCGCAAATAAAAGTTATTTCACACAGGACTCAAATTACGAAGTGAAAATAAGTTCAAAAAGAAAATAATACTTCTTTAACTGTGGATATCATATAGGATTTGCAATTTTAGAACATATTCTTTCCAGCAAAATATAATCGTTTTGCAGACGTTTGCGAAAAATATTTTCTCCCACAGGATATGAATTACCCAGTAAAAATAAGTTCCAAAGGCAAAATACAATTTTTAATGCCAGATAAGATAGACAAGATTTGCATTTCTGGAACGATTTTTTCTCCAGCACATTTTAATCGTTATACAAACGTTTGCGTAAATAAATTTCTCCCAGACGATTTGAATTACACATTTTAAGTCAGTTCTAACAGCAATGTATACTTTTTTTGTCATACCTCATATTCAAGCATGCATTTCGGGAAAGATTTTTCACCAACAAATTGTTATTGGTTTGCAATCTTTAGCGCAAATTAAAGTTATTTTACACAGGACTCAAATTACGAAGTGAAAATAAGTTCAAAAAGAAAATAATACTTCTTTAACTGTGGATATCATATAGGATTTGCAATTTTAGAACATATTCTTTCCAGCAAAATATAATCGTTTTGCAGACGTTTGCGAAAAATACTTTCTCCTACAGGATATGAATTACCCAGTAAAAATAATTTCCAAAGGCAAAATACAATTTTTAATGCCAGATTAGATAGACAAGATTTGCATTTCTAGAACGATTTTTTCTCCAGCACATTTAAATCGTTTTGCATACGTTTGCGTAAATAAATTTCTCCAGACGATTTTAATTACACATTTAAAGTCAGTTCTAACAGCAATGTATACTTTTTTTGCCATACCTCATATTCAAGCATGCATTTCGGGAAAGATTTTTCACCAACAAATTGTTATTGGTTTGCAATCTTTAGCGCAAATAAAAGTTATTTCACACAGGACTCAAATTACGAAGTGAAAATAAGTTCAAAAAGAAAATAATACTTCTTTAATTGTGGATATCATATAGGATTTGCAATTTTAGAACATATTCTTTCCAGCAAAATATAATCGTTTTGCAGACGTTTGCGAAAATTATTTTCTCCCACAGGATATGAATTACCCAGTAAAAATAAGTTCCAAAGGCATAATACAATTTTTAATGCCAGATAAGATAGACAAGATTTGCATTTCTAGAACGATTTTTTCTCCAGCACATTTTAATCGTTTTGCAAACGTTTACGTAAATAAATTTCTCCCAGACGATTTGAAATACACATTTAAAGTCAGTTCTAACAGCAATGTATACTTTTTTTTCCATACCTCATATTCAAGCATGCATTTCGGGAAAGATATTTCACCAACAAATTGTTATTGGTTTGCAATCTTTAGCGCAAATAAAAGTAACTTCACACAGGACCCAAATTACGAAGTGAAAATAAGTTCAAAAAGAAAATAATACTTCTTTAATTGTGGTTATCATATAGGATTTGCAATTTTAGAACATATTCTTTCCAGCAAAATATAATCGTTTTGCAGACGTTTGCGAAAAATATTTTCTCCCACAGGATATGAATTACCAAGAAAAAAAATTCCAAAGGCAAAATACAATTTTTAATGCCAAATTAGATAGACAAGATTTGTATTTCTAGAACGATTTTTTCTCCAGCACATTTTAATCGGTTTGCAAACGTTTGCGTAAATAAATTTCTCCCAGACGATTTTAATTACACATTTAAAGTCAGTTCCAACAGCAATGTATACTTTTTTTGCCATACCTCATATTCAAGCATGCATTTCGGGAAAGATTTTTCACCAACAAATTGTTATTGGTTTGCAATGTTTAGCGCAAATAAAAGTTACTTCACCCAGGACTCAAATTACAAAGTGAAAATAAGTTCAAAAAGAAAATAATACTTCTTAAATTGTGGATATCATATAGGATTTGCAATTTTAGAACATATTCTTTCCAGCAAAATATAATCGTTTTGCAGACGTTTGCGAAAAATATTTTCTCCCACAGGATATGAGTTACCCAGAAAAATAAGTTCCAAAGGCAAAATACAATTTTTAATGCCAGATAAGATAGACAAGATTTGCATTTCTGGAACGATTTTTTCTCCAGCACATTTTAATCGTTTTGCAAACGTTTGCGTAAATAAATTTCTCCCAGACGATTTGAATTACACATTTAAAGTCAGTTCTAACAGCAAAGTATACTTTTTTTGCCATACCTCATATTCAAGCATGCATTTCGGGAAAGATTTTTCACCAACAAATTGTTATTGGTTTGCAATCTTTAGCGCAAATAAAAGTAACTTCACACAGGACCCAAATTACGAAGTGAAAATAAGTTCAAAAAGAAAATAATACTTCTTTAATTGTGGTTATCATATAGGATTTGCAATTTTAGAACATATTCTTTCCAGCAAAATATAATCGTTTTGCAGACGTTTGCGAAAAATATTTTCTCCCACAGGATATGAATTACCAAGAAAAAAAAGTTCCAAAGGCAAAATACAATTTTTAATGCCAAATTAGATAGACAAGATTTGTATTTCTAGAACGATTTTTTCTCCAGCACATTTTAATCGGTTTGCAAACGTTTGCGTAAATAAATTTCTCCCTGACGATTTTAATTACACATTTAAAGTCAGTTCCAACAGCAATGTATACTTTTTTTGCCATACCTCATATTCAAGCATGCATTTCGGGAAAGATTTTTCACCAACAAATTGTTATTGGTTTGCAATCTTTAGCGCAAATAAAAGTTACTTCACCCAGGACTCAAATTACAAAGTGAAAATAAGTTCAAAAAGAAAATAATACTTCTTAAATTGTGGATATCATATAGGATTTGCAATTTTAGAACATATTCTTTCCAGCAAAATATAATCGTTTTGCAGACGTTTGCGAAAAATATTTTCTCCCACAGGATATGAGTTACCCAGAAAAATAAGTTCCAAAGGCAAAATACAATTTTTAATGCCAGATAAGATAGACAAGATTTGCATTTCTGGAACGATTTTTTCTCCAGCACATTTTAATCGTTTTGCAAACGTTTGCGTAAATAAATTTCTCCCAGACGATTTTAATTACAGATTTAAAGTCAGTTCTAACAGCAATGTATACTTTTTTTGTCATACCTCATATTCAAGCATGCATTTCGGGAAAGATTTTTCACCAACAAATTGTTATTGGTTTGCAATCTTTAGCGCAAATTAAAGTTATTTTACACAGGACTCAAATTACGAAGTGAAAATAAGTTCAAAAAGAAAATAATACTTCTTTAACTGTGGATATCATATAGGATTTGCAATTTTAGAACATATTCTTTCCAGCAAAATATAATCGTTTTGCAGACGTTTGCGAAAAATACTTTCTCCTACAGGATATGAATTACCCAGTAAAAATAATTTCCAAAGGCAAAATACAATTTTTAATGCCAGATTAGATAGACAAGATTTGCATTTCTAGAACGATTTTTTCTCCAGCACATTTAAATCGTTTTGCATACGTTTGCGTAAATAAATTTCTCCCAGACGATTTTAATTACACATTTAAAGTCAGTTCTAACAGCAATGTATACTTTTTTTGCCATACCTCATATTCAAGCATGCATTTCGGGAAAGATTTTTCACCAACAAATTGTTATTGGTTTGCAATCTTTAGCGCAAATAAAAGTTATTTCACACAGGACTCAAATTACGAAGTGAAAATAAGTTCAAAAAGAAAATAATACTTCTTTAATTGTGGATATCATATAGGATTTGCAATTTTAGAACATATTCTTTCCAGCAAAATATAATCGTTTTGCAGACGTTTGCGAAAATTATTTTCTCCCACAGGATATGAATTACCCAGTAAAAATAAGTTCCAAAGGCATAATACAATTTTTAATGCCAGATAAGATAGACAAGATTTGCATTTCTAGAACGATTTTTTCTCCAGCACATTTTAATCGTTTTGCAAACGTTTACGTAAATAAATTTCTCCCAGACGATTTGAAATACACATTTAAAGTCAGTTCTAACAGCAATGTATACTTTTTTTTCCATACCTCATATTCAAGCATGCATTTCGGGAAAGATATTTCACCAACAAATTGTTATTGGTTTGCAATCTTTAGCGCAAATAAAAGTAACTTCACACAGGACCCAAATTACGAAGTGAAAATAAGTTCAAAAAGAAAATAATACTTCTTTAATTGTGGTTATCATATAGGATTTGCAATTTTAGAACATATTCTTTCCAGCAAAATATAATCGTTTTGCAGACGTTTGCGAAAAATATTTTCTCCCACAGGATATGAATTACCAAGAAAAAAAATTCCAAAGGCAAAATACAATTTTTAATGCCAAATTAGATAGACAAGATTTGTATTTCTAGAACGATTTTTTCTCCAGCACATTTTAATCGGTTTGCAAACGTTTGCGTAAATAAATTTCTCCCAGACGATTTTAATTACACATTTAAAGTCAGTTCCAACAGCAATGTATACTTTTTTTGCCATACCTCATATTCAAGCATGCATTTCGGGAAAGATTTTTCACCAACAAATTGTTATTGGTTTGCAATGTTTAGCGCAAATAAAAGTTACTTCACCCAGGACTCAAATTACAAAGTGAAAATAAGTTCAAAAAGAAAATAATACTTCTTAAATTGTGGATATCATATAGGATTTGCAATTTTAGAACATATTCTTTCCAGCAAAATATAATCGTTTTGCAGACGTTTGCGAAAAATATTTTCTCCCACAGGATATGAGTTACCCAGAAAAATAAGTTCCAAAGGCAAAATACAATTTTTAATGCCAGATAAGATAGACAAGATTTGCATTTCTGGAACGATTTTTTCTCCAGCACATTTTAATCGTTTTGCAAACGTTTGCGTAAATAAATTTCTCCCAGACGATTTGAATTACACATTTAAAGTCAGTTCTAACAGCAAAGTATACTTTTTTTGCCATACCTCATATTCAAGCATGCATTTCGGGAAAGATTTTTCACCAACAAATTGTTATTGGTTTGCAATCTTTAGCGCAAATAAAAGTAACTTCACACAGGACCCAAATTACGAAGTGAAAATAAGTTCAAAAAGAAAATAATACTTCTTTAATTGTGGTTATCATATAGGATTTGCAATTTTAGAACATATTCTTTCCAGCAAAATATAATCGTTTTGCAGACGTTTGCGAAAAATATTTTCTCCCACAGGATATGAATTACCAAGAAAAAAAAGTTCCAAAGGCAAAATACAATTTTTAATGCCAAATTAGATAGACAAGATTTGTATTTCTAGAACGATTTTTTCTCCAGCACATTTTAATCGGTTTGCAAACGTTTGCGTAAATAAATTTCTCCCTGACGATTTTAATTACACATTTAAAGTCAGTTCCAACAGCAATGTATACTTTTTTTGCCATACCTCATATTCAAGCATGCATTTCGGGAAAGATTTTTCACCAACAAATTGTTATTGGTTTGCAATCTTTAGCGCAAATAAAAGTTACTTCACCCAGGACTCAAATTACAAAGTGAAAATAAGTTCAAAAAGAAAATAATACTTCTTAAATTGTGGATATCATATAGGATTTGCAATTTTAGAACATATTCTTTCCAGCAAAATATAATCGTTTTGCAGACGTTTGCGAAAAATATTTTCTCCCACAGGATATGAGTTACCCAGAAAAATAAGTTCCAAAGGCAAAATACAATTTTTAATGCCAGATAAGATAGACAAGATTTGCATTTCTGGAACGATTTTTTCTCCAGCACATTTTAATCGTTTTGCAAACGTTTGCGTAAATAAATTTCTCCCAGACGATTTTAATTACAGATTTAAAGTCAGTTCTAACAGCAATGTATACTTTTTTTGCCATACCTCATATTCAAGCATGCATTTCGGGAAAGATTTTTCACCAACAAATTGTTATTGGTTTGCAATCTTTAGCGCAAATAAAAGTTATTTCACACAGGACTCAAATTACGAAGTGAAAATAAGTTCAAAAAGAAAATAATACTTCTTTAATTGTTGATATCATATAGGATTTGCAATTTTAGAACATATTCTTTCCAGCAAAATATAATCGTTTTGCAGACGTTTGCGAAAAATATTTTCTCCCACAGGATATGAGTTACCCAGTAAAAATAAGTTCCAAAGGCATAATACAATTTTTAATGCCAGATAAGATAGACAAGATTTGCATTTCTGGAACGATTTTTTCTCCAGCACATTTTAATCGTTTTGCAAACGTTTACGTAAATAAATTTCTCCCAGACGATTTGAATTACATATTTAAAGTCAGTTCTTACAGCAATGTATACTTTTTTTGCCATACCTCATATTCAAGCATGCATTTCGGGAAAGATTTTTCACCAACAAATTGTTATTGATTTGCAATGTTTAGCGCAAATAAAAGTTATTTCACACAGGACTCAAATTACGAAGTGAAAATAAGTTCAAAAAGAAAATAATACTTCTTTAATTGTGGATATCATATAGGATTTGCAATTTTAGAACATATTCTTTCCAGCAAAATATAATCGTTTTGCAGACGTTTGCGAAAAATATTTTCTCCCACAGGATATGAGTTACCCAGTAAAAATAAGTTCCAAAGGCATAATACAATTTTTAATGCCAGATAAGATAGACAAGATTTGCATTTCTGGAACGATTTTTTCTCCAGCACATTTTAATCGTTTTGCAAACGTTTACGTAAATAAATTTCTCCCAGACGATTTGAATTACACATTTAAAGTCAGTTCTAACAGCAATGTATACTTTTTTTGCCATACCTCATATTCAAGCATGCATTTCGGGAAAGATTTTTCACCAACAAATTGTTATTGATTTGCAATGTTTAGCGCAAATAAAAGTTATTTCACACAGGACTCAAATTACGAAGTGAAAATAAGTTCAAAAAGAAAATAATACTTCTTTAATTGTGGATATCATATAGGATTTGCAATTTTAGAAATTATTCTCTCCAGCAAAATATAATCGTTTTGCAGACGTTTGCGAAAAATATTTTCTCCCACAGGATATGAATTACCCAGAAAAATAAGTTCCAAAGGCAAAATACAATTTTTAATGCCAGATAAGATAGACAAGATTTGCATTTCTAGAACGATTTTTTCTCCAGCACATTTTAATCGTTTTGCAAACGTTTGCGTAAATAAATTTCTCCCAGACGATTTGAATTACACATTTAAAGTCAGTTCTAACAGCAATGTATACTTTTTTTGCCATACCTCATATTCAAGCATGCATTTCGGGAAAGATTTTTCACCAACAAATTGTTATTGGTTTGCAATCTTTAGCGCAAATAAAAGTTATTTTACACAGGACTCAAATTACGAAGTGAAAATAAGTTCAAAAAGAAAATAATACTTCTTTAATTGTGGATATCATATAGGATTTGCAATTTTAGAACATATTCTTTCCAGCAAAATATAATCGTTTTGCAGACGTTTGCGAAAAATATTTTCTCCCACAGGATATGAGTTACCCAGTAAAAATAAGTTCCAAAGGCATAATACAATTTTTAATGCCAGATAAGATAGACAAGATTTGCATTTCTGGAACGATTTTTTCTCCAGCACATTTTAATCGTTTTGCAAACGTTTACGTAAATAAATTTCTCCCAGACGATTTGAATTACACATTTAAAGTCAGTTCTAACAGCAATGTATACTTTTTTTGCCATACCTCATATTCAAGCATGCATTTCGGGAAAGATTTTTCACCAACAAATTGTTATTGGTTTGCAATCTTTAGCGCAAATAAAAGTTATTTCACACAGGACTCAAATTACGAAGTGAAAATAAGTTCAAAAAGAAAATAATACTTCTTTAATTGTGGATATCATATAGGATTTGCAATTTTAGAACATATTCTTTCCAGCAAAATATAATCGTTTTGCAGACGTTTGCGAAAATTATTTTCTCCCACAGGATATGAATTACCAAGAAAAATAAGTTCCAAAGGCAAAATACAATTTTTAATGCCAGATTAGATAGACAAGATTTGTATTTCTAGAACGATTTTTTCTCCAGCACATTTTAATCGTTTTGCAAACGTTTGCGTAAATAAATTTCTCCCAGACGATTTTAATTACAGATTTAAAGTCAGTTCTAACAGCAATGTATACTTTTTTTGCCATACCTCATATTCAAGCATGCATTTCGGGAAAGATTTTTCACCAACAAATTGTTATTGGTTTGCAATCTTTAGCGCAAATAAAAGTTATTTCACACAGGACTCAAATTACGAAGTGAAAATAAGTTCAAAAAGAAAATAATACTTCTTTAATTGTGGATATCATATAGGATTAACAATTTTAGAACATATTCTTTCCAGCAAAATATAATCGTTTTGCACACGTTTGCGAAAAATATTTTCTCCCACAGGATATGAGTTACCCAGAAAAATAAGTTCCAAAGGCAAAATACAATTTTTAATGCCAGATAAGATAGACAAGATTTGCATTTCTGGAACGATTTTTTCTCCAGCACATTTTAATCGTTTTGCAAACGTTTACGTAAATAAATTTCTCCCAGACGATTTGAATTACACATTTAAAGTCAGTTCTAACAGCAATGTATACTTTTTTTGCCATACCTCATATTCAAGCATGCATTTCGGGAAAGATTTTTCACCAACAAATTGTTATTGGTTTGCAATCTTTAGCGCAAATAAAAGTTACTTCACACAGGACTCAAATTACGAAGTGAAAATAAGTTCAAAAAGAAAATAATACTTCTTTAACTGTGGATATCATATAGGATTTGCAATTTTAGAACATATTCTTTCCAGCAAAATATAATCGTTTTGCAGACGTTTGCGAAAAATATTTTCTCCCACAGGATATGAATTACCCAGTAAAAATAAGTTCCAAAGGCATAATACAAATTTTAATGCCAGATAAGATGGACAAGATTTGCATTTCTAGAACGATTTTTTCCTCCAGCACATTTTAATCGTTTTGCAAATGTTTGCGTAAATAAATTTCTCCCAGACGATTTTAATTACAGATTTAAAGTCAGTTCTAACAGCAATGTATACTTTTTTTGCCATACCTCATATTCAAGCATGCATTTCGGGAAAGATTTTTCACCAACAAATTGTTATTGGTTTGCAATCTTTAGCGCAAATAAAAGTTATTTCACACAGGACTCAAATTACGAAGTGAAAATAAGTTCAAAAAGAAAATAATACTTCTTTAATTGTGGATATCATATAGGATTTGCAATTTTAGAACATATTCTTTCCAGCAAAATATAATCGTTTTGCAGACGTTTACGAAAAATATTTTCTCCCACAGGATACGAATTACCCAGTAATAATAAGTTCCAAAGGCATAATACAATTTTTAATGCCAGACAAGATAGACAAGATTTGCATTTCTGGAACGATTTTTTCTCCAGCACATTTTAATCGTTTTGCAAACGTTTACGTAAATAAATTTCTCCCAGACGATTTGAATTGCACATTTAAAGTCAGTTCTAACAGCAATGTATATTTGTTTTGCCATACCTCATATTCATGCATGCATTTCGGGAAAGATTTTTCACCAACAAATTGTTATTGGTTTGCAATCTTTAGCGCAAATAAAAGTTACTTCACACAGGACTCAAATTACGAAGTGAAAATAAGTTCAAAAAGAAAATAATACTTCTTTAACTGTGGATATCATATAGGATTTGCAATTTTAGAACATATTCTTTCCAGCAAAATATAATCGTTTTGCAGACGTTTGCGAAAAATACTTTCTCCTACAGGATATGAATTACCCAGTAAAAATAATTTCCAAAGGCAAAATACAATTTTTAATGCCAGATTAGATAGACAAGATTTGCATTTCTAGAACGATTTTTTCCTCCAGCACATTTAAATCGTTTTGCATACGTTTTCGTAAATAAATTTCTCCCAGACGATTTGAATTACACATTTGAAGTCAGTTCTAACAGCAATGTATACTTTTTTTGCCATACCTCATATTCAAGCATGCATTTCGGGAAAGATTTTTCACCAACAAATTGTTATTGGTTTGCAATCTTTAGCGCAAATAAAAGTTATTTCACACAGGACTCAAATTACGAAGTGAAAATAAGTTCAAAAAGAAAATAATACTTCTTTAATTGTGGATATCATATAGGATTTGCAATTTTAGAACATATTCTTTCCAGCAAAATATAATCGTTTTGCAGACGTTTGCGAAAATTATTTTCTCCCACAGGATATGAATTACCAAGAAAAATAAGTTCCAAAGGCAAAATACAATTTTTAATGCCAGATTAGATAGACAAGATTTGTATTTCTAGAACGATTTTTTCTCCAGCACATTTTAATCGTTTTGCAAACGTTTGCGTAAATAAATTTCTCCCAGACGATTTTAATTACAGATTTAAAGTCAGTTCTAACAGCAATGTATACTTTTTTTGCCATACCTCATATTCAAGCATGCATTTCGGGAAAGATTTTTCACCAACAAATTGTTATTGGTTTGCAATCTTTAGCGCAAATAAAAGTTATTTCACACAGGACTCAAATTACGAAGTGAAAATAAGTTCAAAAAGAAAATAATACTTCTTTAATTGTGGATATCATATAGGATTAACAATTTTAGAACATATTCTTTCCAGCAAAATATAATCGTTTTGCAGACGTTTGCGAAAAATATTTTCTCCCACAGGATATGAGTTACCCAGAAAAATAAGTTCCAAGGCAAAATACAATTTTTAATGCCAGATAAGATAGACAAGATTTGCATTTCTGGAACGATTTTTTCTCCAGCACATTTTAATCGTTTTGCAAACGTTTACGTAAATAAATTTCTCCCAGACGATTTGAATTACACATTTAAAGTCAGTTCTAACAGCAATGTATACTTTTTTTGCCATACCTCATATTCAAGCATGCATTTCGGGAAAGATTTTTCACCAACAAATTGTTATTGGTTTGCAATCTTTAGCGCAAATAAAAGTTACTTCACACAGGACTCAAATTACGAAGTGAAAATAAGTTCAAAAAGAAAATAATACTTCTTTAACTGTGGATATCATATAGGATTTGCAATTTTAGAACATATTCTTTCCAGCAAAATTTAATCGTTTTGCAGACGTTTGCGAAAAATATTTTCTCCCACAGGATATGAATTACCCAGTAAAAATAAGTTCCAAAGGCATAATACAAATTTTAATGCCAGATAAGATAGACAAGATTTGCATTTCTAGAACGATTTTTTCCTCCAGCACATTTTAATCGTTTTGCAAATGTTTGCGTAAATAAATTTCTCCCAGACGATTTAAATTACACATTTAAAGTCAGTTCTAACAGCAATGTATACTTTTTTTGCCATACCTCATATTCAAGCATGCATTTCGGGAAAGATTTTTCACCAACAAATTGTTATTGGTTTGCAATCTTTAGCGCAAATAAAAGTTATTTTACACAGGACTCAAATTACGAAGTGAAAATAAGTTCAAAAAGAAAATAAAACTTCTTTAATTGTGGATATCATATAGGATTTGCAATTTTAGAACATATTCTTTCCAGCAAAATATAATCGTTTTGCAGACGTTTACGAAAAATATTTTCTCCCACAGGATACGAATTACCCAGTAATAATAAGTTCCAAAGGCATAATACAATTTTTAATGCCAGATAAGATAGACAAGATTTGCATTTCTGGAACGATTTTTTCTCCAGCACATTTTAATCGTTTTGCAAACGTTTACGTAAATAAATTTCTCCCAGACGATTTGAATTGCACATTTAAAGTCAGTTCTAACAGCAATGTATACTTTTTTTGCCATACCTCATATTCAAGCATGCATTTCGGGAAAGATTTTTCACCAACAAATTGTTATTGGTTTGCAATCTTTAGCGCAAATAAAAGTTACTTCACACAGGACTCAAATTACGAAGTGAAAATAAGTTCAAAAAGAAAATAATACTTCTTTAACTGTGGATATCATATAGGATTTGCAATTTTAGAACATATTCTTTCCAGCAAAATATAATCGTTTTGCAGACGTTTGCGAAAAATACTTTCTCCTACAGGATATGAATTACCCAGTAAAAATAATTTCCAAAGGCAAAATACAATTTTTAATGCCAGATTAGATAGACAAGATTTGCATTTCTAGAACGATTTTTTCCTCCAGCACATTTAAATCGTTTTGCATACGTTTGCGTAAATAAATTTCTCCCAGACGATTTGAATTACACATCTAAAGTCAGTTCTAACAGCAATGTATACTTTTTTTGCCATACCTCATATTCAAGCATGCATTTCGGGAAAGATTTTTCACCAACAAATTGTTATTGGTTTGCAATCTTTAGCGCAAATAAAAGTTATTTCACACAGGACTCAAATTACGAAGTGAAAATAAGTTCAAAAAGAAAATAATACTTCTTTAATTGTGGATATCATATAGGATTTGCAATTTTAGAACATATTCTTTCCAGCAAAATATAATCGTTTTGCAGACGTTTGCGAAAATTATTTTCTCCCACAGGATATGAATTACCCAGAAAAAATAAGTTCCAAAAGCATAATACAATTTTTAATGCCAGATAAGATAGACAAGATTTGCATTTCTAGAACGATTTTTTCTCCAGCACATTTTAATCGTTTTGCAAACGTTTACGTAAATAAATTTCTCCCAGACGATTTGAAATACACATTTAAAGTCAGTTCTAACAGCAATGTATACTTTTTTTTCCATACCTCATATTCAAGCATGCATTTCGGGAAAGATATTTCACCAACAAATTGTTATTGGTTTGCAATCTTTAGCGCAAATAAAAGTAACTTCACACAGGACCCAAATTACGAAGTGAAAATAAGTTCAAAAAGAAAATAATACTTCTTTAATTGTGGTTATCATATAGGATTTGCAATTTTAGAACATATTCTTTCCAGCAAAATATAATCGTTTTGCAGACGTTTGCGAAAAATATTTTCTCCCACAGGATATGAATTACCAAAAAAAATAAGTTCCAAAGGCAAAATACAATTTTTAATGCCAAATTAGATAGACAAGATTTGTATTTCTAGAACGATTTTTTCTCCAGCACATTTTTATCGTTTTGCAAACGTTTGCGTAAATAAATTTCTCCCAGACGATTTGAATTACAGATTTAAAGTCAGTTCTAACAGCAATGTATACTTTTTTTGCCATACCTCATATTCAAGCATGCATTTCGGGAAAGATTTTTCACCAACAAATTGTTATTGGTTTGCAATCTTTAGCGCAAATAAAAGTTATTTCACTCAGGACTCAAATTACGAAGTGAAAATAAGTTCAAAAAGAAAATAATACTTCTTTAATTGTGGATATCATATAGGATTTGCAATTTTAGAACATATTCTTTCCAGCAAAATATAATCGTTTTGCAGACGTTTGCGAAAAATATTTTCTCCCACAGGATATGAGTTACCCAGAAAAATAAGTTCCAAAGGCAAAATACAATTTTTAATGCCAGATAAGATAGACAAGATTTGCATTTCTGGAACGATTTTTTCTCCAGCACATTTTAATCGTTTTGCAAACGTTTGCGTAAATAAATTTCTCCCAGACGATTTGAATTACACATTTAAAGTCAGTTCTAACAGCAATGTATACTTTTTTTGCCCTACCTCATATTCAAGCATGCATTTCGGGAAAGATTTTTCACCAACAAATGGTTATTGGTTTGCAATCATTAGCGCAAATAAAAGTTACTTCACACAGGACTCAAATTACGAAGTGAAAATAAGTTCAAAAAGAAAATAATACTTCTTTAACTGTGGATATCATATAGGATTTGCAATTTTAGAACATATTCTTTCCAGCAAAATATAATCGTTTTGCAGACGTTTGCGAAAAATATTTTCTCCCACAGGATATGAATTACCAAGAAAAATAAGTTCCAAAGGCAAAATACAATTTTTAATGCCAGGTTAGATAGACAAGATTTGTATTCTTAGAACGATTTTTTCTCCAGCACATTTTAATCGTTTTGCAAACGTTTGCGTAAATAAATTTCTCCCAGACGATTTTAATTACAGATTTAAAGTCAGTTCTAACAGCAATGTATACTTTTTTTGCCATACCTCATATTCAAGCATGCATTTCGGGAAAGATTTTTCACCAACAAATTGTTATTGGTTTGCAATCTTTAGCGCAAATAAAAGTTATTTCACACAGGACTCAAATTACGAAGTGAAATTAAGTTCAAAAAGAAAATAATACTTCTTTAATTGTGGTTATCATATAGGATTTGCAATTTTAGAACATATTCTTTCCAGCAAAATATAATCGTTTTGCAGACGTTTGCGAAAAATATTTTCTCCCACAGGATATGAATTACCCAGAAAAATAAGTTCCAAAGGCAAAATACAATTTTTAATGCCAGATAAGATAGACAAGATTTGCATTTCTGGAACGATTTTTTCTCCAGCACATTTTAATCGTTTTGCAAACGTTTGCGTAAATAAATTTCTCCCAGACGATTTGAATTACACATTTAAAGTCAGTTCTAACAGCAATGTATACTTTTTTTGCCATACCTCATATTCAAGCATGCATTTCGGGAAAGATTTTTCACCAACAAATTGTTATTGGTTTGCAATCTTTAGCGCAAATAAAAGTTATTTCGCACAGGACTCAAATTACGAAGTGAAATTAAGTTCAAAAAGAAAATAATACTTCTTTAATTGTGGTTATCATATAGGATTTGCAATTTTAGAACATATTCTTTCCAGCAAAATATAATCGTTTTGCAGACGTTTGCGAAAAATATTTTCTCCCACAGGATATGAATTACCCAGAAAAATAAGTTCCAAAGGCAAAATACAAATTTTAATGCCAGATAAGATAGACAAGATTTGCATTTCTGGAACGATTTTTTCTCCAGCACATTTTAATCGTTTTGCAAACGTTTGCGTAAATAAATTTCTCCCAGACGATTTGAATTACACATTTAAAGTCAGTTCTAACAGCAATGTATACTTTTTTTGCCATACCTCATATTCAAGCATGCATTTCGGGAAAGATTTTTCACCAACAAATTGTTATTGGTTTGCAATCTTTAGCGCAAATAAAAGTTACTTCACACAGGACTCAAATTACGAAGTGAAAATAAGTTCAAAAAGAAAATAATACTTCTTTAACTGTGGATATCATATAGGATTTGCAATTTTAGAACATATTCTTTCCAGCAAAATATAATCGTTTTGCAGACGTTTGCGAAAATTATTTTCTCCCACAGGATATGAATTACCAAGAAAAATAAGTTCCAAAGGCAAAATACAATTTTTAATGCCAGGTTAGATAGACAAGATTTGTATTTCTAGAACGATTTTTTCTCCAGCACATTTTAATCGTTTTGCAAACGTTTGCGTAAAAAAATTTCTCCCAGACGATTTTAATTACAGATTTAAAGTCAGTTCTAACAGCAATGTATACTTTTTTTGCCATACCTCATATTCAAGCATGCATTTCGGGAAAGATTTTTCACCAACAAATTGTTATTGGTTTGCAATCTTTAGCGCAAATAAAAGTTATTTCACACAGGACTCAAATTACGAAGTGAAAATAAGTTCAAAAAGAAAATAATACTTCTTTAATTGTGGATATCATATAGGATTTGCAATTTTAGAACATATTCTTTCCAGCAAAATATAAATCGTTTTGCAGACGTTTGCGAAAAATTTTTTCTCCCACAGGATATGAATTACCCAGAAAAATAAGTTCCAAAGGCAAAATACAATTTTTAATGCCAGATAAGATAGACAAGATTTGCATTTCTGGAACGATTTTTTCTCCAGCACATTTTAATCGTTTTGCAAACGTTTGCGTAAATAAATTTCTCCCAGACGATTTTAATTACAGATTTAAAGTCAGTTCTAACAGCAATGTATACTTTTTTTGCCATACCTTATATTCAAGCATGCATTTCGGGAAAGATTTTTCACCAACAAATTGTTATTGGTTTGCAATCTTTAGCGCAAATAAAAGTTATTTCACACAGGACTCAAATTACGAAGTGAAATTAAGTTCAAAAAGAAAATAATACTTCTTTAATTGTGGTTATCATATAGGATTTGCAATTTTAGAACATATTCTTTCCAGCAAAATATAATCGTTTTGCAGACGTTAACGAAAAATATTTTCTCCCACAGGATATGAATTACCCAGAAAAATAAGTTCCAAAGGCAAAATACAATTTTTAATGCCAGATAAGATAGACAAGATTTGCATTTCTGGAACGATTTTTTCTCCAGCACATTTTAATCGTTTTGCAAACGTTTACGTAAATAAATTTCTCCCAGACGATTTGAATTACACATTTAAAGTCAGTTCTAACAGCAATGTATACTTTTTTTGCCATACCTCATATTCAAGCATGCTATTCGGGAAAGATTTTTCACCAACAAATTGTTATTGATTTGCAATGTTTAGCGCAAATAAAAGTTATTTCACACAGGACTCAAATTACGAAGTGAAAATAAGTTCAAAAAGAAAATAATACTTCTTTAATTGTGGATATCATATAGGATTTGCAATTTTAGAAATTATTCTCTCCAGCAAAATATAATCGTTTTGCAGACGTTTGCGAAAAATATTTTCTCCCACAGGATATGAATTACCCAGAAAAAAAAGTTCCAAAGGCAAAATACAATTTTTAATGCCAGATAAGATAGACAAGTTTTGCATTTCTGGAACGATTTTTTCTCCAGCACATTTTAATCGTTTTGCAAACGTTTGCGTAAATAAATTTCTCCCAGACGATTTGAATTACACATTTAAAGTCAGTTCTAACAGCAATGTATACTTTTTTTGCCATACCTCATATTCAAGCATGCATTTCGGGAAAGATTTTTCACCAACAAATTGTTATTGGTTTGCAATCTTTAGCGCAAATAAAAGTTATTTTACACAGGACTCAAATTACGAAGTGAAAATAAGTTCAAAAAGAAAATAATACTTCTTTAATTGTGGATATCATATAGGATTTGCAATTTTAGAACATATTCTTTCCAGCAAAATATAATCGTTTTGCAGACGTTTGCGAAAAATATTTTCTCCCACAGGATATGAGTTACCCAGTAAAAATAAGTTCCAAAGGCATAATACAATTTTTAATGCCAGATAAGATAGACAAGATTTGCATTTCTGGAACGATTTTTTCTCCAGCACATTTTAATCGTTTTGCAAACGTTTACGTAAATAAATTTCTCCCAGACGATTTGAATTACACATTTAAAGTCAGTTCTAACAGCAATGTATACTTTTTTTGCCATACCTCATATTCAAGCATGCATTTCGGGAAAGATTTTTCACCAACAAATTGTTATTGGTTTGCAATCTTTAGCGCAAATAAAAGTTATTTCACACAGGACTCAAATTAAGAAGTGAAAATAAGTTCAAAAAGAAAATAATACTTCTTTAACTGTGGATATCATATAGGATTTGCAATTTTAGAAATTATTCTCTCCAGCTAAATATAATCGTTTTGCAGACGTTTGCGAAAAATATTTTCTCCCACAGGATATGAATTACCCAGAAAAATAAGTTCCAAAGGCAAAATACAATTTTTAATGCCAGATAAGATAGACAAGATTTGTATTTCTAGAACGATTTTTTCTCCAGCACATTTTAATCGTTTTGCAAACGTTTGCGTAAATAAATTTCTCCCAGACGATTTTAATTACAGATTTAAAGTCAGTTCTAACAGCAATGTATACTTTTTTTGCCATACCTCATATTCAAGCATGCATTTCGGGAAAGATTTTTCACCAACAAATTGTTATTGGTTTGCAATCTTTAGCGCAAATAAAAGTTATTTTACACAGGACTCAAATTACGAAGTGAAAATAAGTTCAAAAAGAAAATAATACTTCTTTAATTGTGGATATCATATAGGATTTGCAATTTTAGAACATATTCTTTCCAGCAAAATATAATCGTTTTGCAGACGTTTACGAAAAATATTTTCTCCCACAGGATACGAATTACCCAGTAAAAATAAGTTCCAAAGGCATAATACAATTTTTAATGCCAGATAAGATAGACAAGATTTGCATTTCTGGAACGATTTTTTCTCCAGCACATTTTAATCGTTTTGCAAACGTTTACGTAAATAAATTTCTCCCAGACGATTTGAATTGCACATTTAAAGTCAGTTCTAACAGCAATGTATATTTGTTTTGCCATACCTCATATTCAAGCATGCATTTCGGGAAAGATTTTTCACCAACAAATTGTTATTGGTTTGCAATCTTTAGCGCAAATAAAAGTTACTTCACACAGGACTCAAATTACGAAGTGAAAATAAGTTCAAAAAGAAAATAATACTTCTTTAACTGTGGATATCATATAGGATTTGCAATTTTAGAACATATTCTTTCCAGCAAAATATAATCGTTTTGCAGACGTTTGCGAAAAATATTTTCTCCCACAGGATATGAATTACCCAGTAAAAATAAGTTCCAAAGGCAAAATACAATTTTTAATGCCAGATAAGATAGACAAGATTTGCATTTCTAGAACGATTTTTTCTCCAGCACATTTAAATCGTTTTGCATACGTTTGCGTAAATAAATTTCTCCCAGACGATTTAAATTACACATTTAAAGTCAGTTCATACAGCAATGTATACTTTTTTTTCCATACCTGATATTCAAGCATGCATTTCGGGAAAGATATTTCACCAACCAATTGTTATTGGTTTGCAATCTTTAGCGCAAATAAAAGTAACTTCACACAGGACCCAAATTACGAAGTGAAAATAAGTTCAAAAAGAAAATAATACTTCTTTAATTGTGGTTATCATATAGGATTTGCAATTTTAGAACATATTCTTTCCAGCAAAATATAATCGTTTTGCAGACGTTTGCGAAAAATATTTTCTCCCACAGGATATGAATTACCCAGTAAAAATAAGTTCCAAAGGCAAAATACAATTTTTAATGCCAGATAAGATAGACAAGATTTGCATTTCTAGAACGATTTTTTCTCCAGCACATTTAAATCGTTTTGCATACGTTTGCGTAAATAAATTTCTCCCAGACGATTTGAATTACACATTTAAAGTCAGTTCTAACAGCAATGTATACTTTTTTTGCCATACCTCATATTCAAGCATGCATTTCGGGAAAGATTTTTCACCAACAAATTGTTATTGGTTTGCAATCTTTAGCGCAAATAAAAGTAACTTCACACAGGACCCAAATTACGAAGTGAAAATAAGTTCAAAAAGAAAATAATACTTCTTTAATTGTGGATATCATATATAGGATTTGCAATTTTAGAACATATTCTTTCCAGCAAAATATAATCGTTTTGCAGACGTTTGCGAAAAATATTTTCTCCCACAGGATATGAATTACCCAGTAAAAATAAGTTCCAAAGGCAAAATACAATTTTTAATGCCAGATAAGATAGATAAGATTTGCATTTCTAGAACGATTTTTTCTCCAGCACATTTTAATCGTTTTGCAAACGTTTACGTAAATAAATTTCTCCCAGACGATTTGAAATACACATTTAAAGTCAGTTCTAACAGCAATGTATACTTTTTTTGCCATACCTCATATTCAAGCATGCATTTCGGGAAAGATTTTTCACCAACAAATTGTTATTGGTTTGCAATCTTTAGCGCAAATAAAAGTAACTTCACACAGGACCCAAATTACGAAGTGAGAATAAGTTCAAAAAGAAAATAATACTTCTTTAATTGTGGTTATCATATAGGATTTGCAATTTTAGAACATATTCTTTCCAGCAAAATATAATCGTTTTGCAGACGTTTGCGAAAAATATTTTCTCCCACAGGATATGAATTACCAAGAAAAATAAGTTCCAAAGGCAAAATACAATTTTTAATGCCAGATTAGATAGACAAGATATGTATTTCTAGAACGATTTTTTCTCCAGCACATTTTAATCGTTTTGCAAACGTTTGCGTAAATAAATTTCTCCCAGACGATTTTAATTACAGATTTAAAGTCAGTTCTAACAGCAATGTATACTTTTTTGCCATACCTCATATTCAAGCATGCATTTCGGAAAAGATTTTTCACCAACAAATTGTTATTGGTTTGCAATCTTTAGCGCAAATAAAAGTTATTTCACACAGGACTCAAATTACGAAGTGAAAATAAGTTCAAAAAGAAAATAATACTTCTTTAATTGTGGATATCATATAGGATTTGCAATTTTAGAACATATTCTTTCCAGCAAAATATAATCGTTTTGCAGACGTTTGCGAAAAATATTTTCTCCCACAGGATATGAATTACCCAGAAAAATAAGTTTTAAAGGCAAAATACAATTTTTAATGCCTGATAAGATAGACAAGATTTGCATTTCTGGAACGATTTTTTCTCCAGCACATTTTAATCGTTTTGCAAACGTTTGCGTAAATAAATTTCTCCCAGACGATTTGAATTACACATTTAAAGTCAGTTCTAACAGCAATGTATACTTTTTTTGCCATACCTCATATTCAAGCATGCATTTCGGGAAAGATTTTTCACCAACAAATTGTTATTGGTTTGCAATCTTTAGCGCAAATAAAAGTTACTTCACACAGGACTCAAATTACGAAGTGAAAATAAGTTCAAAAAGAAAATAATACTTCTTTAATTGTGGATATCATATAGGATTTGAAATTTTAGAACATATTCTTTCCAGCAAAATATAATCGTTTTGCAGACGTTTGCGAAAAATATTTTCTCCCACAGGATATGAATTACCCAGAAAAATAAGTTCCAAAGGCAAAATACAATTTTTAATGCCAGATAAGATAGACAAGATTTGCATTTCTAGAACGATTTTTTCTCCTGCACGTTTTAATCGTTTTGCAAACGTTTGCGTAAATAAATTTCTCCCAGACGTTGTGAATTACACATTTAAAGTCAGTTCTAACAGCATTGTATACTTTTTTTGCCATACCTCATATTGAAGCATGCATTTCGGGAAAGATTTTTCACCAACAAATTGTTATTGGTTTGCAATCTTTAGCGCAAATAAAAGTTATTTTACACAGGACTCAAATTACGAAGTGAAAATAAGTTCAAAAAGAAAATAATACTTCTTTAATTGTGGATATCATATAGGATTTGCAATTTTAGAACATATTCTTTCCAGCAAAATATAATCGTTTTGCAGACGTTTGCGAAAAATATTTTCTCCCACAGGATATAAGTTACCCAGTAAAAATAAGTTCCAAAGGCATAATACAATTTTTAATGCCAGATAAGATAGACAAGATTTGCATTTCTGGAACGATTTTTTCTCCAGCACATTTTAATCGTTTTGCAAACGTTTACGTAAATAAATTTCTCCCAGACGATTTGAATTACACATTTAAAGTCAGTTCTAACAGCAATGTATACTTTTTTTGCCATACCTCATATTCAAGCATGCATTTCGGGAAAGATTTTTCACCAACAAATTGTTATTGGTTTGCAATCTTTAGCGCAAATAAAAGTTATTTCACACAGGACTCAAATTACGAAGTGAAAATAAGTTCAAGAAGAAAATAATACTTCTTTGATTGTGGATATCATATAGGATTTGCCATTTTAGAACATATTCTTTCCAGCAAAATATAATCGTTTTGCAGACGTTTGCGAAAATTATTTTCTCCCACAGGATTAGAATTACCAAGAAAAATAAGTTCCAAAGGCAAAATACAATTTTTAATGCCAGATTAGATAGACAAGATTTGTATTTCTAGAACGATTTTTTCTCCAGCACATTTTAATCGTTTTGCAAACGTTTGCGTAAATAAATTTTGTCCCAGACGATTTTAATTACAGATTTAAAGTCAGTTCTAACAGCAATGTATACTTTTTTTGCCATACCTCATATTCAAGCATGCATTTCGGGAAAGATTTTTCACCAACAAATTGTTATTGGTTTGCAATCTTTAGCGCAAATAAAAGTTATTTCACACAGGACTCAAATTACGAAGTGAAAATAAGTTCAAAAAGAAAATAATACTTCTTTAATTGTGGATATCATATAGGATTTGCAATTTTAGAACATATTCTTTCCAGCAAAATATAATCGTTTTGCACACGTTTGCGAAAAATATTTTCTCCCACAGGATATGAATTACCCAGTAAAAATAAGTTCCAAAGGCAAAATACAATTTTTAATGCCAGATAAGATAGACAAGATTTGCATTTCTAGAACGATTTTTTCTCCAGCACATTTTAATCGTTTTGCAATTGTTTGCGTAAATAAATTTCTCCCAGACGATTTGAATTACACATTTAAAGTCAGTTCTAACAGCAATGTATACTTTTTTTGCCATACATCATATTCAAGCATGCATTTCGGGAAAGATTTTTCACCAACAAATTGTTATTGGTTTGCAATCTTTAGCGCAAATAAAAGTTATTTCACACAGGACTCAAATTACGAAGTGAAAATAAGTTCAAAAAGAAAATAATACTTCTTTAACTGTGGATATCATATAGGATTTGCAATTTTAGAACATATTCTTTCCAGCAAAATATAATCGTTTTGCAGACGTTTGCGAAAAATATTTTCTCCCACAGGATATGAATTACCCAGTAAAAATAAGTTCCAAAGGCATAATACAATTTTTAATGCCAGATAAGATAGACAAGATTTGCATTTCTGGAACGATTTTTTCTCCAGCACATTTTAATCGTTTTGCAAACGTTTACGTAAATAAATTTCTCCCAGACGATTTGAATTGCACATTTAAAGTCAGTTCTAACAGCAATGTATATTTGTTTTGCCATACCTCATATTCAAGCATGCATTTCGGGAAAGATTTTTCACCAACAAATTGTTATTGGTTTGCAATCTTTAGCGCAAATAAAAGTAACTTCACACAGGACCCAAATTACGAAGTGAAAATAAGTTCAAAAAGAAAATAATACTTCTTTAATTGTGGTTATCATATAGGATTTGCAATTTTAGAACATATTCTTTCCAGCAAAATATAATCGTTTTGCAGACGTTTGCGAAAAATATTTTCTCCCACAGGATATGAATTACCCAGTAAAAATAAGTTCCAAAGGCAAAATACAATTTTTAATGCCAGATAAGATAGACAAGATTTGCATTTCTAGAACGATTTTTTCTCCAGCACATTTAAATCGTTTTGCATACGTTTGCGTAAATAAATTTCTCCCAGACGATTTGAATTACACATTTAAAGTCAGTTCTAACAGCAATGTATACTTTTTTTGCCATACCTCATATTCAAGCATGCATTTCGGGAAAGAATTTTCACCAACAAATTGTTATTGGTTTGCAATCTTTAGCGCAAATAAAAGTAACTTCACACAGGACCCAAATTACGAAGTGAAAATAAGTTCAAAAAGAAAATAATACTTCTTTAATTGTGGTTATCATATAGGATTTGCAATTTTAGAACATATTCTTTCCAGCAAAATATAATCGTTTTGCAGACGTTTGCGAAAAATATTTTCTCCCACAGGATATGAATTACCCAGTAAAAATAAGTTCCAAAGGCAAAATACAATTTTTAATGCCAGATAAGATAGACAAGATTTGCATTTCTAGAACGATTTTTTCTCCAGCACATTTAAATCGTTTTGCATACGTTTGCGTAAATAAATTTCTCCCAGACGATTTTAATTACAGATTTAAAGTCAGTTCTAACAGCAATGTATACTTTTTTGCCATACCTGATATTCAAGCATGCATTTCGGGAAAGATATTTCACCAACCAATTGTTATTGGTTTGCAATCTTTAGCGCAAATAAAAGTAACTTCACACAGGACCCAAATTACGAAGTGAAAATAAGTTCAAAAAGAAAATAATACTTCTTTAATTGTGGTTATCATATAGGATTTGCAATTTTAGAACATATTCTTTCCAGCAAAATATAATCGTTTTGCAGACGTTTGCGAAAAATATTTTCTCCCACAGGATATGAATTACCCAGTAAAAATAAGTTCCAAAGGCAAAATACAATTTTTAATGCCAGATAAGATAGACAAGATTTGCATTTCTAGAACGATTTTTTCTCCAGCACATTTAAATCGTTTTGCATACGTTTGCGTAAATAAATTTCTCCCAGACGATTTGAATTACACATTTAAAGTCAGTTCTAACAGCAATGTATACTTTTTTTGCCATACCTCATATTCAAGCATGCATTTCGGGAAAGATTTTTCACCAACAAATTGTTATTGGTTTGCAATCTTTAGCGCAAATAAAAGTAACTTCACACAGGACCCAAATTACGAAGTGAAAATAAGTTCAAAAAGAAAATAATACTTCTTTAATTGTGGTTATCATATAGGATTTGCAATTTTAGAACATATTCTTTCCAGCAAAATATAATCGTTTTGCAGACGTTTGCGAAAAATATTTTCTCCCACAGGATATGAATTACCCAGTAAAAATAAGTTCCAAAGGCAAAATACAATTTTTAATGCCAGATAAGATAGACAAGATTTGCATTTCTAGAACGATTTTTTCTCCAGCACATTTTAATCGTTTTGCAAACGTTTACGTAAATAAATTTCTCCCAGACGATTTGAAATACACATTTAAAGTCAGTTCTAACAGCAATGTATACTTTTTTTGCCATACCTCATATTCAAGCATGCATTTCGGGAAAGATTTTTCACCAACAAATTGTTATTGGTTTGCAATCTTTAGCGCAAATAAAAGTAACTTCACACAGGACCCAAATTACGAAGTGAGAATAAGTTCAAAAAGAAAATAATACTTCTTTAATTGTGGTTATCATATAGGATTTGCAATTTTAGAACATATTCTTTCCAGCAAAATATAATCGTTTTGCAGACGTTTGCGAAAAATATTTTCTCCCACAGGATATGAATTACCAAGAAAAATAAGTTCCAAAGGCAAAATACAATTTTTAATGCCAGATTAGATAGACAAGATATGTATTTCTAGAACGATTTTTTCTCCAGCACATTTTAATCGTTTTGCAAACGTTTGCGTAAATAAATTTCTCCCAGACGATTTTAATTACAGATTTAAAGTCAGTTCTAACAGCAATGTATACTTTTTTGCCATACCTCATATTCAAGCATGCATTTCGGAAAAGATTTTTCACCAACAAATTGTTATTGGTTTGCAATCTTTAGCGCAAATAAAAGTTATTTCACACAGGACTCAAATTACGAAGTGAAAATAAGTTCAAAAAGAAAATAATACTTCTTTAATTGTGGATATCAAATAGGATTTGCAATTTTAGAACATATTCTTTCCAGCAAAATATAATCGTTTTGCAGACGTTTGCGAAAAATATTTTCTCCCACAGGATATGAATTACCCAGAAAAATAAGTTTTAAAGGCAAAATACAATTTTTAATGCCAGATAAGATAGACAAGATTTGCATTTCTGGAACGATTTTTTCTCCAGCACATTTTAATCGTTTTGCAAACGTTTGCGTAAATAAATTTCTCCCAGACGATTTGAATTACACATTTAAAGTCAGTTCTAACAGCAATGTATACTTTTTTTGCCATACCTCATATTCAAGCATGCATTTCGGGAAAGATTTTTCACCAACAAATTGTTATTGGTTTGCAATCTTTAGCGCAAATAAAAGTTACTTCACACAGGACTCAAATTACGAAGTGAAAATAAGTTCAAAAAGAAAATAATACTTCTTTAATTGTGGATATCATATAGGATTTGAAATTTTAGAACATATTCTTTCCAGCAAAATATAATCGTTTTGCAGACGTTTGCGAAAAATATTTTCTCCCACAGGATATGAATTACCCAGAAAAATAAGTTCCAAAGGCAAAATACAATTTTTAATGCCAGATAAGATAGACAAGATTTGCATTTCTAGAACGATTTTTTCTCCTGCACGTTTTAATCGTTTTGCAAACGTTTGCGTAAATAAATTTCTCCCAGACGTTGTGAATTACACATTTAAAGTCAGTTCTAACAGCATTGTATACTTTTTTTGCCATACCTCATATTGAAGCATGCATTTCGGGAAAGATTTTTCACCAACAAATTGTTATTGGTTTGCAATCTTTAGCGCAAATAAAAGTTATTTCACACAGGACTCAAATTACGAAGTGAAAATAAGTTCAAAAAGAAAATAATACTTCTTTAATTGTGGATATCATATAGGATTTGCCATTTTAGAACATATTCTTTCCAGCAAAATATAATCGTTTTGCAGACGTTTGCGAAAAATATTTTCTCCCACAGGATATGAGTTACCCAGTAAAAATAAGTTCCAAAGGCATAATACAATTTTTAATGCCAGATAAGATAGACAAGATTTGCATTTCTGGAACGATTTTTTCTCCAGCACATTTTAATCGTTTTGCAAACGTTTACGTAAATAAATTTCTCCCAGACGATTTGAATTACACATTTAAAGTCAGTTCTAACAGCAATGTATACTTTTTTTGCCATACCTCATATTCAAGCATGCATTTCGGGAAAGATTTTTCACCAACAAATTGTTATTGGTTTGCAATCTTTAGCGCAAATAAAAGTTATTTCACACAGGACTCAAATTACGAAGTGAAAATAAGTTCAAGAAGAAAATAATACTTCTTTGATTGTGGATATCATATAGGATTTGCCATTTTAGAACATATTCTTTCCAGCAAAATATAATCGTTTTGCAGACGTTTGCGAAAATTATTTTCTCCCACAGGATTAGAATTACCAAGAAAAATAAGTTCCAAAGGCAAAATACAATTTTTAATGCCAGATTAGATAGACAAGATTTGTATTTCTAGAACGATTTTTTCTCCAGCACATTTTAATCGTTTTGCAAACGTTTGCGTAAATAAATTTCTCCCAGACGATTTTAATTACAGATTTAAAGTCAGTTCTAACAGCAATGTATACTTTTTTTGCCATACCTCATATTCAAGCATGCATTTCGGGAAAGATTTTTCACCAACAAATTGTTATTGGTTTGCAATCTTTAGCGCAAATAAAAGTTATTTCACACAGGACTCAAATTACGAAGTGAAAATAAGTTCAAAAAGAAAATAATACTTCTTTAATTGTGGATATCATATAGGATTTGCAATTTTAGAACATATTCTTTCCAGCAAAATATAATCGTTTTGCAGACGTTTGCGAAAAATATTTTCTCCCACAGGATATGAATTACCCAGTAAAAATAAGTTCCAAAGGCAAAATACAATTTTTAATGCCAGATAAGATAGACAAGATTTGCATTTCTAGAACGATTTTTTCTCCAGCACATTTTAATCGTTTTGCAAACGTTTGCGTAAATAAATTTCTCCCAGACGATTTGAATTACACATTTAAAGTCAGTTCTAACAGCAATGTATACTTTTTTTGCCATACATCATATTCAAGCATGCATTTCGGGAAAGATTTTTCACCAACAAATTGTTATTGGTTTGCAATCTTTAGCGCAAATAAAAGTTATTTCACACAGGACTCAAATTACGAAGTGAAAATAAGTTCAAAAAGAAAATAATACTTCTTTAACTGTGGATATCATATAGGATTTGCAATTTTAGAACATATTCTTTCCAGCAAAATATAATCGTTTTGCAGACGTTTGCGAAAAATATTTTCTCCCACAGGATATGAATTACCCAGTAAAAATAAGTTCCAAAGGCAAAATACAATTTTTAATGCCAGATAAGATAGACAAGATTTGCATTTCTAGAACGATTTTTTCTCCAGCACATTTTAATCGTTTTGCAAATGTTTGCGTAAATAAATTTCTCCCAGACGATTTGAATTACACATTTAAAGTCAGTTCTAACAGCAATGTATACTTTTTTTGCCATACCTCATATTCAAGCATGCATTTCGGGAAAGATTTTTCACCAACATATTGTTATTGGTTTGCAATCTTTAGCGCAAATAAAAGTTACTTCACACAGGACTCAAATTACGAAGTGAAAATAAGTTCAAAAAGAAAATAATACTTTTTTAACTGTGGATATCATATAGGATTTGCAATTTTAGAACATATTCTTTCCAGAAAAATATAATCGTTTTGCAGACGTTTGCGAAAAATATTTTCTCCCACAGGATATGACTTTCCCAGTAAAAATAAGTTCCAAAGGCAAAATACAATTTTTAATGCCAGATAAGATAGACAAGATTTGCATTTCTGGAACGATTTTTTCTCCAGCACATTTTAATCGTTATACAAACGTTTGCGTAAATAAATTTCTCCCAGACGATTTGAATTACACATTTAAAGTCAGTTCTAACAGCAATGTATACTTTTTTTGCCATACCTCATATTCAAGCATGCATTTCGGGAAAGATTTTTCACCAACAAATTGTTATTGGTTTGCAATCTTTAGCGAAAATAAAAGTTATTTTACACAGGACTCAAATTACGAAGTGAAAATAAGTTCAAAAAGAAAATAATACTTCTTTAATTGTGGTTATCATATAGGATTTGCAATTTTAGAACATATTCTTTCCAGCAAAATATAATCGTTTTGCAGACGTTTGCGAAAAATATTTTCTCCCACAGGATATGAATTACCCAGTAAAAATAAGTTCCAAAGGCAAAATACAATTTTTAATGCCAGATAAGATAGACAAGATTTGCATTTCTAGAACGATTTTTTCTCCAGCACATTTTAATCGTTTTGCAAACGTTTACGTAAATAAATTTCTCCCAGACGATTTGAAATACACATTTAAAGTCAGTTCTAACAGCAATGTATACTTTTTTTGCCATACCTCATATTCAAGCATGCATTTCGGGAAAGATTTTTCACCAACAAATTGTTATTGGTTTGCAATCTTTAGCGCAAATAAAAGTAACTTCACACAGGACCCAAATTACGAAGTGAAAATAAGTTCAAAAAGAAAATAATACTTCTTTAATTGTGGTTATCATATAGGACTTGCAATTTTAGAACATATTCTTTCCAGCAAAATATAATCGTTTTGCAGACGTTTGCGAAAAATATTTTCTCCCACAGGATATGAATTACCAAGAAAAATAAGTTCCAAAGGCAAAATACAATTTTTAATGCCAGATTAGATAGACAAGATATGTATTTCTAGAACGATTTTTTCTCCAGCACATTTTAATCGTTTTGCAAACGTTTGCTTAAATAAATTTCTCCCAGACGATTTTAATTACAGATTTAAAGTCAGTTCTAACAGCAATGTATACTTTTTTGCCATACCTCATATTCAAGCATGCATTTCGGAAAAGATTTTTCACCAACAAATTGTTATTGGTTTGCATTCTTTAGCGCAAATAAAAGTTATTTCACACAGGACTCAAATTACGAAGTGAAAATAAGTTCAAAAAGAAAATAATACTTCTTTAATTGTGGATATCATATAGGATTTGCAATTTTAGAACATATTCTTTCCAGCAAAATATAATCGTTTTGCAGACGTTTGCGAAAAATATTTTCTCCCACAGGATATGAATTACCCAGAAAAATAAGTTTTAAAGGCAAAATACAATTTTTAATGCCAGATAAGATAGACAAGATTTGCATTTCTGGAACGATTTTTTCTCCAGCACATTTTAATCGTTTTGCAAACGTTTGCGTAAATAAATTTCTCCCAGACGATTTGAATTACACATTTAAAGTCAGTTCTAACAGCAATGTATACTTTTTTCGCCATACCTCATATTCTAGCATGCATTTCGGGAAAGATTTTTCACCAACAAATTGTTATTGGTTTGCAATCTTTAGCGCAAATAAAAGTTACTTCACACAGGACTCAAATTACGAAGTGAAAATAAGTTCAAAAAGAAAATAATACTTCTTTAATTGTGGATATCATATAGGATTTGAAATTTTAGAACATATTCTTTCCAGCAAAATATAATCGTTTTGCAGACGTTTGCGAAAAATATTTTCTCCCACAGGATATGAATTACCCAGAAAAATAAGTTCCAAAGGCAAAATACAATTTTTAATGCCAGATAAGATAGACAAGATTTGCATTTCTAGAACGATTTTTTCTCCTGCACGTTTTAATCGTTTTGCAAACGTTTGCGTAAATAAATTTCTCCCAGACGTTGTGAATTACACATTTAAAGTCAGTTCTAACAGCATTGTATACTTTTTTTGCCATACCTCATATTGAAGCATGCATTTCGGGAAAGATTTTTCACCAACAAATTGTTATTGGTTTGCAATCTTTAGCGCAAATAAAAGTTATTTCACACAGGACTCAAATTACGAAGTGAAAATAAGTTCAAAAAGAAAATAATACTTCTTTAATTGTGGATATCATATAGGATTTGCCATTTTAGAACATATTCTTTCCAGCAAAATATAATCGTTTTGCAGACGTTTGCGAAAATTATTTTCTCCCACAGGATATGAATTACCAAGAAAAATAAGTTCCAAAGGCAAAATACAATTTTTAATGCCAGATTAGATAGACAAGATTTGTATTTCTAGAACGATTTTTTCTCCAGCACATTTTAATCGTTTTGCAAACGTTTGCGTAAATAAATTTCTCCCAGACGATTTTAATTACAGATTTAAAGTCAGTTCTAACAGCAATGTATACTTTTTTTGCCATACCTCATATTCAAGCATGCATTTCGGGAAAGATTTTTCACCAACAAATTGTTATTGGTTTGCAATCTTTAGCGCAAATAAAAGTTATTTCACACAGGACTCAAATTACGAAGTGAAAATAAGTTCAAAAAGAAAATAATACTTCTTTAATTGTGGATATCATATAGGATTTGCAATTTTAGAACATATTCTTTCCAGCAAAATATAATCGTTTTGCACACGTTTGCGAAAAATATTTTCTCCCACAGGATATGAATTACCCAGTAAAAATAAGTTCCAAAGGCAAAATACAATTTTTAATGCCAGATAAGATAGACAAGATTTGCATTTCTAGAACGATTTTTTCTCCAGCACATTTTAATCGTTTTGCAATTGTTTGCGTAAATAAATTTCTCCCAGACGATTTGAATTACACATTTAAAGTCAGTTCTAACAGCAATGTATACTTTTTTTGCCATACATCATATTCAAGCATGCATTTCGGGAAAGATTTTTCACCAACAAATTGTTATTGGTTTGCAATCTTTAGCGCAAATAAAAGTTACTTCACACAGGACTCAAATTACGAAGTGAAAATAAGTTCAAAAAGAAAATAATACTTCTTTAACTGTGGATATCATATAGGATTTGCAATTTTAGAACATATTCTTTCCAGAAAAATATAATCGTTTTGCAGACGTTTGCGAAAAATATTTTCTCCCACAGGATATGAATTACCCAGTAAAAATAAGTTCCAAAGGCAAAATACAATTTTTAATGCCAGATAAGATAGACAAGATTTGCATTTCTGGAACGATTTTTTCTCCAGCACATTTTAATCGTTATACAAACGTTTGCGTAAATAAATTTCTCCCAGACGATTTGAATTACACATTTAAAGTCAGTTCTAACAGCAATGTATACTTTTTTTGCCATACCTCATATTCAAGCATGCATTTCGGGAAAGATTTTTCACCAACAAATTGTTATTGAATTGCAATCTTTAGCGCAAATAAAAGTTATTTTACACAGGACTCAAATTACGAAGTGAAAATAAGTTCAAAAAGAAAATAATACTTCTTTAATTGTGGATATCATATAGGATTTGCAATTTTAGAACATATTCTTTCCAGCAAAATATAATCGTTTTGCAGACGTTTACGAAAAATATTTTCTCCCACAGGATACGAATTACCCAGTAAAAATAAGTTCCAAAGGCATAATACAATTTTTAATGCCAGATAAGATAGACAAGATTTGCATTTCTGGAACGATTTTTTCTCCAGCACATTTTAATCGTTTTGCAAACGTTTACGTAAATAAATTTCTCCCAGACGATTTGAATTACACATTTAAAGTCAGTTCTAACAGCAATGTATATTTGTTTTGCCATACCTCATATTCAAGCATGCATTTCGGGAAAGATTTTTCACCAACAAATTGTTATTGGTTTGCAATCTTTAGCGCAAATAAAAGTTACTTCACACAGGACTCAAATTACGAAGTGAAAATAAGTTCAAAAAGAAAATAATACTTCTTTAACTGTTAATATCTTATAGGATTTGCAATTTTAGAACATATTCTTTCCAGCAAAATATAATCGTTTTGCAGACGTTTGCGAAAAATACTTTCTCCTACAGGATATGATATACCCAGTAAAAATAATTTCCAAAGGCAAAATACAATTTTTAATGCCAGATTAGATAGACAAGATTTGCATTTCTAGAACGATTTTTTCTCCAGCACATTTAAATCGTTTTGCAAACGTTTGCGTAAATAAATTTCTCCCAGACGATTTGAATTACACATTTAAAGTCAGTTCTAACAGCAATGTATACTTTTTTTGCCATACCTCATATTCAAGCATGCATTTCGGGAAAGATTTTTCACCAACAAATTGTTATTGGTTTGCAATCTTTAGCGCAAATAAAAGTAACTTCACACAGGACCCAAATTACGAAGTGAAAATAAGTTCAAAAAGAAAATAATACTTCTTTAATTGTGGTTATCATATAGGACTTGCAATTTTAGAACATATTCTTTCCAGCAAAATATAATCGTTTTGCAGACGTTTGCGAAAAATATTTTCTCCCACAGGATATGAATTACCAAGAAAAATAAGTTCCAAAGGCAAAATACAATTTTTAATGCCAGATTAGATAGACAAGATATGTATTTCTAGAACGATTTTTTCTCCAGCACATTTTAATCGTTTTGCAAACGTTTGCTTAAATAAATTTCTCCCAGACGATTTTAATTACAGATTTAAAGTCAGTTCTAACAGCAATGTATACTTTTTTGCCATACCTCATATTCAAGCATGCATTTCGGAAAAGATTTTTCACCAACAAATTGTTATTGGTTTGCATTCTTTAGCGCAAATAAAAGTTATTTCACACAGGACTCAAATTACGAAGTGAAAATAAGTTCAAAAAGAAAATAATACTTCTTTAATTGTGGATATCATATAGGATTTGCAATTTTAGAACATATTCTTTCCAGCAAAATATAATCGTTTTGCAGACGTTTGCGAAAAATATTTTCTCCCACAGGATATGAATTACCCAGAAAAATAAGTTTTAAAGGCAAAATACAATTTTTAATGCCAGATAAGATAGACAAGATTTGCATTTCTGGAACGATTTTTTCTCCAGCACATTTTAATCGTTTTGCAAACGTTTGCGTAAATAAATTTCTCCCAGACGATTTGAATTACACATTTAAAGTCAGTTCTAACAGCAATGTATACTTTTTTCGCCATACCTCATATTCAAGCATGCATTTCGGGAAAGATTTTTCACCAACAAATTGTTATTGGTTTGCAATCTTTAGCGCAAATAAAAGTTACTTCACACAGGACTCAAATTACGAAGTGAAAATAAGTTCAAAAAGAAAATAATACTTCTTTAATTGTGGATATCATATAGGATTTGAAATTTTAGAACATATTCTTTCCAGCAAAATATAATCGTTTTGCAGACGTTTGCGAAAAATATTTTCTCCCACAGGATATGAATTACCCAGAAAAATAAGTTCCAAAGGCAAAATACAATTTTTAATGCCAGATAAGATAGACAAGATTTGCATTTCTAGAACGATTTTTTCTCCTGCACGTTTTAATCGTTTTGCAAACGTTTGCGTAAATAAATTTCTCCCAGACGTTGTGAATTACACATTTAAAGTCAGTTCTAACAGCATTGTATACTTTTTTTGCCATACCTCATATTGAAGCATGCATTTCGGGAAAGATTTTTCACCAACAAATTGTTATTGGTTTGCAATCTTTAGCGCAAATAAAAGTTATTTTACACAGGACTCAAATTACGAAGTGAAAATAAGTTCAAAAAGAAAATAATACTTCTTTAATTGTGGATATCATATAGGATTTGCCATTTTAGAACATATTCTTTCCAGCAAAATATAATCGTTTTGCAGACGTTTGCGAAAATTATTTTCTCCCACAGGATATGAATTACCAAGAAAAATAAGTTCCAAAGGCAAAATACAATTTTTAATGCCAGATTAGATAGACAAGATTTGTATTTCTAGAACGATTTTTTCTCCAGCACATTTTAATCGTTTTGCAAACGTTTGCGTAAATAAATTTCTCCCAGACGATTTTAATTACAGATTTAAAGTCAGTTCTAACAGCAATGTATACTTTTTTTGCCATACCTCATATTCAAGCATGCATTTCGGGAAAGATTTTTCACCAACAAATTGTTATTGGTTTGCAATCTTTAGCGCAAATAAAAGTTATTTCACACAGGACTCAAATTACGAAGTGAAAATAAGTTCAAAAAGAAAATAATACTTCTTTAATTGTGGATATCATATAGGATTTGCAATTTTAGAACATATTCTTTCCAGCAAAATATAATCGTTTTGCACACGTTTGCGAAAAATATTTTCTCCCACAGGATATGAATTACCCAGTAAAAATAAGTTCCAAAGGCAAAATACAATTTTTAATGCCAGATAAGATAGACAAGATTTGCATTTCTAGAACGATTTTTTCTCCAGCACATTTTAATCGTTTTGCAATTGTTTGCGTAAATAAATTTCTCCCAGACGATTTGAATTACACATTTAAAGTCAGTTCTAACAGGAATGTATACTTTTTTTGCCATACATCATATTCAAGCATGCATTTCGGGAAAGATTTTTCACCAACAAATTGTTATTGGTTTGCAATCTTTAGCGCAAATAAAAGTTACTTCACACAGGACTCAAATTACGAAGTGAAAATAAGTTCAAAAAGAAAATAATACTTCTTTAACTGTGGATATCATATAGGATTTGCAATTTTAGAACATATTCTTTCCAGAAAAATATAATCGTTTTGCAGACGTTTGCGAAAAATATTTTCTCCCACAGGATATGAATTACCCAGTAAAAATAAGTTCCAAAGGCAAAATACAATTTTTAATGCCAGATAAGATAGACAAGATTTGCATTTCTGGAACGATTTTTTCTCCAGCACATTTTAATCGTTATACAAACGTTTGCGTAAATAAATTTCTCCCAGACGATTTGAATTACACATTTAAAGTCAGTTCTAACAGCAATGTATACTTTTTTTGCCATACCTCATATTCAAGCATGCATTTCGGGAAAGATTTTTCACCAACAAATTGTTATTGAATTGCAATCTTTAGCGCAAATAAAAGTTATTTTACACAGGACTCAAATTACGAAGTGAAAATAAGTTCAAAAAGAAAATAATACTTCTTTAATTGTGGATATCATATAGGATTTGCAATTTTAGAACATATTCTTTCCAGCAAAATATAATCGTTTTGCAGACGTTTACGAAAAATATTTTCTCCCACAGGATACGAATTACCCAGTAAAAATAAGTTCCAAAGGCATAATACAATTTTTAATGCCAGATAAGATAGACAAGATTTGCATTTCTGGAACGATTTTTTCTCCAGCACATTTTAATCGTTTTGCAAACGTTTACGTAAATAAATTTCTCCCAGACGATTTGAATTACACATTTAAAGTCAGTTCTAACAGCAATGTATATTTGTTTTGCCATACCTCATATTCAAGCATGCATTTCGGGAAAGATTTTTCACCAACAAATTGTTATTGGTTTGCAATCTTTAGCGCAAATAAAAGTTACTTCACACAGGACTCAAATTACGAAGTGAAAATAAGTTCAAAAAGAAAATAATACTTCTTTAACTGTTAATATCTTATAGGATTTGCAATTTTAGAACATATTCTTTCCAGCAAAATATAATCGTTTTGCAGACGTTTGCGAAAAATACTTTCTCCTACAGGATATGATATACCCAGTAAAAATAATTTCCAAAGGCAAAATACAATTTTTAATGCCAGATTAGATAGACAAGATTTGCATTTCTAGAACGATTTTTTCTCCAGCACATTTAAATCGTTTTGCAAACGTTTGCGTAAATAAATTTCTCCCAGACGATTTGAATTACACATTTAAAGTCAGTTCTAACAGCAATGTATACTTTTTTTGCCATACCTCATATTCAAGCATGCATTTCGGGAAAGATTTTTCACCAACAAATTGTTATTGGTTTGCAATCTTTAGCGCAAATAAAAGTTACTTCACACAGGACTCAAATTACGAAGTGAAAATAAGTTCAAAAAGAAAATAATACTTCTTTAACTGTGGATATCATATAGGATTTGTAATTTTAGAACATATTCTTTCCAGCAAAATATAATCGTTTTGCAGACGTTTGCGAAAAATATTTTCTCCCACAGGATATGAATTACCCAGTAAAAATAAGTTCCAAAGGCAAAATACAATTTTTAATGCCAGATAAGATAGACAAGATTTGCATTTCTAGAACGATTTTTTCTCCAGCACATTTTAATCGTTTTGCAAATGTTTGCGTAAATAAATTTCTCCCAGACGATTTGAATTACACATTTAAAGTCAGTTCTAACAGCAATGTATACTTTTTTTGCCATACCTCATATTCAAGCATGCATTTCGGGAAAGATTTTTCACCAACATATTGTTATTGGTTTGCAATCTTTAGCGCAAATAAAAGTTACTTCACACAGGACTCAAATTACGAAGTGAAAATAAGTTCAAAAAGAAAATAATACTTCTTTAACTGTGGATATCATATAGGATTTGCAATTTTAGAACATATTCTTTCCAGAAAAATATAATCGTTTTGCAGACGTTTGCGAAAAATATTTTCTCCCACAGGATATGAATTACCCAGTAAAAATAAGTTCCAAAGGCAAAATACAATTTTTAATGCCAGATAAGATAGACAAGATTTGCATTTCTGGAACGATTTTTTCTCCAGCACATTTTAATCGTTATACAAACGTTTGCGTAAATAAATTTCTCCCAGACGATTTGAATTACACATTTAAAGTCAGTTCTAACAGCAATGTATACTTTTTTTGCCATACCTCATATTCAAGCATGCATTTCGGGAAAGATTTTTCACCAACAAATTGTTATTGGTTTGCAATCTTTAGCGCAAATAAAAGTTATTTTACACAGGACTCAAATTACGAAGTGAAAATAAGTTCAAAAAGAAAATAATACTTCTTTAATTGTGGATATCATATAGGATTTGCAATTTTAGAACATATTCTTTCCAGCAAAATATAATCGTTTTGCAGACGTTTACGAAAAATATTTTCTCCCACAGGATACGAATTACCCAGTAAAAATAAGTTCCAAAGGCATAATACAATTTTTAATGCCAGATAAGATAGACAAGATTTGCATTTCTGGAACGATTTTTTCTCCAGCACATTTTAATCGTTTTGCAAACGTTTACGTAAATAAATTTCTCCCAGACGATTTGAATTACACATTTAAAGTCAGTTCTAACAGCAATGTATATTTGTTTTGCCATACCTCATATTCAAGCATGCATTTCGGGAAAGATTTTTCACCAACAAATTGTTATTGGTTTGCAATCTTTAGCGCAAATAAAAGTTACTTCACACAGGACTCAAATTACGAAGTGAAAATAAGTTCAAAAAGAAAATAATACTTCTTTAACTGTGGATATCATATAGGATTTGCAATTTTAGAACATATTCTTTCCAGCAAAATATAATCGTTTTGCAGACGTTTGCGAAAAATACTTTCTCCTACAGGATATGATTTACCCAGTAAAAATAATTTCCAAAGGCAAAATACAATTTTTAATGCCAGATTAGATAGACAAGATTTGCATTTCTAGAACGATTTTTTCTCCAGCACATTTAAATCGTTTTGCATACGTTTGCGTAAATAAATTTCTCCCAGACGATTTGAATTACACATTTAAAGTCAGTTCTAACAGCAATGTATACTTTTTTTGCCATACCTCATATTCAAGCATGCATTTCGGGAAAGATTTTTCACCAACAAATTGTTATTGGATTGCAATCTTTAGCGCAAATAAAAGTTATTTCACACAGGACTCAAATTACGAAGTGAAAATAAGTTCAAAAAGAAAATAATACTTCTTTAATTGTGGATATCATATAGGATTTGCAATTTTAGAACATATTCTTTCCAGCAAAATATAATCGTTTTGCAGACGTTTGCGAAAAATATTTTCTCCCACAGGATATGAATTACCCAGTAAAAATAAGTTCCAAAGGCATAATACAATTTTTAATGCCAGATAAGATAGACAAGATTTGCATTTCTAGAACGATTTTTTCTCCAGCACATTTTAATCGTTTTGCAAACGTTTACGTAAATAAATTTCTCCCAGACGATTTGAAATACACATTTAAAGTCAGTTCTAACAGCAATGTATACTTTTTTTTCCATACCTCATATTCAAGCATGCATTTCGGGAAAGATATTTCACCAACCAATTGTTATTGGTTTGCAATCTTTAGCGCAAATAAAAGTAACTTCACACAGGACCCAAATTACGAAGTGAAAATAAGTTCAAAAAGAAAATAATACTTCTTTAATTGTGGTTATCATATAGGATTTGCAATTTTAGAACATATTCTTTCCAGCAAAATATAATCGTTTTGCAGACGTTTGCGAAAAATATTTTCTCCCACAGGATATGAATTACCAAGAAAAATAAGTTCCAAAGGCAAAATACAATTTTTAATGCCAAATTAGATAGACAAGATTTGCATTTCTGGAACGATTTTTTCTCCAGCACATTTTAATCGTTTTGCAAATGTTTGCGTAAATAAATTTCTCCCAGACGATTTGAATTACACATTTAAAGTCAGTTCTAACAGCAATGTATACTTTTTTTGCCATACCTCATATTCAAGCATGCATTTCGGGAAAGATTTTTCACCAACAAATTGTTATTGGTTTGCAATCTTTAGCGCAAATAAAAGTTACTTCACACAGGACTCAAATTACTAAGTGAAAATAAGTTCAAAAAGAAAATAATACTTCTTTAACTGTGGATATCATATAGGATTTGCAATTTTAGAACATATTCTTTCCAGCAAAATATAATCGTTTTGCAGACGTTTGCGAAAAATATTTTCTCCCACAGGATATGAATTACCAAGAAAAATAAGTTCCAAAGGCAAAATACAATTTTTAATGCCAGATAAGATAGACAAGATTTGCATTTCTGGAACGATTTTTTCTCCAGCACATTTTAATCGTTTTGCAAACGTTTGCGTAAATAAATTTCTCCCAGACGATTTGAATTACACATTTAAAGTCAGTTCTAACAGCAATGTATACTTTTTTTGCCATACCTCATATTCAAGCATGCATTTCGGGAAAGATTTTTCACCAACAAATTGTTATTGGTTTGCAATCTTTAGCGCAAATAAAAGTTATTTTACACAGGACTCAAATTACGAAGTGAAAATAAGTTCAAAAAGAAAATAATACTTCTTTAATTGTGGATATCATATAGGATTTGCAATTTTGGAACATATTCTTTCCAGCAAAATATAATCGTTTTGCAGACGTTTGCGAAAAATATTTTCTTCCACAGGATATGAGTTACCCAGTAAAAATAAGTTCCAAAGGCATAATACAATTTTTAATGCCAGATAAGATAGACAAGATTTGCATTTCTGGAACGATTTTTTCTCCAGCACATTTTAATCGTTTTGCAAACGTTTACGTAAATAAATTTCTCCCAGACGATTTGAATTACACATTTAAAGTCAGTTCTAACAGCAATGTATACTTTTTTTGCCATACCTCATATTCAAGCATGCATTTCGGGAAAGATTTTTCACCAACAAATTGTTATTGGTTTGCAATCTTTAGCGCAAATAAAAGTAACTTCACACAGGACCCAAATTACGAAGTGAAAATAAGTTCAAAAAGAAAATAATACTTCTTTAATTGTGGTTATCATATAGGATTTGCAATTTTAGAACATATTCTTTCCAGCAAAATATAATCGTTTTGCAGACGTTTGCGAAAAATATTTTCTCCCACAGGATATGAATTACCAAGAAAAATAAGTTCCAAAGGCAAAATACAATTTTTAATGCCAAATTAGATAGACAAGATTTGTATTTCTAGATCGATTTTTTCTCCAGCACATTTTAATCGTTTTGCAAACGTTTGCGTAAATAAATTTCTCCCAGACGATTTGAATTACACATTTAAAGTCAGTTCTAACAGCAATGTATACTTTTTTTGCCATACCTCATATTCAAGCATGCATTTCGGGAAAGATTTTTCACCAACAAATTGTTATTGGTTTGCAATCATTAGCGCAAATAAAAGTTACTTCACACAGGACTCAAATTACGAAGTGAAAATAAGTTCAAAAAGAAAATAATACTTTTTTAACTGTGGATATCATATAGGATTTGCAATTTTAGAACATATTCTTTCCAGCAAAATATAATCGTTTTGCAGACGTTTGCGAAAAATATTTTCTCCCACAGGATATGAGTTACCCAGTAAAAATAAGTTCCAAAGGCATAATACAATTTTTAATGCCAGATAAGATAGACAAGATTTGCATTTCTGGAACGATTTTTTCTCCAGCACATTTTAATCGTTTTGCAAACGTTTACGTAAATAAATTTCTCCCAGACGATTTGAATTACACATTTAAAGTCAGTTCTAACAGCAATGTATACTTTTTTTGCCATACCTCATATTCAAGCATGCATTTCGGGAAAGATTTTTCACCAACAAATTGTTATTGGTTTGCAATGTTTAGCGCAAATAAAAGTTATTTCACACAGGACTCAAATTACGAAGTGAAAATAAGTTCAAAAAGAAAATAATACTTCTTTAACTGTGGATATCATATAGGATTTGCAATTTTAGAAATTATTCTCTCCAGCAAAATATAATCGTTTTGCAGACGTTTGCGAAAAATATTTTCTCCCACAGGATATGAATTACCCAGAAAAATAAGTTCCAAAGGCAAAATACAATTTTTAATGCCAGATAAGATAGACAAGATTTGCATTTCTGGAACGATTTTTTCTCCAGCACATTTTAATCGTTTTGCAAACGTTTGCGTAAATAAATTTCTCCCAGACGATTTGAATTACACATTTAAAGTCAGTTCTAACAGCAATGTATACTTTTTTTGCCATACCTCATATTCAAGCATGCATTTCGGGAAAGATTTTTCACCAACAAATTGTTATTGGTTTGCAATCTTTAGCGCAAATAAAAGTTATTTCACACAGGACTCAAATTACGAAGTGAAAATAAGTTCAAAAAGAAAATAATACTTCTTTAACTGTGGATATCATATAGGATTTGCAATTTTAGAAATTATTCTCTCCAGCAAAATATAATCGTTTTGCAGACGTTTGCGAAAAATATTTTCTCCCACAGGATATGAATTACCCAGAAAAATAAGTTCCAAAGGCAAAATACAATTTTTAATGCCAGATAAGATAGACAAGATTTTCATTTCTGGAACGATTTTTTCTCCAGCACATTTTAATCGTTTTGCAAACGTTTGCGTAAATAAATTTCTCCCAGACGATTTGAATTACACATTTAAAGTCAGTTCTAACAGCAATGTATACTTTTTTTGCCATACCTCATATTCAAGCATGCATATCGGGAAAGATTTTTCACCAACAAATTGTTATTGGTTTGCAATCTTTAGCGCAAATAAAAGTTATTTTACACAGGACTCAAATTACGAAGTGAAAATAAGTTCAAAAAGAAAATAATACTTCTTTAATTGTGGATATCATATAGGATTTGCAATTTTAGAACATATTCTTTCCAGCAAAATAAAATCGTTTTGCAGACGTTTGCGAAAAATATTTTCTCCCACAGGATATGAGTTACCCAGTAAAAATAAGTTCCAAAGGCATAATACAATTTTAAAGCCAGATAAGATAGACAAGATTTGCATTTCTGGAACGATTTTTTCTCCAGCACATTTTAATCGTTTTGCAAACGTTTACGTAAATAAATTTCTCCCAGACGATTTGAATTACACATTTAAAGTCAGTTCTAACAACAATGTATACTTTTTTTGCCATACCTCATATTCAAGCATGCATTTCGGGAAAGATTTTTCACCAACAAATTGTTATTGGTTTGCAATCTTTAGCGCAAATAAAAGTTATTTTACACAGGACTCAAATTACGAAGTGAAAATAAGTTCAAAAAGAAAATAATACTTCTTTAATTGTGGATATCATATAGGATTTGCAATTTTAGAACATATTCATTCCAGCAAAATATAATCGTTTTGCAGACGTTTGCGAAAAATATTTTCTCCCACAGGATATGAATTACCCAGTAAAAATAAGTTCCAAAGGCAAAATACAATTTTTAATGCCAGATAAGATAGACAAGATTTGCATTTCTAGAACGATTTTTTCTCCAGCACATTTAAATCGTTTTGCATACGTTTGCGTAAATAAATTTCTCCCAGACGATTTGAATTACACATTTAAAGTCAGTTCTAACAGCAATGTATACTTTTTTTGCCATACCTCATATTCAAGCATGCATTTCGGGAAAGATTTTTCACCAACAAATTGTTATTGGTTTGCAATCTTTAGCGCAAATAAAAGTTATTTCACACAGGACTCAAATTACGAAGTGAAAATAAGTTCAAAAAGAAAATAATACTTCTTTAATTGTGGATATCATATAGGATTTGCAATTTTAGAACATATTCTTTCCAGCAAAATATAATCGTTTTTGCAGACGTTTGCGAAAAATATTTTCTCCCACAGGATATGAATTACCCAGTAAAAATAAGTTCCAAAGGCATAATACAATTTTTAATGCCAGATAAGATAGACAAGATTTGCATTTCTAAAACGATTTTTTCTCCAGCACATTTTATTCGTTTTGCAAACGTTTACGTAAATAAATTTCTCCCAGACGATTTGAAATACACATTTAAAGTCAGTTCTAACAGCAATGTATACTTTTTTTGCCATACCTCATATTCAAGCATGCATTTCGGGAAAGATTTTTCACCAACAAATTGCTATTGGTTTGCAATCTTTAGCGCAAATAAAAGTTATTTTACACAGGACTCAAATTACGAAGTGAAAATAAGTTCAAAAAGAAAATAATACTTCTTTAATTGTGGATATCATATAGGATTTGCAATTTTAGAATATATTCTTTCCAGCAAAATATAATCGTTTTGCAGACGTTTGCGAAAAATATTTTCTCCCACAGGATATGAATTACCCAGAAAAATAAGTTCCAAAGGCAAAATACAATTTTTAATGCCAGATAAGATAGACAAGATTTGCATTTCTAGAACGATTTTTTCTCCAGCACGTTTTAATCGTTTTGCAAACGTTTGCGTAAATAAATTTCTCCCAGACGTTGTGAATTACACATTTAAAGTCAGTTCTAACAGCAATGTATACTTTTTTTGCCATACCTCATATTCAAGCATGCATTTCGGGAAAGATTTTTCACCAACAAATTGTTATTGGTTTGCAATCTTTAGCGCAAATAAAAGTTATTTCACACAGGACTCAAATTACGAAGTGAAAATAAGTTCAAAAAGAAAATAATACTTCTTTAATTGTGGATATCATATAGGATTTGCAATTTTAGAACATATTCTTTCCAGCAAAATATAATCGTTTTGCAGACGTTTGCGAAAAATATTTTCTCCCACAGGATATGAGTTACCCAGAAAAATAAGTTCCAAAGGCAAAATACAATTTTTAATGCCAGATAAGATAGACAAGATTTGCATTTCTAGAACGATTTTTTCTCCAGCACATTTTAATCGTTTTGCAAACGTTTGCGTAAATAAATTTCTCCCAGACGATTTGAATTACACATTTAAAGTCAGTTCTAACAGCAATGTATACTTTTTTTGCCATACCTCATATTCAAGCATGCATTTCGGGAAAGATTTTTCACCAACAAATTGTTATTGGTTTGCAATCTTTAGCGCAAATAAAAGTTATTTTACACAGGACTCAAATTACGAAGTGAAAATAAGTTCAAAAAGAAAATAATACTTCTTTAATTGTGGATATCATATAGGATTTGCAATTTTAGAACATATTCTTTCCAGCAAAATATAATCGTTTTGCAGACGTTTGCGAAAAATATTTTCTCCCACAGGATATGAATTACCCAGAAAAATAAGTTCCAAAGGCAAAATACAATTTTTAATGCCAGATAAGATAGACAAGATTTGCATTTCTAGAACGATTTTTTCTCCAGCACGTTTTAATCGTTTTGCAAACGTTTGCGTAAATAAATTTCTCCCAGACGTTGTGAATTACACATTTAAAGTCAGTTCTAACAGCAATGTATACTTTTTTTGCCATACCTCATATTCAAGCATGCATTTCGGGAAAGATTTTTCACCAACAAATTGTTATTGGTTTGCAATCTTTAGCGCAAATAAAAGTTATTTCACACAGGACTCAAATTACGAAGTGAAAATAAGTTCAAAAAGAAAATAATACTTCTTTAATTGTGGATTGTAAGTACGGACACTGTCATGTCCTTATATGGTGTTCTTGGACAAGTCCATGCCCATATTTGGAGATACTTCCGTGCCGCGCTCGTCTCTCAACGGTCGTCCAAGAGCGTCCATCCTTTTCGCTAACATCACCACGAACATCAGCACGTGGCAAGATAAGGGACAGATCAGGAAGAGTGAGCGCGCACGGATGAGAATGCCTCGGGTAGTCGGGTTTTGGCTGTGATGTGCGACGGTCGCTCTCTGTTGTACATGTTGTCGTCGGACGATTAAACGAGTTGTCCAAGATTCCCGGCTCTTCCCTTACAGCTCTCAACCGAACCCATATCCTGAATTACAATTGGTGTCAGAAGTGGGATATTGCGAGTTCGAAGAGTTGTAATATAAGCCGTAAGTAGTGTAAGTGGTGAGTAAAAATGGCAGGACGTGTGAGCATGTCGGGACGCGAAATGGAACTGCAGCAAGCGTTGGACGAATTGAGCGAGCAGTTGAGACTGTTGAAACAGGATAGGGAAGAGAGCGCTACGAGAAATGAATGTAGGAATAAATCGTATTCGACGTTATCCGCTGTGGAGCCGTTCACGGGGGCGAGAGGAGAGAACGTAGAGGGGTTTGTGTCGTGTTTAGAGAGAGCGGCCGAATTCGGCGGATGGAGTGACGGGGACAAGTTAGGTGCTTTGGTGTTGAAACTTCGAGCAGGGGCTGCGGGGTTTATGCAGGCGCATGAAAAAGCGGGGGATGTGACGAGTTACGCCGTGGCAAAAGACTTGTTATTGAAGAGGTACGGCGGCGTTGAGAACCGCCGGTATTATAGGGAGTTGTTAGCGAATGTGAGGATGGCGCCGGGGCAAAAGAAATGGAGCAGCGACGGAGCAGCCGAGGGTATCACCGCGCGACGTGAGCGAGGGTTCGCCCGAGGTGACGCGGTTGCGGCCGGAGGAGACGACGGAGAAGACGGCGGCGGAGCGAACGGAGGGATCACCGAGCGACGTGGGTGGAGTTTCGTCGTGGGCGGCGCGAGGGAATCCGGCGAAAGCGGGCGTGCGCGCGCGGGAGACCACGCCGACGAGGACCAGGGTCCCGGAAGGACGCCGTCACCGAGTGGAGGTGCCGGTGCGGCTTGTGACGGCGGAGATCATCCCTGCCCGTTCGGAGAGAATGGTTTCCCTCCCCTTACCACGAGATGGATGGAGAGAAGGCGAGGAGTGTGTCCTCGAACCGGCGCTTGAGATGGAGGAGTGCTGGGTCGCTCGGAGCATAAGTAAGGTGGACGAGAAGGGGTGTGCGCTGACACGCGTAAGTAACTTTGGGTTTAATGATGTGATCCTGAATAAGGGGACTCTAATAGTAAGGGCGAGTGAAGTAGCAAAAAAGCCAGAGGATGGCGGGGAGGGTGAGAGAGAGGTCCTAGTGAATAGTGTGGCGGCTGAGGTAAGGGGGGATGTAAAGGAACAGATTGCCGAAAAACTCAGTCACTTGAAATTGGAAGAGCGCTCGGTATTGCTTCCTGTGTTGGAGAGGCACAGTCAGCTATTCGCGTATTCAAAGAGTCCACCCGCCACTCATTTAACATCACACGAGATCCCAACCGGGGACGCGCGACCCATTTATCGGAAGCCTTACCGGACCCTACATCATTTTAAACCTTTAATTGAGGAATTTGTGGCAGAGCAATTGGCTAGTGGAGTCATAACCCAGTAATAGTCCGTGGGCATCACCGGTTGTCATTGTGCCTAAGAAGTCGTTAGACGGGAAACCGTGTTATCGATTTTGCATAGACTTCCGTGCACTCAACGCGATCACGAAGCCCGACGTGTATCCCTTGCCGAACATTGTCGAAACCCTGGAGTACCTAGGAGGTTGTAGATACTTCACCACCCTGGACATGGTCGCGGGGTATCACCAGATTCCGTTATCTCCGGAATCTATGGAAAAGACGGCATTTATTGTAAATAGTGGCCATTACGAGTATGTCCGTCTCCCTTTCGGACTTCGGAACGCCCCAAGTTCGTTTATGCGCTTCATGAATGGTATCCTGCGAGGACTCAGTCCCAATGAGTGTTTAGTGTATTTGGATGATATCATTGTCTTTAGTGGTTCGGTGAGTGAACATGCAAGTCGGTTGGAGCGTGTGTTTGACAAACTCGAGGCAGCAGGCCTGTCACTAAAGTTAGAAAAATGTCATTTTGCGCTTCCGCAAGTTAATTATTTAGGCCATGTGATCAGCGCGGAGGGAGTGCGCCCAGACCCAGAAAAAGTGATGGCAGTGCTGAATTTTCCTACCCCTAAATCAGTAAGGGAGACGCAGTCGTTCTTAGGGCTAACAAACTACTATCGCCGATTCGTAAGAAATTATGCGGTAATTGCCCGTCCCTTAACGAGGCTATTGAAAAAAGGGACCGCTTTCGTGTGGACACCGGAGTGTGACGATGCGGTGGAAGCGTTGAAGAAAGCCTTAACTAGCACCCCTGTTTTGGTATACCCGGATTTTTCTATTCCCTTTGTCATCTCCACCGACGCAAGTAATTATGCAATAGGCGCGGTTCTCTCCCAAGTGCACGATGGCGAGGAACACCCGGTGGCGTACGCTTCTCGACAGCTGACAAGTCCCGAAATCGCGTACACCACGACTGAAAAAGAGTTGCTGGGGGTGGTGTGGGCAATTCATCATTTTCGCTGCTATGTGTACGGACGGAAGTTCACCATAGTGACGGATCACGCGGCATTGAAGTGGTTATTCGGGCTAAAGGACCCAAGCAGTCGGTTACTGAGATGGACCCTCAAACTGGGAGAGTATGACTATGAAGTGACGCATAAACCAGGCAAAAAGCACTTGAACGCTGACGCGCTAAGTAGGAAGGTACGCAAGGTGATCGCTGGAAATGAGATAGACTTTGGGGCAGAGCAAGCGAAGGACGGAGATTGCGCGAATTGGGAGGGAAGCGCAGGGTTCGAATCCCGGAACGGAGTGCTCTATAGAAAGATGGGATGTGGAGGTAAAGTGGTAGTTCCTGTCAGATTAAGAAAGGAGATCCTACAGTGGAATCATGAGCATGTGTTATCAGGGCATGGGGGAGTGGCGGCCACCACGGATAGGATAGAACGGAATTTTTGGTGGCCCAGTTTAAAGAGAGACGTGGTGGAGCACGTGCGTAGCTGCATTGCTTGTAGTAGGCGTAGTCCCTATGGAAGGAGTAGAGCCCCCTTGCAAGCGTTGCCCGCACCCAAAAGCCCTTTTGAGTTCATTGCGTTGGATGTTGTGGGCCCTTTGCCTAGGACAGCCCGGGAAAATAAGTATATTTTGACAATAATTGATCACTTTTCGAGATATGTGACGATGGTGCCTCTACCAGATCAGACGGCGGAAACCGTAGCGTCGGTTCTAGTGAGGCGTTGGATCCTGAAATTTGGTGTCCCGGAGGTTATTTTGTCGGATCAAGGGAGTAACTTTATGTCGGAGCTATTCAAGGGAGTGTGTAAGCTGTTGCGTGTCAGGCAACTAAGAACCAGCCCTGGGCACCCCGAGGGGAACGGGCGTTGCGAGCGGGTTCATCGCTCCATAGCACAGATACTCTGCCACTACGTAAATGTGAAAAACAATGACTGGGATGAGTGGCTAGACTATGCGGTGGCCGCGTATAACTCGAATATTCATTCGAGCACGGGATTCTCCCCACAGGAAATTGTGTTTGGAAAACCCATGGTAACACCGTTTGAATGTGGGCAAAAAGCGGGTGAGGAATCAGAGCACCACTCCGTCGCTGAGTTGAGAGTGCGGTTGCGGGAAATATGGAAAAAGTGCGCGAGGAAAGACAGACAGGCACAGAGGAAACGGCAACAGGTTACAAAACCAAAGGGAAAATTGTGGGAGTATAAGACAGGCGATTATGTATTCCTTAGTGATCCGGGCCTTAAGGTGGGACAGGTGAAAAAGTTTCATAAGCCGTGGGTAGGCCCGTATAAGATCCTGAAAGTCATGTCCAAGTGCAATCTCTTGCTGGAGCTTCCGTTTCGCTCCCTAGTGGTCCATAGGAATCGTGTGAAGCCTTATCGTGGTGCTATACCCCCTGTCATAGAAATCGGTGAACATCGCCGGCGAGGACGGCCATCGCGGAAGATCCCCACACAGCCAGATAACGCGGCGCCAGTTTCTTCCCCCCTGCAGGAGGAGGATGAGTGGGAGGAGATAGAGGAGGCCCCTCCGCAACTATCCGCGACTTCTCCTCCCGGGGAGAGAGACAGTGGAGAGGAGGAAGGAGGAGAGGGACCGGAGGGAGAGTACTTCGTCGACGACGAGGCGAGTGGGGAGGCCACCCCACCATCGCCTCCCGCCTCACCATATCTACCCCCACCCTCCTCTCAAGGAGAAGTGCATCGGTCCCCCTACCCCTTACGCTCTCAAATGCCCAGTGTGTCATCGCCGCCCCCACCCGTGTTCCCTTATCAACTGCGGAGCCGAGGACGGTTGCCCTCCCACTCTGAAGAGCAGTGATCGAATTGAATGGAATATTATATTGGGAAATGTGACACGTGTGTGCTGTGTTTTATATCAGGATTTCTTGTATATGTGCTTTTATTCGGTAATAATCGCTAATATTGTGTTTTGAATAGGCTTAATCATTAATAAGGAAGATGTCTACATTATGTTGCTGGGTTTTTGTCATTTTGGTAGTTGTGGTTATATTCTTTGTATTTGAATGTTCACGCTCTACTTTTAAGTTCCCATAGTAATGTAATAGAATAACGGATTAGTAATAATGAATAGAACTGGTCGAAAAAGATTGTAACAGTGTATTCTGGATGGGTCATTGGTGTGTTTTTTTTTTCTTAATTTTTGAACAGAGATGACACTATTTGAAATTTGATACTTGGGTTTTGATGAATTATTTTGATGTGTACTGTATTATTGGTAAAGATGTTACTGTGAAGTTCCTACGTAATTGCAAGTGGTTGTGGGTTTTGCTGGGATTTGTGTATTAACGGGATACTTTAATGTGGAATGTGTTCCGGAACCGAGCACTTGAAGTGAATTTTGTCATATTTTCATGCTTTATGAGTTGCTGTTATGAGATAATCAGCAACTCACTTTTGGAGGGGGGGATTGAAAGTACGGACACTGTCATGTCCTTATATAGTATTCTTGGACACCTCCATGCCCATATTTGGAGATACTTCCGTGCCGCGCTCGACTCTCAACGGCCGTCCAAGAGCGTCCATCCTTTTCGCGAACATGAGCACGTTGCAAGATAAGGGACAGATCAGGAAGAGTGAGCGCGCACGGATGAGAATGCCTCGGGGAGTCGGGTTTTGGCTGTGATGTGCGACGGTCGCTCTCTGTTGTACATGTTGTCGTCGGACGATTAAACGAGTTGTCCAAGATTCCCGGCTTTTCCCTTACAGCTCTCAACCGAACCCATATCCAGAATTACAGGATATCATACAGGATTTGCAATTTTAGAATTATAATTATAACAAGAAAAACAAATAAATTTCTCCCAGACGATTTGAATTACACATTTTAAGTCAGTTCTAACAGCAATGTATACTTTTTTTGCCATACCTCATATTCAAACATGCATTTCGGGAAAGATTTTTCACCAACAAATTGTTATTTGTTTGCAGTCTTTAGCGCAAAAAAAAGTTACTTCACACAGGACTCAAATTATGAAGTGAAAATAAGTTCAGAATGAAAATAATTACCCAGTAAAATTTAATCTTTATTTTTTATTCACTAATTTAATTAAAAATCTTTAATTGTGGATAAAATATAGGATTTGCAATTTTAGAAATTATTCTTTCCAGCAAAATATAATCGTTTTGCAGACGTTTGCGAAAAATATTTTCTCCCACAGGATATGTATTACCCAGTAAAAATAAGTTCCAAAGGCAAAATACAATTTTTAATGCCAGATAAGATAGACAAGATTTGCATTTCTAGAACGATTTTTTCTCCAGCACATTTTAATCGTTTTGCAAACGTTTGCGTAAATAAATTTCTCCCAGACGATTTGAATTACATATTTAAAGTCAGTTCTAACAGCAATGTATACTTTTTTTGCCATACCTCATATTCAAGCATGCATTTCGGGAAAGATTTTTCACCAACAAATTGTTATTGGTTTGCAATCTTTAGCGCAAATAAAAGTTACTTCACACAGGTCCCAAATTACGAAGTGAAAATAAGTTCAAAAAGAAAATAATACTTCTTTAACTGTGGATATCATATAGGATTTGCAATTTTAGAACATATTCTTTCCAAAAAAATATAATCGTTTTGCAGACGTTTGCGAAAAATATTTTCTCCCACAGGATATGTATTACCCAGTAAAAATAAGTTCCAAAGGCAAAATACAATTTTTAATGCCAGATAAGATAGACAAGATTTGCATTTCTAGAACGATTTTTTCTCCAGCACATTTTAATCGTTTTGCAAACGTTTGCGTAAATAAATTTCTCCCAGACGATTTTAATTACAGATTTAAAGTCAGTTCTAACAGCAATGTATACTTTTTTTGCCATACCTCATATTCAAGCATGCATTTCGGGAAAGATTTTTCACCAACAAATTGTTATTGGTTTGCAATCTTTAGCGCAAATAAAAGTTACTTCACACAGGTCCCAAATTACGAAGTGAAAATAATTTCAAAAAGAAAATAATACTTCTTTAACTGTGCATATCATATAGGATTTGCAATTTTAGAACATATTCTTCCCAGCAAAATATAATCGTTTTGCAGACGTTTGCGAAAAATATTTTCTCCCACAGGATATGTATTACCCAGTAAAAATAAGTTCCAAAGGCAAAATACAATTTTTAATGCCAGATAAGATAGACAAGATTTGCATTTCTAGAACGATTTTTTCTCCAGCACATTTTAATCGTTTTGCAAACGTTTGCGTAAATAAATTTCTCCCAGACGATTTTAATTACAGATTTAAAGTCAGTTCTAACAGCAATGTATACTTTTTTTGCCATACCTCATATTCAAGCATGCATTTCGGGAAAGATTTTTCACCAACAAATTGTTATTGGTTTGCAATCTTTAGCGCAAATAAAAGTTATTTCACACAGGACTCAAATTATGAAGTGAAAATAAGTTCAAAAAGAAAATAATTACCCAGCAAAATTTAATCTCTATTTTATATTCACTAATTTAATTAAAAATCTTTAATTGTGGATATCATATAGGATTTGCATTTTTAAAATATATTCTCTCCAGCAAAATATAATCGTTTTGCAGACGTTTGCGAAAAATATTTTCTCCCACGGGATATGTATTACCCAGTAATAATAAGTTCCAAAGGCAAAATACAATTTTTTATTCCAGATAACATAATCAAGATTTGCATTTCTAGATCGATTTTTTCTCTAGCATCTTTTAATCGTTTTGCAAACGTTTGCGTAAATAAATTTCTCCCAGACGATTTTAATTACAGATTTAAAGTCAGTTCAAACAGCAATGTATACTTTTCTTGCCATACCTCATATTCAAGCATGCATTTCGGGAAAGATTTTTCACCAACAAATTGTTATTGGTTTGCAGTCTATAGCGCAAAAAAAGTTACTTCACACAGGACTTAAATTACGAAGTGAAAATAAGTTCAAAAGGAAAATAATACTTCTTTAATTGTGGATATCATATAGGATTTGCAATTTTAGAACATATTCTTTCCAGCAAAATATAATCGTTTTGCAGACGTTTGCGAAAAAAATTTTCTCCCACAGGATATGAGTTACCCAGTAAAAATAAGTTCCAAAGGCAAAATACAATTTTTAATGCCAGATAAGATAGACAAGATTTGCATTTCTATAACGATTTTTTCTCCAGCATATTTTAATCGTTTTGCAAACGTTTGCGTAAAAGAATATCTCCCAGACGATTTTAATTACACGTTGAAGTCAGTTCTAACAACAATGTATACTTTTTTTGCCATACCTCATATTCAAGCATGCATTTCGGGAAAGATTTTTCACCAACAAATTGTTATTGGTTTGCAATCTTTAGCGCAAATAAAAGTTACTTCACACAGGACTCAAATTACGAAGTGAAAATAAGTTCAAAAAGAAAATAATACTTCTTTAACTGTGGATATCATATAGGATTTGCAACTTTAGAACATATTCTTTCCAGCAAAATATAATCGTTTTGCAGACGTTTGCGAAAAATATTTTCTCCCACAGGATATGAATTACCCAGTAAAAATAAGTTCCAAAGGCAAAATACAATTTTTAATGCCAGATAAGATAGACAAGATTTGCATTTCTAGAACGATTTTTCTTCTACATTTATTTATCGTTTTTCAGGCGTCAGCACAGAATGTTCTTTTGTCTTACTGGATTTGGAGATTACAATAACAGTAAGACCGAAAAGCAAAATATACTTTTGACATTTCATATATGACAATTAATATTTGCATATCTAGAATAACTTTTCTCCTCCAAGTAAATAACTTTTTTTAGACGTTCGCGGATATCGTTGTTCTTTTTCAAACGATTTCGGTAACACAGTGATAATAAGGACGAAAGGCAAATTATATCAATTTTTATATTCGAGATTTGCATTTCTAGAACGATTAGTGTTCCGAGAATAATATCCTTATTACAGACCTTGGCGCAAGTTTGTCTTCTCACGTTAGAATTCGATAACTCGATGAGATACAGTTCTAAAAGCTAAAAACATACTTTTTTAAATTGAGACCTGTCAATCCGTATTTGTACTTATAGAACGATATTTCTCCAGCAAATAATAATCCTTTATCAGACGTGACCGCAAAATGTTTTTTCTCTCACAGGAATTGTATTAACAGTAAAAATCTGATTTTAAAGCAAAATATACTTCCTTAGTTCCAGATATGATAATCCAGTTTGCATTTAAACGACGATTTCTTCCAACATGAAATAATAGTTTGGCTCACGTTAAGGAAAATTTTTAATTCTTTCTCACAGGAATTTGATTACTTAGTGAACATCAGCTTGAAAAGGTTATATACTTTTTTAATTGTAGATAACATTAACAACATTTTTATTTCTAGTGCTATTCTACAGCATATTAAAATCGCTTTGAAGACGTGAGCGGAATTTATTGTTTATCTCGCTTGATTTGGATTACTTAATGACAATCAGTTCGGAAAGAAAAATATGTTTTTCTATTCCCAGGTAAGAATCAAGATATCCATTTCTGAATTGAATTTTCTTCACCAATAATAGACTGTTTTTAAGACATGAGCGCATATCCTTGATTTTTCGCTAAGAATTTGAATTTCACAATAAAAATCAGTTCGAATAGCGAAATATACTTATTCAATTCCAGATATGATAATTAAGATTTGCCTTCCTAGAACGATTCTTTCCAGCATATAATAATCGTTTTGCAGACGTTGCCTCAAATTGTTATATTTTCTCTCAAATCTTACACATTTAGATTACAGAGAATAACATTTCGAAAAGCATAATATAATTTTTTATTTCAAGATATCACTAAAGAGATTTCCATTTTTAGAACGATTTTTTCTCCTGCAAATAATAATCGTTTTTCAGACGTTAGCGCAAATTGATTTTTTTGTCAATTAATAATTGTATATCACAGTATCACATTCAAGATATCAATTTCTAGAACAATTTCTCTCCAGGAAATAACAATGTTCTCGCAGACGTTAGCGAAAATGGTTTTCGTCTCACAGGATTTGTATTACACAGTGAAAAGAATTTCGAAGATTTTATTTAATTCTAGATGTTATAATCAAGATTGAATTTCGAGAGTGTTCTTCCTTGACCAAATAATTGTCGTTTTGAAGACTAAAGCGCAAGATGTGGTTTTCTCTCTCAGGATTTACACAGTGCAAATCAGGTGGACATGCAAATAACCTTTATTTATTGCAGCAATCATAATCAATGAAGGAATTTCTAGAAGAAGTTTTCTCCGGCGATTAATTATCGCTTTGCCGACGTTAGCGGAAATTAGATTTTTTTGTTTAGAGGATCTGATTTTCACAGAGAAAACCAGTTAGAAAGGCAAACGATACTTTATTATTTCCTGACATAATAATCAAGATTTGCATTTTTACAACGATATTTTCGTCTTATAATATTAATTGTTTCACTGACCCAAGCGCAAATATTTTTTTCTCTATTAGGAATTGGATTACACATTGAAGCTTTATTCAAAAAGCAAAATATGATTCTTTAATTTCGCATATAACAAATTAATATGCCTGTCTAGAACGATTCTTCTCCAGCAAATTCTAACTGTTTTGCAGACGTTTGCGCAAATTCTTTTCTCCCAGGCGACTTCTATTACGCATTAAAAGTAAGGTGTAACAGCCTTTTTATGCCTGATATGATTTTCAATATAAGCATTTCTGGAACTATTTTTCTTCAACAAATGAAAATTGTTTCGCAGACTTTAGCGGAAATTATTAGTTTATTTCGGAATTCGCATTGAATAGTGAAAATCAGTTCTAAACTCACAATATACGTTATTATTGATATATATAAAAATCAGGATTTGCGCTTATAGAACGATTTTTCTCCGGTATAAAATAATCCATTTCCAGACGTTAGTGAAATAAGTTGTTTTTTCTAACAGGATTTGGATTACACAGTGAAAATCATTTCGAAGAATACTAATTATTTTTTTAATTCATCATATTATGATCCTGATTTCCATTTCTAGAGTTCATTTTCTTCACCAAATAATTTTCGTTTTGAAGTCTTAAGCTCAACTTTTTAATACTTCTCTAAGGATTTGGTTTCACAGTGAAAAATCATGTCGACATGCAAAATAAAAATTTTTTATTCCAGATAACATAATAAGATTTTCATTTCTAGAACAATTTTTCTCCAGCATATTTTAATCGTGTTGCAAACGTTTGCGTAAATAAATTTCTCCCAGACGATTTTCATTACACATTTAAAGTCAGTTCTAACAGAAATGTATACTTTTTTGCCATACCTCATATTCAAGCAGGTATTTCGGGAAAGATTTTTCACCAACAAATTGTTATTGGTTTGCAGTCTATAGCGGAAAAAAACGTTACTTCACACACGACTCAAATTACGAAGTGAAAATAAGTTCAAAAAGAAAATAATACTTCTTTAATTGTGGATATCATATAGGATTTGCATTTTTAGATCATTATCTCTCTCCAGCAAAATATAATCGTTTTGCAGACGTTTACAAAAATATTTTCTCCCACAGGATATGAATTACCCAGTAAAATTCCGTTTCAAAGGCAAAATACAATTTTTAATGCCAGATAAGATAGACAAGATTTGCATTTCTAGAACGATTTTTTCTCCAGCATATTTTAATCGTTTTGAAAACGTGTTCGTAAATAAAATTCTCCCAGACGATTTTAATTACACATTCAAAGTCAGTTCTAACAGCAATGTATACTTTTTTTGCCATACCTCATATAGAACGATTTTTCTCCGGGATAAAATAATCATTTTCCAGACGTTAGTGAAATAAGTTGCTTTTTCTAACAGGATTTGGATTACACAGTGAAAATCATTTCGAAGAGAAATAATTATTTTTTTAATTCATCATATTATAATCCTGATTTCCATTTCTAGAGTTAACTTTCTTCACCAAATAATTTTCGTTTTGAAGTCTTAAGCTTAATTTTTTATTACCTCTCTCAGGGTTTGGTTTTTACAGTGAAAATCATGTCGACATGCAAAATAAAAGTTTTTATTCCAGATATCATAATCAAGATTTTCATTTCTAGAACGATTTTTTCTCCAGCATATTTTAATCGTGTTGCAAACGTTTGCGTAAATAAATTTCTCCCAGACGATTTTCATTACACATTTAAAGTCAGTTCTAACAGCAATGTATACTTTTTTTGCCATACCTCATATTCAAGCATGCATTTCGGGAAAGAGTTTTCACCAACAAATTGTTATTGGTTTGCAATCTTTAGCGCAAATAAAAGTTACTTCACACAGGACCCAAATTACGAAGTGAAAATAAGTTCAAAAAGAAAATAATACTTCTTTAATTGTGGATATCATATAGGATTTGCAATTTTAGAAATTATTCTTTCCAGCAAAATATAATCGTTTTGCAGACGTTTGCGAAAAATATTTTCTCCCACAGGATATGAATTACCCAGTAAAAGTAAGTTCCAAAGGCAAAATACAATTTTTAATGCCAGATAAGATAGACAAGATTTGCATTTCTGGAACGATTTTTTCTCCAGCACATTTTAATCGTTTTGCAAACGTTTGCGTAAATAAATTTCTCCCAGACGATTTTAATTACACATTTAAAGTCAGTTCTAACAGCAATGTATACTTTTTTTGCCATACCTCATATTCAAGCATGCATTTCGGGAAAGATTTTTCACCAACAAATTGTTATTGGTTTGCAATCTTTAGCGCAAATAAAATTTACTTCACACAGGACTCAAATTACGAAGTGAAAATAAGTTCAAAAAGAAAATAATACTTCTTTAATTGTGGATATCTTATAGGATTTGCAATATTAGAACATATACTTTCCAGCAAAATATAATCGTTTTGCAGACGTTTGCGAAAAATATTTTCTCCCACAGGATATGTATTACCCAGTAAAAATAAGTTCCAAAGGCAAAATACAATTTTTTATTCCAGATAACATAATAAAGATTTGCATTTCTAGATCGATTTTTTTCCAGCATATTTTAATCGTTTTGTAAACGTTTGCGTAAATAAATTTCTCCCAGACGATTTTAATTACAGATTTAAAGTCAGTTCTAACAGCAATGTATATTTTTCTTGCCATACCTCATATTCAAGCATGCATTTCGGGAAAGATTTTTCACCAACAAATTGTTATTGGTTTGCAGTCTATAGCGCAAATAAAAGTTATTTCACACAGGACTCAAATTACGAAGTGAAAATAAGTTTTAAAGGAAAATAATACTTCTTAAATTGTGGATATCATATTGGATTTTCATTTTTAGAACATATTCTCTCCAGCAAAATATAATCGTTTTGCAAACATTTGCGAAATATATTTTCTCCCACAGGATATGAATTACCCAGTAAAAATCCGTTCCAAAGGCAAATTACAATTTTTAATGCCAGATAAGATAGACAAGATTTGCATTTCTAGAACGATTTTTCTTCTACATTCATTTATCGTTTTTCAGGCGTCTGCACAAAATGTTGTTTTTTCTTACAGGATTTGGAGAGTACAATAACAGTAAGACCGAAAAGCAAAATATACTTTTGACATTTCAAATATGACAATGAATATTTGCATTTCTAGAATAACTTTTCTCCTCCAAGTAAATAACTTTTTTTTGACGTTTGCGGATATCGTTGTTCTTTTTCAAACGATTTCGATAACACAGTGATAATAAGGACGAAAGGCAAATTATATCAATTTTTATATTCGAGATTTGCATTTCTAGAACGATTAGTGTTTCGAGAATAATATCCTTATTACAGACCTTGGCGCAAGTTTGTCTTCTCACGTTAGAATTCGATAACTCGATGAGATACAGTTCTAAAAGCTAAAAACATACTTTTTTAAATTGAGACCTGTCAATCCGTATTTGTACTTATAGAACGATATTTCTCCAGCAAATAATAATCCTTTATCAGACGTGACCGCAAAATGTTTTTTCTCTCACAGGAATTGTATTAACAGTAAAAATCTGATTTTAAAGCAAAATATACTTCCTTAGTTCCAGATATGATAATCCAGTTTGCATTTAAACGACGATTTCTTCCAACATGAAATAATAGTTTGGCTCACGTTAAGGAAAATTTTTAATTCTTTCTCACAGGAATTTGATTACTCAGTGAACATCAGTTTGAAAAGGCTATATACTTTTTTAATTGTAGATAACATTAACAACATTTGTATTTCTAGTGCTATTCTACAGCATATTAAAATCGCTTTGAAGACGTGAGCGGAATTTATTGTTTATCTCGCTTGATTTGGATTACTTAATGACAATCAGTTCGGAAAGAAAAATATGTTTTTCTATTCCCAGGTAAGAATCAAGATATCCATTTCTGAATTGAATTTTCTTCACCAATAATAGACTGTTTTTAAGACATGAGCGCATATCCTTGATTTTTCGCTAAGAATTTGAATTTCACAATAAAAATCAGTTCGAATAGCGAAATATACTTATTCAATTCCAGATATGATAATTAAGATTTGCCTTCCTAGAACGATTCTTTCCAGCATATAATAATCGTTTTGCAGACGTTGCCTCAAATTGTTATATTTTCTCTCAAATCTTACACATTTAGATTACAGAGAATAACATTTCGAAAAGCATAATATAATTTTTTATTTCAAGATATCACTAAAGAGATTTCCATTTTTAGAACGATTTTTTCTCCTGCAAATAATAATCGTTTTTCAGACGTTAGCGCAAATTGATTTTTTTGTCAATTAATAATTGTATATCACAGTATCACATTCAAGATATCAATTTCTAGAACAATTTCTCTCCAGGAAATAACAATGTTCTCGCAGACGTTAGCGAAAATGGTTTTCGTCTCACAGGATTTGTATTACACAGTGAAAAGAATTTCGAAGATTTTATTTAATTCTAGATGTTATAATCAAGATTGAATTTCGAGAGTGTTCTTCCTTGACCAAATAATTGTCGTTTTGAAGACTAAAGCGCAAGATGTGGTTTTCTCTCTCAGGATTTACACAGTGCAAATCAGGTGGACATGCAAATAACCTTTATTTATTGCAGCAATCATAATCAATGAAGGAATTTCTAGAAGAAGTTTTCTCCGGCGATTAATTATCGCTTTGCCGACGTTAGCGGAAATTAGATTTTTTTGTTTGGAGGATCTGATTTTCACAGAGAAAACCAGTTAGAAAGGCAAACGATACTTTATTATTTCCTGACATAATAATCAAGATTCGCATTTTTACAACGATATTTTCGTCTTATAATATTAATTGTTTCACTGACCCAAGCGCAAATATTTTTTTCTCTATTAGGAATTGGATTACACATTGAAGCTTTATTCAAAAAGCAAAATATGATTCTTTAATTTCGCATATAACAAATTAATATGCCTGTCTAGAACGATTCTTCTCCAGCAAATTCTAACTGTTTTGCAGACGTTTGCGCAAATTCTTTTCTCCCAGGCGACTTCTATTACGCATTAAAAGTAAGGTGTAACAGCCTTTTTATGCCTGATATGATTTTCAATATAAGCATTTCTGGAACTATTTTTCTTCAACAAATGAAAATTGTTTCGCAGACTTTAGCGGAAATTATTAGTTTATTTCGGAATTCGCATTGAATAGTGAAAATCAGTTCTAAACTCACAATATACGTTATTATTGATATATATAAAAATCAGGATTTGCGCTTATAGAACGATTTTTCTCCGGTATAAAATAATCCATTTCCAGACGTTAGTGAAATAAGTTGTTTTTTCTAACAGGATTTGGATTACACAGTGAAAATCATTTCGAAGAATACTAATTATTTTTTTAATTCATCATATTATGATCCTGATTTCCATTTCTAGAGTTCATTTTCTTCACCAAATAATTTTCGTTTTGAAGTCTTAAGCTCAACTTTTTAATACTTCTCTAAGGATTTGGTTTCACAGTGAAAAATCATGTCGACATGCAAAATAAAAATTTTTTATTCCAGATAACATAATAAGATTTTCATTTCTAGAACAATTTTTCTCCAGCATATTTTAATCGTGTTGCAAACGTTTGCGTAAATAAATTTCTCCCAGACGATTTTCATTACACATTTAAAGTCAGTTCTAACAGAAATGTATACTTTTTTGCCATACCTCATATTCAAGCAGGTATTTCGGGAAAGATTTTTCACCAACAAATTGTTATTGGTTTGCAGTCTATAGCGGAAAAAAACGTTACTTCACACACGACTCAAATTACGAAGTGAAAATAAGTTCAAAAAGAAAATAATACTTCTTTAATTGTGGATATCATATAGGATTTGCATTTTTAGATCATTATCTCTCTCCAGCAAAATATAATCGTTTTGCAGACGTTTACAAAAATATTTTCTCCCACAGGATATGAATTACCCAGTAAAATTCCGTTTCAAAGGCAAAATACAATTTTTAATGCCAGATAAGATAGACAAGATTTGCATTTCTAGAACGATTTTTTCTCCAGCATATTTTAATCGTTTTGAAAACGTGTTCGTAAATAAAATTCTCCCAGACGATTTTAATTACACATTCAAAGTCAGTTCTAACAGCAATGTATACTTTTTTTGCCATACCTCATATAGAACGATTTTTCTCCGGGATAAAATAATCATTTTCCAGACGTTAGTGAAATAAGTTGCTTTTTCTAACAGGATTTGGATTACACAGTGAAAATCATTTCGAAGAGAAATAATTATTTTTTTAATTCATCATATTATAATCCTGATTTCCATTTCTAGAGTTAATTTTCTTCACCAAATAATTTTCGTTTTGAAGTCTTAAGCTTAATTTTTTATTACCTCTCTCAGGGTTTGGTTTTTACAGTGAAAATCATGTCGACATGCAAAATAAAAGTTTTTATTCCAGATATCATAATCAAGATTTTCATTTCTAGAACGATTTTTTCTCCAGCATATTTTAATCGTGTTGCAAACGTTTGCGTAAATAAATTTCTCCCAGACGATTTTCATTACACATTTAAAGTCAGTTCTAACAGCAATGTATACTTTTTTAGCCATACCTCATATTCAAGCATGCATTTCGGGAAAGAGTTTTCACCAACAAATTGTTATTGGTTTGCAATCTTTAGCGCAAATAAAAGTTACTTCACACAGGACCCAAATTACGAAGTGAAAATAAGTTCAAAAAGAAAATAATACTTCTTTAATTGTGGATATCATATAGGATTTGCAATTTTAGAAATTATTCTTTCCAGCAAAATATAATCGTTTTGCAGACGTTTGCGAAAAATATTTTCTCCCACAGGATATGAATTACCCAGTAAAAGTAAGTTCCAAAGGCAAAATACAATTTTTAATGCCAGATAAGATAGACAAGATTTGCATTTCTGGAACGATTTTTTCTCCAGCACATTTTAATCGTTTTGCAAACGTTTGCGTAAATAAATTTCTCCCAGACGATTTTAATTACACATTTAAAGTCAGTTCTAACAGCAATGTATACTTTTTTTGCCATACCTCATATTCAAGCATGCATTTCGGGAAAGATTTTTCACCAACAAATTGTTATTGGTTTGCAATCTTTAGCGCAAATAAAATTTACTTCACACAGGACTCAAATTACGAAGTGAAAATAAGTTCAAAAAGAAAATAATACTTCTTTAATTGTGGATATCTTATAGGATTTGCAATATTAGAACATATACTTTCCAGCAAAATATAATCGTTTTGCAGACGTTTGCGAAAAATATTTTTCCCACAGGATATGTATTACCCAGTAAAAATAAGTTCCAAAGGCAAAATACAATTTTTTATTCCAGATAACATAATCAAGATTTGCATTTCTAGATCGATTTTTTTCCAGCATATTTTAATCGTTTTGTAAACGTTTGCGTAAATAAATTTCTCCCAGACGATTTTAATTACAGATTTAAAGTCAGTTCTAACAGCAATGTATATTTTTCTTGCCATACCTCATATTCAAGCATGCATTTCGGGAAAGATTTTTCACCAACAAATTGTTATTGGTTTGCAGTCTATAGCGCAAATAAAAGTTATTTCACACAGGACTCAAATTACGAAGTGAAAATAAGTTTTAAAGGAAAATAATACTTCTTAAATTGTGGATATCATATTGGATTTTCATTTTTAGAACATATTCTCTCCAGCAAAATATAATCGTTTTGCAAACATTTGCGAAAAATATTTTCTCCCACAGGATATGAATTACCCAGTAAAAATCCGTTCCAAAGGCAAATTACAATTTTTAATGCCAGATAAGATAGACAAGATTTGCATTTCTAGAACGATTTTTCTTCTACATTCATTTATCGTTTTTCAGGCGTCTGCACAAAATGTTGTTTTGTCTTACAGGATTTGGAGAGTACAATAACAGTAAGACCGAAAAGCAAAATATACTTTTGACATTTCAAATATGACAATGAATATTTGCATTTCTAGAATAACTTTTCTCCTCCAAGTAAATAACTTTTTTTTGACGTTTGCGGATATCGTTGTTCTTTTTCAAACGATTTCGATAACACAGTGATAATAAGGACGAAAGGCAAATTATATCAATTTTTATATTCGAGATTTGCATTTCTAGAACGATTAGTGTTTCGAAAATAATATCCTTATTACAGACCTTGGCGCAAGTTTGTCTTCTCACGTTAGAATTCGATAACTCGATGAGATACAGTTCTAAAAGCTAAAAACATACTTTTTTAAATTGAGACCTGTCAATCCGTATTTGTACTTATAGAACGATATTTCTCCAGCAAATAATAATCCTTTATCAGACGTGACCGCAAAATGTTTTTTCTCTCACAGGAATTGTATTAACAGTAAAAATCTGATTTTAAAGCAAAATATACTTCCTTAGTTCCAGATATGATAATCCAGTTTGCATTTAAACGACGATTTCTTCCAACATGAAATAATAGTTTGGCTCACGTTAAGGAAAATTTTTAATTCTTTCTCACAGGAATTTGATTACTCAGTGAACATCAGTTTGAAAAGGCTATATACTTTTTTAATTGTAGATAACATTAACAACATTTGTATTTCTAGTGCTATTCTACAGCATATTAAAATCGCTTTGAAGACGTGAGCGGAATTTATTGTTTATCTCGCTTGATTTGGATTACTTAATGACAATCAGTTCGGAAAGAAAAATATGTTTTTCTATTCCCAGATAAGAATCAAGATATCCATTTCTGAATTGAATTTTCTTCACCAATAATAGACTGTTTTTAAGACATGAGCGCATATCCTTGATTTTTCGCTAAGAATTTGAATTTCACAATAAAAATCAGTTCGAATAGCGAAATATACTTATTCAATTCCAGATATGATAATTAAGATTTGCCTTCCTAGAACGATTCTTTCCAGCATATAATAATCGTTTTGCAGACGTTGCCTCAAATTGTTATATTTTCTCTCAAATCTTACACATTTAGATTACAGAGAATAACATTTCGAAAAGCATAATATAATTTTTTATTTCAAGATATCACTAAAGAGATTTCCATTTTTAGAACGATTTTTTCTCCTGCAAATAATAATCGTTTTTCAGACGTTAGCGCAAATTGAGTTTCTTTGTCAATTAATAATTGTATATCACAGTATCACATTCAAGATATCAATTTCTAGAACAATTTCTCTCCAGGAAATAACAATGTTCTCGCAGACGTTAGCGAAAATGGTTTTCGTCTCACAGGATTTGTATTACACAGTGAAAAGAATTTCGAAGATTTTATTTAATTCTAGATGTTATAATCAAGATTGAATTTCGAGAGTGTTCTTCCTTGACCAAATAATTGTCGTTTTGAAGACTAAAGCGCAAGATGTGGTTTTCTCTCTCAGGATTTACACAGTGCAAATCAGGTGGACATGCAAATAACCTTTATTTATTGCAGCAATCATAATCAATGAAGGAATTTCTAGAAGAAGTTTTCTCCGGCGATTAATTATCGCTTTGCCGACGTTAGCGGAAATTAGATTTTTTTGTTTAGAGGATCTGATTTTCACAGAGAAAACCAGTTAGAAAGGCAAACGATACTTTATTATTTCCTGACATAATAATCAAGATTTGCATTTTTACAACGATATTTTCGTCTTATAATATTAATTGTTTCACTGACCCAAGCGCAAATATTTTTTTCTCTATTAGGAATTGGATTACACATTGAAGCTTTATTCAAAGAGCAAAATATGATTCTATAATTTCGCATATCACAAATTAATATGCCTGTCTAGAACGATTCTTCTCCAGCAAATTCTAACTGTTTTGCAGACGTTTGCGCAAATTCTTTTCTCCCAGGCGATTTCTATTACGCAATAAAAGTAAGGTGTAACAGCTTTTTTATGCCTGATATTATTTTCAAGATAAGCATTTCTGGAACTATTTTTCTTCAACAAATGAAAATTGTTTCGCAGACTTTAGCGGAAATTTTTAGTTAATTTCGGAATTCGCATTGAATAGTGAAAATCAGTTCGAAACTCACAATATTCTTTATTATTGATATATATCAAAATCAGGATTTGAATTTATAGAACGATTTTTCTCCGGGATAAAATAATCATTTTCCAGACGTTAGTGAAATAATTTGTTTTTTCTAACAGGATTTGGATTACACAGTGGAAATCATTTCGAAGAGCACTAGTTATTTTTTTAATTCATCATATAATAATCCTGATTTCCATTTCTAGATTTCATTTTCTTCGCCAAATAATTTTCGTTTTGAAGTCTTAAGCTCAATTTTTAATTACTTCTCTAAGGATTTGGTTTCACAGTGAAAAATCATGTCGACATGCAAAATAAAAATTTTTTATTCCAGATAACATAATCAAGATTTTCATTTCTAGAACGATTTTATATCCAGCATATTTTAATCGTTTTGCAAACGTTTGCGTAAATAAATTTCTCCCAGACGATTTTAATTACACATTTAAAGTCAGTTCTAACAGCAATGTATACTTTTTTTGCCATACCTCATATTCAAGCTTGCATTTCGGGAAAGATTTTTCACCAACAAATTGTTATTGGTTTGCAATCTTTAGCGCAAATAAAAGTTATTTCACACAGGACCCAAATTACGAAGTGAAAATAAGTTCAAAAAGAAAATAATACTTTTTTAATTGTGGATATCATATAGGATTTGCAATTTTAGAACATATTCTTTCCAGCAAAATATAATCGTTTTGCAGACGTTTGCGAAAAATATTTTCTCCCACAGGATATGAATTACCCAGTAAAAATAAGTTCCAAAGGCAAAATACAATTTTTAATGCCAGATAAGATAGACAAGATTTGCATTTCTAGAACGATTTTTTCTCCAGCACATTTTAATCGTTTTGCAAACGTTTGCGTAAATAAATATCTCCCAGACGATTTGAATTACACATTTAAAGTCAGTTCTATCAGCAATGTATACTTTTTTTTCCATACCTCATATTCAAGCATGCATTTCGGGAAAGATTTTTCACCAACAAATTGTTATTGGTTTGCAATCTTTAGCGCAAATAAAAGTTATTTCACACAGGACTCAAATTACTAAGTGAAAATAAGTTCAAAAAGAAAAAAATACTTCTTTAATTTTGGATATCATATAGGATTTGCAATTTTAGAACATATTCTTTCCAGCAAAATATAATCGTTTTGCAGACGTTTGCCAAAAATATTTTCTCCCACAGGATATGAATTACCCAGTAAAAATAAGTTCCAAAGGCATAATACAATTTTTAATGCCAGATAACAATGCCGAATAACAGATAACAATGCCGAAAGCCGGAGAAGGTATCTTCGCAATGGTTGCTAGGGAATATAGTAAACTGTGAATTGTGCTTATCGAAGCATCAGTTTGTGCCGATTCAGAGAAAATAATACATAAAGAAGAAGAGATAAAAGGACATTAGAAGATAAGCCCATAGTCAAAGAACCCTTGACATGGGATCCTTGCTATGTAAGTACCAGCTCCTTCCTAATAATTTAAGAACCTCCAAATAATATGAATTTTTTACCTATTCAATTTCACTGCATGCCGATACATACACATCAAGCGAACCTTTAACTGTTGCCAAAGATTACTTTCAATCAATCGTGATTCAAGGGGAATAATTTCAGCGGAAGTTGATTTCAGAGATAAAGTCACTTATCACCCAAATCGTAATTTAAATGATAAAATGTTTTTTTTTTGTAGACGGTTTTTGTAGGTTCCCCGCCCGCCAGATTAGTCGGTTGGGGTATTTATTATATCCCGTTGTATCCCGTTATTTCACTTGGTTGCGCTCTCATTGGTTTACGCTTACTTCTTCGAGAAAACCATCTTCCTGTCGTCTCACGATTTAGTTGGCCTCTCTGTTCAGTCTGTGGAAGTAGCGCTTTTCAATAGCAATATATTTGCCTCTTCGAAGTTTATGTAGTGGCAATACCCACCCCAGGTGTGTTAAGTCAGAGTCTGGTGGCGTGTTTTTTGCGTCTCTGTGGTTTTTTCTCACTCGGCATCTGTGCTTGATGTAAATATGTTGTCAAAACCCAATGATTTCCGATGAGGCGGGGTTCGTAAGGAGTCGGCGTGCAAGTGTCGGTCGGTGTGTGGGCTCTTAACGCTGTGTGGTTTGTCCGTCTCACCTTGACCATCTTATTCTTGGTCTCATTTAATGTCATATCATATTAAACATTTTAGGGACATTCTTTCAACAAGCGTGAGATCAGCTTGGTCTTTCCATTTGTCATTATAATTTGTCGCAGCTTCTGTCACTGGTTGTACTTCTTGTTCTTGCCTTGTGTCTCTATTTTTATGTGGTCCACGTGTTTTACAGTCCTTTTTATTTCTAATGGCAGATTTGTTCTTTACCAGATCGACCAAGGTATTTTATTTCTGGCGTTTCAATATGTTTGTGGTCTCTTTTTTAAGGTGCCTATGCTTCTGATCCGCGGAGTATTTAAGGTTCCGCAATAAATTTGAAAATTTTTATTTGAGTAGCTTATGAGTATAAATATATATGCCCTCTTGCGGTTTTCCACCTTTATCTTATTCATCAGTGATGTCGCATCTCAAATATTTTAAGTGTGGTATCAAATTTAGGAAATAATTTTCAATTTTTATGTTATTTCTTAATGGGTGAGTTCGTAAAAAATACCATTATCTTGTATATCGTAAATGTACTCTTGCATTTGCTAGTTTTAGATATCAGGTAAAATTTATTATTAAATCATAAGTAATAGATATTTATAAATTTCTTAAAAATTCGTCTTCCCTTTTTATGTCTTCGTTGAGGAATAAATTTTAAAGGGATGGATGATAACAACCTCAGTGTAAACCCTGTTGATGATTACAATAAGAAATATATATAATTTGTGTTTCAAGTCGCAATCCAATAAGCCTCGTCCTTACATTTATAATGTTTTGTGACAATATATCTATAAAACATCCAAATTATTCTGCGGCAATTTTTTTCACTTTTATTTATAAGTATCACTAATGGAAACACGCATGGAATGCTTCATACAAATTTATACATAAACAAATATGACTCCGACCATCTGAAATGTTTCTCTTTCTTGGCAGGTTGTACAAAAGGGGAAGACGAAGATTACCAACATGGGGATAATGGAACATTCTTGTGTAGAGCCGGTGTTCCAATGCCTCCCACGGCAGTCTGTGATCTGACTGAATCCAACTCATCGCCACCGGACCGGAACCGCACACCGCCTCCTTTACCGCCCACCCCGTCTCCGGGACCATCTCCGGCAACATCTCTGGCCTCATCTCTGGCCCCATCGCTGCCCCGGGCAAAGTCTTTCTATTCGTCCCTGCCAGCACCTCACCCGTCTCGTAGGCCATCGCCAGACCTCCCTCGCCGCCATCGCTCCACTCCCCACAACCACCTCATCTATACTCAACCCCTAAGGCGACATTTGTCACTGGAGGTGAGTGCGAGCTATCTGCTACGAAGGAAATCTGATTTAGTTTTTAAGTACTTTTTTATCCGGGCTTACTCTCTCCTAACATTTCATCGCTAGTGCTGTTGTAATCATGTACACCCATTAGTCACGGTCAAACAGGGGCCAATCGTAAAATTCCATGCGTCGCAATAACGAGGAATGACTGACATCCTTAAAAGAGATAATCAAAATGTTCCACGATTACGTTTAAATTGTCATCATGGTGCTCTGTTCTCATTATGAAATTTTGATTCATATTCAGTGCAATTCTCCTTTCACTTAATAATTCCTTCGTATTAATGTTATAATTTGTACTCAACGGAAACTTTTTACCATTCGTATTACATTTTGTTCCTCAACTGATGAATGCTTTAGTTATTTATGTGAAATAGTGATCAGTGTAAATAATTCATTCTATCATATTACCTATTATATAATAATCAATTGTGATTCGATGGGCAAAATTCTTCACCAATTCAGTGAATTATTCATTTGAAGTTTTTTTAACCAAACTGTGATGTAACCTGCACTTCGATGCACTCTTTTATCCTAAATGTTGAGTTTTTTCATTCTTCACATTTTTATTATTCGTCTCAACATACGCATTACTCCATTTCGGTTATATTTATTGATTTTGCAGAGAAGACGCAGGGAAATCATCACTGTTCACGAGATATCTTAAACACTCGAAAAAGTAGTTAAAACTGCTGAGATAAGTGTAAACCTCGTGTATGTTTCCTGTGACCTGCATCGCCCACTAATCGAAAGAATATAGTATGATTTTCTATCAGTGTTTCTTGCTGGTTATAAAATAATTCATGATCACACTTTTATATGTTTGCAGCGTTCAATCTCGGTTGTGACGTGATCTGCACTTCGATACACTCTATAATCCTAAATGTTGACTTTTTAAATTCTCTTAAATATTTTAACGGTAGGAGGTGCATTAATTAAGGAAAACATTCAATGTGAAATGCATGAATGAAATGTAAAAGAATATCCATGAGTTACAATTCAATATTACAAGAAAGTTTATTAAAAAACATACATTTCCGCTAAAGGTATTTGTATTTTTTTGTGTTCCACCTTCAATAATATTGTTCTACTTTAAATGTAAGTGCTTGATAGTTTTCAGTCACCAACAACCAATGTGAACTAACCGTAAAAAAGGATTTTTTGGAAAGCGCCGTGAAATATTTTCTGACGAAAAAATAAGAATTATTTGAAATGTACACAGTAAAATCTTTATCAGCTATTTCAGGCATGTCGAAACCCGGACCGGGTTGGAATAAATTTACAGTGAACTCTCGCAGTTAATGTATTAATTGTTATGTAAGTGAGGTAGGTGCATATATCGGAGAGTTAGAGGAAGCCTTGCCCTCCTCACCGTCACGAGGCTTCATATCTCCCCGCGAATATAAAGACTTCTCTTCGCGAAACGGGATTCATTTGATTTTTGGACGCCCGTCGTCCACGGATTCAACCTGTCCGCCATTTGCAAAGCAGCAAGGCGAAGCGGAACCCGCGTGCCTGTGTGTGTGTTTGAATTTGCTAATCAGTTGCTCTTTATTCCGGCAGATGGTGGACTGCGACCACTTCCCGCCATTCTTGATCGTGTCATCGCGATCAGAGGGGAATATCAATGGACCATTGGATGACCAGGCAGGTCTCAAAGCGATCGCCAGCGAGGGCAACCAATGGCGTCTCCCGTGGTGGCTGGTTTAATTTATTCAAAATAAATATGAATGAAAAGATTCCAAAGCATTACAAGTAGGAAAATGTTTCAATTAAGAAAATGAAGCATTTAGGTGGCTCCATAGGTCCAACTGTTTTTGGCTTACCGTCAGTTAATCCATAAAATATATTCATACTGTCTTCACTTTATTTGCTCCTATGTACTTACGTTTAAGAATGTAGATCCATTTCATAACATATACATCTATTTCTGTGTAAAATGAGATAAACTGCAGAGAGGTAATAAATCAGTATAGCTCTAGGGTTTCCATCCGAGTGATGGTGGTTTTTGGCACCGATGCACAATGAGCTGAAATGGAAAAAATCTGGCCAAAAACTCAAAAACCTTTTTCATTGAGTCCGGAAGTTGAAATCGTTAAAGGGGGTTGAAGTAGTTAAAGAGGGTTGGAAAGTTGATGCCATGCGACACCAGCTCACGCCTTGTGGCTTCAAAAAGGACTTTTTCTGTCAAACACAGATGCACATATCCTTTCGTAGGTGAAGTGAGGGATATATGTGAAAACCCCGTGATTGTTTCAGGAGTGCATTCAAAGAAAGAAGTCTTTCATGATACCTCTTGTGGTATCCCGCGATATGATTATGAGTATCATTTGTAGCATGGTGGCTCTTTAGAATCTCTATATATCGATGATCACTATAGGAAGGTGAATGTGGCCATATCGTATTTACACACTTGCCGCATCACCGTACTCCCCGTCGCCGGCCGGGCGGATCCGGACTCGACCGCGCTCTCGAAAAAAACGATGTGATATTCGGGGTCGCAAATATGTGCAAGGGTTTTCCTTATTTTTATGATTTGGAATCTTTGAAAAATGACGTGGTACTAGTCACATAGCGTAACCAGGCGGCACCAGCAACATTTACTCAAGAAATATGAAAAAATGTGACTGAAAATTGGCTTCAACATTTTGTTGTGTAACTTTGAGTAAAAATAAAATTAAAGTTTTAAGAAACTTTTGATGAAATATATAGTACTGTGTTATAAAATAATTGTTAAAACTTTAACCATAAGTTATTCGATTAAAGTACAGAAAGAGGGTAATTTTGGTAATTCACAGAGAAAATCGAAGGTGGGCGTTTTTAGCGAAAGTTGTTCAACTTTGATCTCATAAATATTGTTAACGTGTCAGTATATGAAAAAAATAAATATGGCATCTAATGCACAAACTATTTGAAAATGTTGCTGCGAGATGTTAACTTCCGGACTCCAAAAATACGTTTTATAGGTTTTGGTCAGCATTTTTCGATGTAAGCCCGCTGTGCGTCGTTGCCAAAGACCACCATCACCCGGTTGGAAACCCGAGAGCTCTACCTTCTAAGTATCTTCCGGGTAAGCCTACCATCTTACCAAGTGACCATTTTCGTACGTGCCCAAGGCATGCGTAACTGTCTATCAAATTACATTGAACCTGAGGCAGACCGAGTGGAGCTCTAACTTGTCACTAAGTATTTATTTTTCATGATAAAGTGTTGGGTAATATTGATTTGTTGTGAAATATTTAAAAATTTGTAAAATACTGGGATCTTTACTCTAATCTTTCGAAAATCGTTGATGATTTCTTTACAAAAATTTCCTTTTCTTCCAAAAACTGCATTTGTCACAAATCAATTTTTCAATTTTTGTAAGACTTTACAAGTAATACAAATTGTAAAAATTATTGATCTATTGATATCTTCCGAAAATTGTTTGGTTTTTTTATATACATAATTTTCTATACTCCAAAATATTTAATCTCGCTAAAGAATTCTTCCAAACGCATTTTTATGATCACGAGAAAATACTTAAAACATATGACATGCAGTGAAAAAATATTTATTAGAATTCATTCGCTTAAAGTGGCATGATGCGAAATATTTGATGAGTCAGGGTGATTTTCTTTGGCTACAAAATGTCGTAGATGGTAACTCATTCAGATTTTCTCATTCAAAGTAACTCATCCTCTAGTTCTATTCTTTCTTCGCTAACGTCATGGAGGGCCTCATACATGCAGAGCTTACCTCAATGAAGTTCAGTCGTGAAAGAAGCCCTGACAAAGCCAAGAGCATGGTTCATCGGCCCTTGACGAAATATATCTGCTGCCGCGTAGTCACTATTTGTATTAATTCAGGGACGCGTCAGGAGATTAAGGTGACAATGCTTATTTCATCGTTATCATTCGACGCATCTGATTTTTCTCCAGGAAATAATAATGGTTTTTCAGATGTTAGCGAAAATTCTTTTCGTCTCACAGGATTTGTATTACACAGTGAAAAGTATTTCGAATATGAATATATATTTTATTTAATTCTAGATAATATAATCAAAATTTGTATTTCAAAAGTGACCTTTCTTGACCAAAGAAAACTCGTTTTGAAGACTTAAGCGCAAGTTCTTATTTTCTCTCTCAGGATTTACACAGAGCAAATATGGGGACATGAAAAACATAATTGTTTTATTGCAGATATCATACTCAAGGTTGACATTTCTAAAAGAATTTTTCTTCGGCGAATAATTTTCGCTTTGCCGACGTTAGCGCAAATTAGATTTTTTTGTGTAGAGGATCTATATTTCACAATGAAATCCAGTTCGAAAGAAAACAATACTTTTTTATTTCCTGATAAAATAATCAAGATTTGCATTTCTACAACCATATTTTCCAGCCAATAATATTAATTGTTTAACTTACGCAAGTGCAAATTTGTTTTTTCTCTATTAGGAATTGGATTACACATAGGAACTCAATTCGAAGAGCAAAATATGATTCTTCGATTTCGCATATCACAAATTAATATGCCTTTCTAGAACGATTCTTCTCCAGCAAATTCTAACTGTTTTGCAGACGTTGCGCAAATTCTTTTCTCCCAGGCGATTTCTATTACGCATTAAAAGTAAGATGTAACAGCATAATAAAATCTTTTTATGCCTGATATGATTTTCAAGATAAGCATTTCTGGAACTATTTTTCTTCAACAAATAAAAATTGTTTTGCAGACTTGAGCAGAAATTGTTAGTTTATTTCGGAATTTACATTGAATAGTGAAAATCAGTTCGAAACTAACAATATACTTTATTAATGATATATATCAAAATCAAGATTTGCATTTATAGAACGATTTTTCTCCGGGATAAAATAATCATTTTCCAGACGATAGTGTAATAAGTAGTTTTATCTCACAGGATTTGGATTACACAGTGAAAATCATTTCGAAGAGCACTAATTATTTTTTTAATTCATCATATTATAATCTCGATTTGCATTTATAGAGTGAATTATCTTCACCAAATAATTTTCGTTTTGAAGTCTTAAGCTCAATTTTTTATTACTTCTCTCAGGGTTTGGTTTTTACAGTGAAAATCATGTCGACATGCAAAATAAAAGTTTTTATTCCAGATATCATAATCAAGATTTTCATTTCTAGAACGATTTTTTCTCCAGCATATTTTAATCGTTTTGCACACGTTTGCGTAAATAAATTTCTCCCAGACGATTTGAATTACACATTGAAAGTCAGTTCTAACAGCAATGTATACTTTTTTATGCCATACCTCATATTCAAGCATGCATTTCGGGAAAGATTTTTCACCAACAAATTGTTATTGGTTTGCAATCTTTAGCGCAAATAAAAGTTACTTCACACAGGACTCAAATAACGAAGTGAAAATAAGTTCAAAAAGAAAATAATACTTCTTTAATTGTGGATATCATATAGGATTTTCATTTTTAGAACGTATTCTCTCCAAAAAAATATAATCGTTTTGCAGACGTTTGCGAAAAATATTTTCTCCAACAGGATATGGATTACCCAGTAAAAATCAGTTCTAAAGGCGAAATAAATTGTTCAAATGCCAGATAACAAATACAAGATTTGCAATTCTATACAGATTTTTCTCCAACAATTAATTATCCTTTTTAAGACGTTAGCACAATTGTTGTTTTCTCTCAAAGGAATTGGAGTGTACAATGTAAGTTTGATCGAAGAGCATTATATACTTTTTATATTTCAGATATGATAATCAAGGTTTGCATTTCTAGAATGACTTTTCTCCAGAAAATAATATTCTTATTGCAAACATTGGTGAATGTTGTTGTATTTTCTCTTTGGAATTCGATAACTCGATGAAAATCAGTTCTAAAAGCTGAATATATACTTTTTTAAATTGAAGTTAGTGGATATCGTTTTTTAATTCACACAATTTGGGTTACTCACTGAAAAATGGGACGAAATGTAAATAATATATATTTTTATATTCAAGATACCATAATCAAGATTTGCATTTCTAGAACGATTTTTCTCCAGAAAATAATATTCTTATTGCAAACATTGGTGAATGTTGTTGTATTTTCTCTTTGGAATTCGATAACTCGATGAAAATCAGTTCTAAAAGCTGAATATATACTTTTTTAAATTGAGATATATTAATCAGTATTTGTATATATAGAACGATTTTTCTCCAGCAAATATTAATCCTTTACCAGACGTTACCGCAAAATGTTTTTTCTCTCACAGGAATTGGATTGACAGTAAAAATCTGATCGAAAAGCAAAATATACTTCCTTAGTTCCAGATATCATAATCCAGTTTTCATTTCAACAACGATTTCTCCAACATATAATAATAGTTTGGCTCACGTTACGGAAACATTTTAATCCTTTCTCACAGGAATCTGATTACTCAGTGAAAATCAGTTCGAAAAGGAAATATACTTTTTTAATTCCAGATAAAATAAACAAGATTTGCAATTCTAAAGATATTTTACTCCAGCATATAGTAATCGTTTTGAAGACGTGAGCGTAAATTACTGTTTTCTCTCAAAGGATTTGGTTACCTTATGAGAATCAGTTCGGAAAAAAAATATGCTTTTCTATTACCAGATAATAATCATGATTTGCATTATAAGAATGAATTTTCTCCACAAAAAATAATTGTTTTTAAGACGTGAGCGCAAATCCTTGATTTCTCACAAAGGATTTCAATCACACAATGAAAATCAGTTCGAATAGCAACATATACTCATTTAATTCCAGATATGATTTTTAGGATTTGCCTTCTTAAAACAATTTTTTTCCAGCATATAATGCATGTTTTGCAGACGTAGGCTCAAACGGTTATTTTCTCGCACATCTTATTTAGATAACAGTGAATAAGATATCGAAAAGCATAATATACTTTTTTAATTCAATATATCATAATAGAGATTTTTATTTTTACAACGATTTTATCCCCAGGTAAATATAATCGTATTGCAGACGTTAGCGCAAATTGTTTTTTTGTCAATTAGTAATTGGATTGCACAGCGAAGCTAAATTCGAAAAGCGAAATAGCGATATAGTCCATTAATTCAAGATATGACATTCAAGATATGTATTTCTTGAACGATTTTTCTCAAGTAAAATAGTAACTGTTTTTCAAACGTATGCGCAAATTCTGTTCTCCTATGCGATTTGTATTACGCATTGAAAGTAAGATGTAACAGCATAACATACCTTTATTATGCCGGATATAATTTTCATGATAAGCTTCTCTGGAACTATTTTCTTATGTTTTTTCATACCGGATTAGAATTACGTAGTGAAAATCAGTTTAAAAAGAAAAATATAAGAGTTGAGTTTTTAGAACTTTTATTCTCAAGCAAATAATAATCGATTTTCAGACGTTTGCGCAAATTGCTTTATCCCACAGTATTTGGATAACCCAGTAAAGATCAATTCGAAAGGCAACATAAATTATTTTTATGCCAGATAACATAGACATGATTTGCATTTCTAAAACGATTTTTTTCTTACAATTAACTGCCGTTTTTCATACGTTAGCGCAAATTGTTGTTTTCTCTAACAGGAATTAGTGTACAATGAAAGTTTGATCGAGAAGCAAAATATACTTTTTAAATTTCAGATATGATAATCAAGGTTTGCATTTCTAGAAAGACTTTTCTCCTCCAAATAATTAAAAATTTACAGGCGTTAGCTGAAATCGTTGATTTATTTCACACGATTTGGATTACACAGTGAAAATCAGGACGAAAAGCAAATTATATATTTTTATAGTCAAGATACTATAATCAAGATTTGCATTTCAAGAACATTATTCTCCAGATGTTTTCTCTAACAGTATTTGGATTACTCAGTGGAAATCAGATCGCACAGCAAAATATACTTTTTTTATTCCAGATATCATAATCATGATTCGCACTTCTTGAACGATTTTTCTTTAGCAAAAAATAATCTTATTGCTGAAATTTGCGAAATTCGTTATTTTATCTTACATGATTTGAATTACACAGTAAAAATCACTTCTCATAGCACAATATGTTTTTTGATTCCAGATATGTAATCTATTTTTATTTCTAGAACGATTTTTCTGGAGCTTATAATTATCATTTAGCAGACAATTGTGGAAATTGTACTTTTCTCTTACGGGATATTGATTGCACAGTAAAAATCAGTTCGAATAGTAAAATATAAATTTTTAATTCAAGTTATCACAATTAAGATTTATTTCTCTTAAATTATTTTTCCTCGACAAATAAAAATCGTTTTGCAGACGTTAGCGCAAATTGTTGTTCTCACAGCGGATTTGGTGTACACATTAATTATCAGTTCGAATAGTAAAACAGACTTTCTTAATTCTAGATATTATAATCAAGATTTGTATTTTAAGAAATATTTTTCTCCATAAAATATTAATCGTTTTGCAGATGCTGGCGGAAATTGCTGTTTTCTCTCACAGTATTTGGATTACACAGTATAAATCAGTTCGAATATTAAAACATACCTTTTTACTTCCAAATATCGATATTAAAGATTTTTATTTCCAGAACGATTTTTCTCCAGCAAATGATAATCGATTCGCAGCCGTTAGCGCTAATTGTAGTATTTTCTCACATGACTTATGTTACTTTGCTGAATATCAGTTATATAAGCCAAATATTCTTTTTAAATTATAGATATCGTAATCAAGAGTTGCATTTCTAGAATGTGTTTTCTCCACCAAATATATATCGTTTTGAAGACAAAAGTGGAAACTGTTGTTCTCCTTCACAGGTTTGGATGTAAAAGTTTAAATCAGTTTGAAAGACAAAATAGGAATATTTTATTCATTCAAGGTATCATAATTGAGATTTACTTTCCCAGAACGATTTTTGTATATCTAATAATAATCTTTTTACAGATATTAGCCCAAAATGTTGGCTTCTCTCAATGAATTTGCATCAGACCGTGAAATTGAAAAAGCTGAATATATTTGTTAAATTAAAGATAAAATATTTAACAATTGCATTTATATTCGATTTTTCTCCAGCAAAAAATAATAATCGATTTTCAGACGTTGGCGCACATTGTTGTTTTCTCTCATAGGATTTCGATAACACAGTAAAAAATCAGTTCAAACAGCAAAATATACTTTTTTAATTCCAAATATGATAATTGAGATTTGCCTTCTTAGAACGATTTTTTCCAGCATATGATAATCGTTTTGCAGACCTAGTTCTCAAATTGTTATTTAATCTCACATCTCACATATTTAGTACACAGGGGATAACTTTTCGAAAAGTATAACATACTTTTTAATCCAAGATATTTTAATAGAGGTTTTCATTTTTAGAACCATTATCCCTCCAGCATATAATAATCGTATTGCAGACGTTAGCGCAATTAGTTTTTCTGTCAATTAGTAATTCGATTGCACAGTGAAGCTAAATTGGAATAGCCAAGTATACTCCATTAATGCCAGATATCATATTCAGTTATGTATTTCTAGAACGATTTTTCTCCAGGAAAATAAAAATGGTTTTGCAGACCTTAGCGAAAATTGCTTTCGTCAAACAGGATCTGTATTTCACAGTGCAAATCAGTTCGAAAGGCAAAAGATACTTTTTTATTTCCTGATATAATAATCAAGATTTTCATTTATACAACGACATTTTCAAGCCAATAATATTAATTGTTTTACTTAAGCAGGCGCAAATTTCTTTTTTCTCTATGAGGAATTGGATAACACTATGAAGGTTAATTCGAATAGCAAAATATAATTTTTTTATTCCAGTCATCATAATCAAGAATGCATTTATAGAATGACTTGTCTTCACCAAATAATAATCGTTTTAGAAACGTTAGCGCATATTGTTGTTTTCTCTAAGGATTTTGATTACACAGTTAAAATCTGTTTGAATAGAAGAATGTTTTATTTTAATTCCAGACATCAAACTGAAAATTAGCATTTCTAAAACGATTTCTCTCCAGCAAATAATATCCTAATTGCAGACCTGAGTGTAAATTTTTGTTTTCACTACAGGATATGCATTACACATTGAAAATTAGTTCGAATGGCAAAACATAGTTTCCTAGTTCCAGATATTATAATCAAGATTTGTTTTTTCTACAATGTTCTTTTTCCAACAAATAATAATCGTTTTCCAGATCATAGCTTAAATTGTGGTTTTCTTTAACAGGATTTGAAATACACAGTGATAAACAGTTCGAATCACAAAATATACTTTTTAAATTCCTGATATCACAATCAAGATTTGCATTTCTAGAATGTTTTTTCACCAACAAATAATAATCGTTTTGATAAATTTATTGCAAATGGTTATGGGATATGGATACTACAGTAAAAATCAGTTCGAAAAATAAAATTTACATTTTTAATTCAAGTTATCACAATTAAGATTTATTTCTCTTAAATTATTTTTCCTCGACAAATAAAAATCGTTTTGCAGACGTTAGCGTAAATTGTTGTTCACACAGCGGATTTGGATTACGCATTAATTATCAGTTCGAATAGAAAAACAAACTTTCTCAATTCTAGATATGATAATTTATTTTGTATTTTAATAACGATTTTTCTCCATAAAATATTTATATTTCTAGAACGATTTTTCTCCAGTAAATGATAATCGTTTTGCATACGATAGGGATAATTGTAGTCTTCTCTCACATGATTTATGTTACTTTACTGAAAACGAGTTATATCAGCGAAATATACTGCTTTAATTCCAGATGTCAAAATCAAGACTTGTATTTCCACAACGATTTTTCTTGAGCTTATAATAATCGTTTTGCAGACGATAGTGGAAATTGTACTTTTCTCTCACAGGATATTGATTACACAGTAAAAATAAATGTCTCAAGGCAAACTAAATTTTTTAAATGCCAGATTTGCATTTCTAGAATGACTATCCTCCTCCAAATAATTATAATTTTATAGCCATTAGTGGAATTTGTTTTTTTATTTCACACGATTCGGATTACACAGTTAAAATCAGGACGAATAGCAAATTATATATTTTTAAATTCAAGATGTCATATTCAAGATTTGCATTTCTAGAACGATTTTTCTCCAGGAAATAATAATCTTATTGCAGTTCTTGGCGCATGTTGTTGTTTTCTCTAAGTAAATCAGTTCGAAAAGAAAAATATAGTTATTTAAATCCAGATATGTCAATGAGGATCTGCATATCTAGTACTATTTTTCTCCAGCAAATAATTATCGTTTTCCTGACTTTACCGTAAATTGTTTTTTCTCTCACAGGAATAGGATTCACTGTGAAAAACTGTTCGAATAGCAGAATATACTTTATTAATTCCAAATATCAAAATCAAGCATTGCATTTCTAGAACGATAAATCTCTAGCAACTAATAATTTTTTTCTTTTTGACTTTTTTTCCAGGAAATAATAATCCTTTTGCAGACGTAAGCGGAAAATTTTATCTTTCTCACAAGTTTTAGATTACACAGAGAAAACCAATTCGAATAATAAGATAAACGATTTTATTTCCAGATATCCTAATGAACATTTTTATTTCTAGGTCGATTTATCTCCTGCAAATAATAATCTTTTTGCAGATATTAGCCCAAAATGTTGGCTTCTCTCAAAGAAATTGCATTGGACAGTGAAATACAGTTCAAAATGCTGAGTATATTCGTTAAAATATAGATAATAAATTTAAGAAATGCATTTAATGAACGATTTTTCTCAAGCAAACAATATTCAATTTGCAGACGTTAGTGCACATTGTTGTTTTCTCTCATAGGATTTGTTTAACACAGTTAAAGTCATTTCGAATAGCAAAATTTACTAATTTATTTCCAAATGTGAATATTGAGATTTGCCTTCCTAGAACGACTTTTTCCAGCATATAATAATCGTTTTGTGGACGTAGGCTCAAATTGTTATTTTCTCTTACATCTCACATAAATGGAATTACAGTGAATAACATTTCGTAAAGTATAATATACTTTTATAATTCGAGATATCATAATAGAGATTTTTATTTTTAGAACCTTTTTTTCTCCTGCAAAAAGTAATCGTATTGCAGACGTTAGCGAAAATTGTTTTTTTTTTATCAATTAGTTATTGTATTGCACAGTGAAGCTAAATTCGAAAAGAAAAAAATATTCCTTTAATTCCAGATATCACATTCAAGATATGCATTATAGAACGATATTTCTCCAGGAAATAATAATGGTTTTGCAGACGTTAGCGAAAATTCTTTTCGTATCACAGATCCTGAAAGTGAAAACAGTGAAAGTATGTCGAAGTAGAGCACAGTGAAAAGTATTTGGAAGAGCGATATATATTATATTACATTGAAGCTTAATTCGAACAGTAAAATATGATTCTTTCATTCCACATATGACAAATAAATTTGCATTTCTAGAACGATTCTTCTCCAGCAAACAATTACTGTTTAGCAGACGTTTGCTCAAATTTATTCTCCCAGGCGATTTTTAACACGCATTAATTGATTATGATATCTATAATTAAAAAAGTATATTTGGCTTGTAAAACTGATATTCAGCAAAGTAACATAAATTATGTGAGAAAATACTACAATTAGCGCTAACGGCTGCGAATCGATTATCATTTGCTGGAGAAAAATCGTTCTGGAAATAAAAATCTTTATTATCGATATTTGGAATTAAAAAGATATGTTTTAATTATCGAACTGATTTATACTGTGTAATCCAAATACTGTGAGAGAAAACAGCAATTTCCGCCAGCATCTGCAAAACGATTAATATTTTATGGAGAAAAATCGTTCTTAAAATACAAATCTTGATTATAATATCTAGAATTAAGAAAGTCTGTTTTACTATTCGAACTGATAATTAATGTGTACACCAAATCCGCTGTGAGAACAACAATTTGCGCTAACGTCTGCAAAACGATTTTTATTTGTCAAGGAAAAATAATTTAAGAGAAATAAATCTTAATTGTGATAACTTGAATTAAAAATGTATATTTTACTATTCGAACTGATTTTTACTGTGCAATCAATATCCCGTGAGAGAAAAGTACAATTTCACTATTGTCTGCAAAAAAAAACTTGATTATATATCTGGAATCAAAAAACATATTGTGCTATGAGAAGTGATTTTTACTGTGTAATCCAAATCATGTAAGATAAAATAACGATTTCCGCTAATGTCTGCAATACGATTATTTTTTGATAAAGAAAAATCGTTCAAGAAGTGCGAATCTTGATTATGATATCTGGAATAAAAAAAGTATATTTTGATTTGCGATCTGATTTCCAATGAGTAATCCAAATACTGTTAGAGAAAACATCGTTTTGCGCTAACTTTTTCCAAAACAATTTTTATTGGTTGGTAGAAAAAACATTCTATAAATGCAAATCTTGATTGGGATATCTGGAATTAAAAAAGTATATTTTGCGATTCGAATTGTTTATCACTGTGTATTTCAAATCCTGTTAGAGAAAACCAAAATTTGAGCATTGATCTGGAAAACGATTATCATTTGTTGGAGAAAGAACGCTGTAGAAAAAAAATCTCTATTATGACATCTGGAACTAAGAAAGTATGTTTTGCTATTCGAACTAATTTTCAATGTGTAATGCATATCCTTAGAGAAAACAACAATTTGCACTAAGGTCTGCAATAAGGTTATTATTTGCTGGAGAAAAATCGTTCTAGAAATGCTAATTTTGAATTTGTTGTCTGGAATTAAAATAATACATTATTCTATCCAAACAGATTTTCACTGTGTAATCCAAATCCTTAGAGAAAACAACAATTTGCGCTAACGTTTTCAAAACGATTATTATTTGGTAAAGACAAGCCATTCTATAAATGCTTACTATATGATTACTGGAGTAAAAAAAGTATATTTTGCTATTCGAACTGGTTTTCACAGTGTAATCCAAATCCTATGAGAAAGAACAGCAATTTGCGTTTACGTCGGCAAAACAATGATTAATAATTGGAGAAAAGTGTTTCTAGAAATGCAAATCCTGATTATATTTTCTGGAAAAAAAATATATATTGCCTTTTAAAGTGATTTACACTGTAAAATCCAAATCCTGTGTGAGATGACAACAATTTGCCTAAACGTCTGCATGTCAATTATTGTTTGCTGTAGAAAAAATATTCTGGAAATGCTTATCTTCATTTTGACATCAGGAGGTAAAGAAGTATATTTTGCTATTCTAATTGATTATCTCTTTGTAATCCAAATCCATTTAAAGAAAACAACAATTCGCGCTAACGTCTGCAAAACGACTATTATTTGCTGGAGAAAGATCGTTCTAGAAAAGGCAATTCTTGATTATGATTTCTGGAATTATCAAAGTTTATTTTGCTATTCGAACCGATTTTCACTGTGATAATCCGATTCCTGTGGGTGAAAACAACAAATTTCGGTCACGTCTGGAAAACGATTATTATTTGCTGGAGAAACATCGTTCTAGATGTGCAAATCTTGATTATTATATCAGGAATTAAAAGTATCTCTTGCCTTTCGAATTTGTTATGTATTATGTTGCCTTTATTATAAAATAACTCTTTTGATTGAATGATCAATGATGAAACAAGAATGTTGAACATCGAATAATGACGTGAACATGTCCATTTGAAGAATCGACAATTTAGAGGGGCATTAAATAACTGTCAGACGTTTGAAAAGGTTTTGGATATTTTGGCAGAAGAAAATGCTGAAATTAAAGTCATCGTTGGCGATTATTCCTTTCAAATCTGTCATAAAAGAGCCTTTCCTTTCCGGCAAAGAGATTTATAATATTTAGTTCCATCTCGTAATTGTCGTTGTTTTGAGTATTTTAAAATAACCATTTGGTTAGGAACATGACTTTTTTTTGGAAATGATGGTAGGAATACGCTGGGTTGATAACATATGTAATTTCGCATCGCATTTTTCGCATCGCAAAATCGCATTTTTGTGATTACTTTCGATGGTGCGGTCACCTACAAATTGTTGGATGGTCAGTTCTTGATATTTTACACTTTTGATCTAATTGGTTTCCATTTTTTTGTTCATGGAGTGGAGGTAAATGAGTTATTTTTCTAATTTGTAAAACATTTTACAAGAATCTGGCACGAGCAAATCATAGTGAGTAGTATTGTAGATATCTTTATTAAGTATAGTTGAAATGAAAGCAGATACAACCATGTGTTTCAAAAATTTAAGTTTTGCGTCGATTGATAGCGATGAAATAAGCATTGTCACCTTAATCTCCTGACGCGTCCCTGAATTAATACGAAGCGTGACTACGTGGGAGCAGATATATTTCGCCAAGGGCCGATGAATCATGTTCTTGGCTTTGCCAGGGCTTCTTTCACGACTGAACTTCATTGAGGTAGGCTCTACATGTTTGAGGCCCTCCCTGACGTTAGCGAAGAAAGAAAAGAACTAGAGGATGAGTTACTTTGAATGAGAAAATCTGAATGAGTTACCATCTACGACATTTTGTAGCCATAGAAAATCACCCTGACTCATCAAATATTTCGCATCATGCCACTTTAAGCGAATAAATTCTAATAAATATTTTTTCACTGCATGTCATATGTTTTAAGTATTTTCTCGTGATCATAAGAATGCGTTTGGAAGAATGCTTTAGCGAGAGTAAGTAATGTTGGGTATAGAAAATTATGTATATAAATAACCGAACAATTATATCGGAAGATATCAAAACAGCAATTATTTTTACAAATTGCATTCCTTGTAATGTATTACAAAAATTGAAAAATTGCTTTGTTACAAATGCAATCCGAAGAAAAAGTAATGAAATTTTTTTAAAATTTCAGATGTGTAAAGTTCGTTAATTTGGTGCTGTCATCACTTTTTTCTTTTTGAAAGAAAAGTGCTCTTATTTATCAGAATTTTGGAAATTTTCACACCAGTTCTTTTTTTAATGATTACTAACAATAAACAGCTAATATGTAAACTTTTTTGACCACATTTCTAAAATTTCTCATATCATTCTCCTTCGTTACGAAGAAGCTATTGGACAAAACATATTTGCTATTCTATAATTTTCGATGAGGAAATTTCTGTATAGAAATCACCAATGATTTTCGAAAGTTAAGAGTAAAGATCCCAGTATTTTACAAATATTTAAATATTTCTCAACAAATCAATATTACCCAATACTTAATCATGAAAACTAAATAGTGACAATTGAGAGTTCCACTCGGTCTGCCTCAGGTTCAATATAATTTGATAGACAGTTACGCATGACCGAAAATGGCCACTAGGTAAGATGTTAGGCTTACCCGACTCTACCTCTAGCTCTAGGCTTACCCGACCCGGCATCAACTTTCCAACCCTCTTTAACTACTTCAACCCCCTTTAACAATTTCAACTTCTGGACTCAATAAAAAAGGTTTTTGAGTTTTTGGCCAGAGTTTTTCTTTTCAGCTCATTGTGCATCGGTGCCAAAAACCACCATCACTCGGATGGAAACCCTAGAGCTATACTGATTTATTACCTCTCTGCAGTTTATCTCATTTTACACAGAAATAGATGTATATGTTATGAAATGGTTCTACATTCTTAAACGTAAGTACATAGGAGCCAAAAAAGTGAAGATAGTATGAATATATTTTATGGTTTAACTGACGGTAAGCCAAAAACAGTTGGTCCAAAGGAGCCACCTAAATAGGCCATTTTCTTATTTTAAACATTTTCCTACTTATAATGAAATAAAAATGCTTTGGAATCAATTCATTTATATTTATTTTGAAGAAATCAAAATAGCCATCACGGGAGAAGCCATTGGTTGCCCTCGCTGGCGATCGCTTTGAGACCTGCCTGGTCATCCAATCGTCCATTGATATTCCCCTCTGATCGCGATGACTCGATCAAGAATGACGGGAAGTGGTCGTAGTCCACCCTCTGCCGGAATAAAGAGCAACTGATTAGCAAATTCAAACACACACACAGACACGCGGGTTCCGCTTCGCCTTGCTGCTTTGCAAAGGGCGGAAAGGTTGAATCCGTGGACGACGGGCGTCCAGAAATCAAATGAATCCCGTTTCGCGAAGAGAAGTCTTTATATTCGCGGGGAGATATGAAGCCTCGTGACGGTGAGGAGGGCAAGGCTTGCTCTAACTCTCCGATATATGCACCTACCTCACTTACATAACAATTAATACATTAACTGCGAGAGTCTACTGTAAATTTATTCCAACCCGGTCCGGGTTTCGACATGCCTGAAATAGCTGAAAAGATTTTACTGTGTTCATTCCAAATATTTCTTATTTTTTCATCAGTAAATATTTCACGGCGCTTTCCAAAAAACCCTTTTTTACGGTTAGTTCACATTGGTTGTTGGTGACTGAAAACTATCAAGCACTTACATTTAAAGTAGAACAATATTATTGAAGGTTGAACACAAATAAATACTAATACCTTTAGCTGAAACTTATGTTTTTTAATAAACTTTCTTGTAATATTGAATTGTAACTCATGGATATTCTATTACATTTCATTCATGCATTCCACATTGAATGTTTTCCTTAATTAATGCACCTCCTACCGTTAAAATATTTAGGAGAATTTAAAAAGTCAACATTTAGGATTATAGAGTGTATCGAAGTCCATATAACAACCGAGATTGAACGCTGCAAACATATAAAAGTGTGATCATGAATTATTTTATAACCAGCAAGAAACACTGATAGAAAATCATACTATATTCTTTCGATTAGTGGGCGATGCAGGTCACAGGAAACATACACGAGGTTTACACTTATCTCAGCAATTTTAACTACTTTTTCGAGTGTTTAAGATATCTCCTGAACCGTGATGATTTCCCTGCGTCTTCTCTGCAAAATCAATAAATATAACCGAAATGGAGTAATGCGTATGTTGAGACGAATAATAAAAATGTGAAGAATTAAAAAACTCAACATTTAGGATAAAAGAGTGCATCGTAGTGCAGGTTACATCACAGTTTGGTTAAAAAAACTTCAAATGAATAATTCTTTGAATTGGTGAAGAATTTTGCCCATCGAATCACAATTGATTATTATATAATAGGTAATATGATAGAATGAATTATTTACACTGATCATTATTTCACATAAATAACTAAAGCATTCATCAGTTGAGGAACAAAATGTTATACGAATCTTAAAAAGTTTCCGTTGAGTACAAATTACAACATTAGTACGAAGGAATTATTAAGTGAAAGGAGAATTGCACTGAATATGAATCAAAATTTCATAATGAGAACAGAGCACCATGATGACAATTTAAACGTAATCGTGGAACATTTTGATTATCTCTTTTAAGGATGTCAGTCATTCCTCGTTATTGCGACGCATGGAATTTTACGATTGGCCCCTGTTTGACCGTGACTAATGGGTGTACATGATTACAACAGCACTAGCGATGAAATGTTAGGAGAGAGTAAGCCCGGATAAAAAAGTACTTAAAAACTAAATCAGATTTCCTTCGTAGCAGATAGCTCGCACTCACCTCCAGTGACAAATGTCGCCTTAGGGGTTGAGTATAGATGAGGTGGTTGTGGGGAGTGGAGCGATGGCGGCGAGGGAGGTCTGGCGATGGCCTACGAGACGGGTGAGGTGCTGGCAGGGACGAATAGAAAGACTTTGCCCGGGGCAGCGATGGGGCCAGAGATGAGGCCAGAGATGTTGCCGGAGATGGTCCCGGAGACGGGGTGGGCGGTAAAGGAGGCGGTGTGCGGTTCCGGTCCGGTGGCGATGAGTTGGATTCAGTCAGATCACAGACTGCCGTGGGAGGCATTGGAACACCGGCTCTACACAAGAATGTTCCATTATCCCCATGTTGGTAATCTTCGTCTTCCCCTTTTGTACAACCTGCCAAGAAAGAGAAACATTTCAGATGGTCGGAGTCATATTTGTTTATGTATAAATTTGTATGAAGCATTCCATGCGTGTTTCCATTAGTGATACTTATAAATAAAAGTGAAAAAAATTGTCGCAGATTAATTTGGATGTTTTATAGATATATTGTCACAAAACATTATAAATGTAAGGACGAGGCTTATTGGATTGCGACTTGAAACACAAATTATATATATTTCTTATTGTAATCATCAACAGGGTTTACACTGAGGTTGTTATCATCCATCCCTTTGGAATTTATTCCTCAACGAAGACATAAAAAGGGAAGACGAATTTTTAAGAAATTTATAAATATCTATTACTTATGATTTAATAATAAATTTTACCTGATATCTAAAACTAGCAAATGCAAGAGTACATTTACGATATACAAGATAATGGTATTTTTTACGAACACACCCATTAAGAAATAACATAAAAATTGAAAATTATTTCCTAAATTTGATACCACACTTAAAATATTTGAGATGCGACATCACTGATGAATAAGATAAAGGTGGAAAACCGCAAGAGGGCATATATATTTATACTCATAAGCTACTCAAATAAAAATTTTCAAATTTATTGCGGAACCTTAAATACTCCGCGGATCAGAAGCATAGGCACCATAAAAAAGAGACCACAAACATATTGAAACGCCAGAAATGAAATACCTTGGTCGATCTGGGAAAGAACAAATCTGCCATTAGAAATAAAAAGGACTGTAAAACACGTGAACCACATAAAAATAGAGACACAAGGCAAGAACAAGAAGTAAAACCAGTGACAGAAGCTGCGACAAATTATAAAGACAAATAGCCATGCTGATTTCAACGCTTGTTGAAAGAATATTCCTAAAATGTTTAAGATCATATGCCATGAAATGGGACCAAGAATACGATGGTGAAGGTGGGACGGACAAACCACACCGTGTTAAGAATCCACACACCGACCGACACTAGCACGCCGACTCCTCACGAACCCCGCGCGCATCAGAAATCAATGGGTTTTGAAAACATTATTACATCAAGCACAGATGCCAACTGAGAAAAAACCACTGAGACGCAAAAAACACGCCACCAGACTCTGACCTAACACACCTGGGGTGGACATTGCCACTACCTGAACTTCGAAGGGGCAAAATATATGGCAAAAGAGAAGCGCTACTTCCACAGACTGATCAGAGAGGCCATCTAAATAGTGAGACGACAGGAAGATGGTTTTCTCGAAGAAGTAAGCGTAAACCAATGAGAGCGGGACCGAGAGATATGACGGGAAATAAATCCACAACCGACTGATCTGGCGAGCATGGACACCTGCATCTTCATTTCAGACATGAAGACGACAGCTGTGATGCTACGGAAACTGTCGTCAACGAAAATGAGACGTGGGACAGAGCCCACAAAATCTTCACTACCGTCTACGAAAAAAACATTTTATCATTTAATTTACGATTTAGGCGAGAAGTGACTTTAACTCTGAAATCCACTTCCGCAGAAATTATTCCCCTTGAAACACGATTGATTGAAAGTAATCCTTGGCAACAGTTTGAGATTCGCTTGATGTGTATGTATCGGTATGCAGTGAAATTGAATAGGTAAAAAATTCATTTTATTTGGAGGTTCTTAAATTATTAGAAATGAGCTGGTACTTACATAACAAGGATCCCATGGCAAGGGTTCTTTGACTATGGGTGGATCTTCTAATGTCCTTTTATCTCTTCCTCTTTATGTATTATTTTTTCTGAATCGGCACAAACTGATGCGATAAGCACAATTCACAGTTTACTAGATTCCCTAGCAACCATTGCGAAGATAACTTCTCCGGCTTTCGGCATTGTTGTCCTTATGACTTACAAGTGGTTCTACATACATCAATGTAGCATGCTGATGACTTTATCAAATGGTGCACTTTTTTTACTAACATGGCTGTTTTATCATACATATTCATTCACGTAAAGGACTGTTTTATTTTGAGTTCAGCCGCGCGTTTTTTCCTCCCAAAATCTGAGCGGGTGGCTCCGTTAATATTACGGCGCGACTATTTTCATGGCTCTTTGAAATTCTCCCCGTTACCGAGAAACCTTCTCAGGATAAATATGTGGTCTCTCTTTTGCACTTCACACGTTTCACTCTCAATTAGGTGCAAATGGAGGGATAGAGGTGGTTCGAGTAATCTTCTGGAGACTGCTCACTTCAAATGAAACAGCTGAAACCCACGAATTAAATTTTAAATTCTTATGTATCTAAAAAAATTTTTTCGTATAGTCTCCATTTTATCCCATTTGATTCTTATTTAAAATAACTGTTGCGAGAATTTCGCTAATCCAGGCGTCTGTTTAATGGACTATTATCCCATGGAGCAGAGTAGACGTGCACTCGTTCGTTTTTATCGCTATGTATTTAAACGTTTATTAATTGGTTTAGAAAACTCATTTCAGAAATACAGATCGAACTGATTTCCTCTGAATGATCCAAATCCTGTGAGAGAAAACAACATTTTGCACTAACGTTGGCAAAACGATTGCTGGAAAATATTAGTTTAAGAAATGCAAATATTGATTACTGTTATCTGGAATTAAAAAAGTATATTTTGCTTTTCGAAAATATTTTCGCTGAGCAATCCAAATCCTGTGAGAAAAAAAAATATGCGTTGACGTTTACAAAACGATTATTATTTGGTAGTGAATAATCATTCTTGAATTTCAAATCTTGATTATGATATCTGGGATTTATACTTTGCTTTTCAAACTTATTTTCACAGAGTAAATCAAATCATCTGAGAGAAAAAAATCACTTGGCATTTACTTCTGCATTATTAATATTATTTCCTGGAAAATTATGTCCTAGAAATACAAATTTGTATCAGCATATGCTCTTCGAATTACTTTTCACTGTGTAATACAAATCCAGTGAGACTAAAACATTTTCGCTAACGTCAGCAAAACCATTATTATTTCCTGGAGAAAATTCGTTATTGAAATGCATATCTTGAATGTAATATCTGGAAATAATCAAGGATTATCTGGAGAAATCAAGGATTTGCGCTCATGTATTAAAAAATAATTTTTTTTGGTACAAAAAATTCAATCTAGAAATGCAAATCTTGATTATTATTTGGTAATAGAAAAGCATACATTTCTTTCCGAACTAATTCTCATTATGTACTCCAAATCATGTGAGAGAAAACAATAATTTCCGCTCACGTCTTCAAAACGATTATTATATGCTGTAGAATAGCACTAGATATGCAAATGTTTTTTATGTTATCTAGAACTAAAAAAGTATAAAGCCTTTTCGATCTGATGTTCACTGAGTAATCAAATTCCTGTGAGAAAGAATTAAAAATTTTTCCTTAACGTGAGACAAACTATTATTACATGTTGGAAGAAATCGTTGTTGAAATGTAAACTGCATTATGATATCTGGAACTAAGGAAGTATATTTTGCTTTAGGATCAGATTTTTACTGTTAATCCAATTCCTGTGAGAGAAAAAACATTTTGCGGTAACGTATGGTAAAGGATTAATATTTGCTGGAGAAAAACCGTTCTATATGTACAAACAATGATTAACATATCTCAATTTAAAAAGTATATATTTAGCTTTTAGAACTGATTTATATCGAGTTATCGAATTCCAATGAGAGAATACAAAACTTGCGCCAAAGTCTGTAATAAGATTGTTATTTTCGGGAGACTAATCGTTCTCGGAATGCAAATCTTGATTATGGTATCTTGAATATAAAAATTTATATAATTTGCATTTCGTCCTTATTTTCACTGTGTTATCGAAATCGTGTGAAATAGAACAACGATATCCGCGAACGCCTATAAAATTATAATTATTTGGAGGAGAAAAGTCATTCTAGACATGCAAATCATGATTGTAGTATCTGGAGTTTCAAAAGTATACTTTGCTTTTCGGTCTAACTGTTATTGTACACTCCAAAAACCTGTGACAGAAAACAACAATTTGTGCTAACGTATTAAAAAGAATAATAAATTGTTGGAGAAAAATCGTTCTAGAAATGCAAATCTTGTCTATGTTATCTGGAATTAAAAAAAATTATTTTGCCTTTGGAACTGATCTTTACTGGGTAATCCATATCCTGTAGGGGAAAATATTTTTCGCAAACGTCTACAAAACGATTACATTTTGCTGGAGAAAAAACGTTCTAAAAATATAAATCTTATATGATATCCACAATTAAAGAAGTATTATTATCTTTTTGAACCTATTTTCACTAAGTAATTTAAATTCTGTATGAAATAGAATTTATTTGCGCCAATGACTGCAAAACAATAATAATTTGTCGGAGAAAAAACTTTCCCAAAATGCATGCTTGAATATAATATATGGCATAAAAAAGTACACTTCTTTCCGAACTAATTCTCATTAAGTAATCGAATTCATGTGAGAAAAAACAATAATTTCCGCTCACGTCTTAAAAACGATTATTATATGCTGTAAAATAGATCTAGAAATGCAAATGTTGTTTATGTTATCTAGAATTAAAAAAGTAAATAGCCTTTTCGAACTGACGTTCACTGAGTAATCACATCCTGCGAGAAAGGATTAAAAATTTTCCTTACCCGAGCCAAAATATTATTACATGTTGGAAGAACTCGTTGTTGAAATGCAAACTGGATTATGATATCTGGAACTAAGGAAGTATATTTTGTTTTAGGATCAGATTTTTACTGTTAATCCAATTCCTGTGAGAGAAAAAACATTTTGCGGTAACGTCTGGTAAAGGATTATTATTTGCTGGAGAAAAATCGTTCTATATGTTCAAACACGGATTAACATATCTCAATTTAAAAAAGTATATATTTAGCTTTTAGAACTGATTTTTATCGAGTTATCGAATTACAATGAGTGAATACAAAGTTTTCGCCAAGGTCTGTAATAGGATTGTTTATTTGTCTTTTTTATTTCAGATATGATAATAAAGGTTCGGAATTCTAGAAGGATTTTTCTCCGGCGATTAATTATCGCTTTGCCGATGTTAGCGGAAATTAGATTTTTTTGTTTAGAGGATCTGATTTTCACAGTGAAAACCAGTTAGAAAGGCAAACGATACTTTTTTATTTCCTGATATAATAATCAAGATTTGCATTTTTACAACGATATTTTCCTCCTTATAATATTAATTGGTTTACTGACCCAAGCGCAAATTTCTTTTTTCTCTATTAGGAATTGGATTACACATTGAAGCTTTATTCAAAGAGCAAAATATGATTCTTTAATTTCGCATATCACAAATTAATATGCCTGTCTAGAACGATTCTTCTCCAGCAAATTCTAACTGTTTTGCAGACGTTTGCGCAAATTCTTTTCTCCCAGGCGATTTCTATTACGCATTAAAAGTAAGGTGTAACAGCTTTTTTATGCCTGATATGATTTTCAAGATAAGCATTTCTGGAACTATTTTTCTTCAACAAATGAAAATTGTTTTGCAGACTTTAGCGGAAATTATTAGTTTATTTCGGAATTCGCATTGAATTGTGAAAATCAGTTCGAAACTCACAATATACCTTATAAGTGATATATATCAAAATCAGGATTTGCATTTATAGAACGATTATTCTCCGGGATAAAATAATCATTTTCCAGACGTTAGTGAAATAAGTTGTTTTTTCTAACAGGATTTGGATTACACAGTGAAAATCATTTCGAAGAGCACTAATTATTTTTTTAATTCATCATATTATAATCCTGATTTCCATTTCTAGAGTTAATTTTCATCACCAAATAATTTTCGTTTTGAAGTCTTAAGCTCAATTTTTTATTACTTCTCTCAGGGTTTGGTTTTTACAGTGAAAATCATGTCGACATGCAAAATAAAAATTTTTGATTCCAGATATCATAATCAAGATTTTCATTTCTAGAACGATTTTTTCTCCAGCATATTTTAATCGTTTTGAAAACGTTTGCGTAAATAAATTTCTCCCAGACGATTTTCATTTCACATTTAAATTCAGTTCTAACAGCAATGTATACGTTTTTTGCCATATCTCATATTCAAGAATGCATTTCGGGAAAGATTTTTCACCAACAAATTGTTATTGGTTTGCAGTCTATAGCGCAAAAATAAGTTACTTCACACAGGACTCAAATTACGAAGTGAAAATAAGTTCAAAAGGAAAATAATACTTCTTTAATTGTGGATATCATATAGGATTTTCATTTTTAGAACATTCTCTCCAGCAAAATATAATCGTTTTGCAAACATTTGCGAAAAATATTTTCTCCCACAGGATATGAATTACCCAGTAAAAATCCGTTCCAAAGGCAAATTACAATTTTTAATGCCAGATAAGATAGACAAGATTTGCATTTCTAGAACGATTTTTCTTCTACATTTATTTATCGTTTTTCAGGCGTCAGCACAAAATGTTGTTTTGTCTTACAGGATTTGGAGAGTACAATAACAGTTAGACCGAAAAGCAAAATATACTTTTGACATTTCAGATATGACAATTAAGATTTGCATTTCTAGAATGACTTTTCTCCTCCAAGTAATTAACATTTTTTAGACGTTCGCGGATATCGTTGTTCTTTTTCAAACGATTTCGATAACACAGTGAAAATAAAGACGAAAGGCAAATTATATCAATTTTTATATTCGAGATTTGCATTTCTAGAACGATTAGTGTTCCGAGAATAATATCCTTATTACAGACCTTGGCGCAAGTTTTGTCTTCTCACGTTAGAATTCGATAACTCGATGAAATACAGTTCTAAAAGCTAAAAACATACTTTTTTAAATTGTGACCTGTCAATCCGTATTTGTACTTATAGAACGATATTTCTCCAGCAAATAATAATCCTTTATCAGACGTGACCGCAAAATGTTTATTCTCTCACAGGAATTGTATTAACAGTAAAAATCTGATTTTAAAGCAAAATATACTTCCTTAGTTCCAGAAATCATATTCCAGTTTGCATTTAAACGACGATTTCTTCCAACATGAAATAATAGTTTGGCTCACGTTAGGGAAAATTTTTAATTCTTTCTCACAGGAATTTGATTCCTCAGTGAACATCAGTTTGAAAAGGATATATACTTTTTTAATTGTAGATAACATTAACAACATTTGTATTTCTAGTGCTATTCTACAGCATATAATAATCGCTTTGAAGACGTGAGCGGAAATTATTGTTTATCTCGCTTGATTTGGATTACTTAATGACAATCAGTTCGGAAAGAAAAATATGTTTTTCTATTCCCAGATAAGAATCAAGATATCCATTTCTGAATTGAATTTTCTTCACAAATAAAAGACTGTTTTTAAGACATGAGCGCATATCCTTGATTTTTCGCTAAGAATTTGAATTACACAATGAAAATCATTTCGAATAGCGAAATATACTTATTCAATTCCTGATATGATAATTAAGATTTGCCTTCCTAGAATGATTCTTTCCAGCAAATAATAATCGTTTTGCAGACGTTGCCTCAAATTGTTATATTTTCTCTCAAATCTTACACATTTAGATTACAGAGAATAACATTTCGAAAAGCATAATATAATTTTTTATTTCAAGATATCACTAAAGAGATTTCCATTTTTAGAACGATTTTTTCTCCTGCAAATAATAATCGTTTTTCAGACGTTAGCGCAAATTGATTTTTTTGTCAATTAATAATTGTATATCACAGTATCACATTCAAGATATCAATTTCTAGAACAATTTCTCTCCAGGAAATAACAATGTTCTCGCAGACGTTAGCGAAAATGGTTTTCGTCTCACAGGATTTGTATTACACAGTGAAAAGAATTTCGAAGATTTTATTTAATTCTAGATGTTATAATCAAGATTGAATTTCGAGAGTGTTCTTCCTTGACCAAATAATTGTCGTTTTGAAGACTAAAGCGTAAGATGTGGTTTTCTCTCTCAGGATTTACACAGTGCAAATCAGGTGGACATGCAAATAACCTTTATTTATTGCAGATATCATAATCAATGTAGGCAATTCTAGAAGAAGTTTTCTCCGGCGATTAATTATCGCTTTGCCGACGTTAGCGGAAATTAGATTTTTTTGTTTAGAGGATCTGATTTTCACAGAGAAAACCAGTTAGAAAGGCAAACGATACTTTTTTATTTCCTGATATAATAATCAAGATTTGCATTTTTACAACGATATTTTCCAGCTTATAATATTAATTGTTTTACTGACCCAAGCGCATATTTCTTTTTTCTCTATTAGGAATTGGATTACACATTGAAGCTTTATTCAAAGAGCAAAATATGATTCTTTAATTTCGCATATCACAAATTAATATGCCTGTCTAGAAAGATTCTTCTCCAGCAAATTCTAACTGTTTTGCAGACGTTTGCGCAAATTCTTTCTCCCAGGCGATTTCTATTACGCATTAAAAGTAAGGTGTAACAGCTTTTTTATGCCTGATATGATTTTCAAGATAAGCATTTCTGGAACTATTTTTCTTCAACAAATGAAAATTGTTTTGCAGACTTTAGCGGAAATTATTAGTTTATTTCGGAATTCGCATTGAATTGTGAAAATCAGTTCGAAACTCACAATATACCTTATAAGTGATATATATCAAAATCAGGATTTGCATTTATAGAACGATTATTCTCCGGGATAAAATAATCATTTTCCAGACGTTTGTGAAATAAGTTGTTTTTTCTAATAGGATTTGGATTACACAGTGAAAATCATTTCGAAAGGAACTAATTATTTTTTTAATTCATCATATTATTATCCTGATTTCCATTTCTAGAGTTAATTTTCATCACCAAATAATTTTCGTTTTGAAGTCTTAAGCTCAATTTTTTATTACTTCTCTCAGGGTTTGGTTTTTACAGTGAAAATCATGTCGACATGCAAAATAAAAATTTTTGATTCCAGATATCATAATCAAGATTTTCATTTCTAGAACGATTTTTTCTCCAGCATATTTTAATCGTTTTGAAAACGTTTGCGTAAATAAATTTCTCCCAGACGATTTTCATTTCACATTTAAATTCAGTTCTAACAGCAATGTATACGTTTTTTGCCATATCTCATATTCAAGAATGCATTTCGGGAAAGATTTTTCACCAACAAATTGTTATTGGTTTGCAGTCTATAGCGGAAAAAAAAGTTACTTCACACACGACTCAAATTACGAAGTGAAAATAAGTTCAAAAGGAAAATAATACTTCCTTAATTGTGGATATCATATGGGATTTGCATTTTTTGAACATATTCTCTCCAGCAAAATATAATCGTTTTGCAGACGTTTGCGAAAAATATTTTCTTCCACAGGATATGAATTACACAGTAAAAATCCGTTCCAAAGGCAAAATACAATTTTTAATGCCAGATAAGATAGACAAGATTTGCATTTCTAGAACGATTTTTCTTCTACATTTATTTATCGTTTTTCAGGCGTCAGCACAAAATGTTGTTTTGTCTTACAGGATTTGGAGAGTACAATAACAGTTAGACCGAAAAGCAAAATATACTTTTGACATTTCAGATATGACAATTAAGATTTGCATTTCTAGAATGACTTTTCTCCTCCAAGTAATTAACATTTTTTAGACGTTCGCGGATATCGTTGTTCTTTTTCAAACGATTTCGATAACACAGTGAAAATAAAGACGAAAGGCAAATTATATCAATTTTTATATTCGAGATTTGCATTTCTAGAACGATTAGTGTTCCGAGAATAATATCCTTATTACAGACCTTGGCGCAAGTTTTGTCTTCTCACGTTAGAATTCGATAACTCGATGAAATACAGTTCTAAAAGCTAAAAACATACTTTTTTAAATTGTGACCTGTCAATCCGTATTTGTACTTATAGAACGATATTTCTCCAGCAAATAATAATCCTTTATCAGACGTGACCGCAAAATGTTTATTCTCTCACAGGAATTGTATTAACAGTAAAAATCTGATTTTAAAGCAAAATATACTTCCTTAGTTCCAGAAATCATATTCCAGTTTGCATTTAAACGACGATTTCTTCCAACATGAAATAATAGTTTGGCTCACGTTAGGGAAAATTTTTAATTCTTTCTCACAGGAATTTGATTCCTCAGTGAACATCAGTTTGAAAAGGATATATACTTTTTTAATTGTAGATAACATTAACAACATTTGTATTTCTAGTGCTATTCTACAGCATATAATAATCGCTTTGAAGACGTGAGCGGAAATTATTGTTTATCTCGCTTGATTTGGATTACTTAATGACAATCAGTTCGGAAAGAAAAATATGTTTTTCTATTCCCAGATAAGAATCAAGATATCCATTTCTGAATTGAATTTTCTTCACAAATAAAAGACTGTTTTTAAGACATGAGCGCATATCCTTGATTTTTCGCTAAGAATTTGAATTACACAATGAAAATCATTTCGAATAGCGAAATATACTTATTCAATTCCTGATATGATAATTAAGATTTGCCTTCCTAGAATGATTCTTTCCAGCAAATAATAATCGTTTTGCAGACGTTGCCTCAAATTGTTATATTTTCTCTCAAATCTTACACATTTAGATTACAGAGAATAACATTTCGAAAAGCATAATATAATTTTTTATTTCAAGATATCACTAAAGAGATTTCCATTTTTAGAACGATTTTTTCTCCTGCAAATAATAATCGTTTTTCAGACGTTAGCGCAAATTGATTTTTTTGTCAATTAATAATTGTATATCACAGTATCACATTCAAGATATCAATTTCTAGAACAATTTCTCTCCAGGAAATAACAATGTTCTCGCAGACGTTAGCGAAAATGGTTTTCGTCTCACAGGATTTGTATTACACAGTGAAAAGAATTTCGAAGATTTTATTTAATTCTAGATGTTATAATCAAGATTGAATTTCGAGAGTGTTCTTCCTTGACCAAATAATTGTCGTTTTGAAGACTAAAGCGTAAGATGTGGTTTTCTCTCTCAGGATTTACACAGTGCAAATCAGGTGGACATGCAAATAACCTTTATTTATTGCAGATATCATAATCAATGTAGGCAATTCTAGAAGAAGTTTTCTCCGGCGATTAATTATCGCTTTGCCGACGTTAGCGGAAATTAGATTTTTTTGTTTAGAGGATCTGATTTTCACAGAGAAAACCAGTTAGAAAGGCAAACGATACTTTTTTATTTCCTGATATAATAATCAAGATTTGCATTTTTACAACGATATTTTCCAGCTTATAATATTAATTGTTTTACTGACCCAAGCGCATATTTCTTTTTTCTCTATTAGGAATTGGATTACACATTGAAGCTTTATTCAAAGAGCAAAATATGATTCTTTAATTTCGCATATCACAAATTAATATGCCTGTCTAGAAAGATTCTTCTCCAGCAAATTCTAACTGTTTTGCAGACGTTTGCGCAAATTCTTTCTCCCAGGCGATTTCTATTACGCATTAAAAGTAAGGTGTAACAGCTTTTTTATGCCTGATATGATTTTCAAGATAAGCATTTCTGGAACTATTTTTCTTCAACAAATGAAAATTGTTTTGCAGACTTTAGCGGAAATTATTAGTTTATTTCGGAATTCGCATTGAATTGTGAAAATCAGTTCGAAACTCACAATATACCTTATAAGTGATATATATCAAAATCAGGATTTGCATTTATAGAACGATTATTCTCCGGGATAAAATAATCATTTTCCAGACGTTTGTGAAATAAGTTGTTTTTTCTAATAGGATTTGGATTACACAGTGAAAATCATTTCGAAAGGAACTAATTATTTTTTTAATTCATCATATTATTATCCTGATTTCCATTTCTAGAGTTAATTTTCATCACCAAATAATTTTCGTTTTGAAGTCTTAAGCTCAATTTTTTATTACTTCTCTCAGGGTTTGGTTTTTACAGTGAAAATCATGTCGACATGCAAAATAAAAATTTTTGATTCCAGATATCATAATCAAGATTTTCATTTCTAGAACGATTTTTTCTCCAGCATATTTTAATCGTTTTGAAAACGTTTGCGTAAATAAATTTCTCCCAGACGATTTTCATTTCACATTTAAATTCAGTTCTAACAGCAATGTATACGTTTTTTGCCATATCTCATATTCAAGAATGCATTTCGGGAAAGATTTTTCACCAACAAATTGTTATTGGTTTGCAGTCTATAGCGGAAAAAAAAGTTACTTCACACACGACTCAAATTACGAAGTGAAAATAAGTTCAAAAGGAAAATAATACTTCCTTAATTGTGGATATCATATGGGATTTGCATTTTTTGAACATATTCTCTCCAGCAAAATATAATCGTTTTGCAGACGTTTGCGAAAAATATTTTCTTCCACAGGATATGAATTACACAGTAAAAATCCGTTCCAAAGGCAAAATACAATTTTTAATGCCAGATAAGATAGACAAGATTTGCATTTCTAGAACGATTTTTCTTCTACATTTATTTATCGTTTTTCAGGCGTCAGCACAAAATGTTGTTTTGTCTTACAGGATTTGGAGAGTACAATAACAGTTAGACCGAAAAGCAAAATATACTTTTGACATTTCAGATATGACAATTAAGATTTGCATTTCTAGAATGACTTTTCTCCTCCAAGTAATTAACATTTTTTAGACGTTCGCGGATATCGTTGTTCTTTTTCAAACGATTTCGATAACACAGTGAAAATAAAGACGAAAGGCAAATTATATCAATTTTTATATTCGAGATTTGCATTTCTAGAACGATTAGTGTTCCGAGAATAATATCCTTATTACAGACCTTGGCGCAAGTTTTGTCTTCTCACGTTAGAATTCGATAACTCGATGAAATACAGTTCTAAAAGCTAAAAACATACTTTTTTAAATTGAGACCTGTCAATCCGTATTTGTACTTATAGAACGATATTTCTCCAGCAAATAATAATCCTTTATCAGACGTGACCGCAAAATGTTTATTCTCTCACAGGAATTGTATTAACAGTAAAAATCTGATTTTAAAGCAAAATATACTTCCTTAGTTCCAGAAATCATATTCCAGTTTGCATTTAAACGACGATTTCTTCCAACATGAAATAATAGTTTGGCTCACGTTAGGGAAAATTTTTAATTCTTTCTCACAGGAATTTGATTCCTCAGTGAACATCAGTTTGAAAAGGATATATACTTTTTTAATTGTAGATAACATTAACAACATTTGTATTTCTAGTGCTATTCTACAGCATATAATAATCGCTTTGAAGACGTGAGCGGAAATTATTGTTTATCTCGCTTGATTTGGATTACTTAATGACAATCAGTTCGGAAAGAAAAATATGTTTTTCTATTCCCAGATAAGAATCAAGATATCCATTTCTGAATTGAATTTTCTTCACAAATAAAAGACTGTTTTTAAGACATGAGCGCATATCCTTGATTTTTCGCTAAGAATTTGAATTACACAATGAAAATCATTTCGAATAGCGAAATATACTTATTCAATTCCTGATATGATAATTAAGATTTGCCTTCCTAGAATGATTCTTTCCAGCAAATAATAATCGTTTTGCAGACGTTGCCTCAAATTGTTATATTTTCTCTCAAATCTTACACATTTAGATTACAGAGAATAACATTTCGAAAAGCATAATATAATTTTTTATTTCAAGATATCACTAAAGAGATTTCCATTTTTAGAACGATTTTTTCTCCTGCAAATAATAATCGTTTTTCAGACGTTAGCGCAAATTGATTTTTTTGTCAATTAATAATTGTATATCACAGTATCACATTCAAGATATCAATTTCTAGAACAATTTCTCTCCAGGAAATAACAATGTTCTCGCAGACGTTAGCGAAAATGGTTTTCGTCTCACAGGATTTGTATTACACAGTGAAAAGAATTTCGAAGATTTTATTTAATTCTAGATGTTATAATCAAGATTGAATTTCGAGAGTGTTCTTCCTTGACCAAATAATTGTCGTTTTGAAGACTAAAGCGTAAGATGTGGTTTTCTCTCTCAGGATTTACACAGTGCAAATCAGGTGGACATGCAAATAACCTTTATTTATTGCAGATATCATAATCAATGTAGGCAATTCTAGAAGAAGTTTTCTCCGGCGATTAATTATCGCTTTGCCGACGTTAGCGGAAATTAGATTTTTTTGTTTAGAGGATCTGATTTTCACAGAGAAAACCAGTTAGAAAGGCAAACGATACTTTTTTATTTCCTGATATAATAATCAAGATTTGCATTTTTACAACGATATTTTCCAGCTTATAATATTAATTGTTTTACTGACCCAAGCGCATATTTCTTTTTTCTCTATTAGGAATTGGATTACACATTGAAGCTTTATTCAAAGAGCAAAATATGATTCTTTAATTTCGCATATCACAAATTAATATGCCTGTCTAGAAAGATTCTTCTCCAGCAAATTCTAACTGTTTTGCAGACGTTTGCGCAAATTCTTTCTCCCAGGCGATTTCTATTACGCATTAAAAGTAAGGTGTAACAGCTTTTTTATGCCTGATATGATTTTCAAGATAAGCATTTCTGGAACTATTTTTCTTCAACAAATGAAAATTGTTTTGCAGACTTTAGCGGAAATTATTAGTTTATTTCGGAATTCGCATTGAATTGTGAAAATCAGTTCGAAACTCACAATATACCTTATAAGTGATATATATCAAAATCAGGATTTGCATTTATAGAACGATTATTCTCCGGGATAAAATAATCATTTTCCAGACGTTTGTGAAATAAGTTGTTTTTTCTAATAGGATTTGGATTACACAGTGAAAATCATTTCGAAAGGAACTAATTATTTTTTTAATTCATCATATTATTATCCTGATTTCCATTTCTAGAGTTAATTTTCATCACCAAATAATTTTCGTTTTGAAGTCTTAAGCTCAATTTTTTATTACTTCTCTCAGGGTTTGGTTTTTACAGTGAAAATCATGTCGACATGCAAAATAAAAATTTTTGATTCCAGATATCATAATCAAGATTTTCATTTCTAGAACGATTTTTTCTCCAGCATATTTTAATCGTTTTGAAAACGTTTGCGTAAATAAATTTCTCCCAGACGATTTTCATTTCACATTTAAATTCAGTTCTAACAGCAATGTATACGTTTTTTGCCATATCTCATATTCAAGAATGCATTTCGGGAAAGATTTTTCACCAACAAATTGTTATTGGTTTGCAGTCTATAGCGGAAAAAAAAGTTACTTCACACACGACTCAAATTACGAAGTGAAAATAAGTTCAAAAGGAAAATAATACTTCCTTAATTGTGGATATCATATGGGATTTGCATTTTTTGAACATATTCTCTCCAGCAAAATATAATCGTTTTGCAGACGTTTGCGAAAAATATTTTCTTCCACAGGATATGAATTACACAGTAAAAATCCGTTCCAAAGGCAAAATACAATTTTTAATGCCAGATAAGATAGACAAGATTTGCATTTCTAGAACGATTTTTCTTCTACATTTATTTATCGTTTTTCAGGCGTCAGCACAAAATGTTGTTTTGTCTTACAGGATTTGGAGAGTACAATAACAGTTAGACCGAAAAGCAAAATATACTTTTGACATTTCAGATATGACAATCAAAATTTGCATTTCTAGAATGATTTTTCTCCTCCAAGTAATTAACATTTTTTAGACGTTCGCGGATATCGTTGTTCTTTTTCAAACGATTTCGATAACACAGTGAAAATAAGGACGAAAGGCAAATTATATGTATTTTTATATTCGAGATTTGCATTTCTAGAACGATTAGTGTTCCGAGAATAATATCCTTATTACAGACCTTGGCGCAAGTTTTGTCTTCTCACGTTAGAATTCGATAACTCGATGAAATACAGTTCTAAAAGCTAAAAACATACTTTTTTAAATTGTGACCTGTCAATCCGTATTTGTACTTATAGAACGATATTTCTCCAGCAAATAATAATCCTTTATCAGACGTGACCGCAAAATGTTTTTTCTCTCACAGGAATTGTATTAACAGTAAAAACCTGATCCTAAAGCAAAATATACTTCCTTAGTTCCACATATTATAATCCAGTTTGCATTTCAACAACGATTTCTTCCAACATTTAATAATAGTTTCGCTCACGTTAGGGAAAATTTTTACCTCATGTTCGCAAATCCTTGATTTTTCTGATAGGATTAAAATCATACATTGAAACTCAGTTCCAAACGCCAAATATACATCTCAAATTCCAGATATGATATTACAAATTTATATTTGTAGAAAAAATTCTCCAGGAAATAATATTAGTATTGCAGAAGTAAATGCAAATAGTTGTTTTCTCTCTGAGGATTTGGATTACCCAGTGAAAATTAGTTGAATAGCAAAACATAAATCCCAAATATCTTAATCAAAGTTTGCAATTCTGTAATGATTATTCACCACCAAATAATAATCTTTTTGCAGATGTTAGCGCAAATTTTTTTTTCTCTCGCATCATTTGGATTACTCAGTGAAAATTTTTTCGAAAAGCAAAATATACTTTTTTAATTCCAGATAACAGTAGTCAATATTTGCATTTCTTAAACGATTATTCTCCAGCATATAATAATTGTTTTGCCAACGTTAGTGCAAATTGTTGTTTTCTCTCATTATTCAGTGGAAATCAGTTCGAAAAGTATTATATACTCTTTTAATTCCAGATATCATAATCTAGATCTGTTTTTCTTGGAATGAGTTTTTCAAACAATTCATAAACGTTTAAATACTTAGCGATACGAACGAACGAGTGCACGTCTACTCTGCTCTATGGGATAAAGGTCCGTGAAACAGACGCCTGGATTGGCAAAATTCTCACTACCGTCATTTATAATGAGAATGAACAGGGATAAAATGGAAACTAAAAGAAAAAAAATGATTAGACACTTAAGACTTTAAAATTTAATTCGTGGGTTTCAGCTTTCTCATTTGAAGTGAGCAGTCTCTGGAAGATTTCTCGAACCACCTCTATCCCTCCATTGGCACCGAATTGAGAGTGAAACGTGTGAAGTGCAAAAGAGAGACCACATATTTATCCTTAGAAGGGTTCTCGGTAAGGGGAGAATTTCAAAGAACCTTGAAACTAGTCGCGCGGTAATTTTAACGGAGCCTACCGCTCAGGAGGAAAAAACGCGCGGCTGAACTGTAAAATAAACAGTCCTTTACGTGCATGAATATGTATGATAAAACAGCCGTGTTGGTAAAAAAAAGTGCACCATTTGATAAAGTCATCAGCATGCTACATTGATGTATTTAGAACCACTTGTAAGTTATAAGGATAACAATGCCGAAAGCCGAAGAAGGTATCTTCGCAATGGTTGCTAGCGAATATAGTAAACTGTGAATTGTGCTTATCGAAGCATCAGTTTGTGCCGATTCAGAGAAAATAATACATAAAGAAGAAGAGATAAAAGGACATTAGAAGATATAACCATAGTCAAAGAACCCTTGCCATGGGATCCTTGCTATGTAAGTACCAGCTCCTTCCTAATAAATTAAGAACCTCCAAATAATATGAATTTTTTACCTATTCAATTTCACTGCATGCCGATACATACACATCAAGCGAACCTTTAACTGTTGCCAAAGATTACTTTCAATCAATCGTGATTCAAGGGGAATAATTTCAGCGGAAGTGGATTTCAGAGATAAAGTCACTTATCACCCAAATCGTAATTTAAATGATAAAATGTTTTTTTTTTGTAGACGGTTATTGTAGGTTCCCCGCCCGCCAGATTAGTCGGTTGGGGTATTTATTATATCCCGTTGTATCCCGTTATTTCACTTGGTTGCGCTCTAATTGGTTTACGCTTACTTCTTCGAGAAAACCATCTTCCTGTCGTCTCACTATTTAGTTGGCCTCTCTGTTCAGTCTGTGGAAGTAGCGCTTTTCAATAGCAATATATTTGCCTCTTCGAAGTTCATGTAGTGGCAATACCCACCCCAGGTGTGTTAAGTCAGAGTCTGGTGGCGTGTTTTTTGCGTCTCTGTGGTTTTTTCTCACTCGGCATCTGTTCTTGAGGTAAATATGTTGTCAAAACCCAATGATTTCCGATGAGGCGGGGTTCGTAAGGAGTCGGCGTGCTAGTGTCGGTCGGTGTGTGGATTCTTAACACGATGTGGTTTACGATTAACACTTAACACGATAACAACTTAACACGATAACACGTGTTTGTCCGTCTCACCTTGACCATCGTATTCTTGGTCTCATTTAATGTCATATCATATTAAACATTTTAGGGACATTCTTTCAACAAGCGTGAGATCAGCTTGGTCTTTCCATTTGTCATTATAATTTGTCGCAGCTTCTGTCACTGGTTGTACTTCTTGTTCTTGCCTTGTGTCTCTATTTTTATGTGGTCCACGTGTTTTACAGTCCTTTTTATTTCTAATGGCAGATTTGTTCTTTACCAGATTGACCAAGGTATTTCATTTCTGGCGTTTCAATATGTTTGTGGTCTCTTTTTTAAGGTGCCTATGCTTCTGATCCGCGGAGTATTTAAGGTTCCGCAATAAATTTGAAAATTTTTATTTGAGTAGCTTATGAGTTCAGCCCTCTTGCGGTTTTCCACCTTTATCTTATTCATCAGTGATGTCGCATCTCAAATATTTTAAGTGTGGTATCAAATTTAGGAAATAATTTTCAATTTTTATGTTATTTCTTAATGGGTGAGTTCGTAAAAAATACCATTATCTTGTATATCGTAAATGTACTCTTGCATTTGCTAGTTTTAGATATCAGGTAAAATTTATTATTAAATCATAAGTAATAGATATTTATAAATTTCTTAAAAATTCGTCTTCCCTTTTTATGTCTTCGTTGAGGAATAAATTCCAAAGGGATGGATGATAACAACCTCAGTGTAAACCCTGTTGATGATTACAATAAGAAATATATATAATTTGTGTTTCAAGTCGCAATCCAATAAGCCTCGTCCTTACATTTATAATGTTTTGTGACAATATATCTATAAAACATCCAAATTATTCTGCGGCAATTTTTTTCACTTTTATTTATAAGTATCACTAATGGAAACACGCATGGAATGCTTCATACAAATTTATACATAAACAAATATGACTCCGACCATCTGAAATGTTTCTCTTTCTTGGCAGGTTGTACAAAAGGGGAAGACGAAGATTACCAACATGGGGATAATGGAACATTCTTGTGTAGAGCCGGTGTTCCAATGCCTCCCACGGCAGTCTGTGATCTGACTGAATCCAACTCATCGCCACCGGACCGGAACCGCACACCGCCTCCTTTACCGCCCACCCCGTCTCCGGGACCATCTCCGGCAACATCTCTGGCCTCATCTCTGGCCCCATCGCTGCCCCGGGCAAAGTCTTTCTATTCGTCCCTGCCAGCACCTCACCCGTCTCGTAGGCCATCGCCAGACCTCCCTCGCCGCCATCGCTCCACTCCCCACAACCACCTCATCTATACTCAACCCCTAAGGCGACATTTGTCACTGGAGGTGAGTGCGAGCTATCTGCTACGAAGGAAATCTGATTTAGTTTTTAAGTACTTTTTTATCCGGGCTTACTCTCTCCTAACATTTCATCGCTAGTGCTGTTGTAATCATGTACACCCATTAGTCACGGTCAAACAGGGGCCAATCGTAAAATTCCATGCGTCGCAATAACGAGGAATGACTGACATCCCTAAAGAGATAATCAAAATGTTCCACGATTACGTTTAAATTGTCATCATGGTGCTCTGTTCTCATTATGAAATTTTGATTCATATTCAGTGCAATTCTCCTTTCACTTAATAATTCCTTCGTATTAATGTTATAATTTGTACTCAACGGAAACTTTTTAAGATTCATATAACATTTTGTTCCTCAACTGATGAATGCTTTAGTTATTTATGTGAAATAATGATCAGTGTAAATAATTCATTCTATCATATTACCTATTATATAATAATCAATTGTGATTCGATGGGCAAAATTCTTCACCAATTCAAAGAATTATTCATTTGAAGTTTTTTTAACCAAACTGTGATGTAACCTGCACTACGATGCACTCTTTTATCCTAAATGTTGAGTTTTTTAATTCTTCACATTTTTATTATTCGTCTCAACATACGCATTACTCCATTTCGGTTATATTTATTGATTTTGCAGAGAAGACGCAGGGAAATCATCACGGTTCAGGAGATATCTTAAACACTCGAAAAAGTAGTTAAAATTGCTGAGATAAGTGTAAACCTCGTGTATGTTTCCTGTGACCTGCATCGCCCACTAATCGAAAGAATATAGTATGATTTTCTATCAGTGTTTCTTGCTGGTTATAAAATAATTCATGATCACACTTTTATATGTTTGCAGCGTTCAATCTCGGTTGTGACGTGATCTGCACTTCGATACACTCTATAATCCTAAATGTTGACTTTTTAAATTCTCTTAAATATTTTAACGGTAGGAGGTGCATTAATTAAGGAAAACATTCAATGTGAAATGCATGAATGAAATGTAAAAGAATATCCATGAGTTACAATTCAATATTACAAGAAAGTTTATTAAAAAACATACATTTCCGCTAAAGGTATTTGTATTTTTTTGTGTTCCACCTTCAATAATATTGTTCTACTTTAAATGTAAGTGCTTGATAGTTTTCAGTCACCAACAACCAATGTGAACTAACCGTAAAAAAGGATTTTTTGGAAAGCGCCGTGAAATATTTTCTGACGAAAAAATAAGAATTATTTGAAATGTACACAGTAAAATCTTTATCAGCTATTTCAGGCATGTCGAAACCCGGACCGGGTTGGAATAAATTTACAGTAGACTCTCGCAGTTAATGTATTAATTGTTAAGTAAGTGAGGTAGGTGCATATATCGGAGAGTTAGAGCAAGCCTTGCCCTCCTCACCGTCACGAGGCTTCATATCTCCCCGCGAATATAAAGACTTCTCTTCGCGAAACGGGATTCATTTGATTTTTGGACGCCCGTCGTCCACGGATTCAACCTTTCCGCCCTTTGCAAAGCAGTAAAGCGGAGAGGAACCCGCGTGTCTGTGTGTGTGTTTGAATTATCTAATCAGTTGCTCTTTATTCCGGCAGATGGTGGACTGCGACCACTTCCCGCCATTCTTGATCGAGTCATCGCGATCAGAGGGGAATATCAATGGACGATTGGATGACCAGCGAGGTCTCAATGCGATCGCCAGCGAGGGCAACCAATGGCTTCTCCGTGGCGGCTAGTTTAATTTATTCAAAATAAATATGAATGAAAAGATTCCAAAGCATTTTTATTTCGCTATAAGTAGGAAAATGTTTAAAATAAGAAAATGAAGCATTTAGGTGGCTCCATAGGACCAACTGTTTTTGGCTTACCGTCAGTTAATCCATAAAATATATTCATACTGTCTTCACTTTATTTGCTCCTATGTACTTACGTTTAAGAATGTAGAACCATTTCATAACATATACATCTATTTCTGTGTAAAATGAGATAAACTGCAGAGAGGTAATAAATCAGTATAGCTCTAGGGTTTCCATCCGAGTGATGGTGGTTTTTGGCAACGACGCTCAGTGAGCTGAAATGGAAAAAATCTGGCCAAAAACTTAAAAACCTTTTTCATTGAGTCCGGAAGTTGAAATTGTTAAGGGGGGTTGTAGTAGATAAAGAGGGTTGGAAAGTTGATGCCATGCGACTCTAAGCTCAAGCCTTGTGGCTTCAAAAAGGACATATTCTGTCAAACACAGATTCACATATCCTTTCGTAGGTGAAGTGAGGGATATATGTGAAAACCCCGTGATTATTTCAGGAGTGCATTCAAAGAAAGAAGTCTTTCATGATACCTCTTGTGGTATCCCGCGATATGATAATGAGTAAGTATCATTTGTAGCATGGTGGCTCTTTAGAATCTCTATATATCGATGATCACTATAGGTAAGTGAATGTGGCCATATCGTATTTACACACTTGCCGCATCATCGTACTCCCCGTCGCCGGCGGGCGGATCCGGACTCGACCGCGCTCTCGAAAAAAACGATATGATATTCGGGGTCGCAAATATGCGCAAGGTTTTACCTTTTTTTTATAATCTGGTATGTTTGAAAAATGACGTGGCACGAGGCGTTTAGCGTAACCAGGTGGCACCAGCAATATTTACTCAAGAAATATGTAAAAATGTGACTGAAAAATAGGCTTCAATATTTTGTTGTGTAACTTTGGGTAAAAATAAAATTAAAATTTTTAAAAACTTTTAACGAAAGGGAAAGTACGTTGTTTTAAAATAGTTGTTAAAACTTTAACCATAAGTTAATCATTTAAGTACAGAAAGAAGGTAACTTTGGTAATTCACAGAGAAAATCGAAGGTGGGCGTTTTTAGCGAAAGTTGTTCAACTTTGATCTCATAAATATTGTTAACGTGTCAGTACATGAAAAAAGAAATACGAATTTTGTTGCGAAATGTTAACTTCCGGACTCCAAAAATACGTTTTTTAGGTTTTGGTCAGCATTTTTCGATGTAAGCCCGCTATGCGTCGTTCCCGAAGACCACCATCACCCGGTTGGAAACCCGAGAGCTATAACTTCTAAGTATTTTCCGGGTAAGCCTACCATCTTACCAAGTGGCCATTTTCGTACGTGCTCAAGGCATCCGTAACTGTCTATCAAATTATATTGATCCTGAGGCAGACCGAGAAGAACTCTCACTTGTCACTATTTATTTTTCATGATTAAGTATTGGGTAATATTGATTTGTTGAGAAATATTTAAAAATTTGTAAAATACTGGGATCTTTACTCTTAACTTTCGAAAATCGTTGATGATTTCTTAACAAAAATTTCCTTTTCTTCCAAAAACTGCATTTGTCACAAATCAAGTTTTCAATTTTTGTAATACATTACAAGTAATGCAAATTGTAAAAATTATTGCTCTATTGATATCTTCCGAACATTGTTTGGGTTTTTTATATACATAATTTTCTATACTCCAAAATTATTTAATCTCACAAAAGAATTCTTCCAAACGCATTCTTATGATCACGAGAAAATACTTAAAACATATGACATGCAGTGAAAAAATATTTATTAGAATTTATTCGCTTAAAGTGGCATGATGCGAAATATTTGATGAGTCAGGGTGATTTTCTATGGCTACAAAATGTCGTAGATGGTAACTCATTCAGATTTTCTCATTCAAAGTAACTCATCCTCTAGTTCTTTTCTTTCTTCGCTAACGTCAGGGAGGGCCTCAAACATGTAGAGCCTACCTCAATGAAGTTCAGTCATGAAAGAAGCCCTGGCAAAGCCAAGAACATGGTTCATCGGCCCTTGGCGAAATATATCTGCTGCCGCGTAGTCACTCTTTGTATTAATTCAGGGACGCGTCAGGAAATTGAGGTGACAATGCTTATTTCATCGTTATCAATCGACGCAACTGATTTTTCATCCAGGAAATAATAATGGTTTTTCAGACGTTGGTGAAAATTCTTTTCGTCTCACAGGATTTGTATTACACAGTGAAAAGCATTTCGAATATGAATATATATTTTATTTAATTCTAGATAATATAATCAAAATTTGTATTTCAAAAGTGACCTTTTTTGACCAAATAAAACTCGTTTTGAAGACTTAAGCGCAAGTTCTTATTTTCTCTCTCAGGATTTACACAGTGCAAATAGGGAGACATGAAAAAAAAATTGTTTTATTGCAGATATCATACTCAAGGTTGACATTTCTAGAAGAATTTTTCTCCGGCGAATAATTTTCGCTTTGCCGACGTTAGCGCAAATTAGATTTTTTTGTGTAGAGGATCTATATTTCACAATGAAATCCAGTTCGAAAGAAAAAAATACTTTTTTATTTCCTGATATAATAATCAAGATTTGCATTTCTACAACGATATTTTCCAGCCAATAATATTAATTGTTTAACTTACGCAAGTGCAAATTTGTTTTTTCTCTATTAGGAATTGGATTACATATAGGAGCTCAATTCGAAGAGCAAAATATGATTCTTTAATTTCGCATATCACAAATTAATATGCCTTTCTAGAACGATTTTTCTCCAGCAAATTCTAAATGTTTTCCAGACGTTTGCGCAAATTCTTATCCCCCAGGCGATTTCTATTACTCATTAAAAGTAAGATGTAACAGCATAATAAACTCTTTTTATGCCTGATATGATTTTCAAGATAAGCATTTATGGAACTATTTTTCCTCAACAAATGAAAATTGTTTTGCAGACTTTATCGGAAATTGTTAGTTTATTTCGGAATATTCATTGCATAGTAAAAATCAGTTAGAAATTAACAATATACTTTATTAATGATATATATCACAATAGAACGATTATTCTCCGGGATAAAATAATCATTTTCCAGACGATAGTGAAATGAGTTGTTTTTTCTCACAGGATTTGGATTACAATGTGAAAATCATTTCGAAGGGCACTAATTATTTTTTTAAATTCATTATATTATAATCCTGATTTGCATTTCTGGAGTGAATTTTGTTCACCAAATTATTCTTCGTTTTGAAGTCTTGAGCGCAAATTTTTCCTTTTTCTCTCTGGATTTGGAAAACACAGTGAAAATCATGTCGACATTCAAAATATACATTTTTTATTCCAGATATCATAATCAAGATTTTCATTTCTAGAACGATTTTTTCTCCATCAAATTTTAATCGTTTTGCAAACGTTTGCGAAAATAAATTTCTCGCAGACGATTTGAATTACACATTGAAAGTCAGTTCTAACAGCAATGTATACTTTTTTATGCCATATATCATATTCAAGCATGCATTTCGGGAAACATTTTGCACCAACAAATTGTTATTGTTATGCAGTCTATAGCGGAAAAAATGTTACTTCTTAAAGGATCTAAATTACGAAGTGAAAATAAGTTCAAAAAGATAATAATACTTCTTTAATTGTGGATATCATATAGGATTTTCATTTTTAGAACGTATTCTCTCCAGCAATATATAATCGCAATATTTTCTCCAACAGGATATGGATTAACCAGTAAAAATCAGTTCTAAAGGCCAAAAATAAGTTTTCAAATGCCAGATAACAAATACAAGATTTGCAATTCTATAAAGATTTTTCTCCAACAATTAATTATCCTTTTTAAGACGTTAGCACAAATTGTTGTTTTCTCTCAAAGGAATTGGAGTGTACAATGAAAGTTTGATCGAAGAGCATTATATACTTTTTAAATTTCAGATATGATAATCAAGGTTTGCATTTCTAGAATGACTTTTCTCCTCCAAATAATAAAAAATTTATAGACGTTCGCGGATATCGTTTCTTATTTCACACGATTTGGATTACTCAGCGAATATCGGGACGAAATGCAAATAATATATATTTTTATATTCAAGATACCATAATCAAGATTTGCATTTCTAGAACGATTTTTCTCCAGAAAATAATATTCTTATTGCAAACATTGGTGAAAGTTGCTGTATTTTCTCTTTGGAATTCGATAACTCGATGAAAATCAGATCTAAAAGCTGAATATATACTTTTTTAAATTGAGATATGTTAATCAGTATTTGTATATATAGAACGATTTTTCTCCAGCAAATATTAATCCTTTACCAGTCGTTACCGCAAAATGTTTTTTTCTCTCACAGGAATTGGATTGACAGTAAAAATCTGATCGAAAAGCAAAATATACTTCCTTAGTTCCAGGTATCATAATCCAGTTTGCATTTCAACAACGATTTCTTCCAACATGTAATAATAGTTTGGCTCACGTTACGGAAACATTTTAATCCTTTCTCACAGGAATTTGATTACTCAGTGAAAATCAGTTCGAAAAGAAAATATACTTTTTTAATTCCAGATAAAATAAACAAGATTTGCAATTCTAAAGATATTTTACTACAGCATATAGTAATCGTTTTGAAGACGTGAGCGTAAATTACTGTTTTCTCTCAAAGGATTTGGTTACCTTATGAGAATCAGTTCGGAAAAAATATGCTTTTCTATTACCAGATAATAATCAAGATTTGCTTTATAAGAATGAATTTTCTTTACAATAAATAATTGTTTTTAAGATGTGAGCGCAAATCCTTGATTTCTCACAAAGGATTTCAATCACACAATGAAAATCAGTTCGAATAGCAACATATACTCTTTTAATTCCACATATGATAATTAAGATTTGCCTTCTTAAAACAATTTTTTTCCAGCATATAATAAATGTAGGCTCATACTGTTATTTTCTCGCAATTCTTATTTAGATAACAGTGAATAACATTTCGAAAAGCATAATATACTTTTTTAATTCAAGATATCATAGTAGAGACTTTTATTGTTAGAACGATTTTATCCCCAACAAAATATAATCGTATGGCAGACGTTAGCGCAAATTGTTTTTTTTGTCAATTAGTACTTGGATTGCACAGTGAAGCTAAATTCGAAAAGCGAAGTATATAGTCCATTAATTCAAGATATCACATTCAAGATATGTATTTCTTGAACGATTTTTCTCAAGTAAAATAGTAACTGTTTTTCAGACGTTTGGGCAAATTTTGTTCTCCTATGCGATTTGTATTACGCATTGAAAGTAAGATGTAACAGCATAACATACCTTTATTATGCCGGATATCATTTTCATGATAAGCTTCTCTGGAACTATTTTCTTATGTTTTTTCATACCGGATTAGAATTACGTAGTGAAAATCAGTTTAAAAAGAAAAATATAAGAGTTGAGTTTTTAGAACTTTTATTCTCAAGCAAATAATAATCGATTTTCAGACGTTTGCGCAAATTGCTTTATCCCACAGTATTTGGATAACCCAGTAAAGATCAATTCGAAAGGCAACATAAATTATTTTTATGCCAGATAACATTGACAAGATTTGCATTTCTAAAACGATTTTTTTCTTACAATTAACTGCCGTTTTTCTTACGTTAGCGCAAATTGTTGTTTTCTCTAACAGGAATTAGTGTACAATGAAAGTTTGATCGAGAAGCAAAATATACTTTTTAAATTTCAGATATGATAATCAAGGTTTGCATTTCTAGAAAGACTTTTCTCCTCCAAATAATTAAAAATTTATAGGCGTTAGCTGAAATCGTTGATTTATTTGACACGATTTGGATTACACAGTGTAAATCAGGACGAAAAGCAAATTATATATTTTTATAGTCAAGATACTATAATCAAGATTTGCATTTCAAGAACATTATTCTCTAGATGTTTTCTCTAACAGTATTTGGATTACTCAGTGGAAATCAGATCGCACAGCAAAATATACTTTTTTATTCCAGATATCATAATCAAGATTCTTACTTCTTGAACGATTTTTCTTTAGCAAAAAATAATCGTATTGCTGACATTTGCGAAATTCGTTATTTTATCTTACATGATTTGGATTACACAGTAAAAATCACTTCTCATAGTACAATATGTTTTTTGATTCCAGATATGTAATCTATTTTTATTTCTAGAACGATTTTTCTGGAGCTTATAATTATCATTTAGCAGACAATTGTGGAAATTGTACTTTTCTCTTACGGGATATTGATTGCACAGTAAAAATCAGTTCGAATAGTAAAATATAAATTTTTAATTCAAGTTATCACAATTAAGATTTATTTCTCTTAAATTATTTTTCCTCGACAAATAAAAATCGTTTTGCAGACGTTAGCGCAAATTGTTGTTCTCACAGCGGATTTGGTGTACACATTAATTATCAGTTCGAATAGTAAAACAGACTTTCTTAATTCTAGATATTATAATCAAGATTTGTATTTTAAGAAATATTTTTCTCCATAAAATATTAATCGTTTTGCAGATGCTGGCGGAAATTGCTGTTTTCTCTCACAGTATTTGGATTACACAGTATAAATCAGTTCGAATATTAAAACATACCTTTTTACTTCCAAATATCGATAATAAAGATTTTTATTTCCAGAACGATTTTTCTCCAGCAAATGATAATCGATTCGCAGCCGTTAGCGCTAATTGTAGTATTTTCTCACATGACTTATGTTACTTTACTGAATATCAGTTATATAAGCCAAATATTCTTTTTAAATTCTAGATATCATAATTAAGATTTGCATTTCTAGAGTGTGTTTTCTCCACCAAATATATATCGTTTTGAAGACAAAAGTGGAAAGTGTTGTTCTCCTTCACAGGTTTGGATGTAAAAGTTTAAATCAGTTTGAAAGACAAAATAGGAATATGTTATTCATTCAGGGTATCATAATTGAGATTTACTTTCCTAGAACGATTTTTGTATATCTAATAATAATCTTTTTACAGATATTAGCCCAAAATGTTGGCTTCTCTCAATAAATTTGCATCAGACAGTGAAATTGAAAAAGCTGAATATATTTGTTAAATTAAAGATAAAATATTTAAGAATTGCATTTAAATTCGATTTTTCTCCAGCAAAAAATAATAATCGATTTGCAGACGTTAGCGCACATTGTTGTTTTCTCTCATATGATTTGGATAACACAGTAAAAACTCAGTTCAAATAGCAAAATATACTTTTTTAATTCCAAATATGATAATTGAGATTTGCCATCTTAGAACGATTTTTTCCAGCATATAAGTATATATTTAGCTTTTAGAACAGATTTTCTTAGAGTTACCGAATTCCAATGAGAGAATACAACAACTTGTGCCAAGGTCTGCAATAAGATTATAATTTTCGGGAGAATAATCGTTCTAGAAATGAAAATATTGATTATAGTACCTTGAATGCAAAAATATATAACTTGCTTTTCGTCCTGATTTTCACCTTCTAATCCAAATCGTTTGACATAAAACAATGATTTCCGCTAACGTCTAAAAAATTATAATTATTTGGAGGAGTAAAGTCATTCTAGAAATGCACATCTTTACTATCATATCTGGAATTTTAAAAGTATATTATGCTATTTGATCAAACTTTCATTGTACACTCCAATTCCTGTTAGAGAAAAATACAATTTGCGCTAACTTTGAAAAACGATAATTAATTGTTGGAGAAAAATCATTCTAGAAATGAAAATCTTGTCAATTTTGACTGGCATTAAATAAATTTATTTTTCCATTAGAACTGATTTGTACTGGGTAGTCGATATCGAGAAAATAAGAATTTTCTATCAAGTCTTCAAAACGAAAATTATTTGGTGAAGCCAATTCAATCTAGATATAAAAATCAAGGTTGTAATATCTAGAGTGAATTAAAAACGAAAATATTCAAAGTCATTATTGCTCATCGAACTGATTTTCTCTGTGTAATCAAATTCCCGTGAGATAAAAAAAAATTATTTCACTAACGTCTGGAAAATGATTATTATATCCCGGAGAAAAATCTTTCTACAAATGCAAATCTTGATTTTCTTATGCATCATTAAAAAAGTATATTGTGTGTTTCGAATTGATTTTCACAATTCTATCCTAAGTCATAAAATAGCTAATATTTTCCGCTTAAGTCTGCAAAACGATTTTTATTTGTTGAAGAAAAATAGTTCCCGAAATGCTTATCTTGAAAATCAATTCAGGCTTTAAAAAAAGTATAATATGCTGTTACATCTTACTTTTAATGCGTGTTAAAAATCGCCTGGGAGAATAAATTTGAGCAAACGTCTGCTAAACAGTAATTGTTTGCTGGAGAAGAATCGTTCTAGAAATGCAAATTTAAATGTCATATGTGGAATTTAAGAATTATATTTTACTGTGTAATGTTATGTTTACTGTGTATTATTATCACTGTGTATCTCTGTATGATAATCCATTTAGAGAAAACCAAAATTTGAGCATTAATCTGGAAAACGATTATCATTTGTTGGAGAAGGAACGCTGTAGAAAAAAATCTCTATTAAGACATCTGGAACTAAGACAGTATGTTTTGTTATTCGAACTAATTTTCAATGTGCAATGCATATGCAGTGAGTGAAAATAACAATTTACTCTAAGATCTGCCTTAAGGTTATTATTTGCTGGAGAAAAATCGTTCTATAAATGCTAATTTTGAATTTGATGTCTGGAATTAAAATAATACATTATTCTATCCAAACAGATTTTCACTGTGTAATCCAAATCCTTAGAGAAAACAACAATTTGCGCTAACGTTTTCAAAACGATTATTATTTGGTAAAGACAAGCCATTCTATAAATGCAATTCAATTATTGCATTGCATGTCAATTATTGTTTGCTGTAGAAAAAATATTCTGGAAATGCTTATCTTCATTTTGACATCAGGAGGTAAAGAAGTATATTTTGCTATTCTAATTGATTAAGTCTTTGTAATCCAAATCCATTTAAAGAAAATAACAATTCGCGCTAACGTCTGCAAAACGACTATTATTTGCAGGAGAAAGATCGTTCTAGAAAAGGCAATTCTTGAATATGATTTCTGGAATTATCAAAGTTTATTTTGCTATTCGAACCGATTTTCAGTGATAATCCGATTCCTGAGGGTGAAAACAACAAATTTCGGTCACGTCTGGAAAACGATTATTATTTGCTGGAGAAACATCGTTCTAGATGTGCAAATCTTGATTATTATATCAGGAATTAAAAGTATCTCTTGCCTTTCGAATTTGTTATGTATTATGTTGCCTTTATTATAAAATAACTCTTTTGATTGAATGATCAATGATGAAACAAGAATGTTGAACATCGAATAATGACGTGAACATGTCCATTTGAAGAATCGAAAATTTAGAGGGGCATTAAATAACTGTCAGAGGTTTGAAAAGGTTTTGGATATTTTGGCAGAAGAAAATGCTGTAATTAAAGTCATCGTTGGCGATTATTCCTTTCAAATCTGTCATAAAGAGCCTTTCCTTTCCGGCAAAGAGATTTATAATATTTAGCTCCATCTCGTAATTGTCGTTGTTTTGAGTATTTTAAAATAACCATTTGGTTAGGCACATGACTTTTTTTTGGAAAGGATGGTAGGAATACGTTGTGTTGATAGCGTATGTATTTACTCGCATTTTTGTGATTACTTTCGATGGTGCGGTCACCTATAAATTGTCGGATGGTCAGGTGTAGATATTTTACACTTTTGATCTAGTTGGTTTCCATTTTTTTGTTCATGGAGTGGAGGTAAACGAGGTTATTTTTCTAATTTGTAAAACATTTTACAAGAATCTGGCGCGAACAAATCATAGTGAGTAGTATTGTAGATATCTTTATTAAGTATAGTTGAAATAAAAGCAGATACAACCATGCGTTTCAAAAATTTAAGCAGTTGCGTCGATTGATAACGATGAAATAAGCATTGTCACCTTAATCTCCTGACGCGTCCCTGAATTAATACAAAGCGTGACTATGCGGGAGCAGATATATTTCGCCAAGGGCCGATGAACCATGTTCTTGGCTTTGCCAGGGCTTCTTTCACGACTGAACTTCATTGAGGTAGGCTCTACATGTTTGAGGCCCTCCCTGACGTTAGCGAAGAAAGAAAAGAACTATATTCACATTTGGAAATAAATTAGTAAATTTTGCTATTCGAAATGACTTTAACTGTGTTAAACAAATCGTATGAGAGAAAACAACAATGTGCACTAACGTCTGCAAATTTAATACTGTTTGCTTGAGAAAAATCGTTCTTTAAATGCATTTCTTAAATTTATTATCTATATTTTAACGAATATACTCAGCATTTTGAACTGTCCAATGCAATTTCTTTGAGAGAAGCCAACATTCTCAAATTGTTATTTACTCTCACATCTCACATATTTAGTATACAGGAAATAACTTTTCGGAAAGGATAATTTACTTTTTTAATCCAAGATATGATAATAGAGGTTTTCATTTTTAGAACCATTTTCCCTCCAGCAAATAATAATCGTATTGCAGACGTTAGCGCAATTAGTTTTTCTGTCAATTAGTAATTCGATTACACAATGAATCTAAATTTAAATAGCAAAGTATACTCCATTAATTCCAGATATCACATTCAGTTACGCATTTCTAGGACGTTTTTTCTCCAGGAAAATAAAAATGGTTTTGCAGACCTTAGCGAAAATTGCTTTCGTCTAACAGGATCTGTATTTCACAGTGAAAATCAGTTCGAAAGGCAAAAGATACTTTTTTATTTCCTGATATAATAATCAAGATTTTCATTGATACAACGACATTTTCAAGCCAATAATATTAATTGTTTTATTTACGCAGGCGCAAATTTCTTTTTTCTCTATGAGGAATTGGATAACACTATGAAGATTAATTCGAATAGCAAAATATAATTTCTTTATTCCAGTAATCATAATCAAGATTTATAGAATGACTTGTCTTCACCAAATAATAATCGTTTTAGAAACGTTAGCGCAAATTGTTGTTTTCTCTAAGGATATGTATTACACAGTTAAAATCTGTTTGAATAGAAGAATGTTTTATTTTAATTCTAGGCATCAAACTCAAAATTAGCATTTCTAGAACGATTTTTCTCCAGCATATAATATCCTAATTGCAAACCTGAGTGTAAACTGTTGTTTTCACTACAGGATTACATGCATTACACATTGAAAATTAGTTCGAATAGCAAAACATAGTTTCCTAATTCCAGATATAATAATCAAGATTGGTTTTTTTCTACAGTTTAAATCAGTTTGAAAGGCAAAATAGGTATATTTTCTTAATTCCAGATATCATATTAGGATTTTCTTTCCTAGAACGATTTTGTACAGCACATAATAATCTTTTTGCAGATCTTAGCACAAAATCTAGTATTTTCTCACAGGATTTTGATTTTCAAGTAAAAATCGGCTCGACTTGCAAAATATACTTTTTAAATTCCAGATTTTAAAATCAAGATTTATATTTCTAGAACGATTATTCTCCCGAAAATAATAATCTTATTGCAGACCTTGAAACAAGTTGTATTTTCTCATTGGAATTCGATAACTCGAAGAAAATCTGTTCTAAAAGCTAAATATATACTTTTTTGAACGGAGATATTTTAAGTTATATTTCTGCATATGGAACGATTATTCTCCATATTAAGACATATCTAGATTACAATAAATAACATTTGGAAAACATAATATACTTTATGAATTCAAGATATCATAAAAAAGATTTTCCTTTATAGAATGATTTTTTCCCCAGGAAATAATAATCTTATTAGAGTCCTTGGCGCAAGTAGTTGTTGTTTCTCACAGGAGTTCGTATTCGAAAAAATAATGAAAATCAGTGCAAATAGCAAAATATACTTTTTTAATTTCAAATATGATAATTGAGATTTGCCTTCCTATAACGATTTTTTCCAGCATATAATAATCATTTTGAAGACGTAGTTCTCAAATTGTTATTTTCTTTCACATCTCATATATTTAGTACACAGGGGATAACTTTTCGAATAGCATAACATACTTTTTTAATCCAAGATATCACAATAGAGATTTCATTTTTAGAACCATTTCTTCTCTAGCAAATAATAATGGTATTGCAGACGTTAGCGCAAATTCCAGATATCACATTCAAGATATGCATTTCTGGAATTAATTTCCTCCACCAAAAAAATTCGTTTTTAAGACATGAGCGCAAATATCTCAAAGGATTTGAATCACACAATGAAAATCAGTTTGAAATGTCAAATATACTTCCCAAATTCCAGATATTATAATCGAAATTGCAGACGTTTGCGCAAATTCATTTCTCCCAGGCGATTTGTATTACGCATTAAAAGTAAGATGTAACAGCATAATATACTTATTTTATTCCTGATATCAATTTCTAGATAAGCATTTCTGGAACTATTTTTCTTCAACAAATAAATATTGTTTTGCAGTTTTCCGCGGAAATTGTTAGTTTTTTTTAGAATTTGAATTGAATAATGAAAATCATGTCGAAACACACAATATACTTTTCTAATGATTTATAAGAAAATCAAGATTTTTCTCCGGGATAAAATAATCATTTTCCAGACGCTAGTTAAATAGGTTGTTTTTGTCTCACAAGATTTGGATTTTACAGTGAAAATGAGGTCGAAGAGCAATAATTGTTTTATTAATTCTAGATATTATAATGTAGATTTGCATTTCTTGAATGAAGTTTCTTCACCGAATAATTTTCGCTTTAGAGGCTTGAGCGCTAATTCTTATTATCTCTCTCAGGATTTGGATTACACAATAAAAATCATGTCGACATGCATAATATTAATTTTTTATTCTAGATATCAGAATCTAGATTTTTATTTCATATATCAAAGTATCAAGATATAGAACGATTCATCTCCAGCAAATTTTATCGTTTTCATACATTCGCGCAAATTATTTTCTCCCAGACGATTTGCATTGCACATGCAAGTATGAATGATTTTTCACCCACAAATCAAATTGTTTTGCAGTCTTCAGCGCAAAAAATGTTTTTTCATACAGGATAAGAATTACGTAGTGAAAATCAGTTTAAAAAGAAAAATATAAGAGTTGAATTTTTAGAACGTTCATTCCCAAGCAATATAATCGATTTTCAGACGTTTGCGAAAAATATTTTCTCCCACAGGATATGGATTACCCAATAAAAATCTGTTCTAAAGGCAAAATACATTTTTAAAATGCCAAATAACATAGACAAGATTTGCAATTCTAGAACGATTTTTCTCCAACAATTAATTATCCTTTTTAAGATGTTAGCACAAATTGTTGTTTTCTCTCACAGAAGATGTAGTGTATAATGAAAGTTTGATCGAAAAGCAAAATATACTTTTTAAATTTCAGATATGATAATCAAGGTTTGCATTTCTAGAATGACTTTTCTCCTCCAAATAATTAAATATTTATAGATGTTAGCTAAAATCGTTGATTTAATACTGACTCCAAATAATTAAACTTTATAGACGTTAGCGGATATCGTTTTTTACTTCACACGATTTGGATTACTCAGTGAAAATCAGTTCGAAAAGGGAATAAACTATTTTAATTCCAGATAAAATAAACGAGATTTGCAATTCTAGAGCTATTTTTCTCCAGCATATAACGATCGTTTTGAAGACGTGAGCGTAAATTACTGTTTTCTCTCAAAGGATTTGGTTTTCCTTACGAGAATCAGTTAGGAAAAAAAATATGCTTTTCTATTACCAGATAATAATCAAGATTTGCATTATAAGAATGAATTTTCTCCACAAAAAAATTATTGTTTTTAGGACGTGAGCGCAAATCCTTGATTTCTCACAAAGGATTTCAATCACACAATGAAAATCAGTTCGAATAGCAACATATACTCATTTAATTCCAGACATGATAATTAAGATTTGCCTTCCTAAAACAATTTTTTTCCAGCATATAATAAATGTAGGCTCAAACTGTTTTTTTCTCGCAATTCTTATTTAGATAACAGTGAATAACATTTCGAAAAGTATAATATACTTTTTTAATTCAAGATATCATAATAGAGATTTTTATTTTTAGAACGATTTTATCCCCAGCAAAATGTAATCGTATTGCAGACGTTAGCGCAAATTGTTTTTTTTTGTCAATTAGTAATTGGATTTCACAGTGAAGCTAAATTCGAAAAGCGAAATATATAGTCCATTAATTCAAGATATCACATTCAAAATATGTATTTCCTGAACGATTTTTCTCAAGTAAAATAGTAACTGTTTTTCAGACGTTTGGGTAAATTTTGTTCTCCTATGCGATTTGTATTACGCATTGAAAGTAAGATGTAACAGAATAACATACCTTTATTATGCCTGATATTATTTTCAAGATAAGCTTCTCTGGAACTATTTTCTTATGTTTTTTCATACCGGATTAGAATTACGTAGTGAAAATCAGTTTAAAAAGAAAAATATAAGAGTTGAGTTTTTAGAACTTTTATTCTCAAGCAAATAATAATCGATTTTCAGACGTTTGCGCAAATTGCTTTATCCCACAGGATTTGGATTACCCAGTAAAGATCAATTCGAAAGGCAACATAAATTATTTTTATGCCAGATAACATAGACAAAATTTGCATTTCTAAAACGATTTTTTTCTTACAATTAACTGCCGTTTTTCATACGTTAGCGCAAATTGTTGTTTTCTCTAACAGGAATTAGAGTGTACAATGAAAGTTTGATCGAGAAGCAAAATATACTTTTTAAATTTCAGATATGATAATCAAGGTTTGCATTTCTAGAAAGACTTTTCTCCTCCAAATGATTATAAATTTATATGCGTTATCTGAAATCGTTGTTTTATTTCACACGATTTGGATTACACAGTGAAAATCAGGACGAAAAGCAAATTATATATTTTTATATTCAAGATACAATAATCAAGATTTGCATTTCTAGAACATTATTCTCCAGATAATAATAATAATCTTATTGCAGACCTTGGCTCAAGTTAAGAAAGAGTCCGCAAAGAAGATATGCTATTCTTTACCAAATAATATTCAAGATTTGCATTTCTAGAATGAATTTTCTCCACTAAAAAATAATTGTTTTTTATTACATGAGCGCAAATCCTTGATTTCTCGCAAAGGTTTTGAATCACACAATGAAAATCTGTTCGAAATGCCAAATCTAATTCTCTAATTCCAGATATGATAATGCAAAGTTATATTTCTAGTACACACTTCTCCATGAAACAATATTAATATTACAGATAGTTGTTTTCTGTCAGAGGAATTATATTACTCAGTGAAAATAATTTTGAAATACTAAATATAAATCCCAGACATCATATGCAAGATTTGCAATTCTAGAATGACTATTCAATGCCAAATAATAATCGTTTTTCAGACGTCAGCGCAAATTTTTTTCTCTCACAGGATTTGCATTACTATGTGAAAATTTTTTCGAAAAGAAAAATACAATTTTTAAATTCCAGATAACAGTAATCAATATTTGCATTTCTTAAACGATTATTCTCCAGCAAATAATATTCGTTTTGTCAACGTTAGTGCCAATCGCCAACGATGACTTTCATTTCAGCAATTTCTTCTAGCAAAATATCCAAAAACTTTTCAAACATCTGACAGTTCTTTAATGCCCCTCTAAATTGACGATTCTTTGACTGGACACATTCATGTCATTATTCGATGTTCAACATTCCTTGTTTCATCAATGATCATTCAAACAAAAGAGTTATTTTTTAATAAATACATCAGAATACAGAATCAGTTCGAAGGCCAAAGATACCTTTAATTCCTGATATAATAATCAAGATTTGCACATCTAAAACGATTTATCTCCATTAAATATTAATCGTATTCCAGGCGTTTGCGCAATTTGTTGTTTTCACTCACAGGAATCGGATTACACAGTGAAAATCGGTTCGAATAGCAAAATAAACTTTCAAAATTCCAGAAATAATAATCAAGAATTGCTATTCTAGAACGATCTTTCTCCAGCAAATAATAATCGTTTTGCAGACGTTGCCGCAGTTGGTTGTTTTCACTCACAGGAATCGGATTACACAGTGAAAATCGATTAGAATTGCAAAATATAATTTTTTAATTCACGTTATCACAATTGAGATTTATTTCTCTTAAATTATTTTTCCTCGATAAATTAAAATCGTTTTGAAGACGTTAGCACAAATTGTTGTTCTCACAGCGGATGTGGATTACACATTAACTATCAGTTCGAATAGCAATACAAACTTTCTTAATTCTAGATATGATAATTTAGATTTGTATTTTAAGAACGATTTTTCTCCATAAAATATTAACCGTTCTGCAGATGCTGGCGGAAATTGTGGTTTTCTCTCACAGGATTTGGATTACAGAGTTAAAATCAGTTCGAAAAGCAAAACATACCTTTTTAATTCCGTATATCATAATACAGATTTGATTATCTAGGACGATTATTCTTCAGCAATTTATAAATCTTTTGGTCACGTTAGTGCAATTTGCTCTTTTCTCTCAGATGAATTGGGTTACCCAGTGAAAACCTGCTCCTTAAGCAAAATATACTCTTTCAATTTCAGATAACATAATCAAGTTTTGCAATTCTAGAATGATTATTCACCACCAAATAATAATTGTTTTGTAGTCCTCAGCGCAAATTTTTTTTCTCTCACAGGATTAGGATTACTCAGTGAAAATCTTTTCGAAAAGCAAAATATACTTTTTTAATTCCAGATAACAGTAGTCAATATTTGCATTTCTTAAATGATTATTCTCCAGCATATAATAATTGTTTTGCCAACGTAAGTGAAAATTGTTGTTTTCTATGACAGGATTTGGATTAAGCAGTGGAAATCAGTTCGAAAAGTAATATATACTCTTTTAATTCCAGACATCATAATCAAGACCTCTATTTTTGGAATGAGTTTTTCATTTTCAAACAATTCATAAACGTTTAAATACTTAGCGATACGAACGAACGAGTGCACCTCTACTCCTCTCAATGGGATAAAGGTCCGTGAAACAGACGCCTGGATTGGCGAAATTCTCGCAACAGTCATTTAAAATGAGAATGAAAAGGGCTAAAATGGAAACTAAACGAAAAAAAAATTTAGTAGACAGATAAGAATTCAAAGTTTAATTCGTGGGTTTCAGCTTTCTCATTTGAAGTGAGCAGTCTCTGGAAGATTTCTCGAACCACCTCTATCCCTCCATTGGCACCGAATTGAGAGTGAAAAGTGTGAAGTGCAAAAGAGAGACCACATATTTATCCTGAGAATGTTTCTCCGTAACGGGGAGAATTTCAAAGAACCATGAAACTAGTCGCGCGGTAATATTAACGGAGCCTACCGCTCAGGTATAGGGAGGAAAAAACGCGCGGCTGAACTGTAAAATAAACAGTCCTTTACGTGCATGAATATGTATGATAAAACAGCCGTGTTGGTAAAAAAGTGCACCATTTGATAAAGTCATCAGCATGCTACATTGATGTATTTAGAACCATTTGTAAGTTATAAGGACAACAATGCCGAAAGCCGGAGAAGGTATCTTCGCAATGGTTGCTAGCGAATATAGTAAACTGTGAATTGTGCTTATCGAAGCATCAGTTTGTGCCGATTCATAGAAAATAAGACAAAGAAGAAGAGATAAAAGGACATTAGAAGCATATAGGACATAGTCAAGGAACCCTTGCCATGGGATCCTTGCTATGTAAGTACCAGCTCATTTCTAATAATTTAAGAGCCTCCAAATAAGATGAAATTTTTATCTATTCAATTTCACTACATACCGATGCATACACATCAAGCGAACCTTTAACTGTTGCCAAGGACTACTTAAGTCGATCGTGTTTCAAGGGGAATAATTTAGGCGGAAGTGGATTTCAGAGCTAAAGTCACTTCTCTCCCAAATCGTAAATTAAATGATAAAATGTTTTTATTTTGTAGACGGCAGTGAAGGTTTTATGGGCTCTGTTCCACGTAGTTTTCATTTTCGTCGACGACAGTTTCCGTAGCATCACAGCTGTCTTCTTTATGTCTGAAATGAAGATGCAGGTGTCCATGCCCGCCATATCAGTCGGTTGTGGTTTTCTTTCCCGTCATTTCACTCGGTTGCGCTCTCATTGGTTTACGCTTTCTTCTTCGAGAAAACCATCTTCCTGTCGTCTCACTATTTAGATGGCCTCTCTGATCAGTCTGTGGAAGTAGCGCTTCTCTTTAGCAATATATTTTAACTCATCGAAGTTCAGGTAGTGGCAATACCCACCCCAGGTGTGTTATGTCACAGTCTGGTGGCGTGTTTTTTGCGCCTGTGGTTTTTTCTCAGTCGGCATCTGTGCTTGATGTAATAATGCTTTCAAAACCCATTGATTTCTGATGCGCGTGGGGTTCGTAGGGAGTCACCGTGCAAGTGTCGGTCGGCGTGTGGATTCTTTACACGGTGTGGTTTGTCCGTCCCACCTTCACCATCGTACTCTTGGTTCCATTTCATGGCGTATCATCTTAAACATTTTAGGAATATTCTTTCAACAACCGTTGAGATCAGCATGGTTATTTGTGTTTATAATTTGTCGCAACTTCTTTCACTGGTTGTACTTCTTGATCTTGCCTTGTGTCTCTATTTTTATGTGGTCCACGTGTTTTACAATCCTTTTTATTTCTAATGGCAGATTTGCTCTTTTCCAGATAGATCAAGGTATTATTAATTTCTGGTGTTTCAATATGTTTGTGGTCTCTTTTTTATGGTGCCTATGCTTCTGATCCGCGGATTATTTTAGGGTACACAATAAATTTGAAAAATTTAATTTGAGTAGCTTTTGAGTTCAGCTCTCTTGCGGTTTTCCTCCTTTATCCTCATCATAAGTGATGTCGCATCTCAAATATTTTAAGTGTGGTAACAAATTTAGGAAATAATTTCCAATTTTTATGTTATTTCTTAATGGGTGAGTTCGTAAAAAATACCATTATCTTGTATGTCGTAAAAGTACTCTTGCTTTTGCTAATTTTAGACAATTTTATTATTAAAACCAAATAAATACATATTTGTAAATTGCATAAAAATTTCTTCGTCTTTCCTTTTTATGTCTTCGTTGAGGATTAAATTTCAAAGGGATGGATGGAAACAACCTCAGTGTAAACCCTGTTGATGATTACAATGAGAACTATATAATTTTACTTTCAAGTCGCAATCCAATAAGCCTCGTCCTTACTGTTATAATGTTTTGTGTCAATATATCATTGCATCATAAAACATCCATTTTATTCTGAGGAAATTTTTTTCACTTTTATTTATAAGTATCGCTAATGGAAACTCGCATGGAATGTTTCATACAAATTTATACAATATGGCTCTGACCATCTGAAATGTTTCTCTTTCTTGGCAGGTTGTACAAAAGGGGAAGACGAAGATTACCAATATGGGGATGATGGAACATTCGTGTTTAGAGCCGGTGTTCCAATGCCTCCCACGGCAGTCTGTGATCTGGCTGAATCCAACACATCGCCACCGGACCGGAACCGCACACCGCCTCCTTTACCGCCCGCCCCGTCTCCGGGACCATCTCCGGCAACATCTCTGGCCCCATCTCTGGCCCCATCGCTGCCCCGGGCAAAGTCTTTCTACTCGTCCCTGCCAACACGTCACCCGTCTCGTAGGCCATCGCCAGTCCCCCCTCGCCGCCATCGCTCCACCCCCCACAACCACCTCATCTATACTCAACCCCTAAGGCGACATTTGTCACTGGAGGTGAGTGCGAGCTATCTGCTACGAAGGAAATCTGATTTAGTTTTTAAGTACTTTTTTATCCGAGCTTACTCTCTCCTAACATTTCATCGCTAGTGCTGTTGTAATCATGCACACCCATTACTCACGGTCAAACAGGGGCCAATCGTAACATCCCATGCGTCGCAATAACGAGGAATGACTGACATCCCTAAAGAGATAATCAAAATTTTCCACGATTACGTTTAAATTGTCATCATGGTGCTCTGTTCTCATTATGAAATTTTGATTCATATTCTGTGCAATTCTCCTTTCACTTAATAATTCCTTCGTATTAATGTTATAATTTGTACTCAACGGAAACTTTTTAAGATTCGTATAACATTTTGTTCCTCAACTGATGAATGCTTTAGTTATTTATGTGAAATAGTGATCAGTGTAAATAATTCATTCTATCATATTACCTATTATATAATAATCAATTGTGATTCGATGGGCAAAATTCTTCACCAATTCAGTGAATTATTCATTTGAAGTTTTTTTAACCAAACTGTGATGTAACCTGCACTTCGATGCACTCTTTTATCCTAAGTGTTGAATTTTTTAATTCTTCTCATTTTTATTATTCGTCACAAAATACGCATTACTCCATTTCGCTTATATTTATTGATTTTGCAGAGAAGACGCAGGGAAATCATCACTGTTCACGAGATATCTTAAACACTCGAAAAAGTAATTAAAACTGCTGAGATAAGTGTAAACCTCGTGTATGTTTCCTGTGACCTGCATCGCCCACTAATCGAAAGAATATAGTATGATTTTCTATCAGTATTTCTTGCTGGTTATAAAATAATTCATGACCACACTTGAATATGTTTACTGCGTTTAATCTCGGTTGTGACGTTATCTGCACTTCGATACACTCTTTAATCCTAAATGTTGACTTTTTAAATTCTCTTAAATATTTTAACGGTAGGAGGTGCATTAATTAAGGATAACATCCAATGTGAAATGCATGAATGAAAAGTAAAAGAATATCCATGAGTTACAATTCAATATTACAAGAAAGTTTATTAAAAAACATACATTTCCGCTAAAGGTATTTGTATTTTTTTGTGTTCAACCTTCAATAATATTGTTCTACTTTAAATGTAAGTGCTTGATAGTTTTCAGTCACCAACAACCAATGTGAACTAACCGTAAAAAAGGGTATTTTGAAAAGCGCTGTGAAATATTTACTGACGAAAAAATAAGAAATATTTGGAATAAACACAGTAAAACCTTAATCAGCTATTTCAGGCATGTCGAAACCCGGGCCGGGTTGGAATAAATTTACAGTGGACTCTCGCAGTTAATGTATTAATTGTAATGTAAGTGAGGTAGGTGCATATATCGGAGACTTCTCTTCGCGAAACGGGAATCATTTGATTTTTGGACGCCCGTCGTCCACGGATTCAACCTTTCCGCCATTTGCAAAGCAGCAAAGCGGAGCGGAACCCGCGTGTCTGTGTGTGTGTACGAATTTGCTAATCAGTTGCTCTTTATTCCGGCAGATGGTGGACTACGACCACTTCCCGCCATTCTTGATCGAGCCATCGCGATCAGAGGGGGATATCCACGGACGATTGGATGACCAGCGAGGTCTCAAAGCGATCGCCAGCGAGGGCAACCAATGGCTTCTTCCGTGGTGGCTAGTTTAATTTATTCAAAATAAATATGAATGAATTGATTCCAAGGCATTTTTATTTCATTAAAAGTAGGAAAATGTTTCAAATAAGAAAATGAAGCATTTAGGTGGGTCCTTTAGACCAACTGTTTTTGGCTTACCGTCAGTTAAACCATAAAATATATTCATACTGTCTTCACTTTTTTGGCTCCTATGTACTTACGTTTAAGAATTTAGACCCATTTCATAACATATAAATCTATTTCTGTGTAAAATGAGATAAACTTCAGAGAGGTAATAAATCAGTATAGCTCTAGGGTTTCCATCCGAGTGATGGTGGTTTTTGGCACCGACGCACAATGAGCTGAAATGGAAAAAATCTGGCCAAAAACTCAAAAACCTTTTTTATTGAGTCCGGAAGTTGAAATTGTTAAAGGGGGGTTGAAGTAGATAAAGAGGGTTGGAAAGTTGATGACATGCGACTCTAAGCTCAAGCCTTGTGGCTTCAAAAAGGACATTTTCTGTCAAACACAGATTCACATATCCTTTCGTAGGTGAAGTGAGGGATATATGTGAAAACCCCGTGATTGTTTCAGGAGTGCATTCAAAGAAAGAAGTCTGTAACGATACCTCTTGTGGTACGTGAACTTTATCTATGAGTGTAGTAAAACAAGGATTGAACACAGAAAATGGATATCTGAAGGGATCCATCCAAAAAGAGGAGTTAAACAATGGGGATCCCCTTTCCCACATACCGTTCAATCTTATAATGGATGAAATGCTTGGCAAGACACCGGAAGGAGCAGGAATTCCACTAGGAGACAAGAAGGTGAATATTTTAGCCTTCGCCGACGATTTGATCTTCGTAGCAGAATCTAAAGATGGACTGCAGTATCTCCTAGAAACCTCCTCTAAAAATCTTGAAACCTGTGGCTTAAAATTAAATACTGGGAAATGTCTAACCGCATCAGTCATGGTTGTTCCTAAAGAGAGGAAGGTCGCAGTAAATCCAAACTGTACTTTAAGAATTTCTGGAATGGAAATTCCTGCGATTAAAAGATCTGACCAGTTTAAGTATTTAGGATTTCCCTTTATTATTGAAGAGAAAGCGAAAATCAACCACCTACAAAAGTTCTTAGAGGAAAAACTGAGCAAATTAAACGAAGCCTTCTTTAAACCACAGCAAAGACTGTGGACGCAAAGGAATTTAATATACTTATATATATATATATTTATATATATATATATATATATATATATATATATATATATATATATATATATATATATATATATATATATATATATATAAGTTTGCCAGAGGAAGGCAGACGACAAACACAGAAAACAAAAAAATGATGAACACACTTACAAAGTTTCTTGATATTTCGGTGCCACTAGCACCTTGGTCGCAAGAGCGAAGACTATATATATATATATATATATATATATATTTTATAAATATTATAAATACCAGCGATTCAATTCCAATTATTGACAGGACGGACACATCTAGGAACAATGAAAGCATTAGACCAGGATATAAGAGGAAGGATAAAAAAATGGCTCCTGCTACCCAAAGACTGCCCTAATGCCTACTTCCACTCTGACACAAAAAACAGAGGCCTAGGAATGGAATGAGATGGAATATCCCTCTCCTGAGAAGAAATAGGATGCGGCAGCTGAGAGCATCAGAGTACATCGCAGGACACATCCCATTAGACTTCATAAGGAAGGAAGAAGAACTTGAAGAAAGAAGACTCCAGGCAGAGGAAGGGAGACGTCTAGACTCCGGAAAGGATATAAAGTGAAGATGGCGGGACAGATTATACCAATCAATAGACGGTACTGCTCTGAAATCATAAGAGACATCAAAGGACAAATCACCTGGATTAGTGATGGGACCAAATTCCTCAATGGCAAGGATTTTATACACGCCTGCAAGCTTCGCATCAACGCCTTACCTACTAAATCACGTCAAGAGGAAGAAACGAGAATCGATTCTGCAGAGCTGGGTGCAACTCGATAGAAACCATGAATCATGTAATCCAAAATTTTCATCAGACCCACGCTGCACGAATCAAGAGACATAATGTGATTGTCTCATACGTCAAAAGGAATCTTACCAACCTAGGTTTTTCAGTAGAAAAGGAAAAGGAAATTATCACAGATGAAGGCAGGAGAGTCCCAGACCTATTCGCGTGGAAGGAGAAGAGAGGATTAGTAATCGACGCACAAGTGGTCCGGTGAACAATTGCATCTCAACAAAGCAAACCAGTACAAGATTGACAAGTATCAAAAAAAATCTCGAAGCTCAGCAAGTTCAAAGAAGAAAAGGGGCTCGAAGAAATAAAAGTTCTGGGTGTAACTCTATCTTCTAGGGGGCTTTGGAGCAGCAAGGCAGCAGAAGAATTAATTGGAGAGAAGATTATTAAGAGGAACTATCAGTTTGAAGATACTAACAACTAGAACTATCATCAGTAGAATCACGGCATGGAACTACTTCAACAAGGTGACGACTGGTTGGCAATGGAGGACAAGGAAAGGAGAGGGATAAAGATGGAGTTCGAAGATGAAGGCGGAGGTTGCCACCGTCCAACGGAGAAATAAGAGGAAGGGGGGTTTTAGTGGGTATTCCCTTACGAGGGCGAGTCCCACAGTGCCTGGTCAATCCACCTAGGCCAGGTCTGCGTAAACACATTTCCCTCACCCTCTCCAAAAAAAAAAAAAGATGATCAAGCTCTGGTAACCTAGGCAGCAAAGCAGTTACAATCATTAATAAATGCATTAAAGAGTCAGTGCGAGAGGTATGGGATGAAGACTAATTACAAGAAAACTAAAGTAATATTAAGAACCTCACCATAAATGGCTAAGCTAAGCATTCAAGTAGGAGGGCATAACTTAGAGTGGGAAGGAGATCACAATTACATCACACCATCTCAGCTAATCTAATCCTAGGACAATGTACCACAACATCTATGCCTATGAGGTGGGATTCAAAGCTATGGGTTGTCTGGCTGGCTCATTCCTGACTACCATGGCTAGCTGATGTTTGAAATATGATCACTTATGTCAATATTTTCTCTAGTGGTGCTTCAATTGGCTCTTACAAAGATAATTATTTTATTTTTCCAATAAATCTCTATTAGCTAATATTTCATGGATAGCAATAAAATATCAAATGCTAGATATCATAACAATAAATCCATACAATATCCATACAAAATTTAAGATTCAATATTACCTTCTATGGCTATTTGCAACCATGTATGGATATCCAGTAGATATCGCATGCTACTTGGGAACAGTGTAAGCACAATACAGTAAGGTAATACTTTAAGATCAAAATTTAGAGGATTTAAGTAAAAGTGAGCAACATGAAGATAACTTCAAATTTTTAATGTAATTCCCTGCTATGATCAAAACTTTCCAATAAGATTAAAGTAAAAAAAAGAGCAGTGAGAAGAATGAAAAATTCCAAATTCAAGCATAATAACCAGTATGTAATGATCAAAATTTGCCTCAGATTTTAAGTTAAAATTAAGAACAATGTGATGTCATAACTTCAATCATGATACAATATCAAGGCCAAAACTTTGAAAAGTACAATGACAGCATATAGATAAGGATGACAACATAAAAAGACACTGTATTCAGAAATTTTTGTGAACATCAAATCCAAGAGAGCCCCAGACCTCATTTATCACACTTTGAATGAAAGAGCTAATCAAATGGCATTCCTCTAAGATTTTAAAACAACCTATCTCTGTGATTCAATTTTACCAGGAAGTCATGTTGTATGGTGAACATTTGAAGGCTTCAGTTTCATCTAATATGGTAATGAGCTTTAAGAAATGATATTAACTTCACCATTTCTTAGCCTTAGTTGCAGTATCAACTGAAATATCAAGCCAGCCAAATTTTCACCATGCATTGTTACTCAGACTTCAAACAAGCTTTTATCTTCTAACTAAACAATGTGTAGTCACAAGCAGGTACTCCAATATTTCAGATATAGGTTACAGGGTAAACTTTGAAAGAACCACACCATCTTAAGCCATTTCCAGTTGTACCAGAAAAACAAACTAACAACTTCATTCAAAAACAAAACCAAATGAAAAGCAGAAACTTGCAATGAAGCTAACATAAAAATAATGGAGAAAATAGGTAATGGATACAGGTAATGGATAGAGTCGTGATTAAACAGAAGACTTATCTGCACAATCACACTTACTAATCTCATTATCAGATGTTGAGCACCCAGATCTTAAGAGCAGGAAAGTGTCTTAATGGCTTATATCCCATCAACATATTGCATTACTCAATCAAAAGTATAATGTAACCATGAAATTCAGCTATCACAACTTTCATCCTCAATTCAAGATGTCTTGGCTAGAGATGGGCAAATCACTTTCTTTTTAAATTACTTTTATATTACTGTGGTAAATTAAGGTAATTTTCAAATATTACTTTCCAGTAACTTTTAAGCTTCCAGCATTTAATACCTACTTATCAGAGGATTAAAAATGAAATCCAATAGCATCAAGGAAGAAATAGCAATGCTTTAGCCATACATTTAGCCATACATAAGGAAAAATAATTTAAAACTAAGTCAGCAGAACTCACAATTTAGCTATCCTTTGTCACCATGAGAAATTTTGGTTTGAAGGATGAACCTGTCTGCTGCAATTTGGAGGCTTTCTGTATCATTTGCAACATTGATTGTCACAGGCACCGTCTGAGAGATAATGCTACACTTACTTTAACTTCTTCAAGATACCAATTGCTCCAATGGTTCAATTGCGTGGAAGGTGGTGAGCAAAGGTTTTAGTTCTTAACTTGTAACTTGAAGCAACTTGAACTTGATTAGCTCCAATGTGCTTATTAGTTGGTGAAATTTTCATTTTGAAATGTGATAATATGCTACGTAATAAATCCTTGTTGATAGAATAACAGCATCAAGGAATCCCTAGTAAAAATGAGCCATTCGTGAACAGTTCATGAGGCGTTCCTGAAGCATTTCAGAAGCATGCCTGGACTGTACATCGGCCCAAATGAACCATTAGGTACATTCAGTTTATCCATTTGTAAAACATTCACAAGACATTCAGGAAGCGTTCTTGGGATATTTATGAAACCTTTCCAAACCTGCAATGAAGCAGCCCCAGTGCACACATTACATTTCCAAAACAATTCATAATCATACATAAAACATTCCTGGACAATTCTGGGATCGCACATTGGACCACTATTTTTGACAACATGGGCCAACTGACTGAACATGTCTGGTGAATGATCTAAACCTGATCACCACAGACAATATGTAGAAGGAAAATTCCTTGTTCAATTCCGCCAAACAGAGCTAAAACCTGGGATGATATTAGTTAACTAGTAAAAAACTATGGCTTTGTTCTGAGACCTTGAAGTCTTCCAGTCACACAAAATGATTTTTGGCCTAATCCTATTGGTATTGGTTTCACAGTTGTTCCTGCTGGTAAAGATTACTTTTTGAAGCACCAGGAGAGAGGACAGAATCACGCAGCATTTCCTTTCTGCTGCCATCATTGTGAGGCATATTTAGGTGAGAAGAAAGATGGTGCTAATAGTTGAGCCAATCCATGTGATTGTAGAGAAGTCGTCAATACATCCTCAGCCTCAACTTACTTCGCATCTCTATGGCTGAAATTCCAAATCAAGGGCATTCTTGAAAACCAAAAAGATACAGATTGGTTGAGTTGGAAATTTCTGAGGAAAAAAGCGGGAGAAGATGTGTTGGAAGATATTTATGATGGAGCTGGGTATAAAAATTCTCCGCTAACGGTGGTGCTATATCATCACTAAATAAATTTTCATTCACCTTTAACACTGGTGTTATCCCTTTAGGAAAGGCACCACAGTAAACGATTTGGCCAATCTATGTCAAGATTAATGAGCTTCCTTCTTAGCAACACACAAGGAATATGATCCTTGCTGGCATGTGGGTTGGAACCAAAGATCCATACATGAGGATTTTTCTAAAGCCATTTGTGGAAATAGCCAACAAGCTCTTGACTGAGGTATCACTTGGGAATTACATGGTAAGAAAGTATAGAGTAAGGTTATTCCTCTGGTTGCCTCAGTTGATTCAGTGGCACACTTCAAAATGCTGAACATGAGTCAGTTCAATGAACAGATAGCGATATGTCATATCAGAAACTGTAGATCCTGAGAGGACCCATCAAAGTACTTTGGAAGATATGGCTGAAGCTTTCAGAAAGAGACGGGAAAGATGGTATCCTTGGACTGTACATCAGCCACTAAAATGAAGTGTTAGAGGTGTGAAGGGCCCCACACATCTTAAGTCAGTATTGGAATTTAATCTTTGTGTATGGTTTCCTCCTGACTATATGCATTTTGTTTTGCTTGGGTGTGTGCATGAACATATGGAACTGCCGTTCAATTCCTGTGGAGAAATATGACATTGGGCTGGAATGTAAAGTTGCTGTCATTGATAAGCAAATCAAATCAATTTACCCTCCACAGTCAGAATCAAGTACACTTAGGGGATTGAAGGAAATGAAGTTATGGAAGGCATCAAAGTGGAGGTCTTTCCTTGTCTTGTACTGCACAGTGTGTTTTAGAAGAGTGTTGAAATATTTGTCACATTTGAACATGATGTCCATAGCTATTAATTGTTTCCTGCAGAAATCGATAACTTATGAGGAGGTGACACAAGGACACGATTTGCTCTCAAAATACGTCCAGATATTTCAGAAGTAATTTGGCAAGGAGGAGATGGTATGCAATACTGATCTTTTGACTCATTTGGCCAAGATTGTGTTTACTGGGGTCCTTTATGGACAATTAAGACTTTTCCCTTTGAAGGCCAAAATCGTTCTCTCCTACTGTTTTCCTAAATAAGTAGCCACAGATGACACCAGGAAATGTTTGATTTTTAATGCATTTCCTACCTTTTCTGTCACCTTTGCTTCCTCAGAGAGTTCCATTGAAATCTGTGAGGAAATGGTAAAGAAGAAATTACAATATTTTGTTGACTGTAGGGTTGCAATCTTGGTAGGAAATTGAAAAAGTTTAAAAACAGAAGAACAGGAGACCTAGGAATCCATGCCAAAGAAATTCAGGCATTTGTGAGAATGATACACAATGGGGTACATTATTGTACAGCAAGGAATTCTGACAGAAAAAAATAAACAATTCTCATGTGTTGCAAATCAAAAGTATTTCAGAATATTAAAGATTCTATGGGTTCAAAATTAGCTGCGTCCAAAATCTGAAGTTATCATAATGGTGAAAGAAGTGGTGGTGGATACTCGTCATATTTTGTGTGACATTGGTGGTGATAATAGTGATGTGAAAAAAGTACTCAATGAAGGACATATATCTTTCGTAAAGCTCAGTGATAATTCTGGTCAGTGTTTGTTCATGAAAGTTGATAATGATTGCTTCATTTGTATTATACCACATGATTGTTATGGTGACTAATATGTTTCGTAAAATTTCTATTCCACATTTGGATTCACATATTGTATCGTATTTGCTATCCTAACAGTTATCTCAGACATAGAACGCCAACTAAAAGTGGAATCGATTGTTTAAAATGTTGTAAGAAATAAATGCTAACAGAATATAGATGTGACCAAAAATAAAACTTGGTACTATGTACTTCAGTGACTCCATATGGAAAAAACAGAGTAATAAATGGAAATATTCAGTGAAAATGTTTGATTTTTACATGTTAATAAATCATATGTGAAATGACAACTCAGATGTTAAAAAAAGGTTTGAGTCTTTCTTTCACTCATATGTGGGATATCAGAAGTATCTTGTGACACACTCCATGTATTTCGTTTAGGAAAACCTAACCAAACTGGGCATCCGAGACCCCTGAAAGTTATCTTCAGCATTGAGGATGATGCGACCTGGTTTTTCTTTGACTTCATCAAAGCCAAGAGATCGTCACCTTCTCTGAAAAATGTTTACATGAACAAGGATCATACACTGAAATAAAGGGAATTATTTAAGATGCTGAGCAAGCAACTTCGTGTGCGGCAAGCAAGTGGTGAAGACAACATAGCGTTAAAATACGTCAAAGGTATTCCTAGAATAGTTGTAAATGATTCACTATCACAAAACTTATCAAAGGGAACAATTTAACTGTTTATTACCAAAACTGTATGGGCTTATGGACTAAACGTAAAATACTTAATATTGCGATAGAAAGCACGCACTATGATGTTCAGGTATTCAGCAAAACATGGCTCTGTGACGAAATCAGATCTCAAGAACTAGGTTTTTCTGGTTACAACTTATTTAAGTATGACCGGTGCAAAGAATCTTCCCGCAAAACTCGTGGTGGTGGTGTGGTGATTGCTGTTAAAACAACATTTTATGCCCACACTGGACCTGTACAAGCTCCCAATGTTGAAGAGATTTTTGTTATCCTCCCTGGATCTCTGGGGAAAGTGTTAATTGGAGCTGTCTACATACCCCCTGCTTCCAATATTGACATTTATGAAGCACACTGTAACTAGGTGGAAAACGTCATGAATTCAGACAAATTCTCTGATATTTTGATTTTGGGTGATTACAACCTTCCCAATGTTGACTGGTCCAACTCGTTCAATAACAAAAAATTTTGCGCCCACACTAGTGTTGTTGCTCAAGGATTCTCCTTTCTGGGGATAGAACAAATGAATGCCGTCCACAATTATCATCACTCCCAGCTTGATCTTATAATTTCATCTAATTCATTATGTCATACGTTTCCAGCTCAAGATCCAGTAGTTTCCATTGATTTACATCATCCTGCAATTGCCTGTGATGTAGCTTTATCCAAAGAAATTGAATCAATTGACTACACTTAGCAAATTAATGATTATAATAAATGTGATTATGGAATGGTTGGCCTGTACCTTCAAAATATAAACTGGACAGGTATTCTTTGTTCTGAAGATGTGCCACAGAAATATTTTATTCAGTTTTATATGAAGTAATTAACATGTATGCTCCATATGTAAATATTAGGAGCACAGGTTTCCCGATATGGTTTTCTCGTTAACTAATGCAATGTAGTATTAAAAGGAAGATGCTTCATAATATTTTTAAAGCCTCTGGATCAATTCATGATTACAAGAATTTCTCCAAACTCCAAAAAGCCAGCGTAAGCATCTCTCTTCCAATTGCTATTCTGAGTATTTGTCTGCTGTACAGTCTTCAATTCCTCACATCAAGAAATTCTGGTCACATGTGAAAAATCTAATAAAACCACACAGGTTTCCACATAAGATGCATTATAACAATCTTGTTGGATTTATCTAGATATTGCTAATCTTATTGCTTCATACTTTTCAAATATTTACGTTGACACTCAGCCGAACCATATTTTGGACTTTAGTTATACGGATACAATTGATTTAACTACCTACTTTACGTTTTTCAACCAATGACATCTCAAAAAAGCTGGCAACCCTAGATGTCAGCAAAGGGCCAGGTCCTGATGATATTCTTCCAATATTCCTCAGGTTGTGTTGAAGTTCTAATATACCCACTGTATATAATCTTCAATAAGTCAGTACAGGACAATATCTATCCTGATTTATGTATTTAAAATGGGCCATATAATACCAATCCACAAAAGTGGTGACAAAAATGATGTATGTAATTATCGTCCCATTGTTATTCAGTCCACACTTGTAAAAATTTTTGAGAGTCTTGTATTTGATAAAATTAGCCCTCTTTTGAATAGAGTCATTACAAACACCAAACATGGATTTTATCCCGGATGCTCTGCAGTCACCAATTTATTGACCTATCAACACTTCATTCCAATAGCCCCAGAAAATTCACTTCAAGTTGATTCAGTTTATACTGACAATCAGAAAGCATTCGACAAAGTTAATCACACTAGCGTTTGTAGGAAACTTGAAGCCTATGGTATTCATGGCCCCCTTCTGGATTGGTTTTCAAGCTATCTCCTTCACAGAAAAATTGCAGTGAAACTAAATGGTGCCATCTCATCCTTCTTTCACGCATCCTCTGGAGTACCACAAGGCTCCCACTTGGGTCCACTGTTGTTCAATATTTGTATTAACCCTTTGAGTGCAGCATGACGTGATATTATATCATGGTTGTCTTTACGCTTGTGCTGATGACGTGACATCACGTCAAGGGTACCGTTAATGTTCCATCATTCACCGGGGAACTTTCACTAGGCTCCCTAGTGAAAGCTTCAACACTCACGGTATCCATGACGTTATATCACGTCATCAGCACCAGCGTAAAAAAATCATGACATGATATCACGTCATGCCGCACTCAAAGGGTTAATGACATAAGTCATCATCTAAAATCAGTAAACCATTTGCTTTATGCTGATTATTTAAAAAATTTTTGATGTGATAAAGACCAATGAGGATGCTACACATATCCAGAGTTGTCTAAACCACCTTTCTCTATGGTGTAAAGGTAATTTAATGGATTTGATTATCAACAAGTAGGCTATCATCCCTTTTCATAGAAATAAAGTGCCCATTACATTCAACTACATCATAGGCAACAATTCACTCCCTAGGTTCAGCAGATTTTTAGATTTAGGTATCTTATTTGATTACAAACTGGATTTTAACGACATATTCAGGCCATTGTTTTAAAATTCTACACAGCCCTAGGCTTCATAACAAGATTCTCAAGAGACTTCAAAGACATTAATTGCTTAGAAATACTATATTCATCACTTGCCCGACCCATTCTTGAATATGGTTCGGTAGTATGGTCACCTTTTTATCAAGTCCATCAGGCAACCATCGAAAAAGTTCAGCATAAATTCTTACGTCTAATTTCTGCTAGATGCAACATGAAACCTGAGTCGACATATGAACTTGATTATTATCTCATTATGAATTTACTCAACATGTCCTCTCTTCGCTTGCGTAGAAATCAGGCTGATCAAATTTTTCTTGCCCGTTTATTACTAAACCAAATTCTCAGTAGTTACTTGCTAGAATTACCGTAAGATGGGGTTACTTTGGGATGGGGATACTTTGGCCCACTTCACCACTTGTACGTACAAAAAATATGTTTATATCAGTAAATTTGATCCTATGCGATGTTAAATATTTTCCATATTACTTTTTGGGGTTCTGACTATGTTTACATGAATTTCAGATGCAGCAATGATACTGAAATTCCCTTGTGATTGTTTTTTTAAGTTGGGCCAGTGATACCCCAACCTGGGGTTACTTTGTCCCACGCATGATATTTCATGGTTATGATGCTTGTTTTTACTGATGGGTCAATGTTACCCCAAGAAGGAAGTTTGCCTATCACATTCCACTTCCATACTTTTAAGAACTCTATCTTGTGAGCAAATGTTTTTTGAAATAGCAAATTTACAAGGTTAATAATAGTGAAAATTTGCGATTAATTGGCACTCGGAGGGGCATGTTACAAGAGAAACAACTGATTAGTTTTGAAGATAATATTGTTGTTTTTATTACATGAACTTACTTTGGTAAAGTAGTAGGTAATGATAGTAATGATAAAAATCAATGTAAAACATAGCATAACTCTTAATAAAATAAGATGCAATTGTTAAGAAAGAAAGTTGTCCAGCTCCATAACAGAAAAGTAACCTCTTCTGATGAATTTAGGTTCCCCTATTGATTTCTTAATGCCATCCCAGTCATACAGTAGGACATCCTTCTTTTCTGGCCATCTCCAAAATTTATTGTTTTTTTTCATACACTCCACAGATGGTCCTGGTTGGTCATTTGTTGGCAATCCTATAATCCTTCCTGGGAACAGGTCTCCATTATATTCTACAGCAACATAGTCACCTTTCTTCAACCTGTGGTGACTATCCTGCTCATGCATTCCATTTCCATTGTCAGTCAATGCTACAGGACTCACCTCATCATTTTCCATGCAATCATCCTGGGCATTGAAGACATCAGAGGTCTCAGAGTCATCAGAAACAATGTTCTGTTTGGGTCTCCCACGTTTTTTCTGCTGAGTGCTCTCAGGAGTGACAGAAGTTCCCTGGGAAGAGGTTTCTTCCAGGTCATCAGGGCATATGCTCTTTCCAGGTCCAATATTTATTCTCTTCTACCTTTCATGAACACTGTGAGTATGAGCATCTGCTCGTTTGGTTAGCAAAGCTTGCATGAATGCATTACCTATTAAATCAGGATTCACTCTGTCCTCCCTAGGCAGACGCTTCAAAACTTCATTTCTCTTGAGAGGACAAATCCCACATTTCCTGAATCCTGAGATTAAGTTTTGCCCTTTGTCATTTAATGCTCGTGTAAAGAGCTGATTCAGCAATTTTGCAAAATTGTCCTTGGGCAAAGTTGTAAACCTCTCACCCTCAGCAGTTCTTCTCCATTCTTGTAGCATACATCTCCAGGCAACTTTCATTGGATGGAAGTAGGCAACATCCAATGGCTGGGTGAGGTGAGCTGAGTGAGGAGGAAGACAAACAAAGCGAATATGATTTTCCTGACATGCTTTAATGACAGCATGATTAATGTGAGAGGCCAAATTATCCCCGAGGAGCACTTTAACACCATCCTGTTTTCTCAGTCTTGGAAGAACAAGACTGAAGAACCATTCTGAAGGACCTTTTTTATTTTTGCTATATGTATCTCCTGAACGAAAATAGCTATTGATAACAGGTACACAAAGTGACACCCTCCAGGCCAAAATTATCAGCCTGAGGGCGATGGCAGACTATGCCTTCGAAACGTCAGAGCCAAAAACCACTATCAGCCGGTTGGAAACCCGAGAGCTATAAATTCTTTCGTAAAGATTTTATTCTCAAAAGTTTTACCTTTTCAAAATGTCCATGGCTTCAACTTTCACCCATATCCAGGAATGATTACATTGCCCATACAAATAAGAGGAGTTACGTTAGACCTTGCAGGAAGTAAGGGAACTAGAATTAGACAAGCAGATGTAGGGCTGCTGTCAACCAACCTTAGGATTGAATGATCAATAAATGAATGAACCCAAAAAAATCAATTTGAAATTCAGTTTGCTATGGATTAGAAAATATTTTTAAATTAAAGGATGAGGGAATAAATGAAATAATATAGGTTTTTTCCTATCATTAGTTGAGTATAACAGGAAATTACAGGAAATAGAAATTACTTGTTGATGAAAAATTTGACAAGGCGACAGTCTAGCTGAAAAAACCCAAGGATTATATGAATATTTTGGCTAATTTGTTCAACTCAACTGCTGAGTCCACTCAATGAAATCTTCAAAAAATCACCAAAAAACAAAGTTAGTAAAAGGCCTACAATTATTCGTTTGAATATATAAATAGAAGATATTTATTTTAACTTTCGTCAAAATCATTAATTACCTCAGAAATATTTACTAGAAACGATCCTTTTCAGCTGCTAGGAATTATGTCTATTGAAAAAAAAACAAGACCTTTTTCTGCACCATGAGAAACAACAATTTTTTTCACTCTATTGGCATAGCTTATTTGATATGTAATTTATAAAACACAGGGAAGCAATGACTTGATTTAAAAATAGCTACAATTATAAGTTAATCATAATTAATTAAGCATGAGTTTGTGATTTCATTTTGATTAACGTTGTTTTTAAGATAACCCGACACTAGTTATTAGTAAATATCAGCATAAAAAAGAGGGATGACCCCTTTTTGAATAAAAGCAACTCTGATATGACGCAAGTATTATACTATGAGAATTAACTCTAATTTCACCAACCTGAACCATTTTATCAAGATATAATCCATTAAGGGAGCCCGGTGTATCAGTACACCGCATATACCTCCTAGTGGTGGACCGTGGGCAACAGTATGCTGGCTCTCAAGGTAGTCCTTTCAGAAGGGATCCTAGCTTGAGCAGAATAGTGAAAGTGGGCCTAGGGTATTACTATGCTTTGGTTTCTCTTGTGGCATACTGGAGAAAATGAGCCAAAACTGACTGGTAGAGCACTGTAACAGTTAGCATGGAAAGCTGCATGTGGTACGGGTACTGCAAAGGCTGGTAACCTTGCATACTCTATTACAACTTACTACTAAACGTCAAAATGTTGCCTCGGACAGCCGAAGCCACGATGGGTGGTGAAAGCTGAATAAGGTTGGCCCATCAAGATACAGACTGGAAACGAACTGGACTCTCGGTACTCGGGACTCGGGATGCTGTTACATTAGATGGTGGTAGTCTGACATTGTGGTCAGGAGTTGAAGATAATGTACACAGCAGTCACGGTGTAGGACTCATTTTTAATGAGAGAGCTAAGTTGCTAGTAAGGAAGTACAAGTTAGTATCCCCTAGATTCCTCTGGGTTTGCATGAAAGTAGGTATAAGGAGAGTGGTGATTGTGGCACGCTATGCGCCAGTGGATGGAGAGAGTGACAATGTTAAAGATGAGTTTTGGGAAAAACTGAGAGAGATTTTGAATGAATGTGATCCTGGTGAGAGAATAATTTTACTAGGTGACATGATGGGTGGGTTGGTGTGATGCGGGATGCATCTGAGAGAGTGGTTGGGCCTTTTGGTGACCCCAGAGTGAATGATAATGGTGAAAACTTGGTGAGTGTGTGCTTGAAAAAATGATTGTTTGTGTCGAATACATGGTTTAAACATAAGAGAATACATGTGTATACTTGGAAAAGGGATGATTGTAAAAGCATGATTGATTTTATTGTGTATGATGAGAGATTGAGAGAGTTAGTGTGGGACACGTGAGTGATGAGGGGTGCTGAATGTGGAACGGACCACAATTTGGTACTCTCCAGAGTGAATCTGGGCAGAAAGTGAGTACCAAGTAAGAATGCTGCACTTTAGCAGTTGAGAGTAAAAGTGGAAAGGTTGCTAGACAGTGAGGTAACAATGTAGTATGGTTGCATGCTTGACGATGCTCTATTGTTGAAGCAGAGAGAATAGTCCGAACATATCAAAAACGAGAACGTAAATGATGCGTGGGAGTGTTTAAAAGGAGTGATTATGGAATGTGCTGAAAGTGTATGTGGAAAAGGAGTGGTAGGAAGAACGAAAGGTGATGCTTGGTGGAATGAAGAAGTGAAAACTACAGTCAGAGTAAAGAAAGAGGCGTACAAGAATATGATTGTTGCCAAATCTAAGGAAGAGCGTACTAAGGCATGTGAGATTTACAGAAAGAAAAAGAATGAATGCAAAATTGGTGTGAAAGAGAGCAAAGAAATAATGCGTGTGGATGAAACTAACAAAATGCAGAGTGATTTTGAAGGTAATAAAAAGCTGTTTTGGAAGTGGGTAAAAAGGGCTAAGATTGGTGAAGGTAGGGGAATGAATGCAGTGAAGAACAAAAGTGGAGAGATCATGTGGGATGAGAGCAATGTCAGGGACTGCTGGAGGGAGTATTTCGAAGATTGTACAATAATATTGCAGGCATTGAGTGGGTCATGAATGAATGTGGGCTAAATGCTCCAGTAATGGACGTGTATGAAAGGAGTGTGCTTCGTTGGTTTGGCCATTTTGAGAGAATGAATGAGAGTCGAATAACGAAACAGATATATGAGAGTAGAATGAATGGTGTGAGAGGGAGAGGTAGGCCGAGAAAGTTTTGGTTGAGGAAATTCTTAGGAGGAATATTAGGAGTCTTAAACACAGGAGGGCGTGTATGAAACAGTGTATGGGGGTAAATTTTAGGAAAAAGAGGTTTGCACGGATAGGCCAGTATGGAGGAAATTATTGACGCAGAGTTAGGTGGTCAATTATGTATTAATGAGTGAAACATTTTGACTGTACCTACCCCGGAAGGGAACGGCGTGATGGGTATGTATGTATGTAATCCATTAAAAACTTAATAACATGACATTTTGAAAAAATGCACTATTATTATCCATTTATCATCATTTTCTGAGTTAGTAGCCCAAGGTTGAAATTTCAGTGATTGAATTGCCAATGTGCATACATAGGAATTCAATTTCCGCTACTTTCATTGATAATTCGGATTATTCTGCCATCAATTATTGGTTTGTATGAACTGAATTAATTGTTGTGTGATTTCATTTGCTCTTCTCACTGTTAATTTCGTAAACGCTTTTTCAGAAAAATTACTCAGGGACTAAGTAGCAAGTGTCCTTTACAAGGAGTTCGGACGCTTAGCATCCAGGCGACATCAAAACTGATATTCTTCTTCACAGGAAGAAGTAGCAAAAATATAAGAAGATATATTTTTTGTGGCAAAATTACATATCTTGAGTGAAAAACTCCTTTTTGAGGCTGGCCATCATCCATGGGAATGAATCTATCTATGCTATCTGGTGAAGAAAGTGTTCGAGAAGAAACTAGGAGTGGTAGAAATATTGAGATGGGAAATCGGAGTGACAAGGAAGGACAGGATTAGTAATGACACAATCCGGAGGGTGTTTGGAGTGGTGGAGCCATAGAAAAAGTTTCAGGTATGTCGGTTATGCTGGTTTGAGCATCTGGTGAGAGGGGATGAGAGCCACAGTGCAATTAGGCCGCTCGTCCTGGAGGTGAAGGTCCCAAGAGATGACCAAGGAGGAGGTTAAAGATTGTAAAGGGTAAAAGGAAGACATGAGGGAGAAAAGAGTTGTTTGCCGAGGATACGAGGGACATATCTTCTCTTTTAAAGGTTATCCTTGTTGTTGCAGCCACGACTTCCAACAATCTCTTTTTTCAGCCTTCCTCTTCATTTCATTTTACGAGGTGCATCCCATTTCCATCGCCAATACTTTTACGTACGAAGTTGTCGGTCGTCCTCTCTGTCTTTTGCCTAGAATTTTTCCTTCCATAATATTTTGTATGAAGTTGTCGCGCCTGAGTAAGTGTTCGATGAGCTTTGCTTTTTTTGTTTTAATCGTTTCCAGTATTTCTCTTTCTGTATGGACTTCATTTAGTACTTGCTCATTAGTTTTTCCATCGGTCCACCTAGTTCTTGCAACCCTCCTCCAATACCACATTTCAGCAGCTTCAAGTTTGGTCATTTCACTCTTCCCTCACGTCCATGTCTCACATTCCTATGTCAGCACACTCCATACAAAACTTTTCAGGAATTTCTTTCTAGACTCAATACTAATGCTGTTATTTACTAGGAGACTTTTCTTTAATTAAAAGGCTTTCTTGGCTAATGTTATTCTTCTTTTGACCTCTGAGGAGCAGTTGTAATGATTCTCTAATATGCTACCCAAGTAGCAGAACTCTGTCACTTTCCCTTGTCTCACTCCGTCTACACGTATATTCGTTATCTTTTCACTTCTCTTTCTTTCTACCACCATGACTTTTGTTTTCTTGGTGTTTATTTTAAGTTTCAGTTTTAATAAAATATTATTTAGACGAGGGACATTAAGGAGCGGAAAAAGAAAATAAGGAACGGTGTGGCACTCGACCATGGAAAAGCTCAAGAGAAAGAACCATAGTCATATCAGTCATTGGTGTGCAGCGTCGCTAGTGACCGTCTCGTATCATTCAGGAGCGCTAGGGAACAAGGAATGAAGAAATGAATGAAAGACCAATCAATCAGTCAACGATCGCGTGGTTTTTATTTCTCATCACAAAGAAAGCCTTCCTCTCAGCAAAATGAACGCTGTACATAATTTACATCAAAACAAGTTCTTTTTATCATTTTATGTATTTTTTGTCTTCAAATCGCACGATGACACACACGCTTTCACACGAGGCTCACAAATATCGGAACAACCCCTTCCCTCATTATAAATTTTTTTTTACCTTTTTACAAAAACGTAACACTGCAGACAACGGAGGCCAGGCCAAAACACAAATGGCGGCTCGAGCAGAGTTTGAGTGCGTCAGACATTATTCTGGATCCCATTATTTTTTTTTAACAACCTGACGACGAGACAAACTCTTCATCACCACCCGTAGATTTTGTTTTTAGTAATTTCATTTTTATGTAGCTAACTACGCCGAAGCACCAAATATATCCTTTGTTTACACTTTCACACCGCGGCAACCGCGTCTCACATGCACTCACATCTGTGCCTAAAAAATAGAGCTCGTCGAAAAAAATATATATATGTATATATCATATAGTGTTTTTTTTGCATTATTATATGCGCATATGTGTGTGTTAATGTGAGTGAATGGGTGTGTTTATATGTAAATAGCCCAGTTTTTAGCACCTTATATTCGCGTTCTCGTCGTTATGTGTTTGACCTCTTACAAAATAGAGATGGCGCCAACACACAGAAACATAATCTGATTAATACAATTGCCAATCCGTCTCCTCGGCCTCAAAGACACAAAAACAACGGTGGTGTATTAACCGTCAACCAAGGTATTGCTGCAGACGAAATATTCTTACGCAAGGCCACGCGAAACGCTGAAATTAACTGATTATCCTCCGAGTAATCTGCCATGAAATTAGGAGGAATGACATATTAACTGCCGATAAAAATTGAAGATACTTTGATTTTAATTTCCGCGACAACGGCGCCGAACATGTAACGTAACTGCCGTCGGGTCACGTTTCCAAGAGCTTATTCACTCTTTCTTTTGCTAGATACTTCAGAGCGAGCATAAAGCATTCACTGTTCCATCGCCGCGTTCATCATGACTCATTCTAACACTGGGTCCGAAATGAGGTAAGGAGTCTTTCGTTATCATTAGTAATATATCCATTTAAGAGCGAGCAAAATCAAGAAAAAAATTCAACATTCGTGTCAGTCATAATTAAACACTTATTACATTGGTTTCAGTTATAACAATTAATGATAGTATTTATTTGGGTGGAGCATGAAAAAATCCATCCAACATCACAATTTCATAGTCAACTCCCATCAGCGACTCACGTTTTCATTGCGTCATGACGGCAAACAAATCCTTCGTTATTTGAGGAGGAACTGCTACGCGACAAAAAGGGGCGTTTCTGAAGAATAGGGATCTCTCCATCGATATAATCGGAAAATTATTCGACGGATCCGTGTCCATCTTCGCGCATGCGTAGGCCTTCTTCAGCTAACGAGGCTCAGAGATTCCACTTTCTTAAGAGCTGCCTTAAATTTATTTACCAACTCTTGTCGAATTATTTTTGTCAAAAAAAATAAATAAATGCAGCGCCATGTTTTATTTTTTATCATTATTAGGATTCCCGTATGACTCTTAGCAATTAAAAACTTATGGTTATCAATTTAAACTACGAAAATGAATCATGTTGCATTAGTGGAAAAGGGTTAAGTTACCGGTGAGACGTGAGTCTCGATTGCAGTGTTTGAAATGTCCGCCGGAAACATTGCTTCAGGATTCTTTATCCTGGAGTTTACCTCATTTTGAGCTGCAATGTAGTTTGAAGCACCGATCTCCGATCAGTCTTAATTCCCCTAAAAAAACAATTAACCCCAACGAAATTACAATAGACTAAAAACCCTTAGGACGCTAAAACCCCAACAACCAGTCCCAAATTCTCAAGCAGCAACGGATAAACAACCATGGACATTCTATATCCCGACCCCATTTTTTGGCAAATCATATCTTTGTAGCCCTCTTCATACGACTAGAGGCAGCCAAAGACCTAATACTCCACGCTCGCTGCCCAGTAATCTTTTGGTATGGCTAGTATCCCTGATAATAAAACAATAATATTCAATACCAATGTACACACAAAAACTTAACCAGCATTTAAACACACGAGCACACTGAATAGAAAAAAACTAACAAAAAGTGACCGGATTAAAAAATTCGGTCAAACTAATAGCTTAACTATTAATGAGTCTAGAACATAATAAAAAAATCCTCTAAAAGTACTTCCCAGTGCTTCCAAAGCGAACCACTCGGATTTTTTGTAATCCAGAAGAATCACCACAATAAATTTAGAAAGATACACAATCCAGGGCGATGCTCCAAAGGCCTTCGCAGAAAAAAAATGAAATCAGCAATGAGAAAATATTACACTTAAAATAACAAAAATAAATAACAACCAAGGGCAGAAATTATGCAGGGGCAAAGGGTAATAGTCCAGACAAAAAAATCGAAGCCACTTCAAGTGACTTCCACATTTCTTTGGCCGCGAGTGGTAACTCAATTAATTCACACGCTTAAAAACACTCTCCCCACGAGAGTACTCGCGAAGATTAGCCATACACTACGATATTCAGCCACACAGTTCGATATTTATCGCTTCAGAAGCGCGGGAGCTCCGCGTCTGCAGGCGACGTCAGCGGATTCCACGACGACTCGGCAAGTCACTTGACCGACAGAGGAATGGAGCTCTTCCCTCGTCTTCTCACGGCACGCAACAAACGTCTCCATGCGTGTGCGACGCAACAAACAACGAACAAGGTCACTCCCCCCCCCGACCGAACCGTGAAACTGAGAGCGAGGAAGGAGAATTGAGCTTCAATGCCCCGCTGACAACAGCGACTCGGAACCTCGACCCGGAGTCTCAGACGAACAGGATCACATCCATGGTCCACAGCCATTCCCGCCGAGGAAATTCCACGAGTGTGCTTTAAATGGGGTTGTTTTGTCAGCCATGCCAAAATCGAACAAACACTCCCCGAGAAATGAAAGGTACATCCCCCTAATGATCACTTTGGTTCTGAAGAATTTGTGCACCACCGCCAGAGTCTAAGCTTTCCAAAGATTGCATAAAAGCGTTCTACAATGCCTATTACCTTAAAAAGTTTCAGACATCTAAATGGCCCTAACCATTTCGGGAGTAACGTAGATGACCTTTAATTGACATAGGGTTAAGAAGATATTTACTCTGGCGTGTATCTGTTCACGATTGTCAGATAATTTTCTACCGAAGCCCACGTTTTCTGCCACCGTTTCTCTGACTCGATTCTCTCTCCACACTTGTCCCCTTGGTGAGGTGCATGGACTTCTGAACTTCGAACAGAGCATGGCCACAGACGAGAGAGCATTAATAACAGAAGGGCTGAAAGGGTCACACAATAAAGATATGGATAAAGAATACTGTTAATCCTAATTGTATGGCGAGGAATAGTACTAGATCGATCATTATTAGTCGACATTATCCGATTTATTGCTTGGAAATAGAGAGTACTCCTTGATTTTCGGGAACTAAGTTAGTATTGCCGTCGAAAACGTTTATTCCTCATCATTTGAGAGACGGAGACGAATGCACTCCATTTCAACTTGTCACTTCCTCCCACATCCGTTTTTTCCCCTCTTTCTCTTCGTCCAATACTCCATCCAATCAACCAATCAGCTAACCCCCAACCCGCCCCCCCCCCCATCCGACACCACGAATCCGCCCGCTCCACAGACTCCCATTTCAGCGCTTTCCTCCCTTCAACCCCTTCAGCAGAAACCACCACCACCACCACCACCACCACCGCTCCTCCTCTCGAGAACGACTCCAACTTAAAACTCTTTATTCTTCGCATCCCCTCATCTCGACCTCCTCCTCCTCGTCACCGGGAGTGACGTGGGATGTCAGGAGAGGACTTTCTGCAATCCGCATTCTATTCTAATCCCCTCACACCCCCCCCCCCCAAATCCCCTCTTCTTCGGGCACTCCTTCCCTTAATCATCCCTCTCCCCACCACCTCAGCATCCCTCCCATCCCCCTCACACGCCTGTCAACCTCCCTCAGCAGACAGCCGACGCCGAAATGACGAGAGGTAGTTGTTTCAGTGTTCACGCAAAATTTAAAGCCCCGTCTTCGCCCGACGAAATATGCTCTTTCAAGCGGAAATGTCTTACGAAAGAAATGCCTCTTCTCTGATCGATTCTTACTCTACAGACAGAGAAATACAAAGTTAGACACATCATGATAAAATAAATAATTTGAAACGATTCCTTTGACTCCAAATACCGCCTTAAAACGCACTTAAGCTCGTCGAAAAAATATTAATATGCTTTCCTCACACCTCGAATGATTGGAAAACGATTTGGCTACGCTTCCATATGCATGTGAACCGTTATGAAAAATTTCATCAACTAAGAGCTAGAGTCCACACATAGGAGGATTTCTCCAGCTTTCGATGGCATCATGGTAAATAATTTCTAAACATGCCTTCCAATTCAAGTACAGGAAAATTCAAGAGCGTGCCGTACAAAGGGTACAAGGAGTTGAAAAATTCATTCACTCGCGAGAGAAGTGGGCAGAAAGGAAGAAAGACATGGAATGGAAATCGTCCCAAGTGGATTTAATGCGGAAGGATTGCGGTGAAAAAGAAGGATTCTTAAAGGGTCGAATGGAGAGAGGTAGAGAGAGGGAAATATCCTTTCCAAATCCCTTCTCCGCTCCCCGAAGCTTAAATCCTCCCTAATTCTCGTAAAATTCTTCACTCGTCTGTATTCCGGTCCCAGCAAATTTTGCGCCGACTTCACTCAAACCACCAGGCATAAAAAAGCGCTCAGGGAATGATACTTCGTTTTTCGCGTAACATAAAGGACTGAGTACGTTCTTTTCCCAATCCAGTGCGGATATTAAGTTCAATCAGATGCGGTGACTTGAATCAGAAGTAATGAAATCCACCTAAAAACAAGTGAGAGTCCTCAGGGCAACTCTTTTCTCAAATCCACATTCGCGCGAATATTCTGTCCACTGGGAAGGGGAAGATGAAAAGTAGGAGAGCAAGAGAACTGATTATTATGAAAATTTGGTATAGTAGAGGTTAGTCATGAAATGAGGAAGCTTTGGAAGAGTAAAAGGAAGAGAGGGCATTGATACAGGCATGGAAAGGCGAGCGCCAAAACACCGACACCGCGGCTGGCGAATCTAACCGTGGTAGAGAGAGAGGCTCCGGCGAGGTGAAAACTCGTGTTCGTCAGAGAGGAATTTAAAAGAAAATGCAGAAACGAATGGTGGAGTGCGTTTGCGGGCGTAGTTGAAGCAAAGACAGCAAAAGGAATGGCATATGTATCCATGGGTCTCGGACTACCATGGATGGAAAATTGCTTTCCCTGAAGATTTTAGGCATATTTTCCGCCAATCAAACACTGAAAGCCGAAACAATAGCAAAAAAATTTAAGCCATTGACCGTATAGACGGCGATGGCGTGTTTGGCATCAATAAATTGGCGAAAGTCGTCTCCATCATTAGTTTTTACCTCCTTATGTTTGCTAGTCAAGACAAGGGATCCCCATCGAGTGAGAGGAAGGCACATTGAGAGCAGAGTTCATACGCAGCCCTCGCTATTCACTCGAGAGCAGTCTTACGTATTGATATATGGTAACTACAAAGTGTTGAGGAAGTTGTGTTGCGAGAGCAATCCAGAGGGCTCGGACTCAGCAGGGAACGGCAAGAGCGATGTGGCGGACGAAGCGTAATACAGCATCTCCTTCGCAGGAAAATCTCTTACGTCATTCAATGAACGCACTCTCGCCATAATGAAATGGAAACAAAGCACCATCGTAGCGGGATTAAGGAAATATGTTACATCTTTTCACTCTAAAGAGGATATTTCATTTGTCTTTCAGATAGCAATTGTAACAGATTATGTCCCCCTACCTCTCTTTTACACCCTCACATCGATTTTCATAACCTTTGCTCAACATCGTTTTGTTTCCCCTTCGTCTTTGCGGTGTCTAATTTGTTTTCCTTTCATTACTCGGCATATTTGGAGAAATCAGTGCTAACGGAGGTGCTTTTTTTTCTCACTCCTGTCTCTAGTTACAACGCTAAAGCGAAACGGGAACAGCAAAGACGGTTTCGATTCAAGAGCTTTCAAGAGGAGATTTCCATTTCCTTCGACCCCATTCCTATCCTTTTTGTTCTTTGCGTCTGGATTGACGCCACGTGTGCAAAGGCAAACACGAAGGCTCTCGTCTAACGCCCTACGGCTGCGGTAAGTGGGGATAGGAAAACGCCCCAAGTCATGCTTCAATCAGTTACGATAACACGCCAGAATTTTTTTCCGTAAAACTCCCCTCAATTTCAACTCCCTTTCGCTCCAGCGTCGATGTTACGAAAGGAAATTTAGAAACGCAGGAAAAATCTTCACTCCGGGATCGGAAAATACCACTTCTTTCCCTCGAATATAATTTTTTTGGACTTGAACAGCGTTTGCATTTCGTAGGGTGTCAAAAGAACATCTCTCGACGACAGTGTTCTTTCTCATCAGCGGTTTTCACTACACTGACCACGAGGTAAGAGATTTCTCCTCCTTTTCGATCCTAACTCCCCTTCGCACGCCCACTTCTCAAGCCCATGAAATTGAAATAATTATCATTCCCTCTACTACAAGTATATGAATTGGCGCGGAATGATTTTCTCAACAGTTCAACTCAAACGGCCCTCTAGTCTAACAATAGAAAGTGGGCTATAAATAGGGTCCGCCACTTCACTGCAGAACACCATTCGATTCCTTCGATTGTCCCACTGAACTTAATTTTTCTTAGACTCCGAAACGAAAATTCGAAGACATTTCTCCACATTTCCTTCCCAAAAGCACGGAGGTTAGGCCGCGGAGGTCAAGTAATACACAAATAAGACAGTATAAATCTAAGGGCCAAAACTATGCACGTAGGAGAAAAAGAGGTCGGTTGAAAACCGATAGAAACCGCTATATCCTGATGTTTTACATAGTTTATCAGATAAAAAACCTTCAAAGACTAACGTTTGAATCCACAAATTCACTAGCAAATACGTTGCAATGATAAACAATAGAACAAAAGAAAAATAAATATGAACATTGATACGGGCAAAAAGGATAGAATGTAATAATTTATTTATTTCAAATAAAAGATTTTTTAAAGAAAGCTTACCTTCCACAAAAATGTTTCTGTCCTTCCCGTTTTCAAGCAAAATCACCAATGACGTCAAAAAAGAAAAAAACAATGGAATCAGCTATTTTAATCGCATTGCGTCCATCCTTGCAAACAATAAGCCGTCCGTCTCCACTTGCAAATATGATTACTGATAATTCAGTTGGCTGCGTACATTTCCGCGCGTGTCTTCATTGTCTCACGCCGTTTGTCTTTCTTTACCCGTGATCTCCTCCCTCCCGGTTCGACAAGCCCATCTTTCTTCTCCCACGTACTCTTTTCATCTCCGATTCGTCTCGACGCCACTGCGGAGGAGAATGCAAATTGCGAGGGCAAACAGAGCACTCGGGCTAGCGCACCGAAAAACGTGACTTTTCCCCCGACCGTGATTTCCAAACTCTGGTCTTCTCGCCAAACAAATCAAGCAATCAAATGACAGTCGCATTCGCCGTGGCATGGCAAAGTACTGCAGAGGAGTGAGGAATATCCATGCGGAATATAAATTGATGAAAGTTGACGTGATCGAAGAAAGAGGACTCCCACGGAAGCCTAAAGAACCGCTTCCACCAAAAGATGAGTCATCGATAAATGAAATTACCAATGACGCCAATCCAGAACACTCTGAGCTGATGGAACTTAGAGCTTTTACTGATGTGTTTAGCAAAAAATATACTTCCTAAATAATTTGGCACAATTTCACGGCAAGTTCGTGTACCACAAATGCACTGAAAAAACTTTAACTTTTGCAGCATATGATCTCTTCAACATCAATTAATGGAACTTTAGCAGGAATAATGACAGCCACTTCCTCCCTCTTTCTCCTGGCACATCCCTCCGCTATCATACTTTTGTGTTGTCATGGTGGTGTCATCAAATTTGCCTCCACAAATATCCTCATGCATTTTTAGGCGGGTAAATATTAATTCAATCGAGTGTCTACCCTAGATTAGTTGAGCATTCGCAAACTCTACTGACCTAGATGGGAGAGGTAAAGCCGGAAGAAAATATTATTCACAAGTATGAGTTATTCAAACAAAAATTCCGCATGGGAGTCACGCGGTACTATTATTGAAAGGAAAGACACTTAAGGTTGTTGGAGCAGTAATCGCGGGCCAAATAGGGCAAATTTTAATAACTTGGGATGATATCTCTTTGAAATTGCGACAAAGTTTTTGAAAAAGTTTAGCGTCAAAAACAGCAGACAGATTAGTGCTCTCAATAAAAAACAAAATTAGGGATTGAGTTTTCACTTTCAAATCTCCGACACAGACGGGAACGGAAATCTGGCCATCGTGATGAGAAGAATAATAGTGCGAGGAGTTGAGGGCGAATAAAGGCAAGTCTACTGAAAGCAGAAAGTTCGAACGACGACCCTTCCAGGAACTCCAAACGAAAAGTGTAGGTACTCCTATATATAGAAATTAATTTTTTATATATAATATATAAAAAAACTAGTCAAAAGAACAATAAGAAACATTCTCAAAAGGTGGCTGGAGTGGCAATCGCGAGCCTTCGAGTGCATCTTTTAATAACTTTTTTAGAAGACCGATAAAACATTCTTGGACCACGTTTCATTTAAGTGCAACCATTTATGAACAGGGACGCACCATACAGGCAGTAATGGAAATTACAAAAGAACTATAAGTTAAATTTCTTTCCTTAATTAAGCAGGTAAATGCTTTTCGGGGAGTTATTTTTCAAGTTATCGAGAGTTCGGGGAGAAATTTAGTGTTTCTCATGAGTTGGACGCGGCATGACAACTTGATAATAATAAGCAATTATAATGACGAAAAAACTAATTATATTGCGTTAGGAATAATTTCTATAAATACGTGATCGAATTATTTTGGAATGCATGTCAAGTTCCATATGGCAACATATTAAAATAGCATTGAAGTGTCAAATACAAAATCGGATTCGGAATGATGAATTTTTTCACGTTATCTATTGATATTACGAATAAGAACACTTATCCAAAGATTTATATAAATCTATAGATCGGCAAAATTTGCTCCAACCACCTTATCGTCATAACTTGTTTTTGAGAGACTTCAACGCCCTGCTGTGCTTTTCGATATCTGACAATCAGCGTACGATTGACATGACAAACAATAATTGTTCGTTGTGTATCTTTCATGAGTATGTATACACTCCAGAGAAAAAAGCGTTCCAAGGAACACCTTATTATCAAATAATTAAAAAAATATGTTTCACGGATAAGATTTTGAGTCATCGCCAAAAAAAGAGCAAGGGACGTCAGAAAAATTTCTCCTTGGTCTCGAATACTATTGGAAACGCGCAGTCATTTCGAGAGACCATGAAATGAAAAATTTGTAAATTTCTAATCATCATCATTTACCACCATCCATATGCCTACATTTCGTGTCCGACACATATTTAATATCGCAAGTGTCGAGTTCTCAAAATACAGGATGAAAAATGACCCATGAAGGCAATATCGTTTCATATCAACTCTTCCACGGATTAGGAAGGTAAATCAGCGGAAAAAACCTCGAGAATGGGTTTGAAAACACATAATTGATGGAGTCACGTGACTTTAACGCGCAAACAGCGTTGCTGGAGATGCGCATGAGGAGGAGTCGTCATGTGAGCGAAATACGGATTGTGGGCTTAATTGATAATAGGCGACTATTTATTGCTTCTCAGAAAAACCTACGTAACTAGAGAAATTTTTCAATTTCATACTTCATGACTTACGTCAAGGAGTCGCGACATTAATGTTAAAAATTCAGTCTTCAGGGTTAATTTTTGATATTGGGGAGCACTCTTTACTCAACCTTTTAAAAGGAAAGAAGTTCATTTCACTTCGTGATCCAGGGGTGGGGATGGAAAATTTCACGTTTGGCCCCGCGACGAAAGTACAAAGATGCAGCATTGGAGAAACATACCACTGCCAACAAAGAATCGACTCCTCGATAATCCTCAGGCAGTTCATAATTGTTAAGTATTAGCGACACAGCTACATGACTACATACAACAGCGAGGAGATAATTGACATTACTTTGAGAGGATTTCACGATTTACTACACATCAAGCGGACTAGATTCGATGTTCGTAGAAGTCTCCCCTGATGCTGACGAAACGTAAGGATAAGTATTGCATCAGTAACGCATGATTTCATGGCTCCCCCGCCAGATTCAATGTCTTCAATAGAGCCATCATTGTTCCCCGAACAGACCGAAAAACTTCAAAGCTACTTTCGGATGACGCTTGCAATCTCGAGGGATAAGTACTTTTGGAGGCGAAACGACTTTGGCATGGCTAGGAACAAATTAAATGAGGAAGGTCTGCTCGTCATCCTAGGAAAATGGATGAAGCCAACCCCAACGTACCCTCAGAGTATAAAATCGGGGTCGAACATTATTGGCATGGCTGGGGTGAAAGGAATGCCTGGGATTTGGACGGCGACATATTCTACGACGAGTCCTGCGTCGGAGCAGTCGCTTCAAAATCCTCAGACATTCCCTTCCCCGAGTCCCCGTTTCTTCCCTGCATCCCCTCTTGCAATCAACCCCTAATTATATATATTTATCCAAACTATGTATAAAAACCCTGCTTTTCCCCATTAAAATCTTTCTTCCTTATCGATGCATTCTTTATCTCACGTACGAAAGAACGAGCCTCTATCATCCTCCATTCCGTAAAAGCGTCAGTCTCCACGCGGTGGTGCGTATCGGACGTTTGTCCCGGCCACGCTGCACGCTCGTCATCTGTCGAATTGCTTCCGCCAGCGGACACTAGGACACCTCCATGGCGGCGTCCCTCGCCGCGTAGCCCTCCTCGTCGACGGCGGCCTGCGCAGGCGCAGAACTCCTCGTGACGCACTGCCGGATCGCCTTGAGGATGATGCCCACCCTGCGGTCCAAGGCCTCGAGGTGCGGCTCCCAAAGCACCGGATTCACCGGATCCGCCGCCATCGAGTCCCGCATCAAGTGGCTGAGCTTCCGCTTGCCGTTGTGGAACCTATGGCGAGGAGAGGGAAGACATTTTGTAATGGCAATTAAAAGAGTACTGCTTGCAACGAGTTGCGATCGCCAACAGCGCATAGACCGAACTTTGCATGGATTAAGGTAGTCTGAGCGAGATAGATCCCTAGTCATAATGGAGACCATATTCGAATTGTACGTTTTAATTACACCAGCTGTAGTACACATCAATTAAATATTGCATTATTAATGGTGCAATCATATAGTTTTATATGACAGAAATTGTAAGTAAATAAATGACAATATCTGAATAAGTTTTTAACTTGACTCATTTTTTTTCGCGCGGTACGTTTGAAACTCCTTCAAAACGGAAGGTTTTTTGTGATCCCGAAGAACCTACTGCGGTGACTATATGATTAATTTTCAAAAATAGTTGAGAAAACATACAAAGTACACACTGTTAGTTTTTTACGACATCTAAGTGTTAGAAATACCTCATTTTGTAAATAATGTCTCTCTGGAGTGTATGCACGTACCGTTTTCCATGTAAAAGAGCTGGTATTTTTTGGAAAATATCTTAGAAAGTAATGTAGTAAGGGGTAGAATTTTTAATGTCATTGGATAGTGAGATATATTTCTTTAAAATGAGACCAAATTCATTGATTCTTTGGTAAAATGATATTTCGCTCGGACTACCTTAAGTGAAATAATCAGCATGTTTTTGCCTGAAGTACATGTAGATGAAATTCATTACTCAAGAATATATCACTTTATTGAGTTATTTGCCACATCAACATGGACTAAGAAGTAGCAGAAGTTAAGATATTTCCTCCTCGTTTTTCAGCTATTTTACAACATGAAATAGTATCCATCACTGATTGCTTGAGGAAACTTTTACCAAGCACAGAAAACACCACTTCTTCACAACTAGGGTTTCTGTTCATGAGCATCATCAACAGGTGATTTTATACGGTGCTATAGTTCCCTTACATACTCAACATTATGCTGGAGGGAGAGGGAGGAGGAGGACAATAGAATTTCCTCTCTTATCCCTCATTTTCGCTCCTCGTTCGGTATATGAGTGAACAGAATGTACGATATCAAATCATCCAATGACGATGCTCATCCATTGAAACCCGAGTTGTGATGAAGTGATTCTTTTGCATGCTCAGTAAAAGATTCCTCACGATAAGAAATTTAGTTTTTATTTTTATCCGATTTCAACAGTAAGTACATTTCATCTCCATTGGAAATTGAGCTTCAGTAATCACTCTTCCGTCAAGCGGTGATGGCAATGGCGAGGAATGCTTTTGCATAATATTTGTCAATTCAAATGCGGAACAGAGAACTTCAGTTAATACAACATTACGGGTTTAACATCATTATATTAAGAGTAATTTGGCACAGCAGCTTTAGCTGCCGCAGATATCTTCTCTCGCCTAAGAAATCGACCATAATGGATTCTCTCTCTCTCTCTCTCAATGGACCAAAGAGCCAACTTCAAAATGTTGAAAAGATTATGAGAAGCCACACGTATTTGAAAACGGAAATTCCATCTCTCACGAATCAGCATACAGTTTTTGGAACACAAGCTTTTCACCGAAACTTTTCTCACAGTGCAAAAAATTTGTTCCAAAAGAGGTCTAAAATTGAAAAACGACAAATGCCAGTAAATTAATATGGAGTCAACGGACTGTAAAGGTAGTTGAGATCAGTGAAAAATTATAGCAGCGGGAAAATTCTAGTTGATCCTTTAAAAAGGAAAGAGGCGAGTAAGACACAAAGCCATGTCTCCTGGTTCTTGTCATCAATTTGGAAAGGGGTATTGATGAGGTGAGTTTCGCTATTAAGTCCATCCAAGATAATATCACAGCAGAGCATAATAACCCGAGAACAGTATGGGCTAGTAAGGCCTATTGGTGAGGCTGACATGAGGAAATCATCATGAATGAGTAGCAGCAACACACTTTTCAATAGTTTTTTAAATCTCAAGTAATTTGATAAGATTTGGTGTTAAACCTCGATTATTGCATGGCTAATCATTTATTAACCCTGCTAAAAATTCTGTATAGCTTCCTTATAAATACTTCTACAGAATTTCTTAAAAAGTTCTATAGATATTCCTTCAAGTATTGAAACGCCATTTTACGGAATTCCCTTCGACGTTCTGCAGAATACCTTAGGATATTCTTCAGAATACCTTAGGACGTTCTGCGGAATTCCTTAGAACGTTCTACAGAAGCCCTTTAACGCTCTGCAGAATTATTTTCAAGCTCAAGGAAACCTCAGATATTTCCGTCGAAGTTCTACAGAAAAGCTTGTAAGGAGTTATTTTGCGCTGCAGAAAATAACTCTACAGAATATATGCTCTGTCGAATCAGGCTCTCATGTTCCTTACAGATCCTTAGAAAAGAAACTAATTCTGAAGAAAAAGAGTCCATTTCTGAGGAATTCCTTAATTTCTACAGGAGAGTTTCTAAGGAATTTTTTAGCAGGGAACTCAGTTGAATAATTCACTACGATTTCATATACCATCTACTATAAGGAACGGATTTATCACGCTATCACGATAGGGTTTATGAAACGCTGTATTCCTTTGTTCGCAGGCAGAAAATTCATGCAAAGAATCAAGAATTCAATCATGCAAACAAGAAGCATGTGAAATATTGCAAGGTAGGAACAGCCGAATGCTATAGTAAAGCGAGGGGGAATATGGCGTCGGGGAGAAAGACGAGGGATTTCAACGGGGGAGGAGGGTGTCGGGGGATTCGGGTGGAATATTCGACATTTCTCACGCACTCATCCGAAAGATCCAGACAGGAGCAACAGCCTCCTACTCGCTCTTTTAGAATACGGGAAGGAAGGAATCCATGCATTCGGATTCCTTAACCGCGAGACACCAAACGTTGCCAATTGTTCATGTCTATTGGAAAGCAATTTTCCTCATTTTCAGAATTCATAACTGATTCTAGTTCCCACACGAACTTGTTAAATCTTTTTTCAGCAAAGTTGATTACTGGAGTAGATTATGACGACTGAGGGACATATTCTACAGTTTTCACGGCACATATATATATTCAGCACATCTTATCTATAAAAAAAGTGTAATTGTGCCGTCACTTTTAACTACCAAACCACAGTACGGAATGACGTAAAACTTTGTAACATGATTTATTACGTCACTCGAAAGGTTTATGGCTACTTTTTCTTCACCTAACAGTCTCCGGTTCGACTCCAGACGAATAAAAGCGTTTCCATAAGAAATACACGTAAAGTTCGTTTTTCTGGCATATGCAGACCTTTTTTATTTTGCATATTAAAATTAGAAATAATGGTTATACAAAGTCAGGACGAATACCAATAGAAGGAAAAATAAATGACCATTTTTATTCTTGGAATAGATTTTAGTTTTCCAACTGATTTCATTTTACTTTTGAAAAAACAATCATAAAATTTCTGAAAATTCAGCGGTTTTGTTACGCTGTCCCCTTGACGACCGAAAGCATTATTGAAGCCGAACCTCATATGGTGAATATAGGCCCGAAACGTTTCAATTGAAGTAGAAGAATCCATAAAATCCATAATAAATACATTGTGCACGATATATCGATACATTTCAATTAATATCGATAATTTAAAATAAGTTCAATGTTTTTCACACTCGTTGAATTTGAACGGGTACCTTCCGCTAGGACAATGTACAATTCTCAAGGACAATTATAGGTATTTAATTTAGGATAAAGAGTCTATTCTCTCTTCCTTCCCTTCCATGGCTCTGAAACCAACCAAATCAAATCAGTTTAACTTTCAGTGTGATCCGAATATTTCCCAGTCTTCTTTTGAGGCTTCACTCAAGATAGTTGAGGGGGAAGGAGAGAGACATCGGTGTGAGTCCATGGAGGATGCGCGGGAGAAGTGTCCCACCGCCGATTGGCTGCAGAATGGAGCGGAAGGGGGTAAATTGAGGATAATGGCGAGGGAGGCTTTCTGATTATGGGGATGATATAAGAGGGGGTGGGATTGAACACCCAAGACGCAGACGGAACGGGACGGAGAGGGAGAGGATGGGGAAGAAAGCATCAAACATTCAAAACGAGTCAGTTAGCGTCGTCATTAGGCGGCATCCAGGGAAGAAGGGGGCTCAGGATCAAACATTTAACTCTCCACCCCCCCCACCTCCCACGAAACTCCCCCTCCTTTGACCATAATATCCAAACCTTCCCACTCGATCGCTCGACTAATCACAGCAAACACACGCAGGGGTTGCTCCATGCCTCATCCACCCCTTCGATTCTTTCCTCCCGCTTCTCCTCTTCCAATCAAATGACAATCCTTTTCCACGCCCCCTTCGATTCCCACGCCCGACTGTCAACACTGATGGCAATGTGGAGTAAGTGGGCTTTGGGGCGAGGGGGGGGAAGGGAGCGGGGCTGCGAGTAGCAGGGAGTGGGAGGAAGGGAGGAGGGAGGGGGCGACGAACAAGGGAAGACATTTACCCTAAATAGAACTTGGCCTGGAGGAAAGTGACGAAGGAAAAGTTCCATTGGGCCGGGAGTCACTAACTTCTTTGGCGTTTCGAATCAAGGCTTCCATCTCTTGCAGCTTTTAATGTCCATTAAAAATAAGAGAACATTAAAATAAGAGAACTGCGGCGCTCTCCGTCTCTTTTTCACTACGATAGCGCTAAAGGTGAAGCTTATGGAAAGAGGATGAACTTAATGTCGAAAATTAGATTTGTAGAGATTACTGTGAAAAATGAGGCCCTCAAGATCAAATTCAGTAAGAATGTGTTTGTCTCCAAGAGTTTTTCTGAGGCTATTCTACCGGAAGAAGAGTATTCTATCAACCAACAGCGCAGAATCAGAAGCAAGAAGCATCATAATTAAAACATACGTAAAACGTACTCCCCTTATTTAGCGAAAAAAATATTATCAATTATAGCTGCAGAGCAAACACACTGGATAAATAAGTGAAACTGAAGATAATGTAGTGATGAAATCGTATGCTGAAAGAAGAGTGAAACTCAAATCTGCTGCAAACCAACCTTGGAACTCGTGACTGATATCGAGAGAAGTTTTTGAGGAGTTATATTTGATGTGCTTTAAAGATACTTAAAAAAAAGCTTAATACTTATTGCACCGACCAACAAACCAACCAAAATTGTTTCAAGCATCGCCTAAGATTTGATAAAGCAATTCATACTTGGCTCCTGATCATTTAAGCTCTCCCATCCCTTCAACGAATATTTTCGCCAATTTTCTTCAGTCTCTGGTCAATAAGAAAGCGAAACACAGGAGTGTCAGCCAATTAAACAACCAAGCCATCTTAGTTTAAGACAAATATCGCTAGTGTACGCACAATACACGTGTTCCCAAGTCCACTCTGTGCCACAGGAGATGTGGTTTGGCCAAATAGGCCACTGAAAAGAGCAAATTCTGCCACTTTAGGGCGACAAACTCCGATGGTTTGGTGGGTAACTAGCGAACACAACCGACCAGAAATTGACAGATCCATGTTAGAACCGAGGTCGAGTCAAAGTCACGGAAAATTCCATCTTTTCGGTGTACTTTTGGTCAAGGTAATCATTACAAACCCTTGAATCCAGCCCTGGAACAAGGGACGTCAAGAGTAACAGTCTATAACCACGGGTAACTCGGGAGTAGTTCCAATGAAAGCTCCGCCTCTAGAAATCACGAAGGATAAAACAATCGTCCCCATGGACCATTCCATGTCTGCCCGTACAAGGGGAATGAAATAAAAAAGCAATTCGCTCAAGCAACGGATTAAATAGACACAAGCTTACACGCGACTGTCAAACTGAAAAAAGCAAAATGACCGCCCGAAACACAACATGAGCACCCTTCAACGGATTTTCTCACAGTTGAAAGTTCAGCGATTACAGCGCCATTTACGCATTCGCCCAGCAGTCCGTCTCTTACGGCAGTATTACACTAAAAGCATTTGCATCAGATGTGAGACGCACACGTGCCGGAAGAGGTCGCCATTTAGACGGAGAGTGAGGAAGGCAGAAGGGATCTCACTCGCGTAATCCATCGTCTCTTTTCGGATAATTTGCAGCTAATTGAAAAACGTCCGGGACGAGACAAATGACAAACTTAAAACTGCGGCATAAAATTAAACCGAAGGAGACGGAGACGCATTTGGGTCCAGTGGGAGGGGAAGTGGGTGGGGAAATGGATGGGGAGGGTGGGGAAAGGGAGGAGGGGAAACGAGGGCAGGAGAAGATTTTATAGGCGCAGCTAATTATTTATCCCAGGAGTAGGGGTGGGCGGGGCACGGTGGGGTTGGTCGATAGGGGTTGATGGATTGTAGAGGGGAAGGGGAGGGTGGTAGGAGGAGGTGGGGGTGTGGGATAGCGACGCGTGCAAACGGGGGATTATATATTTCCTCCCTCCCTCCTCCAACCCCCTCCCTCCCTACACCACCTTTCCCCTTCCAAAAGTAATTTCCCTCTCCTCTCGCCTCATCCCGCCACTCTTGTTATTCTTCGCACTTTTCGAGATCCTCGAATGGAAAAGTTCCGAGCGTAAAAATTAAGAGAGAGAATTAATTGAAGAAAGGGAATGGAAATCCCACATTTTTTTTCCCAAACGGTTCCTGCCTTCTCTTCTCCCTCCCATTCTCTCCAAAACACCTCTAAAAGACAAACGGGCTCAAGTCACCAATATTCACGATCACTCGGGAGTGGGTCGGGAGAGATTTGAATGGTGATGGAGGATGGTCACAGGGTACGTTGGTTGAAGAAGGATCGTTCAGGGAATAGAAGAAAATAGATTGGAGACGGAGGGAAACTCAGCGTCGGCATTGTCCTCCTCTCAACGGAGGAAGTCAAAGGGGTTCTCTTCAGTTTGATGTCCCTTACGATGGACGCAGTAATCTACATAAGGCCCTCCAAAACGAGATTCCACAGAAAATTCTCCGCTACCGCCAGGATAAAAAACTTTCGGAACCAAAGTACCCTCTAATATTAGTGAATTTGGCCAAAAATAGGAAGCAAAAGAGACTCAGGCAGTCAGTAATGGAGTAGTTAAAACCTAGTTTGTAAAAACTAAGCTGATATTCGCAAATGAAAACAGACCGGCAACTGAAAAAACCTACGTTTTCATCATCCCAATCACGACAAATGATATTTTTCATGGCGAATTACATTAATTTGATGAATCACTGACGAGTTCACCAGAATATATTGAGACATTGAGTGCATTGATAAAAGTGGCAAGACACTCTTATCTCTCCGATCGCTCGCGGTAAAGGAAGCAGAGAGGCAGACACGGAGATACGCACAATTGGGAGGAATTGCGTCGATTCCGTTCGTCAGGTCCAAACGAAACCCAGACGCTCTCCAAACCGATATTTATCGAGTAGCCAATTAAAAACGGATTCCTTCTTCTCGCCGAGTTCTCATGAATTCTTGATTCTCTCAAATTATTTTTGTCTTCTTAAATTTCCAAGGGCAGGACTCGCCAAGCACATTCAAAATATGAGAGAGAGTGAGGTGAAGACATGAGGGTCAGGAAAGGGAGGTTTTGCTGTAAATGCAATGACGTTGTAAACATATTTAATAGTATATAGCACCAAAAGTTTTTATGCGGTTACCACAAGAGTTATACCGTTGTAACAACCAAGTGTTGTTTACAAAGAAACAGTTAAATTGGTTATTTTTACAAAAAGATGTAGAAATGTTATTCAAAACCATAGTTTAAGCCTCTTTAATAAGGTTTCTATTGACCATGTTCACGGATTCTATATAGTTTATGTAGAGTTGCTCCAAATGCATTGTATTCAATTAATTGTAATTAACTGAGATATATACTACTATAGATAAATTGTAACATGTGTGCGATAAGATGAAATTTTCATATTGTGTGAGGACACTACTTGTATGTTTAGTTGAGTAGTCCTTTGTATATTTTATTTAGTTGCAAGTATTTCCATTTTACTGCCGAAAAACGCCATATCCAAGGAATGGCAACCCCATCACAGGAACTTTCCATCAGGGGTGCCTAATTTCACTCTTCTGTTTAAATTTTTATTTTTGTATTTCTTGTTGTAGTGGAATAAATATTTATTATTATTATTGTTTAAACCTAAGAGTGTTACTAAGGAAAAAATTGACGAGTCTAATAGAAACTGGCAAATTAATTTAAAGTGATGGCAGAGGTATCCATTTCAAGAAATATTTAGCGGATCCAGACGAGTGAAAGGACATGAAAGACACAGAATTTCCAACCAAATCCAACCTACTAAGTCCTGATAAAAAGGGTCTTGATACACAATTGCAAAAACGACGCAACTTCTTAGAGATGTCAGGTGGAAAAATATAGTCGATGGCCATATCTAAACACCAAGATGATCTCAGAATTGTGATAAGTCGATCATCAGTCATCAATATGACGACTAATTGGCTCTAATTCTCCCTTTCACGCTTCTCTTATGCTTCACGTTTTCCATCCCTTAGTCTTCTTTAGCATTTATTTCCATTGATTTCCCCTTCCATTACTGATTTTTCACTGATTAAGGATTTTGTGAAACAAAATGTGTCCATGAAGCACATCTCTTTCTTTTTCTCTCATTTCAAAGATAATTCAGCGGAAACAAAATCAAACCATTGAAATGTTGAATGAAAGGAATGTACTAAGTAATTTTTATCATATGATTCTTCAGAACGCTATTTTTCCATTACATAGAATTACGCCGAAGGAAGTCAATTTTCGGTGACTGGATAAAATACCCCATTTCACTCAACTCTGACAGGTTACGAACGGTGCTTTACGCGCGTTAAGTCTGACGTAGTAGCCAATAGTGTATGAAACTCTTCCGTAGAATACGAAGGTACCATTCCAAACTTCCTTACAGAAAGCAGAAAATTTGACTTTTGGCCAGATTTTTTCTACTTGGACCAATAGGCACCGCATTTTTATCACGATTCATTGAAGAGAACACAAATGTATACTTTTTAGACCTATACCTTCAGAAAATGAGCAGAGTGGAGGGAATGTTCTATGCTTAAATACAAGTAATGACAGCGTCAAGCATGAAAAAGGAAAGTACCCTCAAAGTAAAAGGCACAATTTTGTATTCCTCAAAGTAATAAACACGCATTCCACCCGACTTTATCAACTGGACAGTAGTGTTAACAAGCATCTCCTTGGCAGGAAGACGAAGTAATTTCATTAGGCTTCAGGTGAGGCTTTCGAGTTTTGCTAAGAATTGAGCGTTTTTAGCTCAACGTTTCACTAGCGTTGAACCGAGCATCTCCAGGGGCGAAACTCCGCTCCTGAAGATGCTCGCTTCTGTAGAAATTTCTCCTCAAGACTCTCGCTCCTGAAGGCTTCGCTCTTGAAAATGATTGCTGCAAAGCGAGTGGAAGGTTGGGCTAACGACGCTCAAATCGCAGCATAACTCGAAAGAGTCACCAATATCCGTCAACGGCTGCGAAAGTCAACACTGGTCTAGTTCCATTAGGCGTGAACTAATTTTTAATTTATAAATACTACGTGATTAAGAGTATATTCCGGTATTCCGACGTGAGAATGAATAATAAACAAGTAAAAATTATGGTCAATCGCAATGTGAGGCAATGAGGGTGCCCATTTGCTTCGCTGTGAGGAAGGCGAACTGCTTTCAATATTATACGAATAAGAATCGGCAGGAAATCCACACCGCTGCTGGGACTCGTTCCAAAACATGAGTTCCCCCTCTTAAGATCTCGGTGATAGCAGGAACTAAAATACCCCGTTTCTGTTGATTTTTAACAGTACACACTTGAAGTTTGAATGTGAGAAGGCCAAGTTATTCCCTGTTGTGATCATACTAGCGCGACCGGAGAAACTGGACTATCTCAATTGATTACTGGAAATTAATTCGTTTATACATACCTCTTTCATAGAATGATCACATATTGAAACAATAATTTTGTGCTAGATCCTCTGTATGTTAATTCACGATCAAGAAAATTCCAAATACGCCCAAGTTAAAATGAGAACGTGGGAGGTAACATTGTATTCTATTTCGACCAGCTCCATTTCGCAGAACTTTAAATCCGTCTCTCACTGACCGAGTCACACTCATGATGATGGTCGAAAAGAGGCGCGGCCAATAAGGGGGCACGAATGAATGGGGATGCTGAGAAGGTCTCAATTAAAAATAACACATAAGTTATTCAGTTCATATTCTGGATACAATTTCCTGATTTCGACAATAAAATTTTATCTTCCCACGCTCTTCGTCTCGTGAATTGAACGAGGCATTACATGTCAGTGTTAATTGAGGCAATTGGAGAAACAAGTGGAAAAAAGAATTTTTCAATCTAGCATAAACGCATGAGGAACTGTGACAAGACAACGGAAACATACGGGAATGTGGTTGGAGATAAAATGCACGCATCTTTCTTCCTTATTTTTTGAGTTGTTGGCATTTGACGTCAAATGTGGTAATCACATAGAAATACCATAGCAGTCGGGGGTTTAAACACTGCTCCAAAAAGGTAATCGTTGAAAACGTATTTCCAGTACAATTGGCATATTTTTTTACTTAAGGTAGTCCGAGCGAGAGAGTTCCGTAGTTATAACAGAGACCATATTTGAACTAAACGTTTTAATTTAACCAGCTGTAGGACACACGAATTAAATATTGCATTATTAATGGTGCAATAATATTGTTTTATATAACAGAAATTGTAAGTAATTAAATGAAAATATCTAAATAAATCTTTAACTTGACTCATTTTTTTCGTGCGGTGCATTTGAAACTCCTTCAAAACGGAAGGTTTTTTGTTATACCGAAGAATATACTGCGGTGACAATATGATGAATTTTCAAATATAGTTGAGAAAACATACAAAATGCACGCTGTTAGTTCTTTTTTCGACATCTAAGTGTTAGAAATTGCCCATTTTGTAAATAATGTCTCTCTGGAGTGCATACACGTACCATTTCACCTTTAAAAGGGTTGGTATTTTTTGGCACATATCTCCGAAAGTAATGTGGTAAGGGGTAGAATTTTTTGTGTCATTGGATAGGTAAGATGTTTTTATTTTAAATGAGACCAAATCTAAGTAAAATGACTTTTCGCTCAAACTACCTTAATTTTGGTTTTCAATGGTTGGCATCCGTTATCGGGGAGAGAGATCAGGATTTGTGGAGGCAATCAGAAGATAAAGATGGAATCGAGTTTTTGTGTTGGCTCCCTCACTGTGTGGCACTGGAACCTCCAGAAAACGGACAGAAGTGGCAGGGTGAGAATGAGGGGATTGGGAAAGGGATGGGGAAGGTCAAACGCGGAAGGGGAGGGAGGGAGGGAGGGAGAAGGTGATGGAATGAAAATGACGTATAAAAGGGGAGGGAGGGAAGGTGCGCCAAAGATGGAAGGAATGAGGAAGAGTGCGGCCGTCGAGGTGTTCGCTGTTCTCAATTATTCACGCCGTGCGTCTCTCCGCACTTTAGCGAACCCACCCCTCCCTCTTATTTCCACGAACACTTTTCCCCAACCCCCATCCCCCTGAGTGAGGGCTTCCACATGGCCGTCGGTCGCCTTGGCAGCAGAAGCGGGGAAGAGTGGTCCATGCAGCCTCCCACCTCTCCAACCATCTCCACCCCTCGCGAATACCGCAGCGGGAGAGCGTCACGTGACGACCAATCACCTTCCACCCCACACCTCCGTGTGACGTAAACAGCCCCTCCCACTATTTCCTTCTCTCCCTTCCCTTCCCTCCCACTCGCGCCTCATCTTCCTCGCCTCCGCAGATTGTGGAGCCAATAATTTTCCTTCCTCCGTCTGATTAACTTCTTCCGCGAGTTGCGGATGAGACGGCGAAACGGAGCATTATTTCTCCCGCGTGGGGTTGAGGAGGACGGGTTCACCTCACCTTCCTTACTGCGATAGGAAAGTGAATCCACGTGAAGTCTGCACAGTCAGGGAATAGGGAACGAATCATACGATACACCCTCAGCTTCAAAATTACTATTCCAGCATAGTTCTGAGTATTGTTTTTAAGGAACAAGGAGATATCGACAACTACTCTCGGTGAGGATAACTTTTTTCAACATCTCCGTCCACCTCCTTGCAACGTCCATGCATCATGAATGTTGGAAACAGGAGAGGCATTTTTTTTATTACTGAGGGTCAAGTTCTATTTCAAGTGGCGTAAAAGATATGAATCAGTTGACGGTACAGAGGGTTGAACGGCGAGGAAATTATTTATTTTCCGTTTCAGCACGTGGCAGCGGGCCAACACGCCGGGTGGCAACGACAAAACTGAAGTACCCAATATAATAAAGTATATAAAACTACAAATGTATGAACAATTGATTAAAAAATAATGATATATTGGTAAAATGTTATGGGAGATGATAAAGTTTATTGATCTAACTTTCAAAATATAATTGAATAGGGACACATTTAGAGCAAACTTATCCATATAAGTGCGATTTCTTTCGCGGGTACGAAGCCACTTTTTCCGACCTGGAATGCTGGATAGTCGGTGTAATTTCAACCTGAATTATTAAAAATGCAGAACAATGACAATATCATCAATTATTATTGGAGAGGATAATTCTTCAGTAGATATGTATTCGTCACGGCGCACAGTGTGGCTTAATCCCAAAATGGTGGTCAAAAGTGAAAAGATGAAGTTGCTCCAATGTCTATGTTTAATAGCACATTGAGTAGACCAGCCTTCAGGCTTCAAGAAAATGAACTCGACAGATTGGTAAGTATGCTTTTGCTCCCACAATGATCCGTGAAAGCGATTGATAATTAGCACGAAAATGCCATCGGACGCACCGCAGTAGCGGAATGCCGAATTCAAATTCGTATTGCAACTAAGCTATTGTACAAAAATTAAATATGTGAAAAGGAATAATCTCATGGATGCCCGCATAATTTAAATTTTTACTCTAAAAAGGATTTATTTATCACTGAATTTGGCAAAATCTGAATGTTTCAGATAAAAATTTCTTTGATATTTTTGATGAAATATTTTACAAATAGGTTGAAAAGCAATAGAATCGCGCCAAAATTTATATCTCATGCTATAGTTGAAAATATAAGCTACCGAATGAAGAAATATCTTGCTGCTCAAGTGAGATTTGTTAACAAAACTTGATTTCGTGAAGCGCTATTCTCCTCAAGACGGAACGACATTTGGTTGACCACAATGGTTGATGAAGCAGAGGACGACACGAGCGAGCCGAATTAGCGATTTGATCACTTAGGATCGTTAATCGGGCGGTTAATTAATGCAGCAATTCAGAGCACACTGAGCATTTGAAAACATGGGAGAAATGGCGATTGGTCTGTAAGTCGGGAGAAATGGCGATTGGTGTGTAAGTCGGCAGAAACTTCAACTAAAGGTGTCTCAAAGGCGGGAAGTGAAATCTTACGGCAGGATCACATGTTTAAATCCAAGAGATTAAAATGAACAGTCAGTCATTTTTCCTCCAATTCTTATTTCAATGGGTAAAAAATTTCAAGTTATGCTGGTTTCTTTTTGTCCATCAAAACCTTTCCTCGCTCAGAATTTATGTCGGCACTCGATTGGTGGCCCAGCGGTTATTATATTCGGCAGTAGTTCTCCGGATCAAATCTAATTGTAAGAGAAAAAGTTTACCAACACCAATGATAAGCCATAAATTTTCAGACTAAATGTATCCTATGCACTGCCGTGCGAGGTTCTCATGATAGGAACACCAATCTAAACTTCTTTGGATTTGAAACTACGATTAACATTGTAAATACATCCCATTTCCAGCATTTATCATTCCGAAAAATGGCTTGCTGGAAATTCTCCATTCAACTCTTCAATCAGCCTCACCTTGGATTCTAACATAAGTTTCCACTTTGATGCCTTCTGTAAAAGTATTTTCACGCATTCCATTAATGCATACCTCGCGTGCCTCTTCTCATTCCGTTATTGATTTCAAAACGCCGCGCCGCTCTGTCGCAAAATTAGTTCAATAAATTTGTGTCTTTTGCTCAATGATTTCCGGCTCAACTCTGTAAACGAAAAATTAAACTTCGTTTAATACACTATATTCAAACCGGTAAAACCATTTCCGAAACATATATCAGTACATGACGACAACTCCGATGGGTTGAAAGTAGGGTTACAGTAGGGTATTATCATTTCGCCAGTTTTTTAGTTACACTGAAATAAAAACTGGTGAAACAAAGCGAAGTTATTTTCATTACTTCGTTTCACCTTTTCAAAATTTTCACAATGCATCGCATTTCTTCAACCCTTCGAAAGACTTCTTCCTCAGTGTTTCCATCGGTATATTCACTCTTCATCATTTTACCAAACGGCACATTTCTCCTCGCAAAATAAGTCGGTACATTGTGGACATTTCTCACTTCTTGCAGGTCTAGTTTTGTATTTATTGCACGATCGCTTGAACTTCTTCTCCAAGCCGCCTATCACATAAAGAACCCTTTCTAAGGGTCTCCAACGGAAGGGACAGTATACTTCGCCCTCTCTCTGGCCAAAAGTCCCCCTTCCCCTTCATTCCTCCCCTCCTTAGCCTACGACCCTTCCGCGTGGATCACCTTTCCGCTAGTCCACACCGATTTCATCAGCCGCGTTAACCGCCGATCGGCGCCCTATCCTCCACTATGTAGGTTGGTTTTACACTTCAGAAAAGGAAGCAGAGTGCAACATTTGAACAGCAGTATATTGTTTATGCAACTGCAGAAAATAATACATTGAATGTGACTTGTACACAACTTGACACACATTATAACAATAACATAGTAAAACAGATAAATAAAAGTTGTTATGAAAAAAATAAACACATCTATAAGGAATTGTTTACATGAATTTTTAATTAAATATTTTAAGTAAACTGACACACTATCCTTCTCGAGAGTCCAACGGAACGCCATAAATGGAGACACGAGAGGCCCTCGTTGACGAATAAAAAACTTTGTAATTTTCGACAATTAAAACAAAAGGACTAACCGGTTTCTATGCAGCAGTACCAACTTTGTTTTTTTCCATACTCAGATAATGACGGACTAACATCGTCACCGGCTATTCTTGTTAGATGAAGGTGCGGAAATTCATATAATATCAAACTGGGCTACGATCCCACCAAGGGCCTCCTCCCACCATTACCCTCATTCGAGATGTCCAGTGCACAGACGCCCTCCTCTTTCCCTCGCTACTCCCGCTCCGATTCTCACCTCCCTTGTTTTTATCTCTTATTCAGGGATATCACCAAAAAGAGAATTCGGGAGGGCCTCTTAACTTCTCCGCTTCAAAGCGACCGCCCAGCAGTAGGGTGCCGAAACCTCAACCGGAGCTGTTTGCGAAAGCATTCAGAGCCACCACATGGTAGAGACACATATCGGTCAACGGGAGTATTCCCCACTGGGAAGAGAGAGAATATGCGTCTCCATAGATGGATTTAGTCGGAATACGCCATCTTCATATTTCTTCGTCGATCTCACAATGTAATGACCGAGTCAAAGAGGGAGTGAATGCTCCGGAAGTCGGCGGCAATGTCACTCCGAACTTTAAGACTGAAAAATGTTATAATTTTGTAAAGGATTGATAATAAAAAAACTAACTGCGTTCAATAGTTGCAAGGACTGCGCAGTAATTTGGCCCCATTTACTCAGTAACAAAATACCGACAAAAAATGGGAAATAATTTATGCAATGAGAATAAAGTATCGTCAATAAAAACAATGAACACTGTAATAAGACACGGTAGAGAAGTAATTCACCTGAACTGAGAAAAGAATGCAGGTCCTTGGATTTTGCGCCAAGTGCTTTAGACGATTTATATGCCCAGGCATTCTCCCGAAAGTATGAACACAGTTTTTGTCATAAATACTGTCTTAAAACGCTTTGGCACGTCGGTGAGTCTTAATTTTATCAATGAGGACGTTCGGAGTCGAAGACTGGCAGAGTAATAATTAACAAGTAGTAATTGGCTTATGATTCCTTCGGTCAGCTGTTATCAAACATCAGTTTGCAATCGCATTAAAAGTCAATGGCGAAATACCTAAAGGACAACTACAAAAAGAAGGGACGTTGCTTTTTCCGAAGGGAGTCGGATAGGTATGCATAGAATAGTTCGGGGAATAGGCATTTAGTTGGAGGGAGCACAATGAGCAGATATTCGCGGAAAGGAGAGATTACGGAGGAAACGCCACGAGTAGGCAGAGTCCCGAACGATGAAGGCTAAAAGAAAGCACCAACGAGAATATGTGCATCGCCGAAGGGGCGATGACGGTATCATACCGGCGAGCGAAGGTTTCACATCACTGGTTATAGGTGAGTGCGCTATTGAAAGAAATTCGGCGGGCCAAATTAACATGCGAGGAGAGAGTGCTGGAGTGAAAGAAATAGACAAGAGAGGGAAAACACTTTGTTCGGCCCATTACGGGAAACCGCGGTGAGTTTTCTCAGAGGGAAAAAGAAATGAAGTGGACTAAAAGACACAGATGTAAGCTTGGCATGGACACAAATGTGGAGTTCGCAATCAAAGGTGATCACGCAGTGGAATCACACGATATCCAAACGCCGGATAATTTTTTAATCAACGTGATAGAAGAGCGAGAATATTTGCTGCCTTGGATTTTTATTTCTCAATTACATGGCACCGAAAAGCTACACCAATGCTGCTATACTGGGTCTCTAGCTTTCAATATAACATTAAATTGTCGCTGTTTCTCCATTACAAAATTGGGGCGCTGTGTCTATGGCACCCTCGATCTCGACTTTCCCTAAATATGAACCCAAGAGCTCAGTTGCGAGGATCCGTCGTCTCAGTGAGTGTCACCAAAGTGGATTCAAAGTGCCTCAAGGTGACTAATACAACCCGACGATCGAGTGGAAATGAATAACCGGAAACTGAAGGGATGCCTTTCCTGTAGTATTGGAATAGTGTCCGCGTGCGGATGAGGCAATATCCGACTGGCAAATCAATAATATCTAGGAAAGTTTGAGGAATGTTCCCCACAGCTTTTTTCACAAGTTATTTCGGGAGCTTTCCACTCAAAGTGTTGAAGTGAGCGCACATCGGAAATAATCAGTGCATTTAATAATGAACAAGAGCGACGTTCAATTGAATGATGCGTGCCGGCGTGATGTGTCACCACTTACATTTAGTGGGCGAATCAGAGAAACGGACGAATGTTTCGGTGAATATGTTGAATTAGTTTAAAATAAACATTTAAAAATATGTACGCTTTTTATCATACAGTCACTAAAAGCTTTATAATATGCATTTTGGACGCATTTACTGAAAACTACAACCTAAACAACAACTACTGATGCTATTGTCGACGATCTTTTGTTGACTGAAGTGCATCAACTTTTCTCCCCATTTTTTTTCAAAGTGTACTTTCCAGTTCACATGGACTATTTGAAGAGTGAAGGGCAAGGTTGAGTAACGAAGTGATTAGTATAATTATAGCGAATCGCAGGCAACCTTTATTATTTACGACCACAGCTGCGTTACAGAATAAAATCACCAGGTGGCAAAATGGCGAAACTATTCTCGTGAATAATCAAACTATGTGAAAAAACGTTGCGTAGAAATTTACACCAACCAATCTTCTTTCCAATTTGAAGAATATCCTCTAATATACGCCCTAAATCGTTTCCAAAAATAATACCGAGTCAAGGAGTGAAAGACTCACAGGGCAGTTAGCAAACACATCACACAACGGAAACTAAACTTTGCTTAGGCTTGGGAACGGAGAAGATACTCAAATATGGGAGGCATGAAAGAAGAAAGTGATCGAATAACGCATCCGCACAATACCGGCGCGGCCCGCCCGCCTTCCCGCCGCGGCCCGCCAGCCCCTCCTTTGGGCCGTTGCTTCCTCCAGTGAGAGAAAGAGAGATGAGGCCAAGAGACGGCGGCGCGGCGTGTAAGATGAAAGGGAGTCCAGAGAGTGAGGAAAATTGACGACGGCGAAGGGTATAAAAAAAAGGAAACAAGGGGATGGGGGAGTTGGAGATCACCTTTCGCTTGCGCACCGCCGCCATCGTTCCGAAACAGCAGACGGGCGAGTGAGCGAAGGATGAGTGGTCGATATATATTTCATGAGCGTGTATAGTGGCGTCATTGAGAAGGTGCGGGGAGGAGGGGTGGAAGGAATAAAGAGAAAGGTCCATGGATTATAGAGGAGGAGGTAGAAGTGCAAGAAAATTGGAGAGAACAGAAAGCGAAGTTTTGTTAAGGTGGAATATATGTTCCTGGAATCGTACCAGTGTGTCATGTTTTACATAGAAGTATTGGAACGCTATTATACCTAATAGAAATAATTAACAACTAAATAACTCCTCAAACAGCTATAATTTTTCAAAAATGTAATACCTTGCGAATTTAGCTGGCAAAAGAAAGTTACCTTTCTCGGAGGTCATCGAAAGAAATGAGCACATTTCAAATGCTTAAACGTCGCTTCGTCTTCTGAGACTTTACGTGAGAGATTGTGGTCAACATATAATGTCTACTCGTTAAAATAATCCAATATTAAAAAATTGCTATCCCAAATTATGTAATAAATCGTTTAAGTAATTAAAGTAATGCTTTGAATATCACTGTGGAAAATTAAAAAAAAGGAAATGAATTATGAAATGTTACAACGTTTTCTTTTTATTATAATTTTCTAGTTTCATTGTAAACCCGATTAAGAGAGTAGAGCAACAGTGGTGCGTCATTGCTATATACTAATTGAAGACTATATTATACTCCATAGGATATATGGAGGACAGCTTGCAGTTACTTCTGCTCGGCATTGAAGCATGAAAGGATCACCAAGGACAAATGCACAGTAGTGCTAATGGAAGATTCTTCTGAACAGGAGAAGATGGGTGAATAGTCTAATATATCTGGAGATGAAATGTGAATTTAAGGAGATTACGTGTACTTCCCCTGTATCAGATTTTATCACTGCATTAAAGCCTACGACAAACGGCACCATGTCAAACAAGAACCTAGGTGAAAGGCTGCGCCGAAGGGGCGATGACGGTACCGCACCGGTGAGCGGAGGTTTCACAACCGGTTTGAGCACATTGGGGAATTGAAATTAGTGTGTGAAGTGTTATTAGTGTGAAACTTGAAAATGAACAATCGTTATCAGAAAAAATCTAATTCTAAGAGTACCAGTACTATAGTCTAATTCTAAGAGTATAGAGCCAGTACAAAATGGGAGTAAAGAGTAAAACATTGATTGCCGTCAATTTACATATGATCGATGGTTTGCAAAGAAACTCACTTTGTAATATTCCGCAATGGCTTTTATAATTCCGACCTAAGTTTCGACTAAAGTTCTTGATAAGTCGATTTAACTTAACCTTGATACTGACTTAACTTGAGTCAAAACCTAGGTCGAAATAATAAAAACCTTTGTGGAATATTACATAATGAGTTTATTTACAAACCATCACAATGTCGTTCAACCAAGTGAAGCCTCAGAATTTATTATATACACATGATCATTTTTCATTAATTTTGTTTTAATTTTCCCAATTAGTTTTTTTTAGCTTTTTTTTGCTTTAACTTTTTTGTCTTTATCATTTTACTCATTTTTAGACTTTTCCCGTTTTTTTATCATTTAAGTATTTAACATCAACGCAACAGCGAATTGAATGAACATCAAATCGACAGATATTTCGCGACCTGGCCAATATACTGCCACGATAGAGGCTTTCGATGAGTTAGCTCGGTGCAGGTGGCTTTAAGGATTCAAAATCCATAGAGAGAGGGATGTTGAGTGGTGTGAGAGAGTGATGTGGGGTGCGTGTAAATGGGAGGGGGGTAAAGTAGAAAGGGTGAGGGGTGGAAAGGCAAACTCCTCTCGTCTTCGGCGCGAGCGGAAAGTGAAGTGAGGGATCGTACAGAGAGCAATGCGGCGCATTCATCAATTATGGATGTATGTCTATGTGTGTGAGCCATACGACGCTCCCCTCTCCCCCTCCCTCTTCCGATCTTTCTATCTATCTTCCCTCCGCGTGCGAGAGTGCGTTGCGCCGTTTGTCCGTCTGTTCTTCTGCTTGCGTTTGTGCGTGACGTTCAATCATCTCCTTCCCCCTCTACTCCCTCTCTACTCCACCTACTTCCCCCTCTTTGGCACAAACGAACCGTCATACCAAATTGATATGTTTTCTAAAAGAATTTCCATTCATACTATGGTTACTAGAACAGAACCGAGTGACCTTCCGACCCACCGAACTACTACATTTCATAAGTCGTTTGTCGTGGCCGACTCACAACTTTGGAATTCCATTCCAATTGATGTATTTTTTATTTTTTTTTTATTTTTTTTGTCTCCTCATGGTCTGCTTATGTTTTTTACCTTGTATCATATATCTATATATTGATTGTATCTATACCATTCTCTGAGTTCAGCTGCATAACATGTGCAGTTATTGTTTTTCAATTAGAGTATCTGTCTTTGTCATTTTCTCTATACACTATGTTATTAAGCTCTATTTATGTTTTGATTTGAACTAAATAATATGTTTTTTGGTTTATCAACTCGCTGCTATATTATTATATTATTTTATTGTATTCTTGCTCTAAGGGACCTGTCCCAAAGTAAAAGAAATGATAATTCTCTTCTATTCTATTACTCATTCCCCCGCCCGATCCGTCCGTCTTCATCCTTGCGTGCTCGCAGACCTGCCTTCAGCTGTTTTCCCTTCTCCTCATTCTCCTACCCCCATTCCACGGGCGAGTGAGAAAGAGCGGATATTTGGGATGGTCAACCGGTGTCACTCTCCCTCCCTCCACCCCCTCTCCTCCGATTCCTCCCCCTTCCACCACCTCCTCCCCTCCCTTCCCTTCCTTCTTCCGAAGACACTTCCGGCGTTTGTCGTTCGAGATTGACGAGGCGCATTACATAAAACAGGGTGGCGATCGTCAGGTAAAATCTGGAATAGTCAGGGAATTTTGAATTTCTGGAAAAAACTGGAATAGGAATCCTCGTTATTTGTCTACCATTACGTTTATCGGCCAGTCATTCCCGCCCTTTATACCAACAACTTAAACTAGATTCCGTCGCTGACGTGGAATGGAATAAGCATCAATTCGTGGAAAATTCAGTTGTGAATCTTAGTGATTTAGTTGTGATTGAGACGTAAAATGTATCCCTTTTGTTTATTCTTATGGCGATATTTGCCTAGTTTTGTTAAAAATCAAGATCACAATGTATAACGCTCATCACAAGGAATCCGAGGCTGTGTTGCTCGGAAAATTTTACCTCGCGTTTTTTTTTCAATTCCGAAACTCAGGTCGAGAAGTAGCTGGAGCACACTAGCTAATGGCAAATACATGCTTACAATTCTGAAAATACGAGACGATGATTAGAAAATTTAAAGCTGCCGTAGAAAATTTAATTCAGAAGGAAAAAATATTCCAATAATAGGTGACCTTTTGGCGATCGGCCAGGGAAATCAGTAAATCCATCAGGGAAAAGTCAGGGAAAGGTCAGGGAATTTGAAAATTGGATATCAGTAGCCACCCTGTAAAAGGATATTCCCATTACTATTAAGGCTTTTGATGTGAGCGCACATTGGGACACAATCATCACCCTGAAGAGCTCACACGAACCGCGTTGAATGGAAGGAAGGATGAGGAGCGCTGGCGGAATGTTTCGTGATCAACATTTTGTGGGTGGACAACGGTCGAATGCTTTGTGTGATACTGTCTAACTAGTCCTGAACAAGAATTTTAAAAATTGTTGTTAGCTTTTCCCCTGAGTAACTTAATTTCTCAAAACATGCATGTTTGACGCCTTTGCTAAAAATCAACTAACTTGAAAACAATCACGGAAATCAAAATCGATGTTCTTGAGTGTTTAGCGGGGATCAACTCTGCTCCTGATCTATTTTCAAGAGTATCGCATTCCTGGTGCGCATATTGTGCTTGGTGAATGGAAGAAACGTGTCCCACCTTATATAATTCTACCAAGTCCTGCAGTGCGTTTTATTGGCAATTGTAATGTAATAGTGCTCTGAGCATTCAAGTTGTATATTTTTTTATGGTAAGATGAATTAAAAAGGGTAATTTTTAGTTTTGTTGAGCAACGTGAAGAAAACATAATTACATAGTTAAATGTGCTCCGAATACTAAACTTAATGTGTTAAGCACCAGAAATCACTCCTATCACTAAAATCTATTTTTGAAAACTAGAACTGCCGAAAGAAATTTCGTTAATAGCAAATTTTATGATTTTTCAATGTTTTCAGCGGAGTTAATTTCTCTTCCTGCTGTCCAAGCCCAAAAGTTAGTACCCAAATGAAATTTATTTAATGCTATCAGAGCCAATGCTTTATGCATGAAATATCACTAAACGTGAATCATATCCGAGAAACAAGTTACAAGGACGATGGTCTTAAAACAAGAAATTTTGTGATTCCGGCGCATTGAGCTTTCGAACACGAGACAATACGACAGAAATACATTAGTGAGTTTTCAGTAATATATAAACAATTATATAATACAAGTAATAAAAAGGTGTTTCTTGAATTATATTGAATATCATGAAATTATTACCCTCTTTTGAAAGTAAATTCATCGCTCAGTCTCACGATTATTTAGGGTACCTCCGCAGATGCGCCAAACGCAGATTGCGGTAGTAGATGACGCATGCGCCGAGGAGACGAACAGTGTTAACGGCTTTTCTTAAGGATGATAGCTATGGGGAATTTTATGAACTTTTGCACCGATTGGATAATCAACTAATTCATTAACACATAATTGCACCGAGACAAAATATCTAGCTCATAACGACCGTATACCGACGGAAATCAATATTATAAGTAGGGCAGACCAATCACATTTTCCACGATATTTCGACACAAATAAACTGCAAGCTACATAAAATATCTGTTATGGAAGTAAAAATGGAAAACAACGTACAAATTTTTAAGTTTTCTCTCCACGGAGTACTTATCCACTTCCTTAAGCCTTAAAAGAATAAACTATATTGCTTCCAGAGTGTTCATTTGCCTCAAAGGTGTCAGAATGTATATATTTTTTAACACTGCGCCACTCTGGCGCGACCGTGGTGTGCACTATAATTATGTACTTGATCGCGCCACAGCGCAATGAAATGAGCGTCGTACCACTGGAACCTTTCGTGTCAAAGAAACAACGCACAAAGTACTGTTTCGATTCCGCCAAAAATGGACCCATTCGATCAATCTAATTCACAATCGATCCCAAAAAAGAGAGATTTTCAAATCTATCACGGTAAACATAACTTCTTTTAATCAAAGAATCAGTAAAGAAAGAAAATTTGAGCTTTGAAAGAGCAATATATTGTGCATGCGCACTGTTTCAAGTAGTAAAGAGATGATAATAATAATGATCATGACGATGAAGAGAGGAGCAGAATGTTTTCAGCGAACCGCACCACGCAACCGCATCCGCTGCGGCCTGGGGATGCGGAGGAAAGGAATGGAAGGGTTGTGTGAGTATACGGTTTAGAATGTTTATAATAAAATATTTAAATCAGCAGCTCAGACATAGGAGCTCAACATATCAGATTTTCACAGCACTGACGATAAACGAAAGAGAGGCAGAAACGTTTCAAAAACCTCAAATTGAAGACGGCTGGGCGCAGAAAAAAGAAACCGATTCCTTGGAATTTTTTTCTTTATTTTTGCGCTTCGTTTCTCTCTCCTACTCTTTCACTTTCTGCTAGAGCGATCTCATTGGTCCGTGAAGTTGGGGCGACCCGAGGAGAGTTTGCATACGAGACGAATGAACGATGTAGAGGGGGGGGTGGAAACGAACGGTTCGAGATGGAGAGGGTTGACGGGAGAGGGCCTTTCACTCTTTCAAGTAGTAAAGAGATAATAAAAATAATACGAGGGCCGTTTTATAAGTAAGTACAGTTTTGAAATTTGGCCACTGCAGTGCTGCGGTCAGCATTTGGCCCATAAGTGCCGAGTACCCATATCTGATAGGAAGCCACAGACGCCAGTACGGAAACATTCGATTTGCGTATTTACGTTTGTTTGCGAGTATTTGAATTGCCTCCGTTGCTTGAGAAACCCGCCGACAGTGAAATACGCGCGGTGATTCGTTTTCTTAGTGCTTAAGGCCTAGAAGCGGCTGAAATTCATCGTCAAATCAGTGAAGTTAATGATAGAATATTTACGAGCGATGGAAAGGTATGGAAATGGGTTGGAGCTTTTAGATAATCCAAAACAAAAGGCGCGGCATGCTGAGTGAGTGAATCGTTTTTCTCCATGACAGTGCCCGTCCACACACGGGAAATCAAACTCAAGATCTCATCGGATCGTTTGGCTGGGAACAACTTGATCACCCTCCGTACTGTCCCGATCTAGCGCCCAATGACTACACCCTGTGTTTGCAATTGAAAAAGTATCTGGGTGGTCAGCGCCACGACGACGATGATGTCAAAACGACCGTGTTACAGTGGTTGTCAAATCAGGCGGCAGAATTATATGAGGATGGGATTCAATAGCGGGCTCTACGATGCAATAGGTGCCATTATATTAGGGAAAATGACGTAGAAAAGTAGATTAAGGTGCAGGTTTTCACGTAAAAATAAAATTGTTAAGAAAGTGTACTTGTTTCATTTTTATTTCAAAACGGTACTTACTTAAAAAATAACACGCCTCGTAATAATGACAATGGCGAAGAAGAGAAGAGCAGAATGTTTTCAGCGAACCGCATGACTCGCCCATCCGATGCGGCCAGGGGATGTGGAGGGAAGGAATGGAAGGGTTGTTGAGTGAGGTGCACGTCTCTTTCCACCCTCCATAGTTTTTCGCCGTCATGCGATGCGGAATAGGGGGCAGAGAGGGGTTGAAGAGGGGGCGTGCAACTGAGCGAGAGGTGACACGAGACACACGAGGAAAAACGGAGAGAGATATATACGGCTCGCGCGGGCCAAGTCAAACGAGGAAATTCGACGAGCGCAGAAAAAACGCGAAGAGAAAGAATAACACGCCACTCAGTAAAACACAAACTCTCGCCCCAAGAATCTCCTCCGCATTAAACGCGGAAAATAGGGGAGGGAGGAAAAAAAATGTCTACCGCGGGGAATTTTTTTCACATACGCTTCCCTCGGCGCTTTCCTTTCCCATCAACCCTTTCCCCGATTCCGAATATTCCGAACATTTCTCGGCGGTAGGGAGACGAGACGGGTCTCGCTCACTTTTTTCTACCATTTTGGACGAAAGGGGAAGGGTTAGAGGGGTGAGGAGAGTCGAGCTGATGGGGAGAAGGAAGGAGGATTCGCTCTTTACATGAATTGGGAGCACTTGATTCGTTGGGACAAGACTAGATGTTGGTGAGCACTCGTTGATGAGATGTAAAAGATGAAGTAAGAGGGAGAGAATAGATATAATCCTATTATTAGGCCACATGTACACTGAAGTTCTCTGCGTGCTGACTCTCTCATACCTCTTCACGGAAGAGAAAATCCCACCACGGTGTGATGACTACGACTCCGTAATCAGTGTGAGACATTTCCTGATAGTGTGTGACCTGTATCGGGCATTGCACAATAGAATGGACCTTGAAGGAGAATTAGATGACATTTTTTGTGACGACCCTGAGCGTCTTAGCCGGGTAACAACGTTCTTGAAAGTTACTGGTCTTTTTAACGATACCTAAACCAATTTTATGCATCGATTATTTTGTTTCTGCCAAGCATATGTATATTCCTACGTTCTTCTGACGTGATCCACACAAAGATTTTAGCGAAAGATGTTATACGGTGCGAAATGACCTCAGATGTCGACGCACCCCAAAAAAAAACTACTGAAGTTCTCCCGTAGGAAGATATTACTAACGGGAGAAAATACGGCCATAAAATGTTCAAATATTGAAGGATCTGGCGAAACACGCTGAATTTGCCAACAGAAAAATTCGACCAGGATCGGGAATCAAACTACGGACTTTAAATTTGCGGGACCAATGCTCAGACCACTACGCCATTCAGGATTCCAAATTCTCCTGGCAATTTTGGCGGATACAAGGGAACAAGATGTTAGAAGGATCTGGTGTTTTCCAGCGAATTGTGTGAATAAATTCTTCACGTGTTTCCAACCAGGTCAGGAGTTCAGCTACCGACGTCTCGATGTCTTACCTGCCGTCGCTATCCAGGTGAACGATACGTGGAATGCGAGTTTTATAAATAATATCCTAATCGGTTGGAGTGGAACGTGGCACTCAACGGATCGGCAGCATGGAAAAAGGGAAAAAAACAGTTCAGAAAGGATTAGAAACTTTCAAAACCTGGTGCTAGAGGAAGAGGCGAAAGATAAAAATAGATGGAAAAAATAAGAAGAAATGAAGTTCACAGAAGAGTAGAGGAGGAAAGGACAATATGGAACAATACAGAGAAGAAGAACCAAATGGATTGGACAAACCCTGAGACACAATGGGCTTGTAAAGAACATGATTGAAGGTATAATAGCGAGAAAAATCTCCAGAGAAAGAGCCAGAAATTAATTCATACATCAAATAAAGAGATGAGAGTACAAGAAAAGTTTGCTGGAAGTAAGGAAAATATCATTTGATAGGGAAGAATGGAGGATTGCAGTCCACCAATCTGAGGATTGATCTCGGTCAGGATGTCACATATTGGCATTGGACAAAGAGACCTTCCCGCCAGACACTGCATTTTCCCGCATAGTTTTCATTTTGATTATTGACATGCTTCCGGGCATGACTCAGTCCATATACTGAGCCTCAGTTTCTTCGAGGCGGATCTCAATTCGCCTTTCCTAGTCAATCCGTTTCAATATCCGTTGGCTCAACCAATCTTTTTGGCGTCATCAAAGGCGATCATTTGTTCACTGACTAGAAAGACTTTGCATTGTAACAGCGGATTTTTTGGGAACGCTTAACCTGATGCACCGCCTGTGTCTTCACATTCTCCTGTAAGTGGTGAGTTCTATGATCTACATCACTCCGCATTCTCACAGTCCACCACGATACCCAGGCTTCATATTTTTTTAAAATGAAAATTTTGGAGGATACATGGAGACAAAATGTTAAACCATTGCGGCCCATCAGGGATGGCAACGCAAAGAGGGAAGATTACTCCTAGGACGTCAAACATCGACCGAACAGTTTGCACTCATTATTAGAACTTCGCGCAGCGTAAGCTACGTCTCAAGATATTCAAATCTGCCGAATACATGGCGTTAAAATACAAAGTGAGTCGCTGAGCGTGAGGTAAATCTTCCACGCAATGTAGCCTAATACTAGGAAATTAATCTGTAAAAATAAAAATTAAAGGTCCGAAGTTCGATTCCCAGTCCGAGCCGATAATTTCTCGCGGCTATATCTACGCTCTGCCACATAGCTGTTTGAGACGGCGAAACTGAACAGACTTAAGGGTCCATCGCAGCAAGATGTACTTGTGGAAGGACACCGATGAATGCAGGGTAACTCTACCAAGTAATTTAGCCTAATACTACAATATGGATATCCAAAAATAAGAGGTAAGAAGAAGACACTGCAAGTATGTGCTGATATTGAATCAGTCGGGAGCAGAAGCCTTGGAGTGCGAAGCGGAGACTTTGCAAATGTATGTTACGGAGTGCTTCAATTATCATTTTTTTACTTCATCAATGGAATGTGAGACCCCACAGTAAGATTCATTACCCTTGAAACCATCGCCGAAATGATATTTGCTATTAGTTGGTTGAGGCGACGAAGGACTTTCAATTCTCCCGGGAGTCATATGAGAGGAATTCAGTTTACGGATCCAATAGATTTTTTCACTGTTAAAACTTAAAGCAGTAATAGTTATAGGATATGAGAATCGGCTGCCGTGGATATAGGCCATATGAAGTAACAAAGCGCGAAGGTTAACACATTCCTTGGGAGGATTAAATGGGGCAAATGGAAATCACACATCCATTTGAACTACGCAAGAGATTGATCACATAATTAGCCAACTCTTTGCTGGACCCATTGACATGGAGTGAAAATTACATAAACGATGCAATATTTAATGTAACTAAATGATGTAATGAATAATGGTGCAATTTATGATGTAATAATTTATAAATGGCATTGATTTTTGAAAATAGAGTGGTTTGAAGATGCAAAGGAAGAGGAATTTTTAGTAAAATTTTTACCGTTTCAAAGAATGCCGATGAAGGGCACTGTCAAGAAGGTGGTGTTCCTGCATTTCTATTTTCAGTGAAATGCTTCTATGAAAAAATACATTCACTTCAGCATTGCTGGCTTGAGATCATCCATATATTAGTTTCTGGAACACTTCTGGGCGTCGTAACGGACAGGAATGAGGAAACACGCATTTATCACCTTTTTCGTTTTCACTAGCATCGTCAGACTCAGCCAAAGAATCATTATATGTTGAAAGGAATAAAGTTTACATTTGAAAGCACATTTGACACTTTTCACGCCTTAGATATTTGTCGCCGGACGGGCAGCTGAGAAAAAAAGCCATCGCATTATGCAGTGACAAAAATTCTTCTCGCTCCGGTAAATTAGGATAAAATATTAAAATTTTCGGCCATGAGCAGTGCCTCTTCTTTTTTCTTCGCGATAAATTCTCTTTCCTCTTTCTTTTACGAAACTCAATGCATGGAAAACTACCCTATTTCACCCGTTCATTGTTAAACCCAATTATCATCTCATTGACATAGGTACGTCGGAAATATTCACTATTCATTGAGACGTTTTCCCGCACTTTTTCGCAATGTATTATATTCTTCCTTGCTAGAATATTGACATAAATTTTGAAAAAATTGAAACCTTAAAATTTATCTTCTAAAAATGAAATGTAGATTCAATTCATACAGAATGGATATTTGTTTTGGTCAACATTACGTAGAGCAAATAGTTTTGATCTGTTACGTATCACCTTCGGTGTTATTTAACTACAATAAGGCCTCTCTCGTTACATCTTATGATTACTAACTTAAGAAATGGTTATCTGAAATTAAAGCTCGGGTTCAATAAATAACAAAAGAAATTGGGATGAAAGATTGCGTGACGGCGCCAATGACACTGATTCGTCTTACAAATGTCAATGTGAACAAGTTAACCTACACATAATTTACTCTTTAACAAGAATTCACTGCCTAAGAACCAGGTGTGCAAAACGAAACTAAACCGATGGTTTTGGAATGGTTGAGAGTGATTGAACAAAGATACTCAAACGATATCGTACTGTCTACCAAATTTATCTCAAACTCTTACAACACGTGCTTAAACTGTCTAGCAGTCATCATCAGGTAAGACTGGGAGCGATTGGTTGATTTCCGATAATTTAAGTTCACGAAACCGAACCAACAGAGAAACCGAAGTCTTGGAAAGACAATGATTCTGGAACAAAAGTGTAACAAACTTTTTCTTTATGGAACAGGAACAGTTCCTATTTGGGTTGGGTCTCGGATTAGCTCTCACTATCCCCCTATGGTTCCGAATTTCATTTCTAGGAAGGTCTTTAAAAGTTCGAAGTGATATTTTCACTCATATCCTGTATCCACGAATTCCACTTCGGTTCAAGATGAATGAGAGGAATGTCGCTGCAGGACGGTGGGTTCGGGGTTCAGAGTGCGGGTGCGAGGTGAACCTGGGCTGCCGGACTTGTGTTTGCGGTGTGGGTGCGGAACCACGGGTGCATGACATGGGCATGGAAACCTTAGCGCGATACTCAGATGTGTAGGATACAAAGGGTACGAAAGGGTGTTTGACCCTAAATGGAATCCGATCCGAAAATATAACATAAATCTCGAGTGAGGTCATCAATTTTTAATTTCCTGCTAGGCTTACGAATATGTTTCCATAGTTTATCACTTTAGCAGAAAATCATTGCGATTGGTCTTGAATATGATTGTATAACAAAATTGGGAGACTTGCCCGGAACTACAATCCATGATAAAAATAAACGGGTAAATATTTGTACAATTTGCTTATCCCATTCACCTACAGGAGGTACAGAAAATTCTAACCAAGAGTAACACCAAAATTACACGTGAGATTCCACTAATATCACTAATTGTGCTAGTTAATTCAACAGATCCAGGTTTAATGCAGTGAAAATACGCCATAATGAAAAAAACGGAATCGCACTTCTCCACAGATTTTAATTTACAGAGCACAACGCGAAAATCAGAGACATCAGATATGTATATCAGAAGGAGAAGTCAGTTGAGGCAACAGGAACTTTGAGATGGGGAAGAGTGAATATGGAGGGTGGACACAAAAAAATCAAAGATAGGGAAATGTTGGAGAGAACCAGAGAGACGGAATAGACCAAAGTTCTACATCTACACAATATCCCGCGAGCCGCCGCATGGGCGTGTGGCAGGGGGTGTTAGGCCACAGCCGTGTAAGGGTGCAAGTTTTTTTCTGGAGATGAAATTGCGACATGAATTATAGGACTGTATTTAGTGAGCTTAATTTTTATTTTGATCACTTATTGTTCGCAGAAAGAACGAGTTGTTGTACCTATCTGTTCGGCAGTGTAAGATGAGGGGCTGTGGGAAAGAAAGAAAGAAATGGGGTGACAGTTAAACCCAATTATCATCAATCTTGACATTTGAAGGTACAAAGGAGGTACAGAAAATTTCCGGTCCGTCGCTGCAAGAGATCCTAATTGTAAGAACAGAGACCCGATTGAAACTACAAACCGATCCGAAAATCTTTGATCCAAGAAGAGATCCAGCTTTGGTGAGTCCAAGTTGGGGAGGTGTGGAGAATGGAGGCAGAGGAGGAACGGAGTCAGGCGCGGTTCTTAGCCGGAGATAGGCAGTCCACTACAATGCCCTCTACACTACATCACCTCCACTACACTAGTCCACTACAAAAGGGGAAGTGTCCACTACAAAAGGGGAAGGGAGGATGAACTTAGGTAGATTCATTTCTTCGGTATACCTAATATATATTTTCTCAAACTAGCTCCAGGTGATCTAGCACAAGGCGAATGGATTGGATATTTGGGGTGGGGACCGACGGCTAAGGTCATTTGCGCCATGGGGGATAGATAAGGGAGGAAGGGTGGATAGAAACCCGGCGTCGGCATTAGCCTGCTCTTAACGAAAGGTGCCAAGTGGACCACGGTCTAACGTCTCATCCGACAGTCGGAGTACTTGTACTTGAAGTGCCCTCCACAAGACACTCAAGTGGAGATCGGGTTCCCTCTGGAAAATATCGGCTTCTGCAGGGATTTGAACCCTGGTCGCCTGTGTGGTAGGCGAGTACTCTAGCCACCACACCAACCAGATCCCCTCACAAGGCGAATTTTTGAAATTCATCAGTACGCAAGAAGGTAATTTATAGAAGGAGGACTACTTAACTCCATTCACTCGAATTACGCGGTCCATAGATGCTGTGTCCTCTGCGCACAAACCTCTCTCCGACCTCTCATTTGGTTCGTCCTCCATCTTGAGCTCTCTTCCCCTCGCTTCTCCCCTTGAGCCCACCCTTGAGCAAATATTGTCTCTCATCTCTTCTACATATCTTTCTTTCCTTTCCTCCTCCACATCTCCCATCCCATCCATTCCGTCGTATTTTTTCTGCCCCCTTCCCCTTCAATCATCCCCGCACTCACCTCCAAGAGAAACAAATGCCGTTCCTCTCCCGTGTCCTCCCTCCCCCACCTCACCCTCCCCCCTTCCTCCGTCGCACAAATTACGTTTGGCAACGCGGCATCAATTGAAATTATCAACATTAACATATTTTAACATTTTTACACATTTTTCATCGATTAATAAGTTTAACATAGATTAATAAATTTTTCCTTGGCTTTAATTTTTTGATTCTGTGCAGATTTTAGGACTGGATAATATTTAAATATTTTCGTTCATTAACAACAAAATATGCGTCATAAAATTCACCGGCCATTTTGTATCTTTATTAACTCTCGCAACCTTTGGTGAAAGGTCAATGCTGTAGATTTCGCAGTTTTTCCTAGGCTGAGTTACTAAGTTCATGAAGTTGATAAAACTGCTAAGTTTAGGCAGTGCGTTCTCGATTATTGCAGTAACGTATCTCCATATTTGGCTATATTATATAATAGATATATTGATGAAATTAAAATAAAATTATCTTAAAAGTGATGTATAAGATATTGCTCCAGCAATTACACGCGCCAAGATGTAAATTCTCAAAGAACAGCGGCACATCATTTTAACGCCGGCCCTCGTGGCAAACGAGTGCGTAGTCCAATCTTTGAAGTTAAATATCTCCGTTGTTTATGAACTGCCCACGACAAAATTAGCTTCCGAGGTAAGGCAGAAGACTAACGTGTTAAACTAGTGAAAATTTCAAATTTAAAAATGGCTGTATTTTTGTTATCAAAAGTAAAACATTTAAAATTTAAACAATTTCAATAAATTGAGTATATTTACAAAACAGATAACACGCCATTGCTGTACATTCTTTTGAAAACCAAAAAGACATCAATTTTTCATATTCATCAGCTATTTTCGTTTAGGAGATATAGAATAAAGAAAAAAGGTCTAAGCGCAAAATGTTCGAAATTTTGATCGTCTCTACATCTGCCAAAAAGTTTTTTTTTTCAAAAAACGCTTCTACCTTTTTTCATATTATGCCAGATGAAACCCACAAAAATATTTTGTTTCGAATCGGAGACCCCAAGGGTCAACTCACTGCTGATCTGACGTGGAATGACCCAAATGTAATCGCGCAATAGTTTGCAAGATGTAAACCTTCAAATTTTGTTTCCAATGACTACCTATATAATCAGCGAAAGAAATATTTTTGAACCAAAATGGAGTTTTAATTAAGTATGCACTTGGGTTGACTCACGCATTACCGGGGAATCTCACCATGAAGATGATGTAAGGTTACGTATTTTCAAATAGGAAATGTAAAATGAAGCGATAATAGCGATCGAAGATTAAGTAGTTTTCCCTCAGTCGGTAGAATGACGACCGGGCCAAACATGTGCATGGAATCCCTCTCAAGATGGGAGTATCAGAAACCATAACCGCGTCGAAGTTCGTTAAAAACCTCGGAATATCACCTGGAAAGGAAACTTTTGACGCTTTATAGACTGAGCTCACAGACAGATGTTTAATTTCCTTTACCAACTGTTTTATTCATAAACAATTCAAGTTCCATAGTAACTTTATAGTATTCCATATTTCAGAGAATTTAATAGTAACGTTTACAATACCACAGACTAAAAGACACACGACCCGAGTTCCAACGCTTAACCTGATGATCTGAAGATGACGCTGAGGCGTTGAAACCCGGGTCGTGTGTTTTTAAGTCTGTGGTATTGTAAATGTTACTATTAAATTCCTTGTTTTCTTCATGAATTCAAAATACCTGAACACAGCAATCAGCTGAACATTATCGACGGTTGTAGAGACATTTTCAAATCTGAAGTTTCAATTCACCGCAAGCGAGCGAAGATGGGAGATCAACATTTTTCTAATAACTACTGATCAATTACTTTCCAAGTCACTATTTTTTGAAGTGAGCACCACCTACAAAAGAAGCAAAAAACCTGGAGATTTTTACTAGCTTCACATGAAAAACGTTATTGATTCGAAATAAAATTTCTTCAGTAACCTAAGGCAGAATCAAACCATAAAAATAATGGTGTAACTTGGAGCCACTCACCCGGACGGAAATCCGAGAAAACTTTATTCTACTGATTCGCCGGTAAAGCACGATATCAATCATCACTAGTTGTGACTTGTTTTACAGTAGGTCAATTGGTTCGTCAGCAATTTTAGCCAAAACTCGAGCGTTCATTACAAATATATCGTGGGGTTTACAAATACAGAACATATGTGGCGCAGCATTAAAGAGAATAGGTTTTGTTAAACGTATAATAGGAAGGTCCTCGGATAAAAAAGTCAAAGAGAGATACTACTTCGCTCTGATTAGGCCACACCTCGAATACGCCGCGAGCATTTGGGACCCTAAGTCATAAAGATTTAACCGAAAAAGTTAATAAAATACAAAAGAAAGCAGCGCACTTCGTTAAAAACTGCTACGAGTGTACATATAGTGTCTCGCAACTTTCAGTGGGATTAAGGTGGGAGGCCCTATTGACTCGGAGGCTACATGCTAGACTTAGTTTGCTTGATAAATTCAGAATTGATATTTTTCAGAGCGACACAGAATATTATCACGACGCCTCACTATATCTCCAGATCTCTAGATAGATCTCACAATAAGCAGCCACAGTAAAAATTGAGCTCCACTAAATACACTCCAATAATACATGTCACCATTTAATCTCCAAATAAACTTACACCTTTACACGGCTGGTGACATAACACCCCCTGCCACACGCCCAAACGGCGGCTCGCGGGGTATTATGTAGATGTAGATGTAGAAATGATTCCCATGGCGAGGGTAAGGGGAACGGACACGCATGTCGTGCGTATCCGTTGAGCGGTGGATTGACTCGGGAGACTCTTTGGCGGTCACTCACTCACTCACTCTCAGTGTCTCTTTATCTTTCTTTCATCCCACTCGCTTTTATCTTTCATTTCTCCTCCATTCCCTATCACTCTCCCCCTCCCTCTTCCACCATTCGCATCACTCTATCCGTTGACCGCAGAGGCGACCGAGGCGCGCGCCACCGAGGGAGAGAATGAGAAAGCACTCACTCGAAGAGAGAGAGAGAGAGAGAGAGGGAAACGAGAATATGCAATTCCTCCTTCTCCGAGCGTAACGCAAACACTCACTCACATCTCACTGCGTACGCACGCACCGTGGCGAGAGAATTGGAACACGAAGGCCACACCCACTGTCGAGGGGTCAAGGGGGGGGGGGGGAGTGGGCTCAGGGATCCGGCGCCCATACCACACTCTTTCCCTCGCCCCTTGGTACCCCCTGCCTTTTCCCTCCCTCTCTCGGCCGCCACAGACAAAGGACGCCTCTCTGTCCAACCGCACGCGATCCACTTATCTCGTTCGAAGGATGGACGGGGCTGAGTAAGGCGTCAATGGAACATTTATTTACTTACGAGCTACATTGCTAAGAGGCAACTGCCGGGTGGCAATGAAAATAAATGTAATCGAGCACAATAGCAATATAAATGAATTTACACACCTTGTTCGAGTCAACTCGCTAGGGGTTAAAAAACCTACCCCCCGTTCTAGAAGCTTCTCGCTTATCGCCTGGGAATGGGTGAGTAGTGGGAGAAATGGTGAAAGGAATAGGGAAAGGCTAGCGAAAACGCAGCTACTAGGAGGCCGACACCATTGAGCGGATTGTCGTAAATAGGACGACAATGGGCTCCCGCCTCCCCCTAGTCCTCATAGTTGTTGGGTTCTCCCAACAACGTTAGACGAGTCACCGCCAGTCTCGCTTACGCGAAGATTTCCCACACATCTGTTGAGAACCGGCGAAGCCCATTGCCCAAATTCTTGGAATAGGGTGTCCGCCGGTTCCCTTTCTGGGTAGACGTCGTGTGGTCTGTCTGAGTTCGTCGTCGGATCGGGGCCCTACCGGACCAATGATTGTCAATTCGGACCAATTGTGGTCAAAATGTGAGACCCCTCACCTCAGAACTCCCCGCCCACCCATGAACTGACACAATTGGAGAAATGATAATAAACTCCGTCCAATGTAGCATAGGAGTGGACGTTTAAAACGCATCACGAGAAGTTAACACTCCAGAGTGCGGGCCATTTTGTTTCATTGTCGCAAAAATTCTGACTTATTACGCTGATTCGTAGGAGTATTTGTAAATTATTCTTCGCGAACCAGGAGAATGCCAATCATAATGTCTTTTGGTTACAACTACACCATAGTCGAATGAATCTCGAATATGGATTCAATTATTTTCATATTACGCCTATATGACGTATGCAACCTATTGGTTAAATCAAAATGACGTAGTATTACGCTACTAGAAGTTCTCGGGAGATACGCAGAAACGTAATATTACGTCGTTGGCAATCAAAGTGTTAATCAAAATTTAATTATGAGAGTTAGGGCAGTGCGAGCGAGATAGTTCCCTAATCATAAAAGAGACCATATTCGATATATAAGTTTCAATTTCACCAACTGTGAGGCACACGAATTTAATATTGCATTATTAATGGTACAATAAAATAGTTTTACATGACAGAACTTGTAAGTAATCAAGTGAAAATATCTAAATAAGTCTATAATTTGACTCATTTTTTCACACGGTACGTTTGAAACTTTATCAAAACGGAAGGTTTATTGTGACCCCGAAGAATTTACTCAGGTGACGGTATGATTAATTTTCAAAAATAGCTGAGAAAACACACGAACTAAACACCATTGATTTATTAACAAGACCTGTGTAGGAAATGCCTAATTTCTAATATAAGGTCTCTCTGGAGTGCATACACGTACCGTTTCCCATATAAAAGTGCGGGTATTTTTTGGCAAATATCTCCGAAGTTAATGTGGTAAGGGATTGAATTTTTTATGTCAATGGAAATCTGAGATATTTTTCTTTAAAATTAGACCAAATTCATTGATTTCTAGGTAAAATGATATTTCGCTCGACCTTAATTCACAAACATTGCAATTATGTTCCATTATTTTTATTCGCACAGCCACCCGGAAGTTGCCTACTTGCAATACTTCCTGAAAGTTAATAGATCATCGCTCGGCCGTAACCCAACCCTCGGCGCCTGACTCTTTCTACAAAACATCGCCGCGAAATAATAGGGGAGGGAAGAAGGGGGGAGGAATGTAAAACCTGGAAAGGGGAAGGTGGGAGATAGGGCTTGGAGGGGAGGGAAAGTGGTCCAGGGAAAGATGGAGAGAGGGGGGGAGTGGGAGGAGTGTGTGAAATATTCACGTGGTCATTAAATGGGTCAGGACCACCCATCCCTCAATCTCTCTCCTCCCCGATGCCCCCCTGCTTCTTCTCATTGCGCTACTCGGCCCCACTCTGCCCCCTTCCTTGCCCCTCCACCTTGCCTTTTGCTCCTTGAGCAACCCCCATCCCCCTGTTCCCCCCTCTCATTCTCAGCTGCACCCCCCCACCCTCAATCACTAAACTCACCCTCGCACAAACAAGACAAGAACAACGCGAGAAGCGCAATAAATGCGAAGCTTCAGTAGCCCTCTCAACTCAACTCCCCCGCCAAACTAAATCCACTGGCGAGAGACTAGTGGAACGTGGAGAGAGTGGATCGTGGATTCTTTCCTCTCCGTGTTCAATTCATTTCGTTAAGGTAGTCCGAGCGAGATAGTTCCCTAGTCATAATAGAGGCCATATTCAAATTATACGTTATAACTTCACCATATGTAGGACACATCAATTAAATAATTCATTAATAATGGCGCAATATACAGTTTTTACGACAGGAATTGTATATAATTAAATGAAAATATCTAAATGTGTCTTTAACTTGACTCATTTTGTTTTTTAATTACACCAGCTGTAGTAAACATCAATTAAATATTGCATTATTAATGGTGCAATCATATAGTTTTATATGACAGAAATTGTAAGTAATTAAATGAAAATATCTAAATAAGTCTTTAACTTGACTCATTTTTTTCGCGCGGTACGTTTGAAACTACTTCAAAACGGAAGGTTTTTTGGGATACCCAAGAACCTGCTGCGGTGACAATATGAATAATTTTCAAAAATAGTTGAGAAAACATTCCAACTGCAGGCTGTTAGTTTTTTTTACGACATCTAAGTGTTAGAACTTTCTCATTTTTAAAATTATGTCTCTCTGGAGTGCATACACGTACCGTTTCCCATATGAAAGGGCTGGTATTTTATGACGAACATCTCCAAAGGTAACGTGGTAAGGAGTTGAATTTTTGGTGTCATTAGAAGGGTGAGATATTTTTCTTTAAAATGAGACCGAATTCATTAATTTCTAAATAACATGATATTTCGCTCAAACTGCCTCAACATCATGGGAGCGGAACGCTTGAATGTCGAAAGCAACTACCATTCCTCATTCCTTTTTCATTAATTATCCAATACATTCCACCTCTCATGAATGAACTAAGACCCCACAACAAATGATCTTACGAGGGTTTGCAAGCTATCATCACTGTGTTGGTCGTACTTATCTGCGTCTCACTGAAGAATATTTACCCTCTCAGTTGTTAATAAATAATATAGTGTGCGGTAGTCTTTTATTATCGTTTATTTAATTTGACGAATTTCATTGTATGTACGCCATTGCGAGACGATGCTAGCATTGGCTCTTATTACTAAATCATTCATATTCACCGCTGCAACTTGCCTGAATACGTCCATTTCACCTCCCGGATTTTGAGATCGTCCCGCAAAATAATCTGCGCACCCAATGAATAAACCACGGCTCCAATCTGGCAATGATTTATGTCCGAATGTATAAAATGATTTCATCGGGTTACGCATGAATTAGCTATAATCAGATACAAGTAGTAAGTAGAACATTATGATCAGCTGATGACGATGCTTACATTAAAGACAACATGAAAATATAACGAGATGATTTGTGAACCGTTAACTCAGTGGTTCCAAGAGCGATTACTACAACGTCCCCTTGGAACCCACTTAATTCTTTCGTCCAGTTTCGTCCACAATTCCCCACCCCTCTCCCACGTTATACCGCCCAGCTCGCCAAACTGACGCAGAGGAGAGACAGATATTGTGTGGAGACCGGATGAAATGACGTGGCACGTCGTTCAAAGGTCCATCTGCGCTCCAGAAGGAGTCCCTTCTTGGGGGATATACGATATGGTCTCGGAATATCAGAACCTGGGCAGTGATGATATTCTGACGTAACTGCATCGAAAATTTCAAGTTGGGCCGTTCAAAAGCTGAGATTTGATGAAGGCTGTGACGCCACAACCAAAGATTTTCCCAGCTTTGACTGAGTAAAGTCCTTACTGGATGATACCCCTGATCGTCGCCATTTGGTGAATAAACGCGATCCATGATGGCCCTTCGATAGTTCCTCTAAGATTAAACTCTCCACTCTCAGTGAGATGGTAACGACTGAGATCTATCCACGAATAGGTAAAGAGGATGAATTAGTCCACAGGGAAGAATCAGAAAAAGAAGAATAAGCAAAGCTACGATTTTTACCACGTGTTTGCATTGGATTTCAGTGGCAGAGCTCTTGCCTCCGAATAATTTCTCCCTCTTCCCGTTCCAATCTCTCCTCAAGACACGCGATAGCTCTTCCTGGTCAATCTCTTCTTTTTACAATTCCCCCATATTCACCGTATTCACTTTTTCCCATTAAAAATTATTTTCATGGTCGCGTAATTTCGATATCCGTATCTATCTCCCACAAGCACCGAATTCAAAGCAAATTAAAAAGACGCGAATTCAGCGAAAATGTATATACTAGTTTGTGGCGACAGTCTGCTGCTAGCTGGTTGGAGCGCCACGAGAGAGGATCGACCTGAGGAAGCTGGCAGAGATCACCAAGGAACGACGTAAATAAACAAGACACACGACGCGATTGTTAATGAACTTAGGACGCGCCATTTCTTACCTCCGGAATAAATCGTTTTCATCGAACTTCGTTTTCTTGAACTTCGAACATCGAACTTGGATCATTCATTTTTCCACTTCACGGGAACTTCCCATTCAATCATGGCCGAAAACTGTTGTCAAAAATGCCCCAAACTACGTCTCCATTACATCTGTAAACCTCTTCTACAACTACAATGCTTTTAAGGATTCTCGATAGGTCACTCTAAAAAACAGGGGTACAGCATTAGCAACTAACATAGCCGTTTCTTTCTCAATCTCAGATAACGGCAGTCAATTTCCAATTATTCCACGGTTTACAAACCTCCCAAATTCGCCCCACAAATCACTATTTTCACATCCGCGAAGAATAGCAGAGAGGGTTCACGAGCACGCCTAATGAAGACGCCACGCGTCGGCGAGGAGATTCCGCGAATGAAGCAACGTTAAGCAAAAATCTGAACTTTCAGTCGTGAATGAATGCCTTTAAACCTTGTAATGCCGAAAACCGCACAATCCTTTTGCCACAATCAAGAGAGCCAAACAGACGACTTAATCGTAATGTGACTATATTTGAACGAAAAAAATACTGCGAAAAAAAGAAAAATACAATCAATAATTTTTGCGTTGACTAATATTATACTCCACGCGGAGGCGTATAATATTAGTTAACCCTTATCCGAAACGTGGAAACTTAATAAGAGAGAGGAGAAAAAATTGATTGCATTTGAAAACAAGATGTTAAGAAAGATCTACGGGCCTACAAATGAACAAGGAAGGTGGAGAAGAAAGTACAATAAGGAAATGAGGGACCTTTACAAGAATGCAGACATCATAAGTGAGATCAAATGCAGAAGAATGAGATGGGCAGGACATCTGCAAAGAAAAGAGGATGGATGCGTGATCATGGAGGTTACGAGAGGAAACCCAGAAGGCAGACGACCCCGAGGAAGACCGCGACAGAGATGGTGGAACCAAGTAAAGTTAGATTTGGAGAGGGACGGAGCTGCATAGGAGGATGCAATGGACCGAAAGAGATGGAGGGGATATATTGGTGCGGCTAAATATCAACTTGGATACAAATGGCTCTGGGAGTAAGAGTAAGTAATATTATACTCTGAAACCGCAACAAGATAATGAACTACCATTTCTGAAGTCCGCATTCGTTCGAGTCAGAATATGACAAAAAAAGATGTTGACCTCGGGAAATGCGAGGAAGGAACTTTACCAATGGGGATGAGTAGAACTCCGTAATTTTTACGAAGTCCACCCAACCCACCCTCTTTCTTTCCCTCTCGTTGTTTTCCTCTTTTTTGCATTCCAGTCCTATCGCATTTCCACCCTCCTCCCCCCAAATCCGAGGGGGTGGCGCTGTTTATTCGGGGGTGGTAGGTAGGGCGCGTTTAAGCCCCCTCTTCTTCCGGAAAGCGTCGGGGGGTGGCAGCACGGACTCCTGATCATCCCCAACACACTCACATACACTCACCCCGTCTCATTTAAAAAGAAAAATTATTTTTTTTACCGGGACCGGTTTTTTCCCGTCACAAATTTTTCTTCCGCGCTCGCTGTTTTTCCTTTTCAGTGTGCGCCGCCACTGTCGCCGCACTGCTGCTGCCCTCTGTCGCTCGGAAATTGATACGACAACGACGACGGAGTGTTTTTTAAAAACCAGTTGTGTGCCACTGCGCAGCGTCCACTCCCTTCCCTACCACACACTCTCATACTTTGCCATCCTCACTGCATCTATTTTTCAGTCGCTTCCCTTACTTCCCATTAACTCGAGAGAGGAATCGGAGGCCTTCGTACTCCACTCCTCCTCCCCACCATCGCCTTGCTTCGTTCGTCTTGCCCCGTTCTCTTGGCTGTTTGGCGCCTCACGAATCACATGGATTGTGGACAGACAGATACTTTTTAAAATATTCCTTCGACTATTTTATTTACTTGCTAGTTATTATCATCATATTGCCCCATTTTTCTATAATTTTGAAATCGGTTTAAACTGTATTTATAATGTTTTATAGCATTACGGGTTGTTACGTGTATTAAGTATAATATTAACCAGTTTTGACGTCTCGAGGTTGAGTGAGGTTAGTATTCTTTTGTCTAGCCCTGATGATGGTGTACATTATACGCCTAAACGTAGGCAAGGAGATATAGGTTAATTTCCACATGACCTAACCTCGAGACGTCAAAACTGGTTTTATCTAGGAAGTCGATATAAAAATGCTATAATATTAACGTAATATGTTGAAATATAACTTATTTAGATGGAGCTGGTCATGATATTTTTCTCTTCCTTTTTATGAGGTGATCGCTCGCAAGGGATAGTTTTATGTTTTATACCATGGCTAAACTAAATATGGATGTTGTTTTTGTTCTCAGAGGACATGGGACCCAGATTAATCAATTCATTTCATTTTCTTCTCTTTCTCTCTCTCCGTCCCCTCTCCTCTCCTTCCCCCTCTTCCGAAGTCCTTCGCCCTCCTCTGCATTAACCTTTTTTTTCAACGGCGACAGAAAAGTCGTCCCCGCCCCGGGAGTACGGCCTCCTCCCATCTCCTCCTCTCGTCGCAAATCGCAAAAAATAAAAAAGACTGAAATCGTGAATGCGCAACAACCCGGTTGATCATCACGTATTCCCTCTGTTCCACGCCGCTTGCCTCCATGGGACACTCCTCCCTCCCTCCCTTCCTTATACCTTATTAATTTCCCGTCCGCTTCTCAGAGAGGGCGCTTCAAGCGCGATCCTCCACGAGAGAGTGGCAGGGAGATCGGCCGGAGCGAGCTTCCTCTCTCTTTTTACAGCGGATCGAAAATCATATTTCTCTCTCTCTCTCTCCGCCTTTAGACATTCATCCACCTCGTGCGTCGCCATCGACGAACGCACAAAGGCGCACACACGGAATGACGTCACCCACATGCTCTACGGACGCACCAAGGACACGAAAAGGGTTCCGGGTGCTCACACGCCCGCGGTCCCCGCGTCTCTGCCCGAAGGCACGTTGAAATAACAACGCTGGGGAAATCCAAAGAGGAAACCATATATAGAGTCCCATGAGCGAAAGAGTGGCGAGGCCAAAAAAGTTCGGATTTCGGAGATTCTCCGACACAAGAAATCCTCCACGCCCATCAACAATACTTTCCCGACACTAATCTCTCCTTAAGGTTCTCCGAGCGAGATAGTTCCCTAGTCATAATAGAGACCATATTTGAATCATACGTTTTAATTTCACCAGCTATAGGACACATCAATTAAATATTGCATTATTGATGGTGCAATAATAAGGTTTTATATGACAGAAATTGTAAGTAATTAAATGGAAATATCCAAACAAGTCTTTATCTTGAGTCGTTTTCTTCGCACGGTGCGTTTGAAACTCATTCAAAACGGAAGGTTTTTTTGGTGATACCCAAGAACCTATTGCAGTGACAACATGATTAATTTTCAAATATAGTTAAGAAAACATACAAACTACAAACTGTTAGTTATGTTACGACATCTAAGTGCTATAATTCCCTCATTTTGTAAATAATGTCTCTCTGGAGTGCATACAGGTGCCATTTCCCAAGTAAAAGGGCTGTTGTATTTTTTGGCAAATAACTCCGAAAGTAGAAAGGGGTAGAAGTTTTGGTGTCATTGGAGATATTTTTCTTTAAAATGAGACCAAATTCATTGATTTCTAAGCAAAATGATATTTCGCTCAAACTACCTTAACCTCATCCCTTGTTCTCTGAACGTAAAGCTAGTGGTTGAGTGACGAATGTCGCATAACAGGGCTTGCTTACACCTTGTATAAAGCACTACTACCGCCAATACAAAGGCCGGTCACTGCAGCAGGAAATGTAAATCCTATGTAAATAGCGTTGAAACGGAAATCCACAAGATCGTGTATCGTTCAGAGATCCAAGTAAGCGATTTGGAAGGCATTTCCCAAAGTTGCATTTAAATTTGTCGTTATGCCTTCATCATTCAACTGGGAATAACTATTTTTACCAATGTCTCCGAGAAGTAAACTCTAAGTGCCATCAACAAATCCTACGAAAGAAGTTTAGTGGGTAATGTATTCATGGTAACCGCGCCCCTTTCCACAATTTGGCTATCCTAAGCATTGCATCAATCTCTACTTTTTTTGTTAAATTACTTCGTTCAAAAGCGACAATATTGGGTTTTTCCTTTTCAATAGCGGCTTAGTAAGCACAACCACGTCACTCGTGCCACAATGAGGACTTGAGACGGGAAAACCCAGTCCTTAGTTGGAGTTCACCGTGAGTGGCTTGGCGGTGCAACCATACTGTGAACAAACAGGGGGCGAGGGACAGAGGGACGCGTGGGACGGTAGTTGAGGCAAGCACCATTCACGGCGTTACAATCGCGTGATATCAGCCAATCACCGGTTGCTGGTAGCAAATTTGAAATTTTCAATTGCTCCTTGGTAAACGTGCCTTCCGTCGTAGCGTGTAGTGAGTGCTGTGCAATGATCCCGAATGTTAAAAATGCCCGACGAAGTTGCGTTGACTGAGAGGGAATCGATTCCGGTGAGTCCATTTCTTGCCTGTAATCATAATTTGTGTTCTCGTTATACGTCATCAGTGAATAAAAATTTGTTATATTGATTTCAAATCGCCGCTAATCATCTGTGCGTATAACGTATTTCGTGCAAACTGTAGGGTTTCGTGGTATTTACGAGCAGTCGATATTGTGAATACGTAGATAAAGTGTTAGATTTTTATAACTTTGAGATGTATTTAATTATCCATCGATAATATATTGATTAAAGAATAAAAGAGTTATACTTCGAAATTGTAATATTTACCTTTCCTTAACAATATTCGCGAGATGCCTGCTATTAAAATGGCTAGTAATGGCTTATAAAGTATCTATTATTTATATTAATTTATGCCATTGTCGTAGCAATGTATGAGTCAATGTAAGTGGATTAAGAGGTGATATTAATTGTATGATGGTCGGTGATAATGCTTTGACGAGGATGAAACCCTGCCATGAATCATAATTCTTACTGTTATCGATTCGTCCCTTCATGTCGATGCCATGGATTTGGATTTGGATTTGATACTCTTTTAAAACTGTTGGCATATTTCAATCTGACAAGTGGCTAAAATAAATATTGTAAGAGTTATTGTTTATCTTATATTTACCTCGATTCACAACTATCACCGCAGAAATTGATAACTGCTTCAATTAACGTCATGTATTATACAAATCAGGTACCGTAAATGATGAAATAAGAAGTTATAGTCGAATAAAGTATATCTTAAAAATTGCATTAAAAGGAGCTTTCTGCTAATCAGGAAATCAAACGGCAAAACTGATGTGCTGATATTGTCACGCTGTGGAGTGCAGGAGTGCTGGCCACAACTACATTCCCCGTGTCCCGCTGTCCATCCGTTCCCCCCCTTCGCCCTCAGTCGGCTCACTCTGGTGTAACTAGCCTACACATCTAACGGGAAATTTGGGTTCGGATTCCGGGCAATTTAAAGTAATATTTTAGTGGCGAATTTCATCCCTTGGTTGCATATTATAATTGATTGATGCAAATAATACTGAAACAACTTTTTTTAATGACTTTGTAACAAATATAGCGTACTGCCTGTGGATAAATTATTTCAGTGAATTATAATAATGGATAATTATTTCTCCGACAATTATAATGTTATTTTTACTAAAGCAACCACTACGAAAATCAGAAACTGCCTCATGTATAAAACCTGTCAATATAACAACTTGCATGGTAGACGAAATTTGAGATACACTGTACCCAATGTATTTAACAAGCTGCCTGAATCATTACAAAACCTAAGAAATATAAGTGGATTGAAAAGGAATCTAAGAGTCAAAATTTTACAAGGAATTAATGAATAATTAATAAAAGGTATACCGTTTCTAAATGAGCAATTTTTATATAACTGTTGTATGAGGATTCTTTGTCTATTTTGGCATCCTCTGACAAGCCCTTGGCTTAGAGGTGACTATATGTAATAGTTTTGTAGTCTGATCCTTGTGCTGTGTGAAAAAATGTGATTTTGCTAAATAAATAATGATTGTGATGATCATAGATGTAGCCCATAACAATTTTATGTACGATATATTTTTAATTTTTAAATGTATAAAATATGAAGTGTATTTAAAAATGTAACGCGGCATCTGCTGACAAGCCATTGAATGATGGCTTAGCAGGACCAGAAATGACATTTTAATTTTTTTTATATGATTATAAGTATGATGATAAATAATTATTATTGTGAAACCGATTAAGGTTATTGCATGTGAAATATCATGCTTACATTTATCAGAAAAATTTGTAATACTGTAATTTTTAATGTATGCAATATTAAAATTAGTATGCGGGGAGACCAAATAGAATCCTAATGTAGAGAAAAAAAGACAAAGAGATAATGTGTAAATTTAAAATGCTATGCTACAAAAATATTCTTAAAAGGGTTAATGTGGATATGTTATTGCAAATGTAATTGTAAATTCCTTTCACTACTGGTGTATTTTTATTGTAATAGAGAGCCTAAGCTGCATGAACAGAATGTTTAAAAAAAATATTGTGAGATTAAATATGAAATATATCCCGCCGACAGACATACCCTGACGGAACTATAATGTATTGTGATGTAAAATTGTTAAATAAATAAATAAATTTAAATATCTCTACGCCCTTCGTTTCTCATTTAGAAAAGTATTACTAGAAATATATTTAGGCACGATGGTTCACGACGATGATTGATGACTCTCGCTGGTGATGTCCAGCCGCCCGAAAGCCAACTCAGCGCAAGAAATCCTCGCAAATTATTCACCTTTCTGCATTTTCTGGGTCGAAATTCAAAAGTTTTCTGCGTCTATGCTTGGAAATGAAACGATGAGTCTTCGGTTTTCCATCTTCATCTCGCTTCGCTCAGATTTGGTGCAGTCCAAATCACGTTTTCCTCTCCACGGTGAGAAAAACAAAAGAAGACGACGTGGTTGGAGGGCGCAGTTTCGCGCACTGACAATCCCCCCGCCGAACACGCGGGAGACCGCGAAGAATAATTCATGGCCTTCGGTGCCGAGTCACTTATTATTTTTATTCTTGCTAACGCTGCTTTCGAAGAGGGTTCCGTTCACTATTTCTTGCATACGTGGCGTACCCTTAAAAATCCTGGGAGGAGGATGAAGAGACGAAAAAAGTCCTCATCCAGCGGCGGCATTTGCAAACGACAGTGGGACAGATAGGATGAGCATTAATAACATGAGTCGGGTGGACTAATATTTTTTTCGTGACAGGAAAACAATTGCACACTTTTCAGGCGTTTGGTCCATTCTCATCCACGTAAAAGCACTTTAAAGCCAGAGGTAAAGAAAAGGAGGAAATGGTTAATTAGATTTTGAAATGAAATCAACTTTCAAGCTATGAAGTTTGAATGAAATGCTAAAGTTTTGTTCTTCTGTTTCCGCACAGCGAGTTCAAACTTGTGAGAGGGGATCAGCTAAGAGCGATGGAAATAAAATTAACGGCAAAAAAATGAATAAGCGAAATAAACTTATGAAAGAATTTCGCATCCTCTCTAAATTAATGAATCTCATCAAGATGACACGAGACAATACTAAAAGCAAAGTTAAAATTAACGGAGAACTATCATCTCAGTTTCAAGTCAAAAGAGGAGTCAAACAGGGAGATGCATTGTCATCGATGTTATTAATATTGGCTTTGGAGAAAGCAATGAGACAGCTCCCAATAAATCCAGGAGGTACAATAATGAACCGACAAACCCAATGCATTGCTTATGCCGATGACTTGGCCATAGTCTCAAGAAACAAACATTCACTAGAAGGGACATTTATCTCCATTGAAATCGCATCCGAAAGTCTGGGATTAAAAATTAATGAAGATAAAAGGAAATAAATTCAAATGAAAAGAAACCAGGACAAAACTAGAGAATCTACAATAAAACTTAAGAGCAAATATTTTCAAAGAGTGGAATGCTTCAGATATCTAGGATCCTTACTAACAGCAAAAAATCAGATTTCCCACGGACGGATTTCCCCAATCCAAGACAGGTTACACATGGGTAATGATTGCTATTATGCACTGCAGCCTATTTTTAGGTCAAGAAATGTTTCAAGAAGCACAAAATAGTCATATATAAGACAGTGCTAAGACCTGTTGTCCTTTATGTCTCCGAAACAAGGACACTAACCGTAACACAAGAAGAAATAAACAGAGATGAGAAAGAAAGATTCTCAGAAGAATAAACGGTGCCATATTAGATGCAGGAATATGGAGAATAAGGACAAATGCTGAAGTCTATGAAGTGAATGGAGAACCAAAAATCATACCGATTATGAAGCAAGGAAGACTTCGCTGGGCTGGACGCATGAATGAAAGCAGGGCAGTCAAAAAGGTTTTCATTGGCACTCTAGGAGGGATGAGAAGCAGAGGAAGACCACGATAGCGGTGGCTTGATGATGTAGAAGCCGACTTGAGAGGATTGGGGGTCAGGAGATGGAGGCGAATTGCGGAAGATAGAGAAGAATGGAAGCAGATCGTTCTGGAGGCCAGAGCACTACTGCAATGGGCTGTATTGGCCAAGGATGATGATGATAAAAATAAACTAAGTTCGTATTCACTTTGGCTCTTCTGCTGTCCTATATTTTGATACAGTCTTTCATCCATGAATACACAGAGAAGTAGGTCTCATTATCAACTTCCCATGTTGTAAACGCTTGTTTTCCACCCTCAAAAGGGAGGTGTAGGGAAAAACGTTCCCACATGAATGTAAAAACCACGCAATAATTATTATCCAGAACAAAAAAATGACTCATTGTACCCGGAGAGGTAATTTATCTCTGGTGATAGCCTTGAGAACCCACTCATATGGCGGCCACATTTATGATATTATTACACAAGATCTCATCTCCATTACCATGAAAAGTATTGTATGTTGGAGGACATTAAGAAGAGCTCATAAAGGCTACTCTTCGTAGCAAGGATGTGGTTTATTTGAGAAAAGCCGTTGAATATATACTACGTCTTATCCATATTTCTGTACCTTATGATAATGTAGTGCACTGAAACATAGGTCGCGATACATCCATTGTTCCGGTGGAAAATTGGAATTCAAATAAAATCTGTTCCTAGAGACAACTCTTATTAATATAAGTAAAAAGATGCAACTCGTATTGATACTTTCTTTTAAAGTCTTTATCCATACCAATTAATTTAAAAACGTTCAATTGCATTCAACTGCTGAGAGAATTAAGAGCGGCATGCCCACTATCTTGATTACATATATGAGAGTGCTGAAAGGTAAACAGAAAATGCATCTCTTATTTGGTACATCCAACGTTTTTAAGTAAGAAAACCGTATAATGGATGTAAGTCATTCGCTATAAATAAGACAGGAGGAAAAAATGCAATTTTGACGAAACGAAAAAACGCTCAGAAAAATAAGGAACAGTAGCTCCTTTAAATTAGATTTTCATCCAACCTACATAAGGTTTGTCATGAAACCGCATTTACAGGGGCTCGTGGTTAACTGGAATTCCTCGTCAATCCAACCATATGCACTCCTTAGGATTAGGTTTAGGCAATGATGGGTTAATGAACTTACGTAGACAATTAAATGGAATCATTAGAATCAATTTTATTGTTCTATCCCAAGATATTATGGCCCAATGTTTTTTGACACTAATTAAGTGCTAAATGTTTTATATAAAGTCGTTGAATCCGTTCAAAATAAGCATTTGGGAAAATAAGCTTTTTTACCTCTCAGCAACCAAATACTTAACAATATGCATGTTTGAAGCCTTAACTGAATATCAACTGACTTCACGACAGTCACGGACGTTCCTTTATTTTATCAACGTTCCTATATTTTTAGTGCAAATCAGCATTTCTCCCGATAGGTTTTGCATTTTGCTGAGCGATTATTGCTCAGCGTCTGTTTGACGAATGAAAGGCAAGTATCATGTTGGGTAGCGAGGTGTTAATGCATTTATTTAGACAATGGAAAGCTCTCAATTTCATTCGCAACTGAGGTTATTAAAGTTAAATTACTCGACTAATCGTTAATGATATCCCATAAGGTCGGCCCCGGTGGCGGCGGGGTAAAGTCCTCGCCTGCTAACCCGAGGGTCGCGGGTTCGAGTCCCGCCTGGGTAGAATATGCCTAGGACATGGGTGTCTGTGTATGTAAACTGGGTTGGGGGAAGAGGGGACGGTTCTGTCCCATCTAACCCAGGATAAATAAAAATATGAGGAAATAAGGTCAAACTATAGTTCTGTCAAAACGAAGTTTTCTGACGTGCAGAAACAAAGCCAGCCATCCAGGGCCCCAAGATGCAAAGCAAGATCAATCGTACTTCTTCTTCCCCATACACTCACACACGCTATTTAGTTCGCTCTGCATTCACTCTTTTACTTGTGTTCACTCCGAATTATTTCAAATGATTATAAATTATTATAAAGTTGCGCTGTAATTCTTTAGAGTAATTACAAGCTTCGATGAGCTTCCCTCATGAAAAATTTACTTTTTATATGTTTATGACGGTTGAGCTTCAAGAATTTGGATTGAATAAATATTTGGAATATAAATTTATACATAAAATTAGAAGATATTCAGTAAATTTCTGCATCAAGCAGACGGGAGTTCTCCCATTTCTATAGCTTATGGATATTGTGTACATGTTCTCTCATCATCGACTCGTTCTGAGAACTCTATAAAACAGTGAGCGTCCCAAGTTAACACTAGAACGCCCGGACTAGTCGACATCATTCAACGCCCAAAGCGGGTCATTTCGACACACAATAATAAATGAATTAATTCCTTACTTTACGCTTTTAAGTTTACATTTTACCGGCTTTTTCTACAAATCACCACTCTCTTTCTTTATACACGTAGATTTTTTTCACCATATAAAATTCATAATTTTGTCAATATCGATGATTTATGGATGTATAAACTTTCGGCATTTGTATCAGTTGGTCTATGTTTTCAATTTTATTTGACTTTTCTTAGCCTAAAATGACATAGCTCAACAAACTGCAAAGAGCTTTCGCATAGTTGGGCATTTGTCTTTCATTTTTCAAATTTCGATCGTAATTAACAAAATAAAATTGTTTTTTGTGGGCCAAAGTTGGAATTTACTGGAAACTTAAAACCAACTTGCATATTTTGTTATTATCGTAATGAAACACATTTATAAATATGATATTTTATATGAAAATACATTGCATTGTTAATAGTTTATAATAATTCCTATATTTTACTTTTTTGGTGATGATACAACATGCAAATGCATCTCTGGGTCAAAATGATCCGCATGGGCGTTTAAGGTAAATTCTAAAATATCTAATTCATGGCTATTCCCAGGAAGATGAAACATTTTGGACGAAAACGTGTGTTAAAATAAATAAAAGTCACGGGAGGAAATCCTGCTCTCAATGAAAATGAAATTGAAAAATGAACTTAAAATCACGTTTGGGTCAAAATGATCCGCCTGGACGTTCTAGCATTAATGAGAACGACAGAGGGAAACGTTCAGACAACTGGCGTCACTGGATGAATGCACAGCCGCTCAAAACAAATGCAAGAAAGGCTAGAGAATTTGAAGAAAAGACAAGGGAAAATGAGGTACGGTGAAGAGATTTTGAGCGTCCATCTTCAGCGCAATGATGAAGATTAAGAGTAGGAGGAGCAGTAGCGGTAGTAGTAGAAGCGGCGCAGGAGAGGAGGTAATGAGTGAATGCACATATGAATGAATAACTGTTTACCATTCTCTGGGTTTCGCCTTTGAGTTCGCTGGAGAGGGAATGGCGTCATCAACGTATGACCTGAAAACCGATGTGCCCACCGTACTGATTCCAACTGTTCTACCCTCGCTTGCCCTTTGGATATCACCGGGCGATCGGGTTGATGTGGTGGCTAGAGTACTGGCTAACCACACGGGTGGCCAGGGTTCAAATCTCTGCAGAGGAGGATGTTTTTCAGAGTAAACCCGATCCCTACTTGCGTGTCTTGTGGACGGCACGTACAGTACTCCGTCTGTCAGATGAGACGTTAAACTGTGGTTCCCTTGGCGCCTTTCGTTAAGAGCAGGCTTATGCCAACGCCGGGTTTCTATCCACCATTTTTCCCTATCCCCTTTGGCGAAAATGACCTTAACCGTCGGACGCCTCCCCAAAATCCAATCCAATCTTGGATATCACCGATGATTGCATACAATAGCGTATTTCAAGCGGGGAATTCTAGATAATTAGCCCTGGAAACGATGCTTGTTATCTGTAGATATTAATTTTACTTGAATTTACAATGGTTAGTCACCGGGAATATGGATATTATTAATATAAATAAAAAACAATATCTATAAAGAATACTTACTCAAGGAGTAAATAGAGACTGATTTAACGTACTGTATCGATGGAAAACACCGTAAAATTGCCAAATTACTATACTAAGTCATAAGCCGTGCGATAAATTGGGGAGAATGAAAATGTTGGATCGGTCACGTCACAGCTTTTAGAATTTGCCACCATTGGAAGCGCCATATCAATCAACGTAAATGGGTTATCCCCGAAGGACAACACAGAAATCAATTACATAGTTCTTCTTCCGAATATATATAATGGAAATGAAATAGCTGGCAAACAATTTATACTAAAACGGAGAATTTGATTAATAATGAGCGAAAGAGAAATAATTCTATTTCATGAACAAGTATGTAAATATTAAAAGATACCGTAAATAAGATGAAAATTTAAGAGGACGAAAAAAGCAAAATAAATAAGTTGAGAGTATGTTAGTTGCAGTCAACGTGATTGAATAACCTCAATAAGTCACATGTTCTCATTATATAGAGGTTACGGACATATGGGCTCATTATAGAACAAGAAATAATTTCTCCTGAAAAATGGCCGAGGGGCAGAATATTTTATTGACGATAGCAACGAATTCCAAGGGTTGGATGCATGAATATATATTATGGATTGCTATCTCGTCCCCAAAAACTGTTGTCTAGAATTCCGTAAACAAACGACTTTTTGGAAAGTGGTGCCGCCTAGTGATGAAAGATGGAAGTTCAAATGGAAATACAGTCGATAGTTTGTAAACAAACACGTTGTACTGGTTTGACCATAGATATACATGGGTTTTACTTACAATTAACCATAATGCAGTGGATAAAAAATGTAATACTACACGCGGGACGTAATTATACACTCTTTTAATGTCGTCTGGTCTACAGATATATTTAATTCCTCTCCAAATTGAATCACATGCAAATGCACAATTAACTTCTAAGCACTTCGTGAATATCGCTATACGGAAATTTAATAATAATGCGAGGTGAATTCATGAGTATTCCCAATGGCCATCATTGCAGTGTAGGCAAAAAGGAATTCACATACCACCGCCTTGAACAGATTCTTATTTATCAAGTCTCTTATTTTGGATCCTCGTAGACGCATACCCTGTTTTTCAGCCTTGTACGAAGCAAGTTCTGCTAAAACAAGGCATTCTAAATTCTTTATTTAAGCCGAACGGGCTTAATGCGTTCAAATTAGAAACAAAGTTTGTCAAACATCGTCGTCGGCACACGATGGACGTTTCATAAACCTCTTACACATTTTATGTAATGGATATTTCCTCTCTAGCATTTAAAAGGAAAATTTTAGATCACAAAAACAGCAAGACATTATTCGAAGCATCAAATAATTCATATCTCCTAGATCGTTATTGAATATTCACCACACGCTACCAACAATTAACTACGTCTATTTACAACAACAACTGAAAAGACTCCAATCGAAGTGGCGCCAAGGACTGGGTGAACTAAAAGTGGAAATTTAGGCAAACATTCCAAACATCTAAATCCATAATATATGTTCATGGTTGGATGTAAAAAATAAGGAAGGATTTGTGGGAAGTGTCTGTCCGAAGGCGCATAAGGTCAAATACGAGAGGGTGTAAAACAGACTGATCTGGATTTGAACGTGGAATATAAGTTAGTTGAGTTTTTATTGCATAACACGGTAAAAAAAACGGGAGGAGAGAGGGTGGCAGGCAGGGGGGTGAGGGGAGGGGGAGAGGGAGCGGTGACGACGAGATTGGGGGTTGAATTGGAAGGAGGGTGAATGGGGGGGGGGGGGGAAGGAAAGGGGAGAGCGACGGGAAAGTCGATTCATCCCTTTTTTATTTTTATTTCAATTTTTTTAAATCTCTTCTCCCGGGAAGACGAAATGAGATTGATTGTTCGGATACAATAGAGACACCTGCCGGAGGGTGGATGAAACAGGTAAAGGGGGTCTGGAGCGTGGGAACGAACGAGGGTGGTTTCGGAGAAAGGGGGAGTTGGAGTTGGAGGCGGGGGGATGGATGGGGGTGGAAGGAAAGGTGAGGGTGGGTAAGTGGTAGGAAAGGGTGTTCCGCGGTGGCAGAGTGTGCGGGCGCGCCTCCGTCTTCGTTTGTTCTCCCGTCGTCCGGGCGTCGCGTTTGTTTCTTTTTAAAGAGGGCTCTGCAGGAGAAGGGATTTGGACGTTGCGGTGGTGGAGGAGAATGTGGGATGGGGTAAGTGGCGGGGGGTACACGATAAACAATCTGTATCGTCGCCCTCCCGTCCTTTCCGCGACTGTTTGCCTTCGAAGAATTCCGCAGGACACAGGGACGGAATGACTCGGCGGATTCGCAGAATGGGCTCCGAAATTACTCGTCAATTATCCATGGAGGACCCTTTGGCGACCCCTTCATAAACAAACATACCTGAACCCTCATTCATACGCACTAGCCGCCGGTTAGGTTTAACCTTTGTACGACACATTTGAGTTCATTATGAATGGGTCCCATTCCAGCAAATCGTAAGAGATCATAAAGGAAAATGAAGACACGGTAATATCTACGACATAAAGGTAGAGAGATTGGTTCTCATAAAAACATTTGGAACGCTTAATAAATATATCGGAAACTCCATCCAGTCCACTGACTTGAAAATTATTAAGGTGGGATGGTTTGGTCCTAAAACCGCAAAGAACTATCGAAAATTCTAGAAACGTGGAGCGAGTTCGTGCCTAGAAACGATTTTTTTGTTTCAAGCCGAAATTGCGTGGGAAATGAAATATAATGAAAATTTTTAATTTAAAAATTTAAAAATGATGAAATACACCAATTGCAGAAGGACTCGGACTAAATGAGAGCTTATTAGTATTCTTAAATTGATTTTTAATGAACGGTTTTCCACATAAGTGTCGTGACTTTTCTCCTTCCCAAGATTGCAACAAAGGCAACATGCAGAGCGTCGTGGTTGGCATTCCAAAAGGGATGTACACTTATATGGCATTTATGATATGACCATACAATAAAAATGTTCTATTGTACTAATTTGAATAGTAACGGGAATATTTGTACCAACATAAAAAGAGGTGTAAAGTATATTCTAATGCAAATATCTCTAGGACTTCTCTTACGAATACAAATCTAATTGAAGGTTACCTTTTTCAGAAAGTAAAATAAAATATTTGGACCATCAAATAAATATCCACATCAAAAGAAATAGGAAATGAATACTCAAAGGAAGAGTTATGAATTGCATTACGTAGAAGTTTGATTGAAATCCAAATAATTTGTACACCTATTAATAATTGAGTATAAATGGTATATATTTTAGAAAATGCTTGAGTAGAGAAGATTTTTTCTATTTCCAGATAAAAATAACTTTCCGAATTAAGATCCTGTATGTGTTTACATTTTGTAAAATCCTTGGCTGGCTCTTGTTAGTGTAAATCTGAAACAGAGTATTTATTTGCAAAAAAATGGCGAATTGTGAACAATACGTCAAGCGTTGAGTGGTATAATAACTCTTTAAAATTAGAACCTGGAAAAGTTTATGCGTTTTCTTTCGAATGAGGTGATCATGAATGTTGACTTAACTGCCTTAAATGGGAAAGTCTGCCCAGAACAGAATATTTAACGACTTTAAAATATGAAAATATATAAGACTTCAACGTTAACACTTGAGTTAAACTAAGGCTGAGGATAAAATTTCAATTTTCTAGTTATCTACTTTCATGTGAATGCGTTTTTAACCTTTTTTCTTGAATACTCGAAATTAGTGTTAAGAGAGAGTAAAAATATACTTCAAACTTTTAAAACTCGTATGACATATCACTGTCAATAACGCTAATGGGATCATCTTCATATTTTTGGATTTTGATAATCAAATGAAAAAGGCCTTCACTAATTAATCAATTATACGATTTAATTAGAATATACAATTTACCCATGATTAAAGTTTATAATTATGTGATTTGTTATGCCTTATTAATTATGCTTTGTGTCTGGAATCATACACAATTGTACCCAATACCTGTAAAATAATGAGGCCGAATGCTTGCTAAATATTGAAGGAGAGATGCAGGCATTCCCAGTCGGGCGAATGCCGTTAAGAAATTCGAAGTTAGTGAGCGGAGATAGCCTAGGAGAGAGTGTTTGTTCGTGAATGAGAAAATCGCAGGGTAAAAAAGCGTTCTCCTCACAATGTTCTATAACATAGGGCAGCGAAAAACTCACATAGCAGCCTAGTCATGGAATTTCAGGATAAACGTAATAAGAGAGTACATGTTACGGGAATACGGTACTTGAGAAGTGTTTGCCGCACACGTGGAGTTCCACGATTCCAATAATGAACAAATATGAAAAAAGGGTACTTTCTTGGTTTGGCAATGTTGGGGAAACGTATGCGAGCAGAATAGCGAAACAGATTATGATGTGTAGTGAATGGTGTGAAAGGACGTAATACGATGGACCGATTCAGTTAATGGATGACTTCAGTTTGAAGAGTCTCTTGAGGGGAAAAATATAAGAAGACAAGAACTGGAGAATTTCTAAGAAGCATTGTATAAGGGAAACCAAAGAAAAAGAATTACGCAAGGAGAGGATGGAAGGAGGCATTTGTTTGAGCGGAGTCAGATTTACGGACCTATCATCGATATATAAACCCAGTAAAACTCTGAAAATATATTGAAGAATAGTAGAAGAATAGAAGTATTTTATCGTGCCTTCTATGAGAATCGTCTATAATGAATCGAATTCACGTCAATATGATAAGACACGCGATTACCAAACACGGAGTAGACTGTTTCCCGATGTATCATAGGAACGACAAAACAATTGCTACTCGATTAAAAGCACACAACAGCTATGGTAAATCCACTCTTCCGTATGCCGATGCAAAATTACCGAGTACCACTAGTGCCTCCAAGTGGCCTTCTCCGTAAGCCAAAATTCTTCTTCCCCTAAGGTGGTGGCACCTGAGGAATTCTTCCCAAAGCTCTCAAAAATTTATGTCCAGTTTTTAGCTTTGCTTTGCCACTCTATATATGCTTACTATATGATTTCAATAACTATGGTCGCTAACATTTATCATCATCGGTTTGGAAAGCTACAGTCTTTGTCTCATTTATTCAAAGAAGGACATTAGGATTTCATCTATCGTGACCTGCCGTCATCGTATTTTGCATTAAGCTCGCAGACTACCACTCGGGGAAGAAACGTATCGGGGTGGAAGGGGTTAAGGGAGAAGGAGGAGGTCCCCGCCCCCCGCTGCGAAAACCCAATTCCATCCCCCTCCCCACCCACCCACCCCACTCCGTTGATGACAATAATGAAAAGGGCTCGTTTTATAGAGTCCCCGCATGTGTTTGCGCCGTCCGCCGCCGCCGCCGTCGCCACCGTCCCCGCGCTGCCACTGTGTATCATCTGCTCGCTCGAAAAGTCTATTCGCTCCCCACCGACTCTGGGGCGGTGGAAGGGGGGGGGGGGACAAACGGGGGCAGCGAGGGGCGGCCATGGTCATTGTGAGTCCTTCTGGAGTTGGAAGGCGGGTATTCGCTCGTGCGAGAGGGACACGACAAATAGTACGGCGGACAACCCATTCCATTTCATTCCTCCCAACCTCCTCCTCCTCTCCTCATATTCTCTATCAAACAGAACACTATCATCGTCGCCCCCCCGCCCCCCCTTCGCTCTCAGCACACCGTCATCCCAAATTTAGGCGCTGACATATTCATGTACATTTATTCATTTCACGATTTGGCGAACACGCTCTCGTCAAGTGACTTTTTTTCCCGGCGACCTGCTGGCCGGAAGAGAAGATAAATTCTCTCTCTCTCCCACTCCGTGATTCAGCACCCCGGGGCGGAAAATTTTTACATTCCTCGTCCAGGGGGCACCCCCGTGAGCACGGCAGCAGTCTTGCTGCAGCGGACGCATAATCGTGCGAACGTCGTCCGCGAGCCACAAATGTTATACACGGTGTGCAAAAACCAATTTTCAATTCGTCGATGGGGGAAACGGCCAGTGAAAAGCTAAACAACTTGATGAAGATTTCAACGCTACTTATATTGATGCAAACTAAACGGATGACAACTGTGAGTGCTTGAGTGCGTCAGGCCAATTTTCAAGCAAAGAGACAAATTTCCAATCATTGTATTGACAAATATCCACCCCGACAGTGGCTTTGTAAGCATGACTTCGTCTCATGTAATACAATGTAGACTTAAGGCCTGAACATCTAGTTTGCATTAACTCCCCTCGAAATTCGCTTTGAAGGATAATGGCTTGGTGGTGTAACTGGCTAACACATCTGACCGGCAATTGGGAGATCTGGGTTCGAACTCCGGTCAAGTCAAATGATTTTTTCATGGTGAATTTTAAACCTGGAGAAGATACAGACATCGAAAACATCGCATGGTTGCTTCAAAACCAAAAGAACCGCGGAACAGCAGGTTGGTTTTGAAAATCTGCGCCTCAGCGTGGTTTAAAAGAAGGGGCCCATGAATAGAAGCAGCTAAAGGGGAAATGGAAAAAGTAAAATTAACAGTTGAGTGAAATGAAATCTCACTTTGTATCAACAGTTGAGTTTCGTATTCCTCATGCACTGCTGTGCTGATTCACAAGTTGCACTCACAAATGCGATTCGGAGGAGAGTTTTTCGGATTTAGATGACCGAGTAAATAATGGGGAAAGAAATGAGAGATTCACTTAAGGTATGGAGGAGGTGGAAGGAAGGGGGAGGAAGTGGTGAGGCTTAAGAGAGGGATGGGAGAGGAGGAGGGTTGGAAGAGATGGAGAAGGGAAGAGGGAGGCGGATAGAATAAAGCTACGTTTTCATGGATGCGTGAGACGCGCACGCGCGCGACGAGACGCGTCATTTCTTTGCGTGAACCATTCTCATGCAAGCGAACCTACGCGTAGGTATCTACGCGCCATCTACTGCAGAGAAGAAATGGTAAAAAAAAGAAACGTGACGACCGTGTGTGCTCATCGCTATACAACCTATCGTTGATAATTGTGTGTTTATAGTTATCTAGCTCCATCCGAGTGCAATAGCCATTGTTCTTCGATTTCCTCTACAACTTAATTCCTCTCATCCGCACGCCAACTTTCCGAGAGCTAATTAACATGTAGTTTTTTCAAGAAAGAAATGGATACAGTGGCACCATTAAATACCTTTTCCCTCGACGCCTTCTTCCATAGGTTTCTATCCTTGTATCGATAGTCCTTATAACTGTACAGGAACGTGTACTTCTCTCGAATTTTGGAGATGATCATTTCATCCACAGAACCTACACTTCGCCTGTCAGCCAGGTTTGTGATTCTACGCGTTCCACGCGTCGAAAGTTAAAAATATTTCAACTCGGGCGACGCGACTCTATGCGAACATACGCGAACTCACGCGAAGAAATCCGGGCTTCTGATTGGCTGAGTATCTCGCTTTCGTGTCTCGTCTGAAACGCGTTCATGAAATCGTACCTTTAATGCGAGATCTCGGTGCGCACGGCACGGGAAGGAAAATGTGCTGGAGAGCGGAGTTCAAAAAGGTGAGTCGAAATTGGGTGCAGGTGAAATGATAAAACCGAACAATACGCGAAAATGCTCTGTTTTATATGAGAAACCTGAAATAAGTACGTCCCAATAGACGCTTATTATGTGACCCCGATAGTGCTATGATGCATGAACGCTACTACAAATTGTATTTGATTCCAAATGGAGCCTACGATTACAAATGCCTTTCGACGGATTGACAGGTCTTTGAGATTTCTATCAAATGAACCACTGTGAATTGTGTATGCACTAACCAAAGCTCTAGTTTAAGAGATGTAGAAAGTTCCTTTGCGCTCTGTTGATGGAGGATCCTGCTCTGATACATAGGTCATCGCCAGCTCACTCATCATAAAAAAATTTAAGGGACTGGAGAGAACGGTCGGTGACAGTGTAAATGTGTAAGCGAAGCAGTAGTACACTGCCATTCTGTCAACACTGTATTTGCCCCCCACTATTCTGCAAAAGCGAAAGCAGCTGACATGAAATGATGAGGGTCGGTATAGCATAAGAGAAGGTGGGCTGGGGGGGAAGGGGTGGAGTGAGGAGGGAAGGAAAGACGGTTGGACGCTCGTTAATGACCCTCTCCGTGGGAGGGCGTTTTGAGAAGGTTGGGGTCTGTGTTTTGATTTGCGGGGCGGAGCAGAAGAAGGGATGAATTGAGAGAGAGAGAGAGAGGTTGGGTCTATAGGAGAGCAAAGAACAACACGGAGGGTCCCTACGGACAGGAGACGTAAGGTCAAACGTTATCTTAGGACATACGTCCACAAACCATCGGGGAGTAATAACAATAACGGCCGTTGCCGTGGCGAAAGAAAGAAAATTTGGAGCAGAGGAGGAATGGCATTCAGAGCCCATGGCGCCTCAATGCCTATTCAATGTGGCAATCTGTTCAGGATTGACTTATCTCAGCTTCGAAATACTTATCACCAAAATTTAACATTCTTCTAAATCTCATGACTCCAATGACTTCTTTCTGGGCTAAAATTTGAAAACCAAAATCATCCTCAATCTTAAGCTACCGCTAATCTAAATTAATATAGGGAAATTAGGAAAATTCTGTTATATCCTTTTTTTGTACCTTAAATATATACAGTACGATTGTCTCATATTTTAAGAATGAAAAACTAAAAAGGAAGTGAATTTAGAATCACTACCATTCGAGGATCAGCGTCCTAATACCAAATAGCAGTGAAATCTATTCATACGCGCAAAAATTTATTCCATGATCATAGGTTATCTTATAAGAATTCATGTGTAAAATAAAGTGAATTAAGAAATAGATTCTCTTTAAGAAACCCACAAACAAAGAAACTATTTACACACAATAGTAGCAAATTAATCTCTAATGGGGATTGGGGTTAGGAGCTCCATCAAGTGGTATAAACGACTGATAAGACTCGAGGCTGGAGGGGTTAACTTAAAATCGCTTAACAAATGGGTTTCTTGAGATATACGGTGTCCTACCCCTGACGCTTTTATCAAAAAGAAAAAAGTTGTTGTTGTGCAGAAAAATGGATATTGGGCTTAGGAAAAGGCTGGCAAAGTGTTACGTTTGGAGCGTCTTATTGCATGGTTGTGAGACATGACGGCTTTATAAAAGGATATAAAACGGATTGAGGCATTGGTGATGTGGATATGGAAAAGAATGTTGAATATTAGTTGGGCTGACAGAGTGAGATATGAAGAGGTATTGACCAGAGTAGGGGAAGATAGAGGACTAAAAAAGACAATTAAAACAAGGAAGCAAAACTGGCTGGGGACATATATTAAGAAGAGATTGTTGAATGAAGGAGGTATTAGAAGGGATGGTCAAAGGAAAGGGTAAACGAGGAAGAAGGAGAAAGAAGATGACGGATGATTTAGAAGAGAAGACAGGCAACGCGGCAATGAAGAGGAAGGCACAAGACATTGTTACCTGGAGGAGAGGCAACTGAGGATCTGCTAAACAGCAGTCTACCAATGATGATGATGATCCCTGATGCCAACTAAACATTATTGTCTCTTAAACAGCAAACAGGAGCACAAAAGGCCCAATTCCATGAATAGTGTCTTAATCCATTGTTTAGTAAAACTAAACTCCATTCTTCTGTTATTGAATTTCAACATAGTAAAGAAGTCAAAACTGGTGGGTACTATTTATACCGGGTAAATGTTATTTCTCCAAGTCGCCAAGTTAGTGTGAGTTTAATTGTGCCAATTAAAAATTACTAACCCATGGAAAAATTCCTATGGATCCCGATCATTCGTTTATTTTTAACAATTTGCATATTGGGCAGAATTTACTGATAAATACAAAACACACATATATGTTTCATCAGGCAAATTCAAGGCATTAGAAATATTTTTCTCGACGACTAAATTTATGTATTTGTAGTAAAGAGAAATCTCAAAAAGAGTGAGGAATATATTTTAAATTTATAAATTGATAAAAATCGGTGAAGCAGCTAAACAATCCACATTTATAGGACCAAGTCTGAGTTATTTCGTGATTTCTCTGGGAATCTCTGGGGCCTTACGCCTGGTCAGCTTCTTCAATTGGTCCAAAATTAGTAAACATAAAATGCTCACATACAGTAAAATGTCTTGAAATTACCATAAAATCTGATATATCGTGGGGATTACACATAAAAAACAAATGTGGCGCAGCATTAAAGAAACTAGGTTTTGTTAATCGTATAATAGGAAGGTCCTCGGATGAAAAAGTCAAAGAGAGATGCTACTTCGCTCTGGTTTGGCCACACCTCGAATACGCAGCGAGAATTTGGGACCCTGGTCATAAAAATTTAACCAAAAAAATTAATAAAATACAAAGGAAAGCAGCGCGCTTCGTTAAAAACTGCTACAAGCGTACATATAGTGTCTCACAACTTTTATAAGGATTAAGGTGGGGGCCCCTAGAGACTGGGAGGCTACACGATAGGCTTAAGTTGCTTGATAAATTCAGCACTGATATTTTTCAGAGCGACACAGAGAATATTATAATGACTTTCTAGGTCTCACAGATGCAAGAAAATAAGAGAGATACACTGCCGAACAGATGGGTACAAGAACTCGTTCTTTATGCGAACAATAAGCGACCACAATAAAAATTAATCTCACTAAATACATGTCACCTGCACTACCTCACCAAATACACCTCACTAAATACACACCTCACTACATACATGTAAGCTCACTAAATACATACAAAATATAATTCATGGCGCCATTCATCTCCAAAAACTTACACCTTTACACGGCTGGTGACCTAACACCCCCTGCCACACGCCAATTCGGCGGCTCGCGGGATATTTTGTAGATGTAGATGAAGAAAATTTGGTAAAAAAACTTCACAAGCAGGGCCCAGAGACAATAACTATATCCAAAGCAAAGAATGCAATGGACACCTGAAATATACTCTGATAGCCGATCAAAAGACACCGAGGTACATGTTTAATGGCCGTGACCCAGCAGTTTCGTGATACTATCGAGGAATAATAAATGCGGGTATATGGCATATTTAAGGATCCGAATACCCGAACCCGACAGATTTTTACCAAGAAAACTTACGTCGTCCTAAAGCAGTCCGAGTGGAAATATTGTCTCAATTCAGCCAAGAATATGGCGCATACGCGACACACTGTTGGAACGAAGGTTGCATAGGATGGCTATGTTGACTTATCTTTTATTTCACTTAAAAAGAGTGATTTGAGAAGAATTTGGAAGTATCCATACACTAAAAAGACCGAAGGGTTCCTCGGTGGTTTCTATGGGTGAAATTCTCTCAAAAACAGTTAGGGATGAGAAAAAGTTTTGCTCGGAGTACGTCGATCGAGTTACTCTTCGAAACGATGACGATATAAATGCTTAAACCCCTTTTGTGACGACCGTAAGAACTTCTCTTCACTCACAGTTATTCTGGTCAGCAAATGAATCCTGACAATTACGCGAAAATTCAGAGTAAGGATGGTAAAATCATCCTCTACTAAATTTGAGCCAAGGCCAAAGATATGAAGGTACTCTGAGATAGTGTGTGGCGGTCGTTTCGCAAGCCCACCACGTGCGCCGTTTGTCTTTTGCCTAGACAACGTTGCTGTGCCATATTCCAACGTCGTTCGGAATCTGGGAATATTAATGAACATGAACCTCACTTGGCACGACCCGGTACTTCAAATTTCAAATAGGATCAATAGCACAGTCTATCGACTTAAACTCTTTAAGCATATACTACCACTTCATACTAAAAAGTTACTAATCACTACATTGGTTTTTTCACATCTAGACTTATTGCTCATTGGTCTTCATTGACTTGACAAATGAACATAAAGAGAGACTCCAGCGATTGCAGAACTCCTGCATTCGATTTATTTTTAATATTCGCCGAGCCGAGCATATTGCTCCCTATAGAGCACAACTAGCCTGGCTTAATATTGAAAACAGACGTCAATGCATGCTCTGCTCATTTCTATACGTGCTATTCTCCCGGAGAGAACCTCGGTCTATTTAGTACCCCTCCATTATCTCGGAGCATGTCTACCAGGAGTGATCCTGCTAACCTGTACAGCCCCGCGCATCGTAACACTAAATACCACCTATCATTTGTACTCAGCGCCACCGCAACATGGAAACCACTACCGAACTATATCAAATGTAGTCAGACTCATTCTGCTTTTAGAGCCAAAATATCTCATTACCTGCTTGCGAAGTAGTTCCCAACTTGTTAATTTGGATTTCTCACTGTCATTATCGAATAAGTTTGTCTCACATTTTTGTACTCTCTTTGTGGTTTTAAATGCTTGTTTTATTGTATATTGTTTTTGATAATTTTTGTAATTCCCTTAGGGGTGATGTACCCAGAGCAAAATAAAGTATTTTTATTCTTATTCTAGAGTCCGGCGGCGGCCAGAAGGTGGCAGTGCAGGTGGAAGCCGGGCACGGTCGATTTATTGTATATGTTGCACCATTGACTCGAAGAGGCGGAGAATCGAGATATCGAACGACCTTGAAGCCGGGAAGCCAACAGGGAGGGAGGAGGGAAGAGCCCGGCCAGACAGAGAGGAGTTTTGGTCAGAGAGAGAGAGAGAGAGAGAGAGTCCGCGACGCTTGGTCGTGCGACCGGTTGTGTACCTTTTTGATTATTTTTGGAGGCCAATAAACCTCAAAGTGATATACGTCTATCATATCAAGGCTAAAACTTGGTTTGTTTGTTTCTTGCCGAACGCTGAAAATACCTTGACGACAGACAAGTTACAGGAAATGTTTAGGAGAGCACTCCAAAGAGCAATTACTTCATTTTTTAATATAATTCAAAAGACATACGAACTACGCATTACAACGTTTCTGACGCAACACGCGGCATTTTAAAGGCATTTCTGGCCTTGGCATTTCTCACATTATTAATAATATCTCCCTTCGCTTCGCTTTGCTCGAGTCACAGCTTTGCTTATTTCCATTAAAATACGCTTACATTTTATGGAAAATATCTTCTTTAATTGTTTTATTGTTATAAAAAATATCTTCATAAGCAGTAGCAGCTTTATACGCACGACGTCAATAGAAATATACAATCATTTTCTTTGCAATATAAAATTTGATAATTTCCCTCACAGTGTTTTCAAGCGTTGTTGTTTGCTACGGACGAGGATTTGGTCGGCTCATTGCATTTCAATCTCAAATATTGGTGTAACACGATCAATATGGTGCCTGTAAACATTAATTTTATACTTACATGATTTCGCGCCGATAAATTACTTTTAGGGCCTGAGAAAAATTTTTCAGAAATATTTTTCCCTTTCTGTGGAAAATATAAGGCGCGAGGGAAAGGAAACACGATAACAATTTTCTAGCTATATATGTACTTTGCGGGTGGAATTGACGATTTTCAAGAATTGTTACCGGTGCAAAATGACCCGTTACTCATGCCCTCTTCTTCATATATTGGCGAAGAAATGACTTGCCGTTCACCATGCCAACGCCAACGCCAGCCAAAACAAGCCTCCCCTCACTAAATGAACCACTAGACCTAATTGGCGCATATGATCCGTGTAGTCGGTCGCCACCCCAAAATAACCAACCGACTTAAAAAAACACAAGTTTCCCGACATGGCTGAGTTCCATCTTCATTTAACCTAACGCTGTCGGAAGGTCACAAGTCTTAAATGCGCACGCAAACAGAGGAGAGAAGGCGAAGAGAAAGTTTTCGCGCGTGTTCATCGCTCTCTCTCTCTCTCTCGTGATGAACGACCGGGACAAATGCGCCAGCGGAAGATATGGCGGGAAATGTGGGGAATGCGGAGAATAGGAGAGAAAGGAGGGGAATATAGGGGTAGGTTAAAGGGAGGGTAAGGTAGGAATGGCACAAGAAAGCAATTCTGGTTCTAAGGAAGACGGGGAAGGGGACAGAAGGGGGGCGGCTGAGGAGGTGTCGGAGGGGAAGGTAGGGAAAGGGATCGAGTCCCTCTTTATAAGGGTTTTCGTCCACGTCGGCAAAAGAGAGGCTGGGAACTCCCAGATGAGAGATCGATGAGGACACGGAGAAGTCCGTAGGTGCGTTAGCGATTTAAGCATTAATTATGCTCCTGGGTGGAAAATGCCCAGACTAATCAGTGCCCAAATAGGGGTCCATATTTAAGATATTGGTGACGTGGTGGAAAATTATGGAGGGAAGGCGAAAGATGAAGAACTGAGGTAAGTTCTGCCGCTCAGGATGATTCTACTCTTGTATACCTACACCTAACTTATATAGTTAATCTGTTAATACGGGCGTGTAGCGTTGAATGTATCGACACCAGCCATTAAAAAGGGGAGGAAATAAGTAAGGGGTATCGGGAGAGAGGAGAGACGAAAGTGAACAGTGTGTCGCAACAAATTGTAGGATATCGAGACTGGCCAGGGTATCACCTTAAGTCACGGAGTCACCCACAGGGGAGAAGGGCGCATTGGTAGCAAGTGCTTTCTGAAGTACTCGACGCAATATTGAAAGAATCGGGTTCCAGTGCCGGTCAAGTGATTATTTTCCTCTGAGGAATAGCGCACTTAAGTACAAGAAGTTCCTAGACAAATCTCTCTTTTTCTGCATCGCTCTGTTTTTATTTTAGTCGCTTAAGGTGATTTAAAGGAAGAAATTCATTTGCATTGCGCACGGAAATTAACAACAAAATAATGTATTTCTAGATTGAAGCTTCCGCGGCTCATTTTGATCAATAAAATAAAATATTACGGGTAAATGCCGCGTGAGGTATCGGTTTGGCCCGACGATTCGTGACCCACTGCTGGTCACTTATTCATTCCCATGAATAAGTACCGATACCTCAAGCGGGATTTACCCGTGATATTTTATTTTATTAATTTTTGGTAATCGTTTCTACCTTTGTAATTCTCAAGAAAATAATGGCCAAAATGAGAATGTCAACTACCTTAAGAAAACCCCCGCAGACATTAGTAAACTCCATCTCATTACTTCGATTCTGATTGCCTTTGATTAGTAAAAGCATTTTCCTTGCATGTCAACGAAAGCGTCGTAACAATCAATTAAGGATTCGGTGCTTCTATACTACCCCAGATTTGGAACTCAAAGAAATAATTTTTAACTCTTTCAAATCGATTTAAAATACGTAAACACATGACCACAACCTTCACGGTCACATACTCGAAGTCAAGGTCATTTTGCTCAACGGAAAGTGTGACGGGAAAGGAACAAGGGTCATTGGAAAGGAGAATGAGGGGCACGAAGTGACTTCGTGCCAGACGGCACTCGCTGAAATAAGAGGGCGATCTAGGAAAACAATGCGTCTCCAAATAATGCACTTCGAAGGCCATTCCGTAATAGGCTTAGGCGCCACACCCTCAAAACTCTCCGTTTTTTTATCTTCAAATGGGGATTAAAAGCCACAACTCTCGCCAGTTTTAAAGAAACTGGTACTTAAACAAAGAATTTTGAAACTGGTGAGAATTTCACTCAGTGGCTTAGCGCAAGGAAAACGGAGAGAAAAGTCTCTCATACGGGGATGATTATGTAAATTAACGGAAATTAAAAATTGGAGACGGAGAATGTATAGGAAGGAAAAATACAGAATTACATATAGATACTTACGAGGAGAAGTTTAACATTAGTTCCCTGATTCAAATCAATATAATGCAGAGAGTATATTTATTTATCAAATCACCATGCCAACATTAAATCCTAGGGTAAAGGTATTACACATTATTATTATGAATGGGAAACATGGACCTTAGTAGTAGCAGACCAGAAAATATAAAAAAAAACATTCAAAAACTGGCATTGAAGGAGGATGTTATTGGCTGTATACACGGATTAATATGTAATGAAGTAGTGTAGAGAAGAGTAGAAAAGGTAGGCACCTGATGGAATACAACAGAGAAAAGATGAACCCGTTGGATTAGGAACACCCCGACACACTTAGGGACAATGAGGTGTATAATTCAAGAAAAAAAAGAGAGAATACTCACAAGACGAAGGCAAAGGGATGAATAAAAGGATATCAAATAAAGAGGAAAGATTACAAATTTATAATAATATTTATATAAGACAGAATGCTGATAAGGCAGCTAAGAAGACAGCAAGGGAAAATCAAGGTGACATCTGACGGCAGAAAGAGTGAGTGAGGAGAAGAGAGGAAAAAACTGAGGGTTCTCGCAGCGTACCCTCCGCCGGACATAACAAGGACAGAAAAATGAAGTAAGACTAGTTTCAGATATAGATCGCATACAGCGGAGGGCAGCTAGATTTTAAAAAAATTGTTATGATAAACATAGTAGTGTTACAAAATTGTTGAGGGAATTAGGGTGGGAACCTCTATCCAATCGAAGAGAGAAATGTAGGTTAAATATTTTACGAAATAATTAATCTTTGACGTAGACTATTTTTTCCAGTCGTTGAAAATATTTTGCTAGAGCCAAACTATTATGGTAGGAACGATCACAGGAATAAGATTGAAGAAATAGACTGCAGAACCGATAGATTTAAAATGTCATTTTTTCCACGTACGATAAGGGACCATAATAGTTGTGATAGATCAGTTCTAGGATACTGACTAGGTTAAATAGGTTTTTCGGTAGTGCTAAATATTTTAACATGAATTGTAGATACTAGCCTCGCATGTAATCTCCGGCATGATATACTCCTGCATGTCTTAGTACCTTGTATTGCTAGTAATTTGTCACATTTATAAAACTAACCAGTATTTATATCTTGAATAAATTACTGCATGGTAGCATGTTCTTCTTCGTATCACTCGCCTAGTTTGTGGTCTGACTGCGTGTCCTGACAGCTTTTGGCCTGCGCCTGGCATTCGGGGGAACGCGCGTGGTTCTGATCGAAAAGGGATGAGATCTGCATGCCTGGTGGGGAATCACCCCGTGCCACACACCCAAGTGGTGGCTTGCAGATGGAGATAGGGAGGGAGAGAGGAAAACGTTTAGCAGAAGGAGAGAGAGTAAACCACGCCATGAAGAAAGATGAAAATGTCGCCCAGGAAAAAAAGATGCTCAGATCTAACTCGGGAGACGCGGGTACAAGTCCAAGGGAATAAATGTGAGCCGATAGGCGTGCGATTTTGCAATCCCTCCAAATGATTTTGCACATCCTTCATATTTTTACCAACGCTGAATAATCCTCTACGGTATCATAATCATCGGCGCTACAGCCCATGTAATAGGGCCATGGCCTTCTTCACAACTTCTTCCATTCTTCTTTGTCCTCCGCCACTTCTCTCCACCTCCGGACCCCCAGCTTCCTCAAATCCTCTTCTACATCCTCCACCCATCTTTTCCTGGGTCTTCCTCTACTTCTTCTTCCTTCTGGTTTCCCTTCTAAAACTTTTGGTTTTTGTCATTGCAGTTTGTAATAAAATTTTTGCCCGAATATTTAAAAGAACCTACGTGCCTTACAACATCTTTGCTTGAAAATTCTTCTGCTACAATACTCCTTTCATAAAAACAGCTAGTTCACCACAATTATAGGTCGAATATATTTAATTGAATTGCATAAACCTCCTATCCTTTCTAGTCTTTGACCATATCTTGTTCTCTTTCATGACCTTCGGTTTGGCGTGGAGAATGCAGCACTGGAGCTTCAAAGTGATTGAATTTGGATAGTTAAACTTTGTATTCCAAAATCAGCTACACCCAGAACTATGAAAACATCCATGCCAATTGCACTTTGTCATCCGCTTGAGTAATTTGTCAGCCATTGAGTAAAATTAACTGTCCCATCAGAAGCAAAAAACCGCATCACTCATATATTTGTCCGAAAAAAAAACTCGAAAGTTTTGTTCTGAAACAATACCGACTTCATCACAATGGGACACAAGGATATGCTTTTGGAGATAACATGTTATTTTGGGAGGAGGGGAAGAGAGAATTTTAGGTTTTCCGAGGCTCATGAAAGGGGAGCGTGGGTGTAAATGGGGGGGGTGGGGAGAGGCGGAGAGAACAGGGTGGAAGGGGCAGAATGGGAGGGGAGGAATGAGGGGGGCGGAGTCGCTCTCACCATTAGGTCGCTGGGTGTGGAGGAGGAGAGAGGGTGGGGGCGGAGGATTAGCGAGGGTGCGAGAATGTTCGGGGATTGTATTATGGGGGTGGGGGAAGTGGTAGGGGGATGACGACGGGGGTTTAAAAGTCTCTGCAGGCATTCGTCTCTCTCACGAGGAACATGGTTCTCCACTAGAGGGGGTTTTGGTCTCCGAGGAGGGTAAAACGGAAGGAGCGGGGGTGAGGATTGGGATGGCCTTTTTCTCTTAAGGGTACGCGCGGGCGTGTGCCTGTGGGATATGGAGAGAGACCGGGGGGGAAGAGGGGATGGATGGAAAAGCCCTCTCGTCTACATGCGTCTGTTTCTCTCTCTGCGAGGGGCGCGGGGGGTCGATGCGAATCCCGGCCCTCCCCCCCCCCGCATTGTGCTTTAGGTAGTGCGAGAGAAATAGTTCCCTAATGATAATAGAGACCATATTCGACATATACGTCTTAATTTCACCAACTGTGAGACACACGCATTAAATATTACCATATTAATGGTCCATTTATGTAGTTTTACATGACAGAAAATGTGAGTAATCAAGTGAAAATATCTAAATAAGTTTAACTTGACTCATTTTTCTTACGCGGTACGTTTGAAACTCCTTCAAAACGGAAGGTTTTTTTTTAATACCCAAGAACTTATTGCGGTGACAATATGATTAATTTTCAAAAGTAGCTGAGAAAACAATTAAACTACACGATGTCACACTTTTTTGCGACATCTAAGTGCTATTCCTCATTTTGTAAATGATATATCTCTGGAGTGCATACACGTAACATTTCCCATATAAAAGGTCTGGTATTTTTTTGGCAAATATCTCGGAAAGTAATGTGGTAAGGAGTTAATTTTTGTATGTCAGTGGAAATGTGAGATATTTTTCTTTAAAATGAGACCAAATTCATTGATTTCTTGGTAAAATGATATTTCGCTCAAACTACCTTAAAAGCGACGCCGCCGAACTGCTCGCCCTCGCAGCCCCCACCCCCAGCCAAGGGGCCGCCCCCTCCTGCCCCCACCGCACCTCAAAACACAAGGTCGCTTCTCTCCCTTTCGACCACATCCTCCGCCACATTGACTCTCTTCTTCGCGATCCGTTTAGCGACCAATTCCAGGTCACTGGACGAATACTACCGCCATCGGAGTTCCATTGTAGTGTCAACGGGAAAACAATCGTAATTTAAAATTTGAGCAAGGGGAAATGAAGAGAAATCCGACAACTCGAAGAAAAAAATCATATAACATCATTGGGAACAAACCACTCAACCGACTTACTATGCAAAAAAAGTAAAAAAATGAATGGTTTTAGTAAAGAAATTGGCAAATGATGATGTTTGTCAGTCGAAATTCCTCATTCACATATCAGCAAAAACGTTACATCGACTACATGCGGTAGTTGGGTGAATGTTATTTCATATTACGTACTGACGCATCAATAAAAAAGGCGTCACAGCAACAAAGAAAACATAATGCCGCACAGGAAAATTGACGGAGATACATAAAAATAAGTTCAAAATGATCCCGAAAATAGCAGTCCTCATTGCTTCCATAGAGTAAGAACATATACAGTGGCAAAGAGATAGGGCATTCGGATATGAGTTTTTAAATAATACTTTGGCCGATAGATGGAACAGGTGTATCGAATTTGCACGAAAAGCCATAAAAAATGAGCTTTGGCACACGGACACTTCATTTAGTGCCGCATAACTCACGTGATGTTCTTATGATGATTTCGTGGCCTGAATGTCTACTAATCGACCCATAGCAACGGAAACAAATCTCATTGAGTCGTCGAGACCAAATTAAACATGTATTTTAATGTGCCTTCAATGAGCATCGTCTGTAATGAATCTAACTCACGTCAATATGATAAGACACGCGATTACCAAACACGGAGTCAACTCTTTACCGATGTATCATAGGAACGACAAAACAATTGATACTCGATTAAAAGCACACAACAGCCATGGTAAATCCACTCTTCTGTATGCCGATGTATGCCACTCTTCTGTATCACCGAGTACCACTAGCGCCTCCAAGTGGCCTTCTCCGTAAGCCAAAATTCTTCCTCCCCTAAGGTGGTGGCACCTGAGAAATTCTTCCCAAAGCTCTCAAAAATTTATCTCCAGTTTTTAGCATTTCTTTGCCACTCTATATATACTTACTCTATGGTAATACAAATGTCACAAGATGAGGCAAAGCACTCCTCGTCTCTTGAGCGAACGAACGAGGAGTAAGAGTCAAGCAAGAACTCCGGTTTCTGCGATAATTAGCGATCTATCTCCTCGCCCCAATCTTTCACCCCTTGAGGGAAGGTTATGCGGGATCCCTGCGACGAAACAATGGCAAGTGAACGCAACAATCGCGTGAAAGAGGCGGTACAATTGAAAATACACATGCGGATCAGTCGTATCGTGATTCCGAATACATTGGGAAGGCGACAAGAGATGGCGCCTAGTGAGAGAGTGGCCATGAGGGGTGACCCCTAGTTTGCTTCAGTGAAACAAACCCAACGCGTAACATATTCTCATAGGACGTTCCAATTTAATTATCAATATGGGTTTTCACGAATATTCGTTTGATTTGTAAATAAATTCACTTTGTAATTTTCCACAATGGTTTTCATTAATCCGACCTAGGTTTCGATTTAAGTTAAGTCATTATCAAGGTGGCAATATTACACCACGAGCCACTTATTTACAATGTCAGGGTGTAGGGGAGGAGGGGAAGTAGGGGATGGAAAAGCAGCTAATTGGTGGAGAAAGGATGACTGGTCCGCATTAGGCGGGGGGAAGAAAGGATCGAGTAATGTTTAACCCCCTTCCCTTCTTCCCCCCGCCCTATTTCGGACCAATCATCCTATCTCTACCAATTAGCTGATTTCCCATCCCCTAATTCCCCTCCCCTAATTCCCATCCCCCACACCCCCACCCCTACACCCTGACTATGTACATAAGTGGCTCGAGGTGTAATATTGTCACCTCGATAATGACTTAACTTATGTCGAAACCTAGGTCGGATTAATAAAAACCATTGTGGAATATTACAGAGTGAATTCATTTACAAATCATCGCACTGTTATTCCACCAAGTGAAGCCTGAGAATTTATTGAATATTCGTTTCCCATGTAAATCTCCATAGGCTGGGTTGCAATGCTGCCAATAGCAGCAAGAAAAACTAATACAGCTCCACATAGTTCACCGTTTACACATTTATAAATCTTGAAATATTAAAAAATTGTTCTCAAAAGTTATTTTAATTTAGCATTTTGTTGTAAATAATCGTCCACTGGGTCTAAAGGTAGGAACCAACAAGGAAAGTTTAGCAACAGCGATATCCGTCAGACCGAACAATCTACTTAAGAATGGCAAGAGGAACGATCTTAAGATATATAGTCAGGGACGCACATATCCATGCGATTAGTTTATTGGAAGATAGCAGAAAGGTTAGTGTGCCTTGTCACGTGCCACTTCAATGGAACTCTAAATTACTCGCCTAGTTAATAGAGTGATGTAGTAGATGTCGAGGCAGTTTAAGAGAGGGTGTAGTTAAATAGTGGAAACACATCGAGTTAATGTGCGGGGAGATATTTTTCCGCTCATCGTGACTCTGCTGAGTGTTTCATATCGATATCAAAAGAGCGTGTACTTTGGGTGCAGCTCGATACACGTATGCATTTTTAAACGGTATTAATAAGAAATATGACCACAATTCATGTCTAAATTCCGTAATCACAGATCTTGATTATTCGTCACCTTCGTCTTGGTCAGTCACTAATGCATCTAAGAGCTTAATCCCTTCCTGCTCAAAAAGATATCGTAAGATTTACTCGATCGCAGGTCCACCGGTAGGTGCATTTACAAGTATCAGAGCATTTAATAAAATAGATTATGAAGAAAATTCATAGTAAGTATTAGAAAGAATACTGAATGCTGCCAAGAGTTATTAGTGATAAATATAGTCCGAGTCTGATTATTGTGAATCACTGGATGCATGAAATGTCACTGTCACTATATTACATTCACTTCTGTTAAAAAGCAGATTCTCTCGTTCCAATCTAGGTGGATAGAGGACACACTCTGTGTACCTTGATTCCAAAGTTTATTTCACACTTCCCTTTCAAATTATAACAGGTCACGGTGCTATCATTTTGTTATGATACTTCTCTTCCGCGGAGCAACTTTCACCTACAACTACATCTATATACTACCCCGCGAGCGTGGCAGGGGGTGTTAGGTCACCAGCCGTGTAAAGGTGTACGTTTTTTTGGAGATGAAATGGTGACATGTATTACAAGAGTGTATTTATTGTAGCTCATTTTTTACTGTGGTCGCTTATTGTTCTCGAAAAGACCAAGTTTTTGTGTCTATCTGTTCGGCAGAGTATCTCTCTAATTTTATCGCTCCTGTCAGATCAAGAGATGCAGTGAGGAGTCATGATAATAATCTCCATGTCGCTCTGAAAAATATGAGTTCTGAAATTATCAAGTAAACTAAGCCTAGTGTGTAGCCTTCGAGTCTCTAGGGGCTCCCACCTTAATCCCTCTAACAGTTGTGTAACACTATATGTACGCTCGTAGCAGTTTTTAACGAAGCGCGCTGCTTTCCTTTGTATTTTATCAATTTTTTTTGGTTAAATCTATTTGACCAGGGTCCCAGATGCTCGCGGCGGGCGAAGTAGAATCTCTCTTTCACTTTTTCATCCGAGGACCTTCCTATTATACGTTTAACAAAACCTAGTTTCTTTAATGCTGCACCGAATATGTTCTGTACTTGTATTCCTCACGATATATCATACTTTAAGTCTGAAGTTAAACTTTAGCCATATTTAACAATAATATTTTGACTGGAGTGTCAATATAAATAAATCAGTGATCAGGCAGGGAAAAAGAAAGGATTTCCGGTCGATAAAACGCGTGTGGGGAGGAGGGAAGGGAAGGGAGGGGGATGAGGGCGCGTTATGACCCATGGTGGGTGCGAGGGGTGAACTTTCTCCATCAGAAAATAAATAAAAACGACATAAAATCGCAACTCCCAGGCTGCTGCTGTTTACACAAATAAAAGGCAACCGAGGCGGTGACTTCACCCCCGTGGGGTCACTCACGTACCGAGTGACCTCACTCACTTTCCTTCGTCTATTTGCGTGTAATTTTCCGCTGCCATCGGAACTCCATGGCAATTTAGATGTCCACGAGGTCGTCTGAAGTCGCTTTTGTTGAAAATTGCGCGCCGATTCCCCTAAAGATATAAACTGTCACCAAAGAGTTCCTTCAAATGATTTACATTTTTCTCCAAAAGTAGGGAGAGATTCAACTTCAACACCGTTGAGTTAAAGAGTGAAAATTTTTCCATTCAATACCACTAAGGTCTACTTTGATACTTGTGGCATATTAGAATAAAAAAACACAAAGTAAGGACTTGAAATACGAGAACGGTTGTGAAAAAGAGACAACAAAAGGAGTTCCAAAGATTGGCAGCAAGATTCGAACGAAATTGATCAAGAAAACAGATGAATAAGCCAATAAAAAATGCGCGTCACTGACTTACGAAGAGACTGCCTAACCTAGTTATTAACGTCTACAATGTTAAAATAGAGAATTACGCTCCACAAAGGTAAAGCATTATTTACGTGGTTGATTCGTCCGCAACGAGGAACCCTGCTGAGCGTAGTGGTAATCACAATGGCATTGCAACCCTTAGGTCTGTGATTCGATTCCCAATCCACGCTGCGTAGTTTGGTGGCGTGAAACACATCAACTAACAAAGTTTGCTTCTTCTCTGCGGCATGCGAGTTACGCATGTGTTTCTTTTAGTTTATGCGTGGGAAGAGATGGAGGGAGGGAGAGGTGGAGAGGTAGATATGTGTGTCTAACCTGAGCAGAGTGGCGAGTGTGGACCTCCTCATGAGGCAGCACTGAGTGATCGGAGCCAGGATGGAGATTTCGTCGTGGTAGGGGCGCCCGAATCCGCGGCCCTGGTCCAGATGGAGCGGGAAGGTGTCGTTGCCGAACGCCTTGAAGGTCTCGTAGTGGTGTCTGTCCATGTTGCCGGTCAGGAAGTCAAACACAGACATGTCCATGAGGTCGAGAAGCCGCCGGCCCTCGTCGTAGGGCGGGATGTCTCTGACCAGCGAACAGTAGTCGGCCTCTGCGCGCAGCCGTCCGAAGGGATAATGTAGTGGGCGACGAGAAGAAAAGAGAATTAATACAATTGGTCAAACGAGTTCACCGTTACGCGCTGAAATAAAACAAATTATCATATTTTCAAAAAACACATAAAAAATTCACCATAATTCTCAACGTTTTGCTTTTCCCGCGACAGAGATTGAATTCCTCGATTTACACACAGTACGTTCAACAAACCTTTTGAATTCCAAGCTAAAAAGCTCTGTATAGTTTCCTTATAATTACTTCTACAGAATTTCTTAAAAAGTTCAGTAGATATTCCTTAAAGTATTGAAACGCCATTTTTCGGAATTCCCTACGACGTTCTGCAGAATACCTTAGGATGTTCTGCAGGATACCTTCGGACGTTCTGTGGAATTCCCTACGACTCTCCATATATGTCCATAGGAAAGGAACTGGGTCAATGAAAACCTCACATATTTCCGTAGAGTTGCTGAAGTTTTACAGAACAGCTTGTAAAGAGTTATTTTGCTCTGCAGAAAATAACTCTACAGAACATATGTTCTGTAGAGTCGCCCTCTCATGTTCCGTACAGATCCTTAGAAAAGGAACAAGTTCTGAAGAAAAAGAGTCAATTTATGTAGAATTCCTTACGTTCTACAGAATAGCTTCTAAGGAATTTTTTTAGCAGGGATATAAAATAATATCTATCCATACAGAAAACATAACTTTTAGAGATTTTTTCACATTAGCAAATCAATATTAAATCCGCATTTTGCTCCACTGAGCAGTCCTTATTTTTGCTTTAATAAGATAACAGTAGGAGCTGCTTGAGGGAAAATACGGCAAACGCAACCAAACTCTAATTTGCGGCCCAGTAGCAATAGAATATTTTCTATTCTTGCCTTCTTTTTTTCTTGCAACAACTAGGTAGGGGATTGCTTTCAAATCGTCGAATGGAAGTCAAATTCAATCTCTTACGTAAATTCAAAACTAATTAATTTTCCTACAAAGTCATCAATATTTTAAGAACTCCGACCTATTACGGTAGTACTGGTCATGAGAATAAAATAAGGGAAAATAAATATATTGCATACCAGACTGATTTTAAAATCTTGTATTTCCCGCGATCGATAAGAAACCGTAATGGCTATGGTAAGATTTTGAAGTAGGTTAGTTGACAGGTAGTATATCTGATTAATGGATGTGCTCCCTAATTCATGTTTATAAATATGCCGAGTGATGCTACTATCATGTAGTATTGTATGTTCCCCGCATGCCTCTCATATCACATTAACAATGTTGATTATAGATAAATTTAGTAGTTTCTGTAGCATTTGTAGGATACCCATAGTGTGGTGCATGCTGGTGAAAGTAAATCTCTACACTGTAGTGTACGTTGGTGGTAAGTCATCCCCGGACGAACACCCTTGAGATGGCTTTACAGGGTAAAATTCAGATTTTCCAGTATTTGAAGGCCGTATAGTGTAGTATAGAAGTGTGAGCAAATCTTTCGGTGACAAGTCACATCTCACGATCTCTACATTGATCTCTGTAAACCACCCATAAGTTCATTCCTATCCCATCAAGTGGTTTTATTTATTTGCCATTTTTTATCATTTTATAGTAATAGTATTAGTAATAGCAATAGTAAAAGTATAGTAGTTGTAGTCTGTATAGTAATAGGATAGTATTTGTAGCCTGACTGCGTACCGTTGTCCTGACTGCTTTGGCATGTGTCTGGCATTCCGGGGAACGCGCGCGGTTCTGATTGGACTGGGATGAGTGCTGCATGCCTGGTGTGGAATCACCCCGTGCCACACACCCTAGTGGTGACTTGCACGGTATTTCGTAGATGTAGATGTATAGTAATAGAAAGACTGTTAAGCATTTAAGTTTATATAAAATTTTATACTTCATATAAGTTCAAAGTTCGTTAAAATTATTAATATTGGCCATTAAGCCGCCTTGTGTCACAATAAGATCATCAGAATGCATCTATTTAGTATGAACAATTACGCACTGCTAACACATATTGAATTTATTCAGTGAGTCTCTTATTTTAAACACATTTAAATACCTTGAATCTGAATTTTCCAACTAAATACATCTTCAACTTCCTTTATACTTCCCCAAGTGATCGTAAATCGTACTTATGCTTTGGTAATGCATTTAACAGTATAGGAAACCTCCCGGTCATTTGATTTAATGGATTATTAAAATTGATTTTCGTCATTTTAGGAGTTCCATGCCCTGCTAAAAAATTCCTTAGAAGCTGTTCTGTAGAACCTAAGATATTCTACAGAAATAGACTCTTTTTCTTCAGTCACTAGTTCCTTTTCTAAGGATCTGTACGGAACATGAGAGCCTGACTCTACAGATCATATGTTTTGTGGAGTTTTTCCTGCAGAGTGAAATAACTCCTTACAAGCTGTTCTGTAGAACTTCAGCAACTCAACGCAAATATACGTAAATACGGAAACTCTGCAGAATGTCGTGGGAAATTCTGCAGAACGTCGTAGGAAATTCCACTGAACGTCCTAAGGAATTCTGCAGAACGTCCTAAGGTATTCTGCAGAACATCCTAAGGTATTCTGCAGAACGTCGAAGGGAATTCCGTAAAATGGCGTTTCAGTACTTTAAAGAATATCTGTAGAAGTGTTTCCGAAGAAGAAATTCTGTAGAAGTGTTTATACGGAGACTATACAGAATTTTTTAGCAGGGTGGTTTTAAAAATAAATGCTATCTTCGCTAAAATAATGACATATCTTCCTACGATATTCATTTGACATTTTAGACGATGGGAGATACAGGCATGAGCATGATGCTATAGGCACGTTCACAAATCCAAAGGGATCTTGTCCCTTGAGAGGTGACTGGGTTGCTCCCTCCTTTGATTGACTTGACACCGTGGCACACAAAGGCGGGCAGGGGCTAATTAAGGTAGTCAGAGCGAGATAGTTCCCTAGTCATAATAGAGACCATATTCGAATTATACGTTTTAATTTCACCAGCTGTGGGACACATAAATAAAATATTGCATTATTAATGGTGCAATGATATTGTCTTATATGACAGGAATGGTAAGTCATTACACGAAAATATCTAAATAAGTCTTTTACTTGACTCATTTTTTTCGCGCGATGCGTTTGAAACTCCTTCAGAAAGGAAGGTTTTTTTGCAATACCCAAGCACCTACTATTGCGGTGACAATATGATTAATTAATTTTCAGAAATAGTTGAGAAAACATACAAACTCTAAACTATTACTTTATTTAAAGACTTTTAAGTGTTAGAAACACCTCACTTTGTAAACATTGTCTCTCTGGAGTGCACACACGTACCATTTCCCACGTAAAATGGCTGATATTTTTTGCCAAATAACTCAAAAAGTAATGAGGTGTTGAATTCTTGGTGTCATTAGAAGGGTGAGATATTTTTCTTTAAAATGAGACCAAATTCATTGATTTCTGAGTAAAATGATATTTCGCTCAAACTACCTTAAGGTGCTTGTCTCTCGACACGCGTGGGTGGTAGGGTTTGGATCCGACGCCGACGCCGCCGCCGTCTCTTACGTAAATTAATGTAATGGATCCGTGCGCCCTAGAAACTCGATATTCGGCGGATCGGAGGATCCTCTCCTCTTCAGCCGCCGGTGCAGATTTCTATTCCTCGGAACTATTTCAAAATTTTCCCAGAGAACGATAGCGAGACGGAAAAAGAGTGGGATGAAGTTTTCCCATTAAACTTTTGGCAACGCCAAGACTCACGTGAATCGACGTTCCCGTTTTGAAATATATGCGCCCGCCCATCGGAGAGGAGAACCACACGATTCAGAGTGCCCCGAAATTTCAATGCGAAGCCTCCTCGTGAAGAAAACGCAGCTCATTTAGAACGCTCCAATTTGCAATCTCCCCGACGAATCACGGTTTTGAAGTGCCGGGCCCATTCGGTGACGAACTGTTCAGTGGACTGACTGCCCCGTTTTGCATCACGTTGATAACTCATGCCGTTTTTCTATAGTTGTGGTCTGTGGTGCCAGCGAATGGCTACGGCCAGCGGCGTAACGAAATTGTACATAGTCGAAAAAAATAAAAGATGACGCTATTATTTTAAGCAAAAAATAATCGTCTAATAAATTATGACATTTGCTGATAATCTGCCATAAAAAATAAAAAAAGCCTCGGGATTGCCGTCTTTTCTTCATTCGCCACGGGTGATGACAATGGACGCTCGTAAGCCACATCTAATTTGCCCTTTGCTGGACTGTAAACCAAAATTAAGCAACAGTTAAAAGCTGTTCTACGTTCTAGCTCTGTTATTACGAGTACGATATGGGCAGAAACATATGCCTCTTCTCTAAGAATCATGGATTTATCTGAGAGCCATATTTTGAGCAGATGTTAAGTAAAGTTGACTATCGCTAACAATGCTATCACTAGGAGCAACATGACCGTCCCACTAGGAGCAATGTTTAAGGGGTGAACGATTGATTTCTCTGGATTAATGTTACCGGAGATGAGTTTTTATGCTATTACGCGAACTAATATTCAAAAGGCTCAGTTTTTGCAATTACTGGAGAAAAGACATTCTGTAATTAACGAACGTTGTCCCGCCAAAAAACATGCGGTGTAAATGTCATTCTTCTTTTCACCGGAAATCAATTCATGAACCTGCTGAACTACTGGGAAGTACATCGAGTCATTTCATCTCAGGTTTTTAATGCTGTGGAAATACTAATGAAAAATACTTATGGAGGATCCTTACTTCCAATAACTTTATAAACGTTTCTAAATTCATAGCCGTTGCTATGATTACACGTTGGTAATTTTTACATGCGTCATATTTATTTCTGCAATATTTACCCACATTTTCCGCAACTGATATCCATAATAAAGCAAGACAAGCATTGAAGGAGAAATAAGATATTTCCAGCAACGGGGGACTGAAAGCTGAATATAGATATATAGATAAGCTGAAAATAGCATTACGTGCGTTTAACCTCAATTGCATCTAAGCATTCACAGGGAATGTGGAAAAAATAGCTCAATTACTTAAAAGTTTGTGTTTTAAAATGGGTCTCAGCCATAAGGAAGTATTCAATCAGGGTTCGTGAAGTATTTCCGATTCAGGAATACGTGAAGAATAATGTGCATGGCCGCCGGGCTAGAGGAAGCGTCTAGTATTTAATGAGAATAGCAATCAATGAGAATTCGGTTACTCACTCTCCTCATCATACCAGAGTACATCAAGTCCCATTATCACAAAGACCGGTCGTTAAGACACATTAAATTCATTGGCATCGCCCTTGCACTGCATGCCAACCGATTATTGGTTAATCCTTAGCAGAAGCCATAAGACAATGATGCCCACGAATTTATCTCTGTTACAACAATTTTTAATAATTGCATTCATCAACTGACCAGCCATCTTTGAAACCACACATAAGGAATTAAAATAAGGTCAAAAGCAATAAGAAACCCGCTTCGAAACTTAGTAAAAATACGCAGTTGGGACATTAACCTGCAACCTAGGGTATGATAGGCAAGTATTTCACACAAGCCGCCACCGAGACCGAAAATTGAAATTCACCTATTGGCCTGTACACAATATTAGTTTAATTAATCATGAGTCTTTTATGAGAGCATTCATAAGCAGCTTAGTATGAGCGAGAAGTCATTTTTATATCTATTTGACGCCGCACTGCATCTGTAGGTCCCATAGCAGCATTGAAATAAGAGATACAACGCCGAATAATTGGGTACAAAAGTTCGTTCTTCCCACGCACAAGTGACCATTTAAATATCTTTCTCGGGCTTCGCACCGGGTAATATTTTCTAATGGCGCCTACGTTTCGGAAAACGACTTGTCTTCCATTTTCAAGGTGTTTGTTCTTTCCGTCGTGTCCGCTATAACACTGTTTGAAAATATTACCCGGTTTGAAATTTTAAATTTGAAAATATTGCAAATTTGAATATATTACCCGGTGTGAAGCCCGAGAAAGATATTTAAATATATTACACCGGGAAAATCTTAAATCTTTCATTAAGTGACCATTTTATAAATACTGCGCTACCTGCCAAACGCTCCCAAAATCACTTCATAATTTCACTTCACGATAACATTTATCGTTCACACCTTCACACGGCTGGTGTCACCACACCCCCCGCCACACGCCTGAGCGGTGGCTCACAGGGTAGACGTAGACGAAGGGTATTTCCGCGGCACTCACCCATTTCCCACTGCGCCTTCCTCCTCTTGTGGTAGGACCGCCTCCAGGGATGCCTCCAGACCTTCCGGGCGACCTTCTCTTTTGGGGGCAGGAAGGCGGCGAAGGATCCTTCGAGGGCGTCCCTTGGCCGGCCGCATACGGCGTGCGCCGTGTCGCAGTAATACGAGCAGTGGCCGTGGAAGCAAAGGTTCTCCGACGGAGAAACGAAGAAAGTGTTGAGGAGGTCGCCCGTGGCAACGGCGTACAACTCCGAGGTCATGTTCACGTGACGACCCGTCACGGGCATCGCGCGACGGAAACCCAAGAGCCTATGGATGACGGGAAGAGGAAAATAAAAAAATATTTATGAGCGAATGGTGAGTGAAGAAGAAAGATCTAATGCCTCCCGGACTAATGAGATTGTTAAAGACTGTTCGGGATTTCCACTACTTAGGGTCACACTCTGCCGGCGTTTCGGTGTATGAGTCAGACACATTGGTGGAGATGGAAAGTTTGACGCGTCGGAAAACCCGAGCGGTCATCAGCAGAGAGTGAAGATTCAAGGCGACAGTGACAAAGGAGAGACAATCACCGCGGAAATCAATAGCCGAACTCATGTGCATCTTAAAGAATAAAATAAAATAGAGATTTTACATTCCACGAAGTAAATTGTTCAAAAACCTGACTGGATTCAACTCTCGCGTGTCATAATCAAGGGGTCACAAAATCAAATCTTTCCTTCGGCGAGTTCGCATTCAAGGTCTGATTCTGAAAATAATGGGAGAGGGAAGTTTTCGGAAGAGCTGGTCACAGTGTCTTAGCTAAACGTCGACGCGTCAGAAACTTCCCATGAGGGGGCGGATACTAGATTAAGAGGTGAATTATACAGGTGTTGCGGATTTTCCGCGGACTAAAAACCTACCTCCTCCGGTCGGAAGCTCTCGCTTATCACCGGGATGGGTAAGTAGTGGGTAGAGTTAGCAAAAATGCAGCCACTTGGAGGCCGACAACATGAGGCGGATTGCCGTCAAAAGGACGAAAACTGGCCCCCGGCTCCCCCTAGTCCTCGTAGCTGTTGTGTTCCCCCAACAACGTTAGACGAGTCACCGCCAGTCTCGCTTGCGCGAATACTTCCCTCACATCTGTTGAGAAACGACGAAGCCCATTGCCCAAATTCTTGGGATACGGTGTCCGCCGGCTCCCTTTATGGGCAGAGGTCGTGTGGTCTGCCGGAATACGTCATCGGATCGGGGCCCTACCGGACCAATGATGGTCAAATCGGACCAATTATGGTCAAAATGTGAGACCCCTCATCTCAGAACTCCCCGTACTCTCATAGGTGAATTATACAATGGCACAAGGTTGTATAACAAATTCTCGCCAAAAAACTTGGCAGAGTCATGATTTCAAAGTTCTCGCTAAAATGAAACTTTGCGCCATTATCATATCACCATAGCCTTATCTAGAACATCCACTTAGGACATTTGAAGTCAGATATTAGATTAAAAGCTAATAAAAAATCTCGCAAACCATTTAAAATATATCACTCTCCATTGCTTAGAGGTAGAGCTGTGTGAATGCTTCGAAATCCAATAGAAACGAATCGTGAATTTCGCCGTTTTTCATGAACGCATAATTTAGTTCTGCCCTCAAGTGACTACGAGCAGTTGTAGAAAAAGTATATTTTTTACAAAAAAGCAACGTATGGAAAAAACTACAGGATTGATAAAAATGTGTACTAGTTCATGCATATTTTTGTAGTGGAGCATTTGAAGGTTAACCTTTTTATAATGTCGACGTATATTTTGGAATTGGAATACTTAATAAACGAGATATTTCACCCGCGTTGATCATGTATCGACATGTTTGCAACACATTATAATAAACCCTTCTCGTACATTCGTAAATTCGTAAACTCCTGCTCATTAATGGGATATTCAACCAATGGGCCATTTAAGTTAGATCAACTCTTGTGACCATTGAAAGCTTTAGATTTAGATGCTTGTAAGACAAAAAGTAGGGATTCAAAAAGTGAACTCTCAGACAAACATCGCATTTGCGTCAGGGATGCCGTGACTTCATAAAATGTCATTATAGACAGCAGGTGGTGGCCGAGAGATCGTACCTTGTTTACCCGCGTTGAGTGGGACACGCATGCGCACAACAACAACTGCCGTTCGTACCATCCTCTCCTCCAGTCCCATTGAGTTCCCTCTTATTATGTAACAGTAGGGATGAGTCGACTCCACTTTTTTCCGATTACGATTTCGATTCCAATTCTTTCAAATCGATTCTCGATTCCTATTCCATAGATTCTTATTCCTAATAACAGGAGGGATAATGGTATGCCAGTAGCGTAAGGCTATTATTTGAATTCAAGTAATGGCTGGAATAAAATAATAAAGACAATTAAGTCGCTCAAAAAAGTATAATTATTAAAAAATAGCAAATATATTCTCCGCTTATTGAGGTAGATAAAAAGTACAAATTGATAGCCTACACCCAACACTACTGAGACAAATAGGATGTGATAAATGAAATTTGATTTGAATATTTATCGATCTGGAATCGATGGAATCGGAATCGACTTTAGGCGATCGATTCTCGATACCTATTTTAATCCTGAGAATTGGCGGAATCGAGAGTCGACATTTGGATGTGACTCATCCTTATGTAAGAGGAAGTCGGCGAGTGAGAGACTCTCTCTCCCTCTCTCCCTTCCTCCCGTCTCCCTCGCTCACCTGTCCAAGTGGAACGCCGCTATCTCCGAGTTGTGTCTCTCGAAGTCCGTGAAGTAGAAGTGGTTGGGCAGGGTTTGCTGTTCCCTCGGGAATCTGAAATAGATAAGAAATCCGTTATTCTGACGCAAGAAGGAAGGTTGCGCACTAATACAGATCGCGCCACCAAACAGGCGAATCAAAGAACGACTGCGAAGTATATTTTTTAAAAATCACCAAAAAATCGGTGGCAAATAATAATACAACCAGATTGTAGACATGCTCAGATGTTTTTATCTCTTCAATTTCATGTTTTAAAGTTGACTATGAAATGATCCGTGCCGTTCTATTAAAAACGTAATAGCTTAGATGGCAGAATTAATAAAAATGATACCTTCAGCTGCCCTTACAAGGACTTTAATTAATTTTTACCAAATATAAATGCATAATTTTAGTTACCACTATTTATAAAAGGTCAAACGTACAATCCAATTTTCCCAATTCCTACCCACCAGATAGTGGTGCCTATGAACCCGCTGTTGGAAGCTAACGAGATAGTTGTTAAATCAATGATTAATGAGTCGTCCATTAATAATAAATTAGCAAAAAATCACTTACCAAGACTTAATTCACATCTGTGAAAAAAAGGGGAAGACGTGTTACGTTAATTATTTTCATTTCCCTATACCAACGGATCCTATTCCAGACACAAAGTCGATTGTGTGTAAACGCATCACATTATCCTGTCAGTACATAAGTGGCTTAGTTCATTTTAAGCCCGTTTTACACGGGGCAGGAAATTGTGCAGTTAAAAACTGCAAGTTTTTCCCAATATGGCGTGCAGAATTTGAGCGGTGACTTTTTTGCCATCTCGCGTTCATGCATTTTTGCAATTCACCACTTTGCATGACGGAATTTGAAATGCACGCTCGTACGTACATCAGACTGCGCAATTACGTGTCCAGTGTAAAACGGGCTTTACAGGCGACCACACCGATGTGACGCGATAGAAATCACTCGGCTTGCGATGCACATGAAAATCACACGGAGTAAGATAGCGAGGTAATATTTTCAGGTCGCATCATTCGTACTCGGGAGCCTCCAAATGTTATACACTAACCGTAGGTTTTATAGAGTCTGCCTTCAGTTAACCGCTGGATGTTTTAGTTTTTCCGTTGACTTGTTGCTGCCAGAACTTAATGGTTTTGTATACTACACCAGAAGGTCGGTTAGTTGCTCAGATGCAAATGTAAGACGCGAGCGCTATCTTTGGGAGGGCGGTTAACTTCGGTTTTCATGCCTATAGTACATTAAACTCGAGAATATGGGTTTATAATAAATAAAAATAAATATAAAAATAAAAAAAATAAATAAAATGGGTCCTCAAATTCGGATAAAAATTTGTAGACATGGAAATTTCTACCCATCGCGATGTTGATACATCCGTTGGATTATTTTCACAGCATCCAATTTTTGATAAAGCCTTTTGACAAAAAATTTCCAAACGATGGCTTCGACCGATTGAACCGCGAAAATGTTACACCTCTTGAGGTATAACATAGATTATGGCCCATGGGTTAAAAGTTCAAGGCTAAGGAGCAAAAACAAAATGAATTCAAGGGACTAAAAGAAGTTGCGTGTCCATATCCGGATTGCGATACCAAATAGCTCCACCCAAGAGTTAATCCTTAAATTCCCTCGAACGATATTTCTTCTGATGGCGTCGAAAATCGTCGTTTAGGTAATGCGCGCGGCTTTGCGTCCAGCATGACCCAATAATCCCAATGAAGACGGATTTTCCAGTGTTCTTGATTTTTATGGCCAATATTTATTTCCTCGGCCATCCATAAATTATTGCATCGCCAATTTTAGGTGTAATAACTGTTACTGTTAATGGCCACGTTGAATAACGCCCCCTTGAATCCAGCTACAAAAACGGTAGCATTTTTTCCTGCTACGAAATCTAAAGGAGCGATAATCCATCAGAAGATATAAATATTAAGTAATCCAGGTCAATTATGTTCCACGATATTTTTGATTAAAATTTAAAAAATCAAAAACAATTTCACCACTCATTGTGAATCCATTCTTGTGGAGCTTGAGTTGTACAGACAGATTACAGATGGCGGAATTCACAACCTGTGAATAATTTAGGTTCTTCAAGGCAAAACTACGAAAGAGCGCGCTTTTGAACCAGGTGACAGTCTTCAAATTCCGAGATCAGATATTGATGGAAATATTAACCAACACAGTGCGTTCAATACTGAGATTCACTCGCAGAGGCCCTCAATTCTTTCACTTTGTAATGCAAGTATATCGACGATATTTCAAACTTTTAAAATCATAGCGTTCGCGTGAAGCGTGGCACTCTATGGATCGGAAGCTTGGAATATTGGAAAATCCGACCGGAAGAGACTAGAAGCCTTCGAAACCTGATGCTGGAGGAGGATGGTGAAGATAAAATGGACTGACGAAATAAGAAATGATGAAGTGTACAGAAGAGTAGAAGAGGAGAGGACCATATGGAACACCATAGAACAAAGAATACGATCAATTGGACACACCCTGAGACACAATGGGTTTGTAAAGAACATAACTTAAGGCAAAATAGAGGGTAAAGTCCCCAGATTTAGATACAGGAATAAGTTCATGGACAAAATAAAGAGGAAAGTACTTAAGAATAGACACCAGGAGGTAGGGGAACTAGCAATAGATAGGTAAGGGTGGAGGGCTGCAGTCAGCCAATCTTAAGATTGAGCAACCAATGAATGAATGAAAATCAAAGCCTACTTTATTACCGATCAATGAGAGAGTTTCAACACCCCAGTTACAGATGAACCTCCAAGAGGCCTAAAGACGTCAAATTATGTAGGAAAAAAGTGCAAAAATTTTTATTATGAAATTGTAAGGAATATAATTCATTATTTTCGAAATTTTCCTTCTAATTCCTCACGAGGTTTTTAACAAGAGATGTCCCACACTAGTGACCCACACTACTTGGCGTACGTTTGGTAAGAAGAAGGTGGGTGGAATGATAGACGGTGACTCTGGGGAACAAAATCGGGTCAACAGATGGAGCCTCGGGCGGAGGAAAGAATGAAAAAAAACACGTGACTCGATTCCCGGCGTGCTTCTCCACTTCATTCCCCTCGGCTCGCGAGAATAACAAGCAAAAAGAGTACACGACAAGAATGTTTTTTTTGGATCGCTTCTTAGTAATTTATCGTTCCCACCTTCCTCCGAAAAGTGAGCATCTCCACCAGGAATTGTATCCACGAAAAAATTAAGTTTATTTTTTTTAAACTTCCCATTTTCTCATGGCGAGGTTCCATCATCCCTCTGAGCCGTACGTTATAGCGCAAATAGTGCGGCCCTCTACACCACTTCAGAATGACCTCTTAGTCCATCTCCGCTGGAGGAGAGAAAAGAAATAGACTTGCGAAGCGAGTGAGAGAGAGAGGGAGAGGGGGAAAGAGATGAGTGAAACGGATGAGAAATAAGAAGGAAAGGCGTTTGGTGGCGGAAGCCAGCGGAAAGGTCGAAAATGGCGCCCACAGAATCCGCCAAGGGAAATTAAAAACTCGCTTCTCGACGGAGCGCCGGAACCTCGCCATTTCACCAAACACCCAAACGACTTGTCAAGCAGTGATGGTTTTGGGATGACCCGCGTCAAGATTTAAAAAAGCCAACGTGTCTTCTCCTTTGCCGGAGACCTCATCAGGGCTGAATGACCTAATTGCCTTTATTGTGCATCAATTTATATCTTCACGGTGGTGCAAGAGGGGGAGCGGGTGGGTGTTGGCGGAGAGTCTTCTGGACGTCGATCTTGTTTCTGGAAATTACTGGTAACCATGATTCACTTATTCTTTGTCCCTGGTCTCTATTGAAATTCTTGAGATTCTTCCCGCAAGAGAAAAACATTTCAAGACGAGAATCTTCCGGGAGGCCTTGGAAACTATAAACCATGGCAAGAATTTCAATAGAGACCAGGGACAAAGAATAAGTGAATCATGGCTACCAGTATTTCCAGAAAGACGAGCGACGTCCAGAAGACTCTCCGTCAACACCCACCCCCTCCCCCTCTTGCACCACCGTGACGATATAAATTGATGCACAATAAAGGCAATTAGGTCATTCAGCCCTGATGAGGTCTCCGGCAAAGGAGCAGAAACGTTGGCCTTTTAAAATCTTGTTGCGGGTTATCCCAAAACCATCACTGCTTGACGAACATGGACCGCGAAAGTTTTAATAATTTGACCTAAACGACTTGTTTCGTTCATTTCCCTCACGCCCCATTTCTTTCAAATCTCGCTTAATACTGCGACACATAACAAGAGACACGCAAAGGCATCCACTTAAACGTTTGCGAACATTTAGACTTTAGTTTAGGCAACTTCATAGCATAGCACATCTCAAAGAGAAGGGATCGAATGTTGGATCTTTAAAAATTTTCTCGGACTTCTTAAACACATCTTTGAGGTGTTGGGGTCGTCTTGTTGAGACATTCGCTCATTGGGCGCCTTCTATTCGCTCTAGTGCGTTAATCACTGCGAAGCCCATAAACGAATTTTCCTGCCATTCGTCAAAAAGACCCTGAATTTTAACTACCGCACCTCCGAACAGATCTAGAGCAGCAAATGTGAAATAAAAATAAAAGAACATCGAATATGTTATACGTTATTATTGTTAATATGTCGTTACTAAGGCATTTGGAATGCATTTCACAGTTTTTCAATACTCTATGGTATAAAGTTAACGTATTGAAATTCTTATTCTAAACAAATTCAACAAATTCTCACAAAACATTTGATCGTGACCGTTCTCCCCCCCCACTAAATTTAAAACCCAATTAGAGAATGCAGAATCTGCAACATACCTTGGAGTTAAACTAGCTAATGATCCCTCGTGGAGCATACATATTGGGAAAATAACTGGTCACGCTAATCGCAAATTGGGATTTGTTAGAAGAATACTTGGAAAGTGCGACAATAAAGTTAGAGAAATCAGCTACTTCTCCCTTGTTAGATCCCACTTAGAATACGCTGCCAGTGTTTGGGATCCTCATGAGGCAGGATTAATAACAGAGAACGCGTGAAGAGAAGATCAGCTAGATACGTAGAAGGCCGTTATGATAGTCTCGTTAGTGTTACTGACCTCTTGCAACAACTTGGATGGGAGTCGCTTGCAGACCAGTGAATGAAAATCAGACTCAATCTCTTATGTAAAATCAAAACCAAATTATTTTTAGATGAAGTTTTTAGTATCCTATGGACTCCCACATACTAAGGTAGATAAGATCATGAGAATAAAATAAGGGAAATAGATTTTAGAACAGAAAGGTTTAAAATTTCGTTTTCCCCGCATTCGATACGAAACCATAATGGCCGCGTTGAAACTTTGAAGATCGTACATCAGTTGAGAGGCAGAGTAGCTGATTTATTCATATGCCCCCTAATGCATGTTTCCAAACCTACCGAGTAATGCGAACACCATGTTTTGCATGTGCCCTGCATGACTCTTGTGTCACATTTTCAATGTTACGTAATAGATTATTTTAGTAGTTTCTTTAGGATTTGTAGCATACCGATAGCGAGGTGCTCGTTGGTGAAAGTAAATGTATTCACTGTAGTTCATGTTGGTGATAAGTCACCACCTGACGAACACCGTTGTGGTGGCTTGCAGGGTTATAAACGGATGTAGATGTAAATATAGGTTACAGAGAATTCGACCAGTGCACGCCTTTCCATTCAACCACGTTCGTGAACACTGAATTGCGCTGATGTGTTTCGATGAGCACTCAGTTCAACACTTACACTGGAAAGCTTCCACAACCTTCAGGGATTCCAGAATACAATTCGCCAATACGCAAAATTTGTACGCATCGCGCAAAATTTTTGACAAGGTCACGTATAACCACTCAGGAGTAAAACATTTTTAATCAATGCGTCATTGAAACCTTTTCTAAAAATCAAAACAAATAAACAGCAACCACTGGAGCGATCGTCGCAGTCAAAATGCACGCATACGAAGAACAATTATTCTGTTCTAAAAAACTGTTCGAAGGGCGGAATACCAAATGATGCGCGGGATTGGAAATGAACGGAAAGCAGTTGCACTCTCGTGTTGCTCGAAGTAAGGGCGCATCGCGCGAGATAAGAAGTTATGAAACAAAATTAATCAAAATTACTCTTTCTAGTGAGAGTACGAAGAGATTATGGGAATATTTTAACCCATTTGTTCTTCCACTTTCTCAGGCGAGGTGTTGTAGAACAGCATTTTCAATGATACTCAAAAGATGTCGTACTGTCTACATTTTATTACAAAATCGTACCACGCGTGTCTCGATTGTCTTGCACTCATCATCAGGTACGACTAATCTTTCACATAACCAGACATGTGCATATATATATTGAGAGATAAATTGGCCAAAACACATTAGTGTACAAAACACAGTAGTACAAAACACAGGGGGATTGTGGTGGAGGTAAGGAGGAATGATAGGAGGGGGAGGCTAAAATCATAATTGGGATATGATCCTTTGTTCGTCCATGACAAATTATGTCAACACTCCAGACCTGCGTCACACTGAGGAAGGATCAAAGAAAAACAGGTGGGAGAAAATGGATGGGGTTGGGGGAAGGGTAGTTTGTTGGAGGAGGTAAGGTTAAGTTAAAATGGTGTCCAAAATAGGGGAATGACAAACAAATTCATTCTCATTTAACAGGCTCATTTTCTCTCGTTTTCTTTTTAGTATTTCCCACTGTTCCGACACATCTAGACGGTGTCCTTTATCCAGGAAACGGAGGATTTTCAGATAAAATGTGGAGTGGCGGGATTCTTCCATTACACGTTTGGCGAAATAAGATTTTGGATCGCTGTTCGCCAAACACCTTTTGTGTTCAGACACCCAAGTTACAAAATTTCTCCCAGTTTGACTAGCATACACACTACCACATATATCATACTTCAGTTCAGACACACCAAGTTTTAACATGGGGTCAAACATATCTTTGGCATTCATGAAAAATGTTTCAAGAGTTCTTGGTGTTTGCTCTTCTTCGTCGGTGAGTGATACACCATGGGTTTCCCAACGATGCAGTTCCTCCCTTTCCTATCCACCTTCCTTTCAATATCCACGCAGAATTACAAATCGTCCAAAAATATGGATAGAGCGGTCCCTTTGGCACCTTTCCAGTAATTTCTTGGCCTCTGCAAAGAATCTTTGCCCCTTCTCCGTTTGATTTAAGGAGCCATTTCCGCTTAATTGGGAGCGCTCACCCGAATTGAGGAAGCCGATTTCCTCCACCACCGTTTGCTGAGATATAACAACGGTGGAGAAGGAAAAACCCCATTCCAAAACACCTGTGATACATTGTTTGCACGGGTTGATAACAATTCGCAGCGCTAGCGTGGTTAAACATCCATCGCAATGAGGTAACGTAGACGCAGTCGACAATTTTTGAAAATGTAACGACAGCTTTTGAGACCTCCCATATATGAAAAGGGTTGCTACAGTCCAGAGATCTTGTAATTTGTGGACTTTTATCATGTTTCGCAGGCAAAAATTATCTCTTATTCAGGTGCCAGGTTTCAAATAAGGCTCAATAATAACACCATAGCACATTAACGCACATGCTATGGGGAATACAGTTTCTCAACGAATGGAAAGCAACATCTCTCGCCCGATGGGATAATCGGCTTCTTTTCTGATGGATTTATCATTCTGAGGTTGGTGAGGGAGATTAAAACATAGGAAGGTGGTGGACTCATTGCCAAAATAGGTGGCGGCGCCATTTGCCTCTGCTTCGAAAGACATAATCGCAGTCTACCAAACGAAGGCACATTTATGGATTTGAAACATTCGATTTGATTGCAGCTATACGACCATCTTGCAGCAACGCCACAGCAGGCGTCCCACAGTGACACGGGTAACTTGCGACCGGGCAATTTCAAAATTCTCTCTTAAATACATTGGGCTTCCATGAAAAAACTGAGTCTCACCTTCATTAAACTTCACTCCTGTCATACGTTGGGGAGTAATTCACCGCTGGACACCAGATTAGAGACCTGCTGCCTCAATTAGGCATAGTACTAAAAACCTGTTTACTCACCAGCAGGCAGAAGCTAAAATTGCACTCCTTTCTTCTTAAAAAAATTTCTTTTACTTATAAAGCGACCACTTGAACCTTTAAGCCTTGCAAATACCTAGTTCCTCCGAAAGCCACAGGAATCCACAGGAGGTGGAGGACGCTTTGGGAGCTCAACTGGCGAAAGTACTCGGCGCAAAATCGATAGATCTGGGTTTCAGTACCGGCCAAGGATAATTATATTTCATTATTGGAATTTCGCCCTCGAAAAAGCATTATTTTTGCGCTAATTTCTCACTTTCCACGGTTTTCCAGGTTTTCCTCTCCCATTTCCCATTGCTGTGACTTGTTTAGGATGCTATTCAGTAGAAACCCCGACGTAAGTGCTACCGATATAATGAGATGCCACCTCATATTGGTAGAGTGATTGATTGATAACAAAAGGAAAATTCCGGAAGGACACTCCGGTTCGACACCAGAGCAACAATTTGCACCATACTGTCGTCAATGCGAACCTCACTGAGACTGAAAATAGCTTGTTTCATTCATGTCGTAGTTAATGTGTGGGAAATTAGTTTTGAGACGATTGAGGGAACGTGGCGGATTGATAGCGCGTAAAAAATGTCACATGACGGTCGGAAAAATCACAGCCAATCTTCTTTCTTTCACTCACGTTGCGGTTGTCAACGAAATCACTCCTGAATTTTACCAAGAGTGGTTTGTAATAATGACTGTGCGAGAAATCAACGGGGCCAAAGCCAAAACTAGGAAACGGAAGCTAAGTATTACTTGCTTTAAAGAAGTAACGTAGCCCATTTTGAAATTCCCTATAGATTCTTTTTGATAGCGCATCAACAACTCCACAGGAAAATTTCCATAGAGACAGACTCTTAGTGGATCTCAATTACAAAGAGAAAATACGGTCCTAGGATTAAAGAATAAGATGCCCAGAGACAAAAGTCTTTTGCAACCAGAGCCCCAAGCCACTGAATCGAGCACTTTACGGTTTGGAGTGAAATAAATTGGTAATTTTCCACACGGTTTATTATCCTAAACCGGTTTCAATAGCGTCATTTTCAAGAGGTTACTAAACGACGAGGCCACCAGTCTCACGCGTTTATACACTGAGTCAGAGGAGGGGGGGAATAAGGAAAAGAGGTTGGGGTGGGAAGTAAGGTGAATATGTGCAAGCTTACTGGGAGGAAGCAAGGTCAGTGTTTTGAAAACATAATTCGGAAGAAGGAGGAGGGGGAACTCTTGTAGACAAAAAAGGTGAGTTCATTGGTACACTAATTTGGCATCTTTATCCCCAAAATGTAATACATTCAGACTAAAATTAGAAACATGATCATTATCAATTATTTAGTTACTTCATTCCATACCAATGAAAAAATTCACAAAGTAACCCCGTCGACGATTAATTTTATGACCACTTTACCGCCTGTGTCGACTTTTACTGACAGAACGACGCAATATAATAAAGATTTATCCTCGTAGGTTGTATCACAGGAATTTTTGGGGTGAAATTTCGTCAACGGAAGGTTTACAGGAATGAATAAAAGCAACAAGTACCATCACAAAAACAAAGTAAGTACGACATTAATATACCGCAAAGTTAAACAACTAAATCCCCTCCGAACGGCAGTAATCTCCGAGCAATCCTTATCACTATTAGAATTGAAGCGGGTCCATGATATTCAGGAAAAGGGAAGAGATTAGTGTAATATGCTGAAGAGTTTTGTGAGAATCAGCTGATCCCTAAGATAGCATGATTATTTAGGGAATCTGGTGAAAGAGAATGCATTCACGGAAGGACATGTACTTCATTCTCCAACATCCATGTCAAGTAAACTGTTTTGAATTGTAGCATATATTTCATTTTATCACCAGGTCAACTACTTCCACGTTTGTAGTCTTTGCAGTACAAAATGTGGTAGAATATCGGGCACATCAAGTAAAACTCCTCCAGCGTGCTTCGTTCATCGCAGAAGAAACTTTTCATTGTCCTTCTGCGAGTTTTGGCTCGAGGTCAAAAAGTGTATTCCATCGGAGATGATTCGAGGACCACTCATTGTGACGAATAAATGAACCACCCAACTTAAGCCTGGATCCCACGATACTTGACCTTGTACAAGTCTGAGGATGCTAGCGAGTACTGGATTTCTAGTACGAAACCTAGCATGCTTGAAACCTTCCTAGGAGCTATCACATGATACTTGAACTTGCACAAGATCTGTTTAGTAGATCTTTGATCTAGTACAGACGCTGAAAGATGTTTGACGACCGAAATGGATGATTTCGAACGAAGACGACGGCTATTAGCCGCTGCAGCTCCTCAACCTCAATTGCCTCAGGTACCCAAGCCATTGTGTCTTGTAGTGAGGTTTGAGTTGTTTATTTGATCGCGGGAAATTGTAATTGTCACGAGGGACTATGGAGGCGCTGACATCAAAAATTGACGACCGCATTGCAAAGAGCGAATGTGATTGGTCGGCGGCTACTAGGTTCTACTAGGAGTAAGTATGAAACTAGTACCGCACCAATTACGAAAACAAGGATACCAGCTTGTATGCTAGCGATCATGCAGGATTTCCAGTATTCTTGGTCCGTATCACACGATACTTGACCTTGCACAAGTCCTAGTATGCTAACTTGCATCCTCGGAATTGTACAGGGTCAAGTATCGTGTGATTCAGGCTTTATATTGCATTTTCTTTCCGGAATTATTGAGAAAAATAGATGAAGAGAGTTTAAAAGATCCTTCTTTTATTCATGACCACTGCAAGGATTATTTTCTTTGTGTTCACTCGACTTACAGTTGAAGAGATGATGTTTTTTCTCAACTAATATTTTTTGGAATTCTAACTTGCTATATTATTTTATGTAAAACTGAATATTTTATTGAATACTAGCGGAAGGTACCCGTTGAAATTCTTTGAACTTATTGTATACTATCGATAGCAATCAAAATATAACGATATATATCACGCACAATGTATTTATTATGGTTTATTTGGATTCATCTATTTCAATTGATACGTTCTGCGCCTATCTTACTAATATGTAAAAATCTAGAGGTGTCTATCTGTCTGTCTGTTACTCAATCACTCATAGACCACTGAATCGATTGCAAAAAAATTTGGCAGAAAGATACTTGATATATCTGGTTCACGCATAGGCTACAAAACAAGGGCCTTGGGGCCGTATAAGGCCCTCAAGTGCAATTTATACCCTGTTTTGCAGCCTGGTACGAAGCAAGTTCTGTTTAAACAAGGAATTCTAAATTCTTTAGTTAAGCCGAACGGGCTTAATGCAACCCATTTATAATCTGATTCTGGCAAACAACTTTGTCGGCACACGATGATTGTTTCATTAACCTCTTACTGATTTCCTGTAATAGATAATTCCTCTCTAGCATTTAAAAAGAAAATTTTTGATAACAAAAATAGCAAGATATTATTCAAAGCATCAAGTAATTTATATCTCCTCGATCTTTATTGAATATTCACCAGTCTCACATAATCAACAATTGACTACGTCTATTTACAATAACAACAGAAAAGACTCAACGAAGTGGCGCCAAGGACTGAGTGAACTAAAAGTGGAAATTTAGGCAGCACGTAGCCTGGGCAACAATGCCAAACATCCGAATCCATAATATATATTCACGATTAATGGTCATGGCATCATAGGTTAGCTTCAATGATCAACAAGGCTGAATTTTTATTACAGATTTCAAGACTACCGTTTCGGTATTGTATTTTTAATAATGACATTTCAAATTGATATCAGTATCTATTTCTTATTCCTTGATCTTTAAAGTGAGCGGAACGGTTTGTTTTGTGTTTGTGAAGTAATGACGGTGGAGAAGGGGGGGGGGGAGAGACGCAGTGAGGGGGATTTCCGGATTCGAATTGGATGAGCCGGGATGAATATAAAAGGGATTACGGAGGGTCGTCGAGGGTTTGGCGGGCGAAGGGGTGGAAAGGGACGGGTAAGAGATAGTTCTGAGGGATTTGAATGTAAACGAACCAATTAGCCGCCACTTGAACAGTGAAAGAGTATGGGAATCAAGGGATAGAGAGGCCTTTATAGTGAGACCTATGTTCCTCAGGACGACCCGACGGATAGAGGGTAAATATTTACTTTAGCATTTTTTTCCAACCAATCATAAATAATTAAAGGACTGTGAGGAAGTAGGGTTTAGGACCAAAATTGAAAAGCCACTCTTATTCCCCGATTTCGAGGGGTTCTCTTGTTTATTCATTTGAATGAATGAATGGTTGAGAGGGGCATTAGGATAATTATTCCTACTTTTTGCGCCATTTCGAGCAGAGGTGGGCAAACTTGGAACATATCCAGACGTCCCTCTCTCAATATATCATTCTTCTCACAGCCTTTTGCCGTTTGCTCTCATTCCTAAAGTAATGCATAATCTTCTTACATTGAAATACTCCACAGGGTTCTCCATAACAATTAAGAAAACTCTTTGACCCTATTTTCTGATAAGAATCAGCAGGTTTCATTCCCTAAAATCGATTGGATTGGATATTTGGGGAGGCGACCGACGGCTAAGGTCATTTGCGCTATAGGGGATAGGTGAGGGAGGATGGGTGGATAGAAACCCGGCGTCGGTTTTAGCCTGCTCTTAGCGAAAGGCGCCAAGGGGACCACGGTTTAACGTCTCATACGACAGACGGAGTACTGTACTTGAAGTGCCCTCCACAAGACACTCAAGTAGGGACCAGGTTTCCTCTGAAAAACATCCGCCACTGCAGGGATTTTTGAACCCTGGGTCTTTCGTGTGGTTAGCCAGTACTCTAGCCACCACACAAACCCGATCCCCGTCCCTTAAATCGATATAAGTTTTACTCGCATGAAATGATCAAAAAGAGATCATGTTGAGTGAAATAATAACTCTTATGAGTAATAGTTGAAAAACCGTACGGTTTCAGGGTGAATAATGTGGAATTTTCCATGTTAGAAGAGAAAAACTATGCAAATTCCACTTGGAGAAAGTTTAATGCATGACCCGAGTTTCAACACATTATGTCATCTTCAGGTGCAAATTACCGAGTTTCAGTCGAATAGAAGTCACAGGGAATGGAGGAGAATAGGAAGGGGAGGAAATTGGAGTGGGGGAGGGAGGTGGCTGGGCATTCATTGGTCGGAGAAGAGAGGAGTGAGCCTACGCCCAGACGATGACGTACCCGGACGCAGTGGACTTCCCTGCACAGCAACGCTCCTTCCCACCCCAACCCCTTCTTCCGCCCTCACCCGCCCTCCTTCCCACAACCCCAACCCCCCTCCCTCCTCCAGCCAATGAATCCCCATTCCATTTTCCTCCCCTTCCTATTCTCCTCCACTCTCTGTGACTTCTATTCGACTGAAACTCTCTAATTTGCACCTGAAGATGACATAATGTGTTGAAACCCGGGTCGTGCATTAAACTTTCTCCAAGTGGAATTTGCAAAGTTTTCCTTTCCTAACATTTTCTAACGAGGGATAGTTGTTTATGATTAATGGCGTACTTACATTGGAAAGCCAATTAATTATGTCGGTGTGTAGTTAATCAGCGAGAATAATTTTTGGAATTAGTGATGTGTAGGTGAGGCTCGATGGAGGGAGAGAGAACCTCCTCTTCAAAGAGAAATGAATGAATATGACGTGATAAATACGCCGATTGAGGCTACAGAGTGAAATGATGTGCAAATTGGATGAGGCTTTAATCCGAATCGCTCATAAGGATTGAGTTGCATTCTACAATGTCTTGTCATGGCGGCATAAGGCTGGGTAAGTCATTAACAAGAGGACATTACTGACTACCTTTCAGTTTGAAACTTGTGTGACTAGGAGTAAGAAATGGTAGAGTAACGGCGTGATTCACCTAAAACCCTATTAAAAAGGATTTCATAAATATTCTACTCTCCAGCAATTTCAATAATAATTGGTATTTTAGGATCTGTGCTTCTAGTTAACTCGGAAGAAATTTTTATACGTCAATCTATCAATTCAAGTAAATACATTTTAATTACCATATGCGAAGATTTACTGATGAGAGCCGAAGACGTTAAAACGTGGAAAATTTTAATTCTACTTGAAAAATTTACTTTAAAAAAATTAAACCGTCTAGAATTTCAGTCCGATGAATCAGCTAAGGTTTCTGGCTCACGATAGGTGGATACATTGACAGAATTAAGCTGGTACGTTTTGTGGCAATCTCGACGCAATGAGACATTGCATGCGATTAAGTGAAAGAAAATGTTGCGTTTTCCAATCACTAATAAGGGCTGGATTATAAGGAATTGAACTAGCGAAGTTACTGCGACCTAGTCGCTCATTGAAAACGTTAGCGCGCGGATTTTGAAATTCAATCAAGTTGAAGAGCAAGATGGATGTTAAACCAAACTATGGAACACACACTCGCTGTTAAACCAAGGGCAATTGTTTTACTTTCAACTCAGATGCACAGCTTGCATTTCATTTTTTTACAAAATGCTTTTCTGATTGACAACATTTATCTTATTGAATAGTTTATTTCGGGATTAGAATACATTGATCGAGATTTTTGAGCACATAATATATAGGTATCCACAAAAATATATTCCACCTTTAAGTATTTATTTCACACAAATACAACTCTTAGTAACTACCCTCAAAACCAAATTATCGTAGAGTAAAAATTCCAAGGGAGTAGTGACTCCATTTAAGTCTAAATGAACAGCAAAAATTACAACAGAGGGAATAACATCACGTATCAGGTCATTTTCAAAAACCTCCATCGGTTCACACCATTAAATACTTTAATAAAACCCTTTTAGGGTCCAAGTTATACCAGATTTAGTGGTAATTTGACGACCGATAGCCAATCAAAGGAAACGCGCCCACCATTTCTGATTAATCTTGTGAATTCATCTCCTGTTATTTACTCAGCCTAATCGTTGAGCACTTAAGTTATGGAATAAAAGTAAAATTTTATCGCAAAATAAATCCATGAAACTCGCATCACGAATAAAATCAATGGTTGAAGGCGTAACTTTGTGGAAGGTTACCGCAGACATGACGAAAAACTCTCTTAGAAAAATTCCACGCTTATTTATCACCTACCGAGGACCGAGGAGGACACAACCGCCTTCATCAGAATGTTAGAAGGTAGTGTAGACTACCTTCTAACATTCTGATGAAGGCGGTTGTGTCCGCCGAAATATATAAAAATTTCTGTGAGTTTTACTTTTTTTGTGCTCTATATGTAACTGCTAGTCACGCCTGTGACCTTTATATATATATATATACACAATTAAAGAGGTGAAGAGGGATCCCTATTGGATACACTTACTTGAGTATTGAAGGGAGGAGGGGGAAAGGAAGAACTCTACAGGACAACATGTGATATTGAATTGCAGAGACATTACCAGAAGATTACGCGGAACGTCAAACCCGGGTCGTAGCAAATAAAGATATATGGAAAAACAAAGTTAAGTGTAATCATTACAATGCTAACAGTTTCCACAAAGTTACGCCTAATACTATCAATTATTCAAATGACCTTTTCTGAGTCATAAGGGGAGAAAAATGAAATTAGTCCAAGCAACAAATTGTGCGCTTATAATCCATCATAATTAGGTAATAAGCGTAAAATTTCAATTTAACATGAAAGAACAACTCATATTTTAATTTGAAACTATTAACCACGTTCACCCATGGCATTAGGAAAAATGACCTCAAATCACTTCAATTATAACTCTCATTAAAATAGATTTTCTGTGCAACACATGATAGTAAATTTAATGGAATACCGTATGGAGTTCATCATTATTTGCAATTAAAAAAAATAATACTGGGGCACAATTCCTCTCCAACACCCGTAATGGTCAACTTCAAATTAATTTCATTATGGAATACCATTTTTCGCCCTCATGTGGCACCCGCTGCATTTTTTCCAGCTCTTAAAAATTCATTTTCCCCCCTTCCCTCTATTTACCCCTCCTCACCCATCCCACCAAGACTCGCGATTTAGAATCATATACGGTCAAATTTTCACTCCGACTTCCCGTCTCTATGGTGACATCCGACTTACCCTCTCCTTCTCTTGCAACAATAGCTTCATCCTATTCGATCTACGTTTCGAACGAGCGATAGAAAAAAAACGAAACGCCATATCCAGCGCTCTCTTTTGGGAATCGTCCACGGCAAACATGCGAGCAGCTCATCGATCAAACAAATCAGGAATTTTGAGATGAATTTCATTCGTGGATGGGTCCCGAAGTCCGAGTTCTCAAATCACGTTTGTACGCTCTCTTTCCCAAGACTATTGCGATCCTAACTGCTGACCGATTGACATAAGCGTCTCGTTTTCTCTCGGCCGTGCTTGTGGGCGTATGAACACAGAATGAACAATAAAAGAGTTGAAAATGGCGCACAAAATCACTTTCAAATAATTAAGTAAACCTTTAATCGCGGTACTAGCCCACCCACCATTTTATTTTCACGTAGACAACCAATAACGGTAAGAATTCGATGAGACATAAATTATCTAATGAAGACTTCGAGTGACTGTCACATAGGATGAATTTTCCATCATGAAATTTCCAGTGGATCATTCGCGGATGACTCCGCAGTCGGCTGTTGAGGCAAGTATTCGGTAACATAGTAATAAGATAAACTTTCTGGATGAATTAAAATGAACCCATCAAGTGACTATCATGCAGATACAAGCAATTCAACGGTTAGGCAGTAGTCAGTTAAATAAAAGGAAAATAGAAGAGAGAAAACATAACAAAACTGAATCAGCACAAAGTGAGTCGATTCTTCCATTCGCTAACATTGGCAACTAAACCCAAGTCCTTAGAACTGGGCCCGTAAGGGAGACGCAAAAACACATGTCAACATATAAGAGATGTGGGTGCGCTATGTGAAAAGATGAGAGCATATACGACTGCATACTACCATTAAGGATACTAGCCACGGAAAAAAGGAGGGAAAAGGACATATAAATGAAAATGGGGAAAGAAAGAAAGTGGAATATTAAGAGACGAGAGAATAATGAGCCAATAAAGTCTTCATGTCTCGCTGAACTTTTGCTATGTTCAGCAATAATGTGAGGGACCTATTTATCATGTACCAAATAGTTCTGCAGCGTTTATTCGTATTTCAACCCTTCTCTATGTTTCAGAGTTGTAAATCGTATGGAGTTTAAATGATAGCTTCCGTGTCAGCCTGAAAATCTTCTGAAATGTCCTAAAATCTTCAAGCAATTTCAGCCAAACGAAGGGGCCTCTTGAATCTATTCCACCAGATCCTAACGTAGGCCTTCCACCATCGTATCTCTGTTCTCCCGAAACAGTTCTTCACGATGAGTATGGATATTCTCCGCGTTAAGCTCACTCATTCGCGGGAGTCAAAATGTGCACAGCACACTCAATATTTGGCCCAACACGAGCGTCACCCTTCTTATTTTTATCCGAAAGCCTTTCCTCTAGTAGCCCGATCAATCCCGTATTCAATGCAACGCCGTAAATTTCCGAACATATTTTACCCCCCCTTCATCTCGCGTGAAATAGGAAGGTCCTAGATGAAAAAGGGAAAGATAGATGCTACTTTGCACTGGATAGGCCTCGACATACGCCGCGAACATAGTGGAACCTTAGTAAAAATATTTAACCCAAATAAATGAATAAAATACAATTGAAAGCTGAGCGCACAGCTAAAAACTGCCACGATCGAACGTATTGTGTTCCACAGCTTTGAGAAGGATTAGGTTGGGAGTCACTAGAGACTCGGAGGCTACATTTTAGGCTTAGTTTGCTTGACAAAATCCAGATCAGCTGTGATTCAGAGCGACTAGGAGAGTATAAATTTTATGCCGGCTCCGGTCACGGCGGGGTAAAGTCCTCGCCAGCTAAACTGAGGGTCGCGAGTTCGAGTCCCGCCTGGATGGGTTTTTCACCATCCAGAGCATGGATGTATGCCAAGTCCTGTTGGTACGGTCCCTGAAAAACCTAATGACAGGCTTAGCAGCCTATCGGGATTCCAGGAACATACGGGCCAGAAGAATCGTCCGGCAAAAAAATAAAAGCCACACCATATTATATCCAAAAGAAGCGAACAAATAAGAGAGAGATACATCACCGTACAGATACGTAAAATTTTTGTTCTTTCCTCGCACAATAAGTGGCCATATTAAAAACTGAGCTCGACCCAAAACACTGTCATTATATACTTCACCATTTCACCTCTCACAACCTTCTTTTACACCTGAATACGACTGGTGTCCTAACACTCCTTGCCACACGCATACGCGGCGGTGCCTAGGGTAGTACGTAGATGTAGAAGTTGTAATGAGTCACATATTTGACTACAGGTGATACATTTGCATTCCTTGACTTAACTGATTTGTAGTTTATATCCGTTGTTTAAACATGAGCAAGTAGAACAGTTAAATCACTTAGGTAGCATGCTAGAGGAAAACGGGCATAGTAGCAAATACATACGGAAGAGAATAGCTTAGGACGGGTTCAGTAATTGAAGAGAGTTAATGACTGGGACAATGGGTAAGGATGTGTAGAAGAGGTTGGTCAAGAGCTTGATATAGAGCGTAGCGTTGTATGGGGCAGAACGGTGAACACTGAGAAAGGAGGACGAGAATAGGCTGCAGGCATTTAAGATGTGGGTGTGGAGAAGGATGGAGAAGGTTAGGTGGACGGGAAGGAAGACTAACGAGGAAGTGTTGGAGATGGTGGGCGAGGAAAGGAGGCTTTTGAATGACATCCGGGATAGGCAGGGTAGATGGCTGAAGGATGTAATAAAGGGTGATGGGTTGCTGAGGTGTGTGATAGAGGGAAGAGGGAATAGAGGGATATAGGGATAGAGGGAAGGATGTTGGGCTAGCGGAGAAGGAGGAGGAAGAGAATAGGTTTCATGTACGGGATGAAGAAGTGTAGATCTTATGCAGAGGCGAAAAAGGATATATTAGAGGGAGATGGGACCCGAAATGTGTTAAAGGCCGGGAACGGATTCTCTGACATTCAACAAAACCCACCTCCCACCGGTAGAATACATGATAATAATAATCCGTTGTATCCGTCTTGACATCATGGAATTCGGTTAGCGTTCATAATGAGCAGAGTAACCTCGTGATTCCGCATAAATTTCACTCACGACCTAGGTATCGACTTAAGACGTGTTCATCAGGCACATTTCACAGAAGACTAAACTATATGTAGCGAGTAAGAAGAGGGAGAAAGGAAGCGTAGGGAGGGGAGGGAGTGATCGAGTAGAGATCGATCAGATATCGAGGGGATGAGATGAGAGGGTAAGACACTGGAAACTCCCATGGAGCTCGCCACGACGCCCAATGTCCAAGGTGGTGGAGCAAAAAGCTCCAAATGTGCGGAATGGGCCCTCTCCGAAGGGAGCCAAAGGGCTAGAAGGGGAGAGTGGAAGGGTCAAAAAATTAGCTAAATATTCCATCATTGCACTGGACGTTTATCGGAATTTCCAACAGTTCCAAAGCATCGAGTCTCAGTCATTTCCTTTCCATGAGGAAGATCTTCCATTTGAATTCGCTCATTAAGTTTCTTTCCAAAAGATTTTACGCAAAGAGGGACGTATTGTTTTTACTTTTTACGCTCATTTCATGTCCTTTCACACGTTCTTTAAACTTGCTCCTTCTTTGCAAACCTAATACTCGACCACGTAGCCTCTCATAGTCTCAGCCCTCCCGTCCATCTCCCCTTCTCGATGCCTATACACACTTGTGGATTTGGAAAAAAGGTACCTGAAGATCATGAATTACCTTGGTCGTGGGAGTCATTAATTAATATGGAATAAGTAACCATCCTTATCCAAAAGTACCTGAAGTTCCTGTCAGTGACACTGAAGTATGTAGAGTAGGGTGGATCGAAAAACTGTTTTTTTTTTCGAAATCGGTCCGCGGCTAGTGCTTTAAGTTTGCGGTTGGTGGTCCTTAAAAAACCATATAAAATTATAGCTTGATCGAATTATATCTTCAGGCTGCGCTTATTAGCAAAAAATTTAAATTTTTACGAAAAAAGTCAAAAATCTATAATTTTCCTGATGGCTTTTAGATATTCCTGGAATGATTTTATGGCAAAAAATTACATATGTTGCTTGTATGTTGCTTAATATTAGCGATTGTGTGCGTTTGAATCAGGCAAAATGGTTTCATAGTACGTCAAAAATCGTCAAAAAACGCCCAATATACAGAAATGTTACGGATGTTAGGTAGGCAATCACCCGTTATAACAAATCGACCCCATCGACTTAAATTCAATTATTTGCCATAAAATCGTTCCGGGAACATCTAGAAACTATCAGGAAAATATGCAAATTTTTGAATTTTTTTCATAAAAATTGGTGGATTTTTCGATCCACCCTAATGTAGAGGCAAGGAAAAGAAACAAGGCAGGATCGCCTTCCGGGATAGCAACGATTTTCCTGAAAGCCCCGCCCCCACTCTGCTCGGCTATCGGATCGGCGCGACACCATTCGGTGCACGCGACAAACACATAGTTTGACACTCGCATAGAGGAGGGCCACATGCTCCCGTGTGTGTGTGTGTGTTTGCATACACACACACACACACGTGGTTTTAAAGTGAAGCGCTTTCCGAACTCGGGAGGGCGATATGGCGGAGAGAGGGGGTGGGAGGGTAGGATTGGATTGGGTGGAGGGCAGAGATGGAGAGAGAGAGAGAGGCGACAAACATTTCATTAATTATTGCTCGCACTAATTCAAACGGTTTGCGAGTGCACATGGCGCTGGTAACCGGATCGGGCGATGGCAGTTAATTCCGTGCGCAAACGGGGCCGCCAGTGGAAGGGGGAAGAGGGTTGGCAGGGGGTGGGAAGGTGGGTGGAGAGGGGGCGAGGTAGGGTGGGGGTGGGGAAGCGGTCGGAATGGGATTGAATGCGAGTGGTTGGGAAGTGGAAGGGGGAGGAGAATGTGGGGGGTGGGAAAGGGGGGTGAGTGTGGGACGACAAAGATGGATGTCTTAATTCATGAGGCGAGATTGAGGCATTAATAGGAATATCTCCTCTTCCGAATAAATCCCGGTGTGTTACATAGGGCCAAGCCTAGGGCACAACGACTTCGTAAGAGATATTATGAGAGGCAAAGGAGACGGTACTGCTACACTTTGAGGGCAAAGTGATTGAAATTTAGAAAATACGAGGAGGGATATATTGCGACGGAGGAGGGATATTATAATAAGATTGTAAGAGATTCAACACAATAAAATGGAACATAATATATTCCGATATTCTGTAAACATAAAATCTTCAGATACAGTAAAATATCTTGGAATTACCTTAACATCAGATATAACGTGGGAATAACACGTGCAAAACATATGTGGCGCAGCATTAAAGAAACTAGGTTTTGTTAAACGTATAATAGGATGGCCCTCGGATGAAAAAGTAAAAGAGAGATGCTACTTCGCTCTGGTTAGGCCACACCTCGAATGCGTCGCGAGCATTTGAGACCCTGGTCATAAAGATTTAACCATAAAAATTAATAAAATACTAAGGAAAGCAGCACGCTTCGTTAAAAACTGCTACGAGCGTACATATAGTGCCTCACAACTTTTAGAGGGATTAAGGTGGGAGCCCCTTGAGACTCGTAGGTTACACGCTAGGCTTGGGTTGCTTGATACATTCAGAACTGATATTTTTCAGAGCGACATGGAGAATATTATCATGATTCCTCACTACATCTCTAGGTCTCACAGATGCGATAAATTAAGGGAGATACACTGCCGAACAGATAGGTACAAAAACTCGTTCTTTCCGCGAACAATAAGCGACCAAAATAAAAATTGAGCTCACTAAATACACTCCTATAATTCATGTAACAATTTCATCTCCAAAGAACTTACACCTTTACACGGCGGGTGACCTAATGCTCCTCCTGCCACACGCCCATGCGGCGGCTCGCGGGGTATTATGTAGATGTAGATAAACGGGAAGGCATGACGATCGTAAAACCAGTCTTCATATTTAGCAATTGGTAGTGATGTATTGTTACAAAGATGTGACTCATTGAACAGATACGTTAATATTAATGAGCTCAATTAAAAAAAAATTTATCCTGAACAAATGTTCAGTTTCTAGGATTATGAAACGTTTTGTGAATAAAAGAAAATATTCAATCGTTCGTAAAGATATCCGAAATTGTGTCCGAAAAGCAAATGAATACATATTACTTTCTGGGAGGAGATTGCCATTTTGTGTGTCACTGTTAGTATGCTTAATTTGAAAAAAATCACGAAAAATCGTAACAAGGAGAAATTTGATGCTTGTGGAAATTAAAATATACTAACATGGTCCTGAGAATGCGAGATGTGTTTCAAAGGTGCACTCGTTGAAACACCCAGAGCAATCAAAGTTCATCGTCAAAATTTAAGGATATTGAATACTATCGAGATATTTGCCCGTTAACGACAGCGAAAATAGACGAAAATAAATTGAATGAATTCATCCTACTAGCTGACCCGGGCGAATATTTCGCACAGTTTGCAGCTTCTTCTTTCTTTCTTCCTCTTCATCTACCTGCCGAATATTTCGCACAGTATGCATCTTCTTTCTGTTTCTTCTTTCTTTCTTCCTCTTCTTCTACCTCCCGAATATTTCACACAGTATGCATCTTCTTCCTGTTTCTTTCTACTTTCTTCCTGTCCTTCTACCTATCGACTATTTAGCACAGAATGCAGATTCTTCCTGTTTCTTCCTTCTTTCTTCCTGTCTTCTACTTCTTCTTTCTTCCTGTTTCTTCCCATGGACAATTATATGTTATTTATGTTTGTGTTAAAGATACATAACGTAAACGTAAACGGTAAACGGTCACACTGATTGCATGTCAAATGTAAACAATCTAACTAAACACTGTGTTAATAGATGGCGCCTCCTACAGTCTTTTAAGCACGTAACCATATTCAACATATTAGTTGATTATGTTGTCAAAAGATGGCACTAAAAATTTTTGATCATTTTTTTTTAATTTTTAACAAAACTTTAATTTTAAACCATTTTTCTATTTTTCGTCAATAGCGGGAAACATAAGCTTAAAAACGATGTTTGAATCATCAATTTTAATGAAGAATTATCGGAGTTATGACGTTGCGACAAAAAACACCTTTGAGTAATAGTTAATATGACTATTAGCAGCACATAGATAAAAGGAACTTGATTCCTTAACAAAAATAATAAACGTATCACAGAGTAAATGAATTTTTGCAAATAATCCACAAAATTCTAATTAATCTCAGAGAAATCCCAAAGTATTTCAAATTTCAAACCCTACAATTACAGTTCCCTTCATAGTAGAGTAATAGTACAGCGACCACCGGATGCTCTTCTTCGTCCCATGAAGTGAAAACAAAGATCCTGATCAGCATTTACACTCTAATCAAGGACAGAAAATGGCGTATCAATCAATTGTTTGCTCAGAAGGAATTCCAGACTCAAGAATGTTCCATCAGAGCCAGGGAAACATTTACATTGCAGAGCATTAGAGCGCCTGTCGTGTTCGTGTTCTAGGAAGATTTGCTTGCGAGATTGATAGACTGTTTATAAGTTTTATAAGGAGAGGCAATATTTTCTGTGCTCCAGTGCAACATGCTGTCATCGATTACTATATCTGAGTTAGGATTGAGGATGAGTCAAATCCAAATGTCGATTCTCGATTCCACCGATTCTCAGGATTGGAATCGGTATCAAGAATCGATCGCCTAAAGTCGATTCCGATCCCATCGATTTCAGATGGATTAATATTCAAATCAAATTTCATTTATCACATAATATTTCTCTCAGTAATTTTGGATATAGGCTATTAATTTGTACTTTTTATATACTACCTCAATAAGCTGAGGATATATTTTCTATTTGTTAATAAATATACTTTTTGAGCGACTTAATTGTCTTTGTTATTTTATTTTATCCAATGCTTGAATTTAAATAATAGTCGTACGCTACTGGTATATCAATATCCCACCTGTTATTAGGAATAAGAATCGATGAAATCGGAATCGAGAATCGGGAATCGATTTGAAAGAATCGGAATTGGAATCGACTTATCCCTAGTCAGTATTTATCCCAACTTGAGTCTAGAAATATTTCACACTATCCTTTTCTATACTTCATTACTCAAATTGTTGAAAATACACTCGTTTCGACGATTTCGACGGCCAACTGTTTTGAGTCACGTTCGTGAGTGGTTTACGGAAAACATAAAACGACGAGAGGTGTTTTAACACCAAATTCATTCCACCAGTATGATGATCGACGGTGAATCTCATCTCCGATTTAGACTACGGTTAAAACGGAGGCCATTGTTAGAATTACTTATGGCTAAATTGAACTTAGTCGTACTTCAGATGATTTTAGTGGAGAGTACTGACATAAGGGGAAAATCCCTCATAAATAGATGAACATTAACGGAAGTACTTAGCAAGGTATTATATTTTAACAAGGACACTACTTTTTGGGCGATGAAAGCGAGTCCAAAACTGGAAACAATTCAATAACTCTGGTATATATTCCAGCGGTCTACCTTAGTTGGACAACCTTTTGCTAAACCCTTGTGAGGGAGATTGAATAGGCCTCGAATAGCTTAAATCTGTCATATTCCTTAGCCAGGGTCAGTAATGAGGCCATCAGTAATAATGATTTATAAATGTATCACAGCAAATTACGAACCAATAATTATGCAGAATATGCACTAAGGAAGAGTGAAATGACCAAACTTGAAGCTGCAGAAATGTGGTTTTGGAGAAGGGTTACTAGAAATAGGTGAACCGACAGAAAAACTAATGAGCAAGTAATAAATGAAGTCCATACAGAAAGAGAACTCGAAAGAGAGATTGGAAACGATTAAAACGAGAAAAGCTAAGCTCATCGGACACTTACTCAGGCACGACAACTTCATACAAAATATTATGGAAGGAATGATTCTAGGCAAAACACAGAGAGGACGACCGAGAACTTCGCACCTATTAAGTATTGGCGATGGAAATGGGATGCACCTCATACAATGAAATGAAGAGGAAGGCTGAAAAAAAGAGATTGTTGGAAGTCTTGGCTGCAACAACAAGGATAACCTTTAGAAGAGAAGAAGAATTATGCAGAACAAAATCACGCTAACACGTAATGGTGAAAACATCCTCCAGTTGACGTTCAAACCCGCGGCCTCCTGGTTCACATTCCGCGTGATTCTGATTCATACTCAACACCATCGTGACATTTTTTCGCGAAAAACATTTTTATGCACATCCCCCGTCCCCGATATTTCGCACCCCCTCCCCCCCCCCCCATCAACCATCTCCAACATCTTCAACTGCTGTCTCCTGACGCCTTATTCAGTAAGGAATCGACGCGGTTGAACCTCGGTAAATCCGTGGATGTGTCGTCGAATTACCTGAAAAATCTCAACTTTCGAATGCTCTCCTTTGAATTTTACGTGGCTCTGACGTAAAAATTTTGTCACTGTCGAGACTCGGAAATTCCGGTGAAAAACAGAATAGACCCCCTGGAGGAGGATCTGAAGGGGGGGGGAGCTGGAGGGTGGGGGTGTGGGACTTGGGGGAGGGATGGAGGGACAGGGGGTGGATTGGTGGCAGCTGTGTGTCCTCTTGTGTATGTGTCGGTGAGGACCAAAGGTCGCGGGATCAGAAGGGCGTGAAATGGCCACATCCCCAGGTCACGTGACGGTAGGGAGGGAGGGAGACACCCTGGAGAACCAGAGAGGCCCACTGGACCGAATCCACCCCCCGTACCCGCTTCATCTCTTCTTCCCATCGCAACCAACCCCCCTCCCAACTCCCTCCTTCCCTCCCCCTCTATTTCACCCCAAATCCATCGCCGCAGTAGCAGACTCCGCCTCCGGAGGAAAACGGAGAGGGAGAAAGAGAATGGGGGAGTGAAGAGGAGGAGAGAAGACGAGGAGACGAGGAGAGAGAGAGAAAGAGAGACCGTTGGCTTCCGAAGGAGTTTTACGTGCACGCGTGCATCTTGGTTTTCAAGTCAGAGAACGAGTCGCTTATAACTGACGAGTGCTCGTCTCACCGCTGTTGCTCTCGACGACCACACACAGGGTGATGTTATTGTGGCTAATCGCCGTGGCGACTGTGTCGCATTGCACTCTGATGCAAGAGGAATGTAAAAATTAAGGATGAATCGAATCCAAATGTTGATTCTCGATTCCACCGATTCTCAGGATTAGAATCGGTATCGAGAATCGATCGCCTGAAGTCGATTCCGATTCCATCGTTTCCAGATAGATAAATATTCAAATCAAATTTCATTTATCACATCATATTTGTCTCTGTAATTTTTGGTGTAGGCTATCAATTTGTCCTTTTCACTTACCTCAATGAGCTGAGGATATTTTTGCTATTTGTTAATGAATATACTTTTCGAGCGACTTAATTGTCTTTGTTATTTTATTCCAGCCAATACTTGAATTTAAATAATAGTCGTACGCTACTGGTATATCAATATCCCACCTGCTATTTCGAATAATAATCGATGGAATCGAAATCGGAATCGAAATAAAGTAGAATCGACTCATCCTTAATAAAAATGAATGTTTGAAACTTCACCATAGGAAAACTATGAAATCGGTTGCATTGAAAATGTTCCCCATATCAGCGCAGCGTCGGCGTCACAACAATGGGCCCTAATATTCTAGTAATGGTCCACTAAAAAGATTTATTCTTTACGAGCATCTAGATGTCAGTACGTGACGAAACTCGTGTCGTAAAAATAAATCTTTTTAGTGGACCATTACTAGAATACTTTAATTTCCGATATGGAGAGGTTCCACTAAGTCAAGCCTGAACAATGGAGCAATTCTGTACACCGCGTGTCTTTAGGGGCACGAGGGATTCAAAATAAGTGAGTTCAAAAATCGATAAATGTTAAAGAGGGCGTTTAATGGTATTTCCAAATTTAAACTTCGCAATGAGTCTGAGATTTGAGATACCAAACTTTCGATGAGGTCAGGAGGGTAGAATTGCTGTACGTGTTTTGGTCAATCAAGAGGTTAATTTCACTTCTAACGAAGGATACAACATATCGATGAAGACATTGGCGAGACGCATTCACCAGAAAGCAACGTCTTCCACAATTCGTTCATAACAAGGACTAGAGCAGCCAAAAGTGCCTTGACGATCTTAAATTTTGGCATCGTCCCATTCTTACCTATTTGAGTACCCTTATTCATCATTAAATCCACTGGCGGAATGCGACCAAATCACTCATTTACGTTAAATATCATTCAGGCAGTAATCTCATTGATACAACACGACAAAAATGTCCACATTTCATCGAAAAAATAAAACAAGGAATTCAAAATTAATAAAGGCTTCGGATGAACCAGTAAAATTTTGGCGAAATTAATAAATCACACCCAGATTTTGAAATAAGGTGAATATTTTATAGCAAAATTGTCTTCAGAACAAAGATGACAGATTAGGTAAACAAGAAATTAAAAGTTTTAATTTTGTTCCGAAAATGATGTCCCGAATGAGTTGGGCACCACAGAGAGTTTGAAGATTTCAGCTGGTATTTTTAACCACTTCTTTATATGAAAATATTCATGGAACACATGATTTTATAATTTTTTATTCAAATGAAATTTTCCCCATGTGAAGAATAAAGAAAATTAAAATGTTTAGCTAGCGTTCCAAAGCAAAACCTTTGGCATTTTGTACCCATTTCCTAGAATGAGAACATTCAAATCGATAGGAAAAACAAGGAAAAATAGGTTGTGAACTTCAAATTCTAAACTAGTGGAGCTACCCAATGTTTTAAGTGATCGAATGATAATTTTAGTTTAAGCATAAAATATTACGCTCACTAAGGTTAACTGAAGGTTCTGACCTAAAAATAGAAATGTAAAACACGTGGAAGAGTCGTGGCCCGGTCGAATACTTCAAGGTGTCCAGCAGCTGGACATTTTAAAATTCCCTGAGATTTCCCGATTTTCCAGACATAATTTTTATTTTTCCAGGGGAAATATCGATTTTTTCTTTTTAATTACCAGAGAATTATCGGTATGTTTCTTGGGTGATTAAATGTTGGGATAATTTTTCTACTTGTATATTTGGAGGAAAATAAACACAAAACTTAAAAATAGTTAGAGAGAAAATCACATCACCACGCTTTCTTAGATTTAAACAATTCCATGCTGGCGCTCAGGAACAAGGTTATATTACAGCCAGACTTTGCTATGAATAACATTGATATAAAATGATCAACAACTTAAAAAAAATGAAGGAATCGACTTTTTTTCTTATTTTGCTAAATGAGACAATGCAAGGGAAATTTGACTTAGTGACTTGCCGAAAAAGGGACATTACTTCCGTTGCTGTTTTATATATTGACACCACAGAAAATTCCAGAGTCAATTCGATATTTCCCTGAGATTTCCCTGATATTTCCAGTGAAAATAAATTCCCTGAGATTTCCTGGTCTTCCCGGTTTTCCAGAGTGCTGGACACCCACCCTGTACTTGCAACTTCCTCAGTATGATAAGTGTGAAACTCCAAAAGCTGTTAGCAAAGTCCTTTCACGGATAAAAATTAGGGGAAAAGGCGTTTGCCATTGAGCGATTTACGGTGTAAATAGCCCAAGCCTGAGATTCACTACACCAGTACGATACACGATCGTAGGCTTTCCCGGCGAATAATATTAATAAAATCTTCTCGGGTTTGCCACCGGGTAAGGCTATTAAAGGCCAACGTTTCGAGGAGACACTCACTCATCGTCATCTGGGCTAAGACTGATGGTCGAGTTAGGTCCATGCCGGGTTTTTATACCTAGCTAGCGAAGGTCGGTTGAGACCCATTGTTGACCGGCCAATTCAAAATTCGCTCACGGTGGTTGGAATTTGATTTGTCTCCGCGACCGTTGTATTTTATCGAGTAGCGATCTCCATAATTGGTTGTTGTTCTGCCCAGAGTTCTCCGGAGTTTTTACACTTAGCTTGGCTAGCTAAGTATAAGAACCCGGCATGGACCTAACTCGACAATCAGTCTTAGCCCTGATGACGATGAGAGAGTTTCTCGTCAAAACGTTGGCGTTTAACAGCCGCTTACCCGGTGTCAAACCCGAGAAGATTTTACTAGGTATGATACACATTCACACAATAAATAAAGGGTTCTCTCTCACTCAACCGGCTGGTGTTTTTCTGACGTGGAACTAACCTAGTTCAAGGAAAACATTATTCGGACACACACAAGTAAGAGGTGAGTCCCAGGCGCGGTTTATTTACACCGTAAATCGCTCAATGACTAATCCCTTTCCCCTTCATTTTTACCCATGAAAGGTTTTTGTCCACGGCTTTCGGAGTTTCACTCCAACTATATTTTTCAAGCCGTAAGATGTAACGATTAATAATACATTTTCAATTTACTGTTACTTTCTTAAATAAAATTGTGGGGCCTTGGCTGGATTTTATCGGTTTTATTTGCTTGGTAACGGTTGTTTATTAGTATGCGTGGGGGAGTTTGATTGTCGTGCTGGTGCAGAGTAGACATGTTTGGATCCTGGAAGAATTTTGAGGATTTATAAAGACATTTTTTGACCTCTAATTTGGTTGATTTTCTTATTTTTATCATTCTCTGTGTCCAGTGGGCTTTGTTGGTAATTTTTTTCAGAATCACGTGGCGCCCTAAAAAATGAAAAGCCAAAGTACCCTTGCTTTACCATCGAGGCACTGAGAGACGTTAGGATTTATAAAGAGCTCACATCTTTTTATCAGTATTTATGGATATTTCATCAGAACAAATGTTTTCAAGTTGTGGATCTGCCTTTATACGATATTAAGAATGGTCCATGAGAAGCAATTATTTTTCCTATTAATTTTATGCCTCTATGCTGTTTTTCAGAGAATTTAATAAAATGTCAAAGCTTCTATAAGATGAGTCCATATCCTTCATATTGATTCCAGTTTCAGGCCGCGTGATGTTTACACTTGAAGTGTACTTTCATAATTTGAAATTCACTTTGGGAGATTTTTCATCCATTTCATTGCAATTTCTACTAGATAACTTTCATTACTTTTATTTCCCAAAAATCATAAATACTGCTTTAAAAATGGTAGAGCTTCCCAAATCCAATCCATCGACTGTGGAATGCTTTTTCGTCAAAGTCTAGAAAGTTTAAACGCAATTTATTTAATAAATCGAGGGCAGAGATTCATAAAAAGAGAGCGTCCCTCTAAAAATAATCACTTAATGATACATGTCGTTTTAACTGAGATGTGTTGACATCACCCATTAAGGACGAAAGAGCAAATGGCACCGGCGCACCCAATGCTTCAATGCTTAAACCGAGGAAATAAACATTACGGAAATTCCCACCACAATGAATTCGGTGACAATGACAAAAGCAAGAGTGGAGCCGCAGAAATCTAACAAAGGGCTCGTCAACAATGGGAAGTGAACAAAAACAAGCACGGATGGATATTTCCATGCATTCCACTTCTGCCGCGCGAGGGCACTGACTTCAATGCCTCAAAAGCCTCGGTCGGCAACGCGGTTTCAAACATTCATTCAACTCTTTCAAATACGTCTATGAAATATCACAGTAGTATGTGTGTGTATCGTCACAATCGGCTTTTTTGCTATTTGAAAGCAGGCATAAAACTTTTTCTACCTCATTTTAAACACCTGACATGCCTAAACATGATTACGAGAGTGCCCATTCAACAGTAAAACTTTAAAGAAAAGAATGGGAACCTTGTAAAACGTGAACAAATTCTCGAACTGTGCTCTATCGAAAAATCCATTATTTCACAGTTAATTTCAATTTTAATGTAAATGAATGTACATACTTCTAAAATCCAAGAAAATCGACCATCATGAGCAACTGCTGCTCTTTACACGAGACAAGCATTGATACTCTCCTATAATATAACTCTTCAAACACCTGATACAATACGCACTTAGAGCATTGTACGGGATACTAAATCGTAATTTCTCACTATATTAACTTAGTTGGCTGCAAACTACCCTGGCGTTGCACACAGATCAGCGCTCACGGATCGAAGAACGTCGGCCATTCCGTGCCGTCTGTCGTGATGACGAGAAAACATCTCGACCCCTTCACCATACTCAATCGGCGTTGCAGCACAATCTGCAGTCACGCCGTTTCCTTCCGGGGTAGGCAGAGTTACTAAGTTTCACTCATAAATACATATATGAACGCGTAACTCTGCTTCAATAATTTTCTCCATACTGACCTATCCTTGCAAACCTCTTTTGCTTCATTTACCCCCCATACAATGATTCATACACGATCTCCTGTTTTTAAGACTCCTAATATTCATCATCCTAAGAATTTCCTCATCCACATTCAACCACGACTTTCTCGGCCTACCTCTACCTCTCGCACCATTCATTTCACTCTCAAATATCTGTTTCATTATTCGACTCTCATCCATTCTCTCAACATGGCCAAACCAACGAAGCACACTCCTTTCATATATGTCCATTACTGAAGCATCTAACCCACATCCATTCATCATCCATTCATTCCTGACCCTCATCCATCCTACTTTTGCTACAAACACTCCTCAGATAACTCCTACCCACGGCGTTTAGTCTACTCTTATGTCTATCCTGATATACCCATGTTTCACTACCATAAAACAAAGTGGGGAGAAGTACACTTTTGTACACGGCGATTTTCGCTTCCTTAGACAGGCACCCATTCCTTGATATGCTCCACATGCAACTTATCAATTTCCTTCCAGCATTCGCACGTCTCTTTATCTCCTCATCTATCCGTCTATCTTTCGCAAACATCTTACTAAGTGCTCAAAATTATACACTTTCTCAATTACTTCACCATTCGCCCTCATCACACAGTTATTCTCCCCATTCTCCTTATCAAAAACTACTACTTTAGTCTCGCACGCGTTTACCCTCAATTCTAATTGGGACCCAAAATAAATGAAAAAACATCTTACTCTAGTCACTGGCACGGGCTCGCTATCAGATCCGGCAGCTTGTGCCGTACAGGAATGAATCCCCTTAAGATGGCCACCTATAGACGAGAATTATTCTTCAGGTTCGTTACATAAAATGGACAAATGTATTATGGAAATATCAGCACCTATCTGCACGTATTTTTTGCAGTTTGATGTGTGAGTAGGAATGACATTGCCCTGCCTACATTACCGCAGTACGAAATCATTCACTCCCCAAATACCAAGAAGCATACATCCAATGTTTACCTCTGAAGAATATTAGTTGAGATGCGTCGCTTGCAAAGATAAGTTTATGAGTTTCATCTTCATATATTCCTTTATGTAACTTCAACAAAGCATTATTTTAAAAGAGTACGCCTTGGTTCACATTCCACACCAACACATCCAATTACAACGGTATTACACTATTCCAACGGTCCGACCAGATGAAAACGGATACATCTTCTTCAGTCTCCTGACGACGTTCCCAGCAGGAGGAACGAAACGTTGAGCCGTTTAAGTTCACCACACAGCAGTACACCCGGAAGTGGTTGACACCAGTGCACATCCAATTATAATTTATTTTTTGGAAACTCAGAGTTAACACAATCACATACAAATATGACCAAATGCACTCTTTCTGTTTCCCGTACTATTCGAAAGACGTCTGTTTGGGCTTGAAAAATAAATACCTGGTCTCGAGCAAAATGGATTCTATTCCATTCCAGGGTTCACCATAATCCCTTAAAACCCACATCTACTTGTTATTTTTACCCTTGCATGGGCTTGCACAGGCTTGTGTACTCTCCTAAACAAACAGCTTCCGACGTGATGGCTTGCCAACTAAACTATGGCGAAAGAGATTACAAAAACAGTTGCATAACACGCAAGATACGGGCTCGTAGACTTCCCAACTTCCCGAGGGTATTTCACTTTGATTAATGAATTCATTTGTGCACATATCTCAAGATAATTACTTTTCCCCACATTCATTTATTTCTGCGCCATATTAGTTTTATCGTTATTCCAAGCCACAGAAGAGAAAAGATAGACTATGCATGACAGCAGTTTTTAGGAGGTGCTCAGCAAATAAGAAAGGCAGAGGTAAAGAATAAAACTCTAGCCTAATACCTGCTAATACCAATGTAAGCATCCCAACAATGTTTTGCCACAATGTACGAGCTACTCCTAGCGGAGGTCACTTGTAGATCTTATATGCGTAGGTAAAATTATTTGCAAGAGTCAACTGCCGAGCAAGTTCTTGCGGAAGTTACTGCCGCAAGTAATGTGACCAAGTAAAAGAGGACAATTAAAGAGAAACACTTAAGAAACTCGATGGAATTCGAAAGATTTGCATAATAACCACCGATATTTAGCCAGTCGGCGAAGCGATATCAGTCATCAACTTCTGTTGCACTACATTTCCAAGTGTGGAAGCAGCATGAGAACTGTGGAGCATAAGTATAAGAGGTACATTAAAATGCAAAGGAATTAACAAGAGAGATCGAAACTTAAGGATAAAATTTAACAAATATAAGATGTAACATGTGATTAACACTTTGAGAAGTAGATAGTGAAATCATGAGAGAAATAAACGATAGCATTAGTAGACACATTCGGAGGAGAATTCCAAAAAAATCGGAGGCTTTCCTTTTTCATCAATGTCAAGGTTTCAGAAACACAAACCGCGTCACTTCGTGTAAAACATATCCCTGTTTGGGTTTCCCTGGTTTTCTTACTGATCAACATCATCAGTTTCCTAATATGGGTGAATCCACCAAACATGTATATTTATTATGGATTGTTATCTCGTTGCCAAAAACTGTTGTCTAGAATTCCGTAAACAAACAACTTTTTGGAAATTGGTGCCGTCTAGTGATGAAAGACGGAAGTTCAAATGTAAATACAGTCAATAGTTTGTAAATAAACACGTCTAACTGGTTCTACCATGAATATACATGGGTTTTACTTACATTTAATCATAACGCAGTGGATAAAAAAATGTAGCAATACACGCGGGACGTAATTATATACTTTTTTAATATCGTCCGGTCTACAGATATATTTTTTTAATAATTTATAATTTCTAATGTCTAATTTTTTTACGACTTTTAATTGTTATAAATACCTCACTTTGTAAATATTGTCTCTCTGGAGTGCACACACGTACAATTTCCCATGTAAAAAGGGCTGATATATTTTGCCAAATAACTCCGAAAGTAATGAGGTAAGGGGTTGAATTCTTGGTGTCATTAGAAGGGTGAGATATTTTTCTTTAACATGAGACCAAATTCATTGATTTCTAAGTAAAATGATTTTTCGCTCAAACTACCTTAAAAGAGCAAAACGGTTCGGAATAGACCTGTGTGAGTAATCGGTGCGTGCATCGAAGCAAGTGCAATTAGTCCGGCACGGGGTTAAGAAGTGGGAGGGAAGTAGAGTCAATGAGATGGGGAAGCGCAGGTGCGTTCGAGTGAAAATTACCTCTCATTCAAGTCGTCTCTCGTTCGAGTCAAAATTACCTCGGCCAACATCCAAATGCCCTTGAGTTACTTGTTGCAAAAATTCTGAAAACTTACTTATATGACATTAAAAGTGCGTTTAATAATCATAGATGAAAAAAATAGTTTCCAGTCCAGTTTACCGTAATTCAGTTTTGAAAAAATGAGGTTTCAACATGGGTTTCTATGGAGATTACTCAGACTAAAGCAGAAAAATGTTTATTTGAACGAGAGAGCATATGTAAGGTTTGAATTTAAACATTGATAAGAAGCCAAAAGTCTATGGAATTCAAATGGAAATAAAATATACGAGTCTTACCGCGTATTTATTTTTAAATTTATAAGCGGCCGAAAAATTGAGGTCAAAATGCGGCCGTTCCATTCGAGTATCGCTGCGGTTAGCTTCTATAGCTGGAAAAATGCGGTCATTAAAAATACTATACTCGTGGAATAATCTTCATAATTCGTTGCTACATTTTGGATTCTAGCAGATAAAACTTTTCGTCAGCCAAAGCGGGACTTTTGTAAATGAAAAAAGTGAGATTAATTTTCTGTTTGGACTCACAGGGTCAGGCCAGAGCTTCCCTAATGGCGAGCGGCGAGGGGCGTAAGCTCATTTCCTAAGACGGAGAAGAGGAGAAATAGGAACGTAAGATGGGAAATAGGATAGGAAAAGGAGATTGGCTCTAACGTACTGCAGTCGCCACTACATACCAGAGTTGTAGAGAATAGTGAGAGGTAAAATATTATTCTAGTGCGTTTCGCTTCCGCGGCGCTTTCATCATATTTCGTCCATTGGATTGGATTGGATTGGATATTAGGGGAGGCAACCGACAGCCGACAAGGTCATTTGCGTTATAGAGGTTAGGTAAGGGAGGAAGGGTGGATAGAAACCCGGCGTCGGCATTAGCCTGCTCTATAACGATAGGCGCCAAGGGGACCACGGTTTAACGTCTCATCCAACAGGCAGAGTACTGTACTTGAAGTGCCCTCCACAAGACACTCAAGTAGAGATCGGGTTACCACTGAAAAACATCCACCTGTGTAGGGATTTAACCCTGACCGTCCGTATTATTTCGTCCGTTTTCCGTCCGCAGAAAAAGACGGTACGATTATGAGATCCTCGGCTTCGGCCTCAAGTTTGAAACGGTTGGGGTTTTATATTGAGAACTGGCTTCCAATTCCCGGGTTTGAATATCCTTACAGTGGCAAAATTTCCCGTTGACCCAGACAGGTGCTTCGTGAATAGCCACTCAAATGTGGTGCTACTCCGAGGGAGTTTAAGTCTGTTCCTCTCGACGCTTTGCATTTAGAGCTGGCAAAACTCTGGCACCGGGTTTCTCTCCTTTTCTCCCTGGTTCGCTCGTTAATCCGTCCCTTACCAACAAACCACCCACCTGTCCTTATGTTGTGAATGATATCCGTCAGTAATGAAGAACAGGAATAATTTTTTGAAATTGAACATGATACCAATAATGGTGGTATTTGAACATAATGGAGAACAGAAGATTGCTTTTCATGTTATTCATTTTATGACACCGCACCAAATTCCTCTCTTGCTACGTCTCCCTTTGCAATAAACATCACTTGCGATCAATCTGATATTTCCGCGCGAATTCGTCCAGATATACCTATTATGTTGCACACCAGCGTGTTTGAGTTGGGAGAATATCATTCACAGAAGATCGTGAGAACAAGAAGGAGAACAATTTGGAGGGGAAAATGACAGAGCAATGATTAAGTGGTCTGATGTTCGTGTGTGACGATTTGTACTTGTTGCAGTCATTCACGGCGTTGCGGTAATAAGAATATTCTGAATCTGAATGTTTGGCTGAGAATCTCAATTTATATCAATATCAATTTTGACGTTTCTTTGTGTCCTAAAGTAGCAGTTTTTGGGTCAAATATACTCATCTATGATTAACTTAAACTCTCGTTCCGACTTCCACGTCATCATCAAATGGCGGGAAAATTAATTTGAAAAGATAACTAAAATTGTGGTATTTTCTCACAGATTAGTATTCCGTTCGGTGCATGCAGCGGTAATCCATTGTGGGTGCGAAACAAGTATTTTCCCCATCTGTTCCACGTTTATTTCTTATTTTTCTGCTCTTCTGCGTGAGCTTAAAATGTTACTATAAAATAAAATCGTGCCCTCAATTGTATCCTCCGTTTCTTAGAAATAGAGCGCTCCTCGTGACGTATTTATTATGTAAGATCTTCAATTTTGATTAGAGATTCTCCCATTTCAAGACCATCGTCCATAAATATATATTATTGTGGATTCGGATGTTTGGAATTGTTGCCTAGGCTATATGTTGTAATTTCCACTTTTAGTTCATCAGTCCTTTGCGCCACTTCGATTAGTCTTTTCAGATATTATTGTAAATAGACGTAGGTCATAGTTGCTAACGTGAGACTGTGGTGAATATTCAATAACAATCGAGGAGATATGAATTACTTGATGCTTTGAATAATATCTTGCTTATTTGTGATTTAAAACTTACTTTGTAAATGCTAGAGAGGAAATATCTAGTACAGAAAATGTGTCAGATGTTTATGAAACGTCCATCGTGTACCGACGACGATGTTTGCCAGACTCTGACTCTAATTTGAATGCATTTAGCCCGTTCGGCTTAAATAAAGAATTGAGAATGCCTTGTTTAATCAGAATTTGCTTCGTACCAGGCTGCAAAACAGGGTATGCGTCTACGAGGACCCAAAATAGGAGACTTGGATTGAAAAATAAGAATCGGTACAAGGCGGCGGTAAGTGCATTCCTTTTTACCTACACTGCAATGATGGCCATTGGGAATACTCATGAATTCATCTCGAATTATTATTAAATTTCTGTATAGCGATAATCACGAAGTGTTAAGAAGTTAATTTTGCATTTGTGTAATAAATTTGGAGAGGAATTCAATATATCTGTAGATCGGACGATATTATAAAAGTGTATATTTACGTCCCTTGCGTATTACTTCATTTTTTATCCACTGCATTATGATTAAGTGTAAGTAAAACCCATGTATATTCATGGTAAAACCAGTACGACGTGTTTATTTACAAAATATTGACTGTATTCACATTTGAACTTCCGTCTTTCATCACTAGGCGGCACTATTTTCTAAAACGGTGTTTGTTTACGGAATTCTAGAAATCAGTTTTTAGCGACGAGATCACAATCCATAATATATATTCATGTCATCGGCCATTACTCCATTTTTTGACTAGAGGACTTTCAAGGAAGGTGCTGAATTTTCTTTGTATTTTGATCAAATCCGCCAAATAATCTGTGCTCAGAAGACACGAAAGTGAGACGAAAGATTGGTCAAGTGTATAAAATAGTCTCCCTTTGAATTTTTCATGGGATAATTATGTGAAGATTCACTTATTAGATTGTAAAATATAAGCCTGCTTAATTTATTTCTTCGATAGTTTCATAAAATGTTTTCGCACCGGAGTGATTTACAGATTTTGGGCGACAATCGCGCGCGTGAGGCCAACCGCGACGCATGCGTCTCTTCACCTAATTTCGTACATAAACTATGCGTGGGGTACATAGAAATTGTTTATCCTATGTAAATTAGTTAACAGTATTTCGAGCCCGCACACGAGTTGAGATAGAAGCTCACCTACTTGTAAAGCCCTTTGACAGAAAAAAACGAACAAATCAGTCTAAAACCTACATTTTACAAAATTGACATTAAATTAATACGTTTGGAACGATAGTTAAGTATTAAAAAATGGAGATGGCCATACGATGGATTATAAAAGTAAAAGCATTCCGTATTAAAAAATAGACCATATTTTGTCCCATGAAGACCTATACATGAGTTCAAAGCAAAAGTCTTTCATATGTGAGACGAAGAAGCTCTCCTTTGTAACAATCTCTAATAAGCGAGAGGTCTGTCTATTTCCAGTAAACCCCAGTTTGCTGGCCAACTTATGCATATTCAATTAATTAAAACACACTAATAACTCTCCAATATACTCGATACAATAACTATTACGAGAATTTAGACCATATATCAGGGAAAAAAGATATAAAAAATAGGATCAGTCAACAAATTCAATAGTTTCAGCCTTAACTTTGTAAAACTCTTCCATGTTCAGAAATTAATAAACTTCGTAAGTTTCACTCAGAATATTTATTGTACGACCGGTTTCGTCGAATAGTGGACATCATCAGGTCCCTGATGATGTCGACCCCTTGATGGTGCCCGTTGGTCCCTGATGATATCGACTATTCGACGAAACCGGTCGTACAATAAATATTCTGAGTAAAACTTACGAAGTTTTTTTAATTCCCGAAGATCAGTCAACATTTAATTTTTATTGACTAACCTTATATAAAAAAATATTATTGAGCAATCCTTTATTTTATTCAGGCAATCAAGGTGATTCTAAAATCTTTTTTCGATCGAGTGGAACGAAACTCTCCCTTAATTGCGTCATATTATTGCATTTCTATTAGGGATGGGCAACTCGAATAGTCGAATGCTCGAAAAACTCGAAAAATGGAGTATTCGTGATATTCGATATTTGAGGAAGAAATTAAAATGTTGCCTCGAATATATGGTTTTGAAATTTTGGCGGTAATCGGCATTAATACTGGCTTTGCCGAAATCTACATTCGGTTATTGATGATATTTTTTATATTTTCACTAAAATTTACTCAAATGATTTAACAAGTTTGAATTATTCAAACTCATCTTGCTATACAAGGTTACTAAAAATACATTGAACGTTATGAAGCGAATTTTTTCAATTAATTTCAGTTGAACAGGCAATCGAGTTGTCGTACTCCATCAATGTCTCTCAATATATGTATGTACGGGATGAAATATTCAATCAATCAATGGCTAAAAATGGGGAAAATATTTTTATCAAGCGTTTCAAGATATTATAAGAATTTTTATCAATAAAAGTTTTATTTAGTCTTTAGTATTAATGTACTCAAAACAAGGGAAACTAACAAATGAAAAACGATTAGCACGTCGACGTCCTGTGCAAGCTGTTGGTGAGAAAAAGGACCATCACGAGTTTCAGAATTCTTGTTAGCGTGATTAATAAGAGATTTTTGAAAACATTGACTAATTTAAAATGGCAAGAGAAGTCTGGGACTATTTCAGCATTTGCGAAAGTAATGAAAATTACGCTGTTTGCGAGTTTTGCTATGCTAAAATATCTAGGGGAGGAGTATCCCCCAGGAGTATACAACAACTGGCATGAAAATCCACATAAAAAAGCATTACGGAGAGATCATGAAAAATATATTGGAAGAGAACTTGACCCGGAGCATCTTGAGGTACCTTATAAGCTTCAGCTGGAAAATGAGTCCGAGGCAGTATCAGACGCTCAGTCTTTGTCACCGGCATTCTCATTTTCCTTCTTCACCGCCAAACTCATCAATATCAACTCCCGTGAAAAGAACGAAAGTATCCGTAGCACATGATCAGCTATAGCCAAAATATCTTGAGCGGTGCGTCATACTTCTATTGGCATGAAACCGTTTTTAAAGCACTAGATGTGTGAAAAGAAACGTCCAAAAGTAAAATATAACATACCAATTGCCAGATATGAGTCCCTCATCAATGACCTTAATTGGGCATCCACAGCTAGCAATAACTACGTGAACTTAACGGGTCATTTCTTTACTCTTGAATAGTTTGAGAGTTATGTTTGATTTTCTAAATAATATTATATCCAAATAAACATTGGCAACTTATCTTAAAAGTGCAGTCTTAAATATGATAGGTGAAAACTGATTTCCTACATTATTCGATATTCGATTCTGATATTCGAGGCAAACGTATGCATTCGAGCTCAATATTCGAATTTGGAAAAAAAGGTGTTCGACTAATCTCAAATTTCTATCCATAAAATAATCCGGTTCTTCATTCAACTCTTGTGCAAAATTAGGTATAAGTACTACTAAGATTAACAAATGCACTCATTCACAAATCCTGACATTAAGGCATGCATACATATATCCATGAATACCTAACGGACGGAAGGTATCCAGTACATAACTCGAAATGAAATATTATCATGTGGTAAAGAAGAAAGAACGCAGATACAATATAAAACAAATAAAAATAAATCGTTAAATGGTATAGACGTAGAAATATATGATTGCTCGATGCAGATTTAATAAAGGGGACACCATGAGTCTCCAAGCTGAGCGCAGCAAACATTGCCTCAGAAATAGAATCATGGCGTTTTTTTTACCAGCAACGGGGAAAATTTATAGGCATACACTCGCAAAAAAAACTCGAAAGACTACACACACACGGTACGATAATTGTTCAAATAAACTGAGATTTCAAAATATCCCTCCAACGCTATCAATTTAAACGGGATAGTTTCGGAGCGCATATTGTTCGCTTCGCTTAAGTACATAAAGCGGAAGCGATCTAATTAAATTGCCTCGCTACTATCGAAAACGCGAGCAACTGATGCCAAATTTTAAGATTAAAGTGCACCGCCAAACGAACGCTCTCCCGATCAGTTTGCATTTACGCGCGAATATCCCTTTGCATTACCCGATTTTAATGAGAGAATTGGGAGTCGTTTAATGGCCGGCCATAACTGTGACGCACCCACTTAGCAACCTTGTTTACGCACACGCGAGTATGAGGTCAAATCAGCGAGGGCGTTGGTTCGGTTTACATAAACATATATATGCATTTTTACAACTAAGTATATTCCGTGGAGCATGACGACAAACCCTGAAATAATATATATACGATAAAACGAAACGCAAACGGCAGGAAACGGAGAGGAGAGTTAACATTGCCACTCTGTCGAATGCGAAATCTGCCCGCAGAGAGCGACCTTCCCCATTCGCTTAATGCGAACGAAAATCCACTCAATATGGTATATATTTCAACTTTAAAACACACAAAATGCCATAGATGGATCTTATGGTTTATATCCATCGGTCATCAATACAAGGACTGGTTTGCTTTTACGCTTCACTCAAAACCCCTTTCAAATAACCCTTTTATTTCTTTATAATTTTTCATCTAATTAAAATTTCCCTCGCGTAGCCCATTCTATATGCTACCAAATCATCCTCTCCATTTATTTCTACATTCAGTTTTGTTATACTAGCGACTGCAGTGATTCCTATGCATATTCCTATTCATACTTGGAGCTACAGGAGGCAATGCAACCATTCCAGGGGGTTGAGGTATGGACCTTTTTGCGTGAAAAATGTACCATATTGACATGTGTAAAATATAAATGTGTGGATTTACAGCTGTTTGCACTGATGTGTAGAGTAGACGCGTACAGTTACGATACACGTGCAAGTTTCGAACAGCTGTCGAAGTAATCAGAAATATGCGTCCTGAACCAAATGGGACTCCAGTAAAAATCTATCAAGTAATACAGGCATTTCGCAAAATGCCGCAGATATAATTACACATTCCAAATAGGCCTTTTTAAGTAATCGAGTACGGTTTTCGCGATGGGAAAGCTCACGCTGCTTGTGAAGAGTATCGTGGACGGTATTTTCACTGCAGAATACCGGATGTATTTTTATCGGCACAATTATCTCGTGTTTATCATTCATTATTGCAAGTTTTTTGGAGAAAGAGGTGATTTTTACACTCTGGGAGTCAGATTCCGTTGATGCTCAACATCCAAACGGCTGTAATTTCACACATATAAATAAATATACATATACATAATAAAATTGGACATAAATTAATAGGAACGGTTGTATTTATCGGTGGGATTTCTGACTTGCGAATTTGCAATTCAGAAATCCCACCGATATATTATCAACGTTTCGTCTGGGCAATCTAGCAATTTTCGCTCCCTGCTAAAAAATTCTGTTTAGTTTCCTTAAAACACTTCCACAGAATTTCTTAAAAAGTTCTGTAGATATGCCTTAAAATATTGAAACGCCATTTTACGTAATTCCCTACGACGTTCGGCAGAATTCCTTGGGACGTTCTGCAGAATTCCTTAGGATGTTCTGTGGAATTCCCTACGACTCTATATATAAGTCCTTAGAAAAGGAACTAGGTCAACGGAAACCTCACTTATTTCCCTAGAGTTGCTGAGGTTCTACAGAACAGCTTGTAAGGAGTTATTTTGCTCTGCAGAAAATAACTCTACAGAATATATGATCTGTGGAGTCAGGCTATCATGTTCCGTACGGATCCTTAGAAAAGGAACTAGTTCCGAAGAAAAAGAGTCAATTTCTGTAGAATTCCTTGCATTCTACAGAACAGCTTCTAAGGAATTTTTTAGCAGGGCTGACACCAATGGATTCTTCAGTTCTGTAGCGAACGGAGCAAACATCCAGAGATAAGAGCTAAAAACTCTTGTGATTGGCCCAAAGTTTCCCGAATAGTTGGGGAAATTGAAAGGAATCACGTGGGGCCAGACGTCTCGTTGTGATTGTGCCTCTTTGCTCACGAAACTGGAGCAATTGATTTCAACAAAATGAAATTCCAAACTCTCGTCACTTTGTTCGAATCTGTGTTCTGATTTCATCACGATGTGCGTGTATACTCTTGATCAATGGGAATCAGTTAATTTACCTTGTAAACTTGTTCACAGCTAGGATTAGGTAATAATTATATAGATTATATTTATCTTTGTCTTGTTTAAGAATAGGTCCCTATATTTGTAATCCACTGAGTTATACCAGCCAAATAAACCAGCCTCATTTTATACGGGTTTATTCATTGCTTCTGAGAAAAGTTTTATAGAAGGAGAAATAATTGGATATTGCCAAAATATTTTCCGCTTTCATTGCGCAAACAATCACAGTGCAATGGATGCATGTTCATTCACTTAATCAGTAGGCGGCGTTTCACTAAGAATTGCTTTATAATACCTATAGGTCATATAAGTTTCCAACAGAAAAGGCTGAGAGAGATTTTTGTTTCCCAATCACAACTTACTGAATGCTTTATTGAAAAGAATTCAAAGAGAAAAATTACATTTTCTGCGGAAAGGTTCATTTTCCAGAATATTTTCCAACACAATCATTTAAGTTTATTATGAATGTGTAATAGAAAGAAAATTACCAAGTGGACACCAGAGGAATTGTTCCATAGTAAGTTTTAGGTCATTTATTCCTTTATATTTCCGTTGATTATCCAAAAATGAAACAAAAGTTGTGATTAACCAAATATATTGATCAAATTTACGATATTTTTTCTTGAATGGAGGTAAAGACAATTAAGCAATCATAAACAAGTTTGATTACATCGAGAATTTGGAAAACTTGCTCCAATCGCCTTAGGTGACGCAACAGCTTCAATGCGACAATCGTCGAGTTATCCGTGTCCATTAATTCCGATTGCATTTCCAATAAATCGTTCACGGCTAAGGCGCTGATTGGTGGAGTTCACATATATACGACGGGACGCTCATATGTCATTATCGTGCTGACACAATTGTAAATAATGGCAACCCTGTTCAATGAAATAGAGGGAGCGATATTAATCCGCATGTAATACAAAAGCAAAATACCGATCGCGTAATACTAACGATGTCTCCTCGAGGAACTTGCAATAATGCGTTTAATATGCAGCTTAAATTTATGCTGGTTGATGGCAGCAAAAACTATATTTTCACTCCGGATGGATTATATTCAAGCAGTGACCTAACTCAGCGACATTAACTAAAGGACTTGATTAAAATCGCTCGTCATTACATGGGAATATTGATAGTCAGAGGACTGTGATAACACAAACACATTCATTAATTCGCTCAACACTCAAGTTTGCCCAAAAATCTCGTTTTCATTCACAGACGTCTGTCACGCGCATCATTTGCTGAAAAATGCCGACTGAATAATGAAGCTGAATTGCTACTGCGTGAATAAAAACATTTTTTAGTAGTCGCAAGATTCATGCCCATTTCGTGTAAAAAAACACGGCAGATCAAACACGAAAATCAAGCGTATCCTCCGTTCTCGCAATTAATCACAATAAAATGTAATTGGCTACATTAGTCATTTGCGGAGCGATGGTAATTGAAATCTGGAATCTAAGAGTGCAGAGCCAATCCTAACTTAGGGACTAAATACAAAATGATGTTGAAATGCTTGCAAAACAACTGACCGGTTACTGGATGTATACATGAAGGATGACTTTATTTTTTATAACAATAATCATTCCCTGAAAATATGCATACCTTCTTTCATATTTTTATTAAGAATATATATGGATTTATACCATTTAATAACCACTTTTTACAATTCAAAATAATTTTCACCCCTGAATTTTCACTATTAAATTAACTTATTGATAAAATTAACAGGTAATAACAACGTTGAGCATTGGCAGGTAAGATAATAATAGTGATGGCATAATTACGATGCTATTGCAAAAATGCCCGATACGCAGTTATTTTGAAATATTTTACGTGACCTGTCAAACCAGTAAATGTAACTCCCATTCACTTTTAATAGTTTTGTTTCACAAATTAAAAACTTTACCATTTAATTTCCTAATATAACAATAATCTACTTGGGTTGTTGTTTGCTTTAGATTCGGGAATTGTTTTATTTGGGCAACGTGGAGAACAACACCATTATTTTACGAATCTGTAACGAAATGAAAAACTCCGGAGAGCTTATTGGTCGCTCATTCGTTACCCTACATTGAAAACAAAACTTCATCTACATCAACATCTACATAATACCCCGCGAGCCACCGAATGGGCGTGTGGCAGGGGTTGTTAGGTCACCAGCCGTGTAAAGGGGTAAGTTTTTGGATATGGAATGGTGATATGTATTATAGGAGTGTATTTAGTGGAGCTCAATTTTATTGGGTCGCTTATTGTTCGCGGAAAGAACGAGTTCTTGTACCTATCTGTTCGGCACTGTATCTCTCTTATTTTATCGCATCTGTCAGACCTAGAAATGTAGTGAGGAGTTATGATAATATTCTCAATGCGGCTCTGAAAAATATCAGTTCTGAATTTCTCAAGCAAACTAAGCCTAGCGTATAGCCTCCGAGTGTAACTTCATTAGTCAACGCGTGTTTCAGTCGTTTCAGCAATCGAGATATGGATGCCTCTGATTCCACGGTCTTACCCCCCCTAATTCTGCTTTGACCGGGTTGCCTTGCAGCCGCTCATCGAGAAGTTGAAATAACGTTTAGAGCGCGATTCACGGAAAAAAGTGAGCGTCGAGAGGAGTGGAGAGCGAGAGAGAGAGGGGGAACGTTTTACGACGCGTACATTTCGCGATTCCGTGCGAACCGCAAAAGCTGTGGAGATTTCGAGCGAGTCTTCAACTCCCCCCCCCTTTCCTTTGTTCTTCCCTTCCCTCTTACACACTTCCCTTTCTCCTTCGTGGAAATGGGACGCAGAGGCGAACAAACCTACAACAAGGGACCGATCCTTAACCATACCCCCCTACCCCACTCCCCCATTCTACTCCTCCTCCCCCTAAAAACCCATCCGTCCCCTCGGAAGCACTTTCCTTCATCTCCCTCCCCACCCCCCATGTCCCTCCCCCCATGTGCCCCCCCCTCCCCTAGGGAGCGATTTCACGCAAGAATAGAGAGCGCGTTTCTCGAAAAAGTTATCGCGTCTCTTCTGTCTTCCAGTCAGTCCCACAACTCTCTCCCTCTCGTCCTCCTCCTCCTCCTCCTCCCGTCACCTTTTACACTTCCTTTTCTCAAACAACGCCAACTTCACTTTCTCCATTTCCTCGTCCTCCCTTCAACTTTCCTCGGCTCGCCCTACAATTTCCTCCACAGTCTAATTCATCCCATACAGCAATTGCTTTCATTTCCAAAAACCCTAGCGCATTATGGCATTAAAATTCCATACCTCTACTGTGGGTGGAGTACACAAAATATATATCGTGGGGATTACACATACAAAACATATGTGGCTCAGCATTAAAGAAACTAGGTTTAGTTAAACTTAAAATAGGAAGGTCCTCGGATGAAAAAGTTAAAGAGAGATCTGAAAAATCATTTGAACTATTACACTGGTACTTCGCTCTGGTTAGACCACACCTCGAATACGCCGCGAACATTTGGGACCCTGTTCATAAAGATTTAACCAAAAGTATTAATACAATATAAAGGAAAGCAGCGCGCTTCGTTAAAAACTGCTACAAGCGTACATATAATGTCTCACAACTTTTAGAGGGATTAAGGTGGGAGTCCCTAGAGACGCAGAGGCTACCCGCTAGGCTTAGGTTGCTTGATAAATTCAGAACTGATGTTTTTCAGAGCGACACAGAGAATATTGTCATGACTCCTCACTACATTTCTAGATCTGACAGACGCGATAAAATAAGAGAGATACACGGCCGAACATATAGGTACAAGAACTCATTCTTTCTGCGCACGATAAGCGATCATAATAAAACTTAAGCTCACTAAATTCTCTCCTATAATTCATGCCACTATTGCATCTCCAAAAAACTTACACCTTTTCACGGCTGGTGACCTAACACCCCCTGCCACATGCCCATGTCGCGGCTGCGGGAAATAATGTAGATGTAGATATAGATGTATAGTCCGTCGCAGATAATAGCGCAAATATAAATATACAGATTTGGCTTAAAAATAAATGTAGGCAACCCATTTGTTCACGATCGCATGTTTTGAACAAAAGCCATCGTCAAATATTACATGGTCACGTGTTTCCCTTCGCCAATAGGAATTGGGAGTGGTTACTGACTGGCTCCATACCTATCGACTGCGCTATTGTCTTGGGCAAACTTTCTTCACTAGACGATAGGAACTAGGACAGTAGGGCGATGACTAGTTGGATAATTCTATGCATGAGAAATTGTACAGAATGCACCCAGCTAAAAACTTCTGTATAGTTTCCTTTATAAATACTTCTACAGAATTTCTTAAAATGTTCAGTAGATAGTTCCTTAAAGTATTGAAACAAGATTTTACGGAATTCCCTACGACGTTCTGCAGAATACCTTAGGACGTTCTGCAGAATTCCTTAGGACGTTCAGTGGAATTTCCTACGACGTTCTGCAGAATTTCCCACAACTATCTGCAGAGTTTCCGTATTTCCGTATATTTCCGTAGAGTTGCTGAAGTTCAACAGAACAGCTTGTAAGGAGTTATTTTGCTTTGCAGAAAATAACTGCACAGAACATATGTTCCATAGAGTCAGGCTCTCATGTTCCGTACAGATCCTTAGAAAAGGAACTATGTAGTTCTGAAGAGAAAGAGTCAATTTCTGTAGAATTCCTTAAGTTCTACAGAGCAGCTTCTTAGGAAACTTTTTGGCAGGGAATGCGTAATTGAATTGCAAATACTAAACTACTAAACCTTAATCCGGGTAACACCAGGAACATATTCATTTCTTCACGGCTATAATATCGTCAATGAATTCATCATCAGCCGCATTCCTGAATTCAAAACTTTAAAAGGTATTCAGAACACTTAAAATAGTAACGACGAGCAACGACCAATCTAAGACCACCTGACCCAGAGCTGAAAGGCAAATAAAGAGATTGAATATCTACTTCGCCTCATATTCCGTATTTCACCGCATAATCGTCGCAGATTTTATGCCAATTTTTTTTCGCTAAAAAGTAGGGTGCGACCATCATGAGGGGAAATAAAAAAGTAAAACTGCGCCGGTATTAGTTATTAATAGGTCGTTTATTACTTACTTACCTGCCCTTACTGCAAAGCTAGGGTCTCATGAATGGTAGGCCTACATTAAATACAATGAATTAAAATTTAAGACTACAAATCGACTCTAATTTCTTCGTGTTTAGCTGCATTAATGAATATGCACGAAGAAATTTATGTCAGGTAGAGTGCAAAATTAGACAAATACTTCCTTGTAAAGCAATTGTCGAGACGAACAAAATTACCACGCGACGATTTTGCGATGAAAAGTTGTAAAGCAATTTTTGGAATGAAAAAGTAGGGTGCGACGATTATGCGGTGAAATACGTTAAGCCTTTAAGATGTTGGATGAAGGAGATGAGACGGGTGACGAAACTTATGCAAACAACGAGCACCTGAGCCGGGGTACATCTCAAGAAGTATCCATACAATGGATTCGTCACATTAAGACTACAAGTGCTTCTTCCTCACTATGAATGCCATAAATACTTCTTGGCAGAAATGACGAAAAATATTTTCTCAGTAAATTCCACACTTAAAATTTTATTATAGAAAATTTTATTTTATTGATAAAATTTTGAGTGTGGAAGTTACCAAGGAATTTTCTTTCGTTATGTCAGGCGTAACCTTCTACAAAGTTAAGCCATCGATCAATAATTTTATAAATACTTCTTGAGAAAAAAGGAACCTCGAAATTATGAGTTGATACATTTTTAACTAGAACTGTGTCTAGCGGGTTCAAAATGCATAGCAAATTACATAGACATTTTGCTGTCTCTCCTGCTGATATAAAAAGTAAGGATGTCTCAAAAAATTTTTCCCTACAATGCAGGTATATATCGTAGATAGAGAGAGAGAGCAATGGATGAACTCCACTAACGCATTCAAGAAGGAATAATAGTGCAAGGGACAATTATCCCAAAGCTTTGATTCGCTAACGATATCGTGGTTCTGGCGCAAAGTGAAGAACTAACACTTATTCTTGGATAAATGCAATGCATCCCAAATAGTCGATAGAATTGACTGGATTGGCTTAGGACAAAGGTCCAAGTGGCAAACCGAGGAGGAGATCGGGGTATGAGGATTATGTTTTATAGAAAATTGCTTAAAAAAATGCAAAAGTTGGACTTAAAAAAATTACTTCCGGTGAAGAGAGTACAAAAGAAAGATGGAGTGGAATACTTTACAGTGAAGATTGTCTTTTAAAGTAAAAGAAAGCTCTTTGCTACCAATTCCGTCGCCTATGTTGCTAAGGAAAAAGGGGATTAAGACACCCTCGTACAGTGTGCAGCTGTATGGTAGCTAGACAAGGACTACGGGACAAGCAGAGAGGAATTAATTAGAGACTTCTGAGGGGCGACGTTAAAGAGGGATGAGAGAAATAAGCTGCAAGTAGGAAGTGATGAATGAAGAGGCATTGAAAAAAGTGGAGGAGGAGCGGACACAGAGGATAAGTGTTAAAAGAAGACGAGATGGGTGGATGGGTCATCTAATGCGGCATGGGAGATCGGTGAAGATTTTAAAAGGAAGCAAATAGAAGCAAAGTATAAAGAACTAGATTGGAACATATTAGAAGCAGATAATGGAGGGCATGGGATGGTTATTAGAAATGATGATGATGACGCCAGAGGTGAGAGAGAGAGGTAGAAGAGACTCTCCAGCCAATCCTTAAGATATTGATAACTGGACATCAATTCTTCCTTAAAACTACCAGAGTACACGATGGGATCACATCAAACAGTAAATATAAGATGCACTGAGTGAGATCAAATTGAAGGAAAATAATCGAACTCAGAATGAGCAGTTTTAAAAAAATTAGGAGAATTGTTGAAAACAAGAGTATAACAGAAGACTTGAGAGTTGATAAGAGTAAAGATACCATGCAAAGAGTCAAGAAGGAAAGACAATAGGGAACGTCCAGTTAGACACTTATATGTGTACAAAGTTTTAATGATTTTCCATAATTGCGGAGGGCACCAAAATAAACCTTGGCCTATCACTACTAAGCTGAGAAAAAACCATTGTTTTATAATTGCGAAACTTAATTTTGATGTCTATAAACATTTTAAGAATTATATAGCACCAAAGGTTTTTATTTCGGCATATTTTTTCGGCAGTCAAATGAAAATACTTGTAACAAAATAAAATATACAAAAGGCTATTCAACTAAACATACAAGTAGTGTCCTCACACAATATGAAAATTTCATCTCATCACACACATGTTACAATTTATCAATAATAGTATATATCTCAGTTAATTACACAACCACAAGTTTTACCACAAGAGTTATATTGTAGTAACAACCAAGTGTTGTTTACAAAGAAACTGTTAAATTGGTTATTTTTCCAAAAAGATATTGAAATATTATTCAAAACTATAGCTTAAGCCTCTTCAATAAGGTTTCTACTGACCATGTTCACGGATTCTATGTAGTTTATGTAGAGTTGCTCCAAATGCATTGTATTCAATTAATTGTAATTAACTGAGATATATACTACTATAGATAAATTGTAACATGTGTGTGATGAGATGAAATTTTCATATCGTGTGAGGACACTTCTTCTATGTTTATTTGAATAGCCCATTGTATATTTTATTTTGTTACAAGTATTTTCATTTGACTGCCGAAAAACGCCATATCCAGTGAATGGAACTTTCCATCAGGGGTGCCTAATTTTACTCTTCTGTTTAAATTTTTATCTTTGAATTTCTTGTTGGAGTGAAATAAATATTACTATTATTATTATATATGCACACATATTGTACATACTCGTGAGTACTCATCTAGCGCAAAACAATACCTAAACTGCTAATGGATAACAGCCATTGAAAACAGCTACTCCAAGGCTAGTCTCGCGAAGGTCAAATAAAACGAAACAAAGAGACGAGAGGATATTTCTGAGTGCGCAAAGAGAGGAGAGCAAGCTATAAAACTTGCATCTCGCGTCTTCACAGCTGGTGATTCCTCATTCTTAATGCATCACCCGTACAGACAAAACACGGTATCAAAATTAAAGGGTATTTCTTTTAGCACTCCTCACTCCGCAGTGCTCGAAACACGGATGAAAATCTGAAAATATTTGCGAAGGAATGCCGAAAGGAAAACCACCTGCGGTCCGACGTCACAGCCTCCATATTTCCTCTTTCTTATTCGATCGATCGATCAATCTTATTCGGATCACGATGCGTGGGCGTCCATCGGCTCGCGAATCAACGGACAACGCATCTGCCTCGAGGAATACGAAGAGAAATACCTAATGCACACGCCTCTATCTTTCTCTCACTCTCCGGCGCCCCAAAGATTTCTCCTTTCGTCCGTCCGAAGGAAGGTAATAATAATATAATAATAAATTCATTTCATTATTCTAGGAGTGTACTCCTTTAGAACAAAGTAGTACATAATGTGATGTACAAGGACAAATTATAAGAAAATAAATCATATACTCCATCAAGAAACAAATTAAGAATAATTCGTCCATATACAAATTAGCGATGCCATCATATAACAAAACGTGAGGAACCCAATGAAGAATGATTTGTACATAAAAAAGTTAACAATGGAATCGTAAAAAAAACAATAAAAAGGAAAACTAAATTACCTCTTCAAACTCATAAATTTGCCACAGACATATCAATGAACGAAAGCCATTACAAAACAACATGGTCTATGCACAACAAGTCTCAAACATGTAAATGTTTGATAAGATTTATCTTAAGTATTGCGAGTGTTGCACTATCTTTTACATGTTTTGGCAGGTCTTTCCACAAATTTGAAGCTACAACTGTGAAGGATTTTTGAGATGTAGCTGTCCGGAACTGGGGGGGGGGGGCATACAAAAAATATGGGTCTTGTCTTGTCACTACATTTGAATATGTACAGCTAGGAGGGAAAGATCAATTGAATCACGCACACGCGATCACTTGGTACGTACGGACAGTGAGATAGCCGAGAAGTAAAAGAGGAGATCCGAGGCACTTTCCCCCCACGAGGGGATCCGGGACCGAGTCTATGATTTCCGGGTTACTCCGGGGCAGATGCTCGCACCGCCAGCCGGCCGACGGTTCCTCCCGCATTCCAGTTAGGCTTCTTCGGGTCCAAGGGGACCTTCAGGCAGGCAGCCGGTAGCAAAGTATTATTTACGGGAGCCACCAGCCCGGGCAACACGCCCGGAGGCGGGAACAATATGTCCTCTTCCATCCACCCCTCCCCAACCTCCCCCCACCTACCCCCTCCCACCCCCTTCATCCCTCTGCCTCAGCCCAATTCTCTCTCTCTCTCGCGTGTGCATACATCAAACCACCAAACAGGTCGCACACATCAAAGGGACAAGACTCTCTCTTCCACCCCCACAAACACTATTCCTCCTTCCCACACTCTGTTCCTCTTCTCTCTCGTGGAAATCCTCTTCCCATGCTCGCCCCCACGTCACTCGGAACCCCCCTCCCTTCATTTTTCCAACCCCCAACCCCTCCCCATTCAACCCCTTTTTACACATCCCCGTACCAACACATCCCCCCTTCTGCCTTGCTCCCGAGCGCGCGAAAAGTCAGATTTACGGTTATCATAAACATCGGGATAATCCTCGTCGCCCCGAGCAACAGCAGCGACTGTCTCTCTTTCTATCTCTCTTCCCTTTGCTCTTCTTTGCCTCTTCTCTCTCTTTCTCTCTCTCTCTATCTCTCTCTCTCTCTTCCCCCCACCTTTCTCATCCCATCCCTTATTCTTATCCCTCCACCACTTCATCCCTTCTCTCTCTCTCACACACAAACCCTTCCTCTCTTTGTATCATCTATTCCTCTTCGCAATCTCTCTTTACGATGCTTTAGTGTGCTACGGCGCTCTCTTTGCTCACCTTTGCGCAAATTCGCTTCTTCATTTCACAGCCATTTGATTATGCAGACTTTGAATATATATCGTCTCACTATAATGGTGGTATTTGAAGCTTGTTCCGACGTAATAAAAATAAAAAAAACAATAATTCGGATCAAAAAATCGAAATATCTTGTCAATTGAGGAATCAGGTGCAAAAACAGGGCAAGTAGATGTGGATTATTTTAAGAAATTAATAGCTAACGTTTTTATTTTAATAAATTGAGCCATAAAACGAAAGGGAGTTGAACATTATTTCAGTGGTCTCGGCTAAAACATTCCTTAGAAGCTGTTCAGTAGAACGTAAGGAATTATGCAGACATTGACTGTTTTTCTTCAGAACTAGCTCCTTTTCTAAGTATCTGTACGGAACATGAGAGCCTGTCTCTGCAGAACAATTTCTGTAGAGTTATTTTCTGCAGAGCAAAATAACTCCTTTCAAATTGTTCTGTAAAACTTCAGCTACTCTACGAAAATATGTGAGGTTTCCGTTGACCCAGTTCCTTATCTAAGGACCTACATGGAGAGTCGCAGGGAATTCCACAGAACGTCCTGAGGAATTCTGCAGAACGTCCTGAGGTATTCTGCAGAACGTCGTAGGAAATTCCGTAAAATGGCGTTTCAATACTTTAAGGAATATCTACAGAACCTTTAAAGAAATTCTGTAAAGTATTTATAATGTAAAGTATTTGTCGGCCCCGGTGGCGGCGCGGTAAAGTCCTCGCCTGCTAACTCGAGGGTCACGGGTTCGAGTCCTGCCTGGGTAGAATATTGTCTGGCCAGAACATGGATGTCTGTGTTTCGTCCGTTATTACTGTTGTTCTCCCGACGTAAAATGGCCTAATGTGCTGTTTTCGGGACGGTGAAAAAAAATAAAAAAATAAAAATTAGGAAACTAACAGAATTTTCTAGCAGTGGTGATACGTATATACATCATTTCAAAACGATTGGGCATCGATTAGAAATCACATTTTTGCAGTAACAGCGCAAGTAGACTAACGCTGTATCCAGGTCCTTAATTACTTAACTCTAAGTGGCACCCTGCATGCCACCACAAGGGTGTATGGCAGAGAGAAAATTCCATTAAAATGAATAAAAATGGAAGAAATAATTAAATCTTGTCATTCATTTTCGAGGGATCCTTCTTGGCTTTTTGCTGGATTCCCTCGGTATCACCATTTTGACTGCCGTTTTACAAATTCTTTTTTCGGGACCCCAAACAATGTCTGTTACAATGTCGGGAAAGGCTATGAGGAGAACGTGAATACCAACATCATTGGAGGTTTCACGACTGGCAAGTGACATATCAAAGATATGAATGCTGTTCCCGCAAAGAGATCATCCACAAAGGTTCTGTTATGATTTGAGCGTAGCTGTAACATGAAATTTTGCCAGTAATAACCACAGTAGAAAAAAGATGAAACTTCTCTTTGAATTGAAAGAAATACTATTCAACAGTCCTCGTGAAGACTGATTCAGCAATATTCAAAACAAATTAATACTCTGCGAGGCGCTACAACTCAGATCAAGAACTAATGATCAGCGACTGAACAATTTTTATTTTGTCCGAGGTTGAGCATCTATAAACACAATTGCTTCGTCACCAGGAAGTGACATGGATCGATAAATGGCGCTTAACTTAGCTTTACTGAATTTGCGGATTGGCCTGACTGACTCGAAGTAGCCGAAGAGGGCTGCGAGAGAAGCAATGGACCAAGTGGTCACGATTTCGAGTCCCATCCCGGGTATAAATTCTTTAAAACTTTACTGCAGTCAAGTCGACATGAACTTTCATGGATTGTGGTGGACACATGGGACACCTGGCTGATTCCTAATGTGAGTAAAACAGGAAATATAGAAGTGTTCGTTGACATATTCATATCTTCAAGAAGGGATAATCAGAGATCTTTGCGGACTTCAAGTGTGCGATGGCATTATCTGGGAGCAATCTCCAAAATAAAGAGAACGTTTCTCGAATAGGCATTCCGACTGCAATCAAAACGAGCCAGTTCACGCACAAGGACGATTTCTCCGACAAAGGTTCTTCTGGAGCGTAATGACTCGACGTTAAATCGGGTAAAAATACTCAATGAGTAAAGGCTGTTACAGCCTGCCACAGGCACAGAAATAACTCCACCATGAATACCTGGGGTTTTGAAAATTATCGTTTCCTTATACGCTAATTCATAAAGTGCTTCGATATGGAACTTGAAGTAGTGCGAGCAAGATGGTTCCCTAATTATAATATATACCATATTTTTTATAACAAATATATAACAATTTCACCAACTGTGAGATACACGAATTAAATATTACGTTATTAATGGTGCTATAAAATAGTTCCACATGACAGAAATTGCAAGCAATCAAATGCAAATATATAAATAAATCTTTAACTTGACTCATTTTTTTCATGCGGTACGTTTAACACTCCATGAAAACGGAAGGTTTAATGTGATGCCGACGAATTTACTGCGGTGACAATATGATTAATTTTCACATATAGTTTGTATAGTTAAACATACAAACTACTTACTGTTGATTTTTTACGAGATCTAAGAGTAGGAACTGCCTTATTTTTAATATAATATCTCTCTGGAGTGCATACACGTACCATTTCCCATGTAAAAGGACTGATATTATTTTTCAAATATCTCCGAAAGTAATTTGGTAAGGAATTAAATTTTTGATGTCAATGGAAGGGTGATGTACTTTTCTTTAAAATGAGACCAAATTCATGGATTTCTAGGCAAAATGATATTTCGCTCTAACTACCTTAAAGACACAATCTGGTCCAATAATTCGTTTTGCCAAATGCGCCACGCCACTTGCATGTTCCCTGGGTCAATCACGATGGAATTCGCGAGCATTAGTCAGTCTTCTGATGCTTTACTGGATACATAAACAAACAATAGAACTTAAAGTTCGAAAACGCTCTAAAGGATTCACTATATAGAGCAGAGATAATTTCTCACACATGAAATGAGGATAAATGAGAGGAGACAGATATAAAGTTTAGAGTATTTTATAAACTACAGAGGGAATAAACTCAAGATGGGGAAATAAGAATTGAGTAAGTTTTGCCAATACCCTTAGTAAATTTTCTTAACTTTCACTGGAGAATCCACACTCTCTGTTTTCATTAGTAGAAATACAAATATCTGAGCTAGAAACTCATTGGGAAATTATAAAGAAAAATTTTATGGTAATTCAAACATCACTCGATTTTTTCTTCCCCGATTCACAGTGACAGTTCTCACGACTCTTTCGACCAAGATATCGCTCTTAATTATGACAGAAGTTCAACAGGGATCATTTATCGGGGAATGGCTTAGGACGGTGGGGAAACATCCCGAATTTCGTTGGACAGAGACTATGTAACAGTGTGTGTGTGTGTGGGCGTAATTCATTCTATCGTCACATAAAGGAAGAATCCTATTTATCATTGGAGTAAGCAGAGGATATTACACATAAATGCAGGCATTTTCGATGTTCCCATTCCCTCCCAGTGCAACAGGGACAAGCCTTAGAAACACGCGTGCTGCACGCGATGAACGTGCTTGGACAATACGCACGTGTCTTCGATTTTCATTAATCTCTCTGCTAACGATCACCTTCTTCTCTGGTTACAATCCTAGGATTGGTCTGCAACAGTCTTCAACTTTATCCGATCTTGGCCCATGTTTTCACTACATTGTACGATTTGCAACCTAGTTCCTACATCAACTGCCCCATATTGTCCAGTCTAGGTCTGACCCTCTGATTTTTTCCCTCTACTGTACCCTCTAGTATGGTCTTAATCAAGCTTTCATGTCGGAGAATATGGCCAATCCAGGTGTTCCTTCTCTTATTTAGCATTCTGAGTAGACACCGTCTTTCCCCTATCCTCTTAAACCCCTCCACGTTCGTGACTCTTGCCACCCAGGGTATTTTCAGCATTTTTCCCATAGTACCACACTTCAAATGCCTCCATTCTTTCCTTCTCTCTCTTTCCAATTGTCCAGGTCTCACTACCATAGAGCAGAACGCTCCATACAAAAGTCCTCAATAACAATTTCCTAATCCTTAAATTAATGTTGCTGGCGGTGAAGAGTTTGTTTTTCTTGTTGAAGGCTAACTTGGCCTGGTTAATGCGGCTTACTATTTCCTCCTTGCTCAGCCCATCTGGTGCAATTTTGCTTGCCAAATAAACAAAATCGTCCACCGTCTCTAGTGCTTCTCCTTCTAGAACCAGCTCTACTCTCGTCCCGTATCTGCTTACTACCATTAAAAAACCTACCTACTGTCCATTAAAAAAGTCGAGTCTGTTGAGTTTAGGACGCTGTATCTTCAAGTAGGGTCTACCGATTTTAACGAAATAAAATGCGTACGTTAGAATGATCTTTTTTACGTTTACTGATGTGTATGAAAAATTTTCCTATCCTTATCTACACTAATACATTATTTATTTTGAAAAAAGAACCTGTTTTCGGCGCTCTAAACCCGATGGTCCGAATTTATATTATCGCCATTCTCTTATTATTTATTGTAGAAATGACGGATGTTGATATACGTTAGCCAAACATGTTTCACACATATCAAAGGAAAAAAATTTGTTCCTAGGTTTAGTTGTACACAAGCTGTTGTAAAAATTGTAAACCTCGGCTAATTCTGAAACTAACGATTTGATAGACGTTTGAGTTATACCGTTGTAACCGCAATGATACCAGCTTTACATAAATGTACATAACCATTCGTCATATATTCGTCGAAACAGGGCATTTTTGCAAAATAAATATTGTAAGTGTAGATAAGGATAAGAAAACATTTTTAAACGCTACATTAAACGTAGAAATGATCATTCTATCGTATATATTTTATTTCGTTGAAATCGGTTGATGCTACTTGAAGATACAGCGTCCTAAACTCAACAGACTCGACTTTTTTAATGGACAGTGGGTGACCGTTAGCAGAGAGATTGAAATATCGAAGACACGTGCGTGCGCCTCATGGGCGTGTGGCAGGGGGTGGTAGGTCACCAGCCGTGTAAAGATGTAAGTTTTTTGGAGATGAAATGGTGACATGAATTATAGGAGTGTATTTAGTGGAGCTCCATTTTTATTGCGGTCGCTTATTGTTCGCGGAAAGAACGAGATTTGTACCTATCTGTTCGGTGGTGTATTTCTCTTATTTTATCGAAACTGTCAGACCTAGAGATATAGTTAGGAGTTATGATAATATTCTCTACGTCGCTCTGAAAAATATCAGTTCTGAATTTATCAAGCAACCTAAGCCTAGCCTGTAGCCTCCGAGTCTCTAGGGGCTCCCACCTTAATCCCTCTAAAAGTTGTGAGACACTACATGTACGTTCGTAGCAGTTTTTAACGAAGCACGCTGCTTCCCTTTGTATTTTAATAATTGTTTTGGTTAAATCTTTATGACCAGGGTCCCAAATGCTCGCGGCGTAATCGAGGTGTGGCCTAACCAGAGCGAAGTAGCATCTCTCATTGACTTATTCATCCGAGGACCTTCCTATTATACATTTAACAAAACCTAGTTTCTTTAATGCTGTGACGAATATGTTTTGTATGTGCAATCCCCACAATATATCAGAAGTTAAGGTAAGTCCTAGATTACCTTAACTTAAATCCTTCTTCACACTCTTGTTCTCATCACAAGATGGACACTCTCTTCGACATTCTTCGCCCCTTCCCAGAGTTCACCTCTCCTTTACCTCCCCCTTCCGCCCCTCTCTCACACCAAGCGATCTCTAGTGAACCGGCAGGAGAGAGGCCGATGGAGGTGGGCGGAGGCTGGAGTAACGGGGGGTGGGGGAGGGAAGATAACGGGGGGAGGGGGGAAGGAAGGAATGAAGGGAGAATCATGGGACACATGCATGCATACACAGACGGATATGTTTCCGAACTGGGCCGCGGCGGCGCTGCGATGTGGCGCGGTGCCCGAGTGTGATTGCGTATGGTGTGTGTGTCGGACGAGGAGTGCTTGGTGTTTACATTGCGTAATTGGGAGTTTCCGGCGGAAGAGGGCGGGAGGAGGGGGGAATATGGTAACGTATGTGTAAATGTATGGGAGCGGAAAATCAGTCGCGGCGGGGTGTTGGGGAGGGGGGGGAGGGGCGGAAGAGGAAGGATTGGGGGAAAGCGAGGGGAGGATGGATGGGAAGGGAATTCAATTTATTTATTATCGTTTGGCCATTCTGGTCCATGAGATATTTTACATAGTTATCACAGAAATCCATGCCTCACTACCACAAAGCAGCATGCTCCAAATGTTAAGTCCTAATAAATTGCTTCCTTACTTCAACGCTTATATTCCCAGCTGCAAGGAGACTTCTCTTTTTGAGGAATGCCCTCTTCGCTTGGGCTATTCTACTGACAATTTCTTTCTTGCTTCGCATGCTTGGTAGTGAGGCATTGACGGTGACAGCAGCAGAGAAATCAAGGTTGGAAGCTTTCGAAATGTGATGTTACAGAAGAATAATGAAGATCAAATGGATAGATCGTGTGAGTAACGTGGAAGTTTTAAGAAAAGTTGGAGAGAAGTCTTTTGAAAACCTTGGGAAGAAGACGAGACAACTTGATCGGCCACATCATGAGACATGATGGTCTGATGAGAATAATCGTTTTGAGGAACAGGTGGAAGGGTAGAACGGAAAAGGAAGGCCTCGGATGAGATATACATTGAGCAGGTGATGAAGGATGTAAACAGAAGAACTATGTAAGTGTTAAAAGACTAACTGATAGGAGAATTGAGTGGAGGGCTGCGTCAAACCAATCTTCGGATTGCTGACTGATGAATGAATTATAAACGTAAGAAAAGTGTAATAATAAATAAATAAAAAAAGAAGAACTGAAGCAATAATTACAAAAAAATAATATACATATCGATTCCAATAAATGTTAATTCACCGGTTTTCAGTTTCACATTATATATACATATCAGGAATGTTGAAAACATCCTCGTTCGGTACATGTTTTTACATTCATAATCTTAATAGAGATCACAGTTAGAAAATGTAACAAAGAACAAAATGGCATATATTCATTCTTTCCACCTTTACGTAACTTCATAGAGCAATCTGGACTAATTGAATACTACACGTAAGTCAACACTATTCCTCCATAGTGCCTCCACCCCCCACTCCTCCATAGGAATAGTCACCTTTTTCTCTTCCCCCTCCTCCATCGCCCTCGTATCCTGTTGTGCTAGTCTCCCAAGACGAAAGGGGTGGGTGGGAGGGGTTGAAGGGAGTGGAGTAGAAATGGGGGAGAGAAATAGACGGGGGTTGGGTGGGGAGGGGAGGCGTGGTCCCAGGTTTCCGTGGTTCCCGCGTAATTGGGCGGCATGGGATTTAGGGACGCAGAATGAGTAATACCTCGCTGACGACCAATTTATTTGGAGATAATTCAAAGCGAAAGAGAATAAGAACAATTTTTTATCTGCAACCAAAAATAAAAGTACGCATGGCGATGCTATTAATTAGAACGCATATCTCCGCCTTGCTGTCATTTTTGATGTTTCCCGGAAACCCATCGGCTGATCAAGGCTAACGACTGTCAACATGGATTAGTCCCAATTACTTTCAACGATTTTGGAATTTCGTCGAGTTTCCTGTTGACATTTTATTCAGCATTTAATTAAAATACTAACAATCTCTGATTTCAAATATATCAATTAAAACTGATGAATACGATGGGAGCTGACTTATGGACTTTAAAAGGACCCATAGAGTAATAAACATTGGACTTGATGTAAATCATAATCAATACCGTTTTGGTCTCAAAAACGAATTATCCGTTGCTTCCGATATGTTCGAAGAAAAATTATGGCGAATATACATACATACTCTTCACTCTTTGTGGTTTTTAATGCTTATTTTGTTGTATATAGTTTTTGATAATTTTTGTAATGCTCTTATGGGTGATTTACCCAGAGAAAAATAAAGTATTCTTATTCTATACCAATCACGCCGTTGCCTTCCGGGGTAGGTACACTCACTAAGTTTCACTCATAAATACATATTTTTACACCTAATTCTGCTTCAATAATATCCTCCATACTGACCTATCCTTGCAAACCTCTTTTGCCTCATTTACCCCCATACATTACTTCATACACGCCCTCCTGTTTTAAAAACTCCTAATATTCCTCCTCCTAAGAACTCCCTCAACCACATTCAACCACAACTTTCTCGGCCTACCTCTACCTCTCGCACCATTCATTTCACTCTTATATATCTGTTTCGTTATTCGACTCTCATCCATTCTCTCAACATGGCTAAATCAACGAAGCACACTCCTTTCATATATATGTCCATTTCTACTGGAGCATCTAACCCACATTCATTTATTACCCACTCATTCCTGACCCTATCCATCCTACTTTTGCTACAAAAACTCCTCAGATAACTACTGGGCATTTAAGCATTTCTCTCCTTATCAACGAAAAATCACCGGAGTATGAGGTAAATCTCAATTTCACAACCATTTTTGTAACCATTTATTGCTTGCTCATCGAGGTGGTATATGATTTTAGAATAAATAGGGTGAAAAACAGATAATTAAATATTTAAACATTTTGTTCACCATCTTGAAAGCGCACCGTGTCGGATGAGAGTGCTCCTTCCCCTTGTCCTTTTCCTGCCGCCTAAGCATATTAAATGCCCGTTATCGTCATCACAACTGAATGCCACTCGACTGTCTACTGCTCCAGATTTTATATTTACCGAGAATCCGACTATGTTTGAATGAAATAAACTCCTCTTGAATGAAACTTGAATGAAACTTGAATGAAAGAAAGATGGTGCGTCCTTAAGCCTGAATCACACGATACTTGACCATGTACAAGTCCAAGGATGCTAGATAGCATACTAAGACTTGTGAAAGGTCAAGTATCGTGTGATACAGACCGAGCATACTGGGAATCCTGCATGATCGCTATTCGCATACTAGCTGGTATCCTTGTTTTCGTAATCGGTGCGGTACTAGTTTGATACTTGCTCCAAGTAGGACCTAGTAGCCGCCGACCAATCACCTTTGCTCTTTACAATGCGATCGTCAATTTTTGATGTCAGTGCCTCCATAGTCCCTCGTGACAATTACAATTTCCCGCGATCAAATAAACAACTCAAACCTCTCAACAAGACACAATGGCTTGGGTATCTGAGGCAATGGAGGTTTTAATCGATAAATATGGTAGGCACTCGTGACTTTATACCACGGCAGCTGCAGCGGCTAAAAGCTGTCGTCTTCGTTCGAAATCATCCATATCGCTCGTCAAACTCCTTCCGCGACTGTACTAGATTAAGATCTACTAAACAGACCTTGTGCAAGTTCGAGTATCGTGTGATAGCTCCTTGGAAGGTTTCAAGCATGCTAGGTTTCGTACCAGAAATCCAGTACTCGCTAGCATCCTCGGACTTGTACAAGGTCAAGTATCGTGTGATTCAGGTTTTAGACACCAAATGGACGGACGGATCTCGGACTTTTGACTTGTTCCTCTCGCTTGGAATCCACAATATTTTCTCTATTTTCCCAAAGTCGCGCTTTCCAATCCACAATTCATTGACGTGCATCTCATAGTCGTTATTCAGTGGAATAAAAAGCAATGGCAGTACTGAATCTCAGTCAATTTATCGTTTTAAATTCGTTTCAAGTGAGTTTCATACCGGGAAAAATGGAAAAATACTTGAAAAGTTGAAAGTAAGGATGAGTCAAATCCAAATGTCGATTCTCGATTCCACTGATTCTCAGGATTAGAATCGGTATCGAGAATCGATCGCCTATAGTCGATTCCGATTCCGTCGATTCCAGATGGATAAATATTCGAATCAAATTCATTTATCACATCATATTTGTCTTAGTCTTTTAGGGTGCAGGCTATCAATTTGTACTTTTTATCTACCACAATAAGCTGAGGATACATTTCCTATTTGTTGATAAATATACTTTTTGAGCGACTTAATTGTCTATGTTATTTTATTTCAGCCATTACTTGAATTTAAAGAATAGCCTTTCGCTACTGGTATATCAATATCCCTCCTGTTATTAGGAATAAGAATCGATGGCATCGGAATCGAGAATCGGGAATCGATTTGAAAGAATCGGAATCAGAATCGAAAAAAAGTGTAATCGACTCATCCCTACTCGAAAGATTAAGCTTCAAATTGTAACACAGAGATTGTGAGTATGAAGTATCAAGCGGCTACGACTTTCTTCCAGTCGAATGTTACCTATCAAAGAAACTTCATATTCATTCACCGTGATGTATCCAAAATGGCGAAACGTTCGTCTCTTAGATGGTTGCAACCAATTTTATAAAAAAAATGGGTGAAATTAGTGGCGATCGTTCATATTTACAGTGATTTCAAGTGCCGGGGCTGTGCCTTCCTAGCCCCATTGCATCCTGGGCGTGAGTGTTTGAAACCATTTGGAATGATTCCGAGGACGCAGCTGAGGAGTCACGAGGTACAAACAACGAAAAGTTGGAGATTTCGATATATGCATAAAACAACTCGTAAAAATCGCGCAGTCCACCAGATCAAGTTTTTCCTGCTGGAATATTCTTGATGGAGTCGAAACCTCTGGTACATTAAATATTAAACATAATATACGTGTCATTGGCTAGTCATTCCTGGCCTAAAACCATGCTATCGCGATTAGAGTCAGAATTAACGATATAACATGCACAAAAGGTAGTCCGAGCGAGATAGTTCCCTAGTCATAATAGAGACCATATTCGAATTATACGTTTTAATTTCAGCACCTGTATGATACATGAATTAAATATTGCATTATTAATGGTGCAATAATATAGTTTTACATGACAGAAGTTGTAAGTAATTAAATTGAAATAACTAAATAAGCCTTTTACTCGACTCATTTTTTTCGCGCGGCGCGTTTGAAACTCCTTCAAAACGGGAGGTTTTTTTGTGATACCCAAGTACCCACTGTGGTGACAATATGATTAATTTTTTAAAAAAGCTGAGAAAGCATACAAACTACACGCTGCTAGCTTTTTTTAACGACATCTAAGTGTTAGAAAATCTTCATGTTGTATATAAGGTCTCTCTGGAGTGCATGCACGTACCATATCCTATGTAAAAGGCCTGGTATATTTTGGAAAATATCTCCAAAAGCAATGAGGTAAGGGGTTAAATTTTTGATGCCATTAGAAGGGGGAGATATTTTTCTTTAAAATGTGACCAAATTCATTGTTTTTTTTAGATAAAATGATATTTCGCTCAAACTACCTTAAGTTATTCATGCGAGCGTGTAAAACTCAGCAAAATCCTCCAACCGCTCGTTGTGGTACAACGTGCGACTCCTTTGTTACACCCTCGGAATCATTTCGTGCGGTTTCGAACACGCGACCCCTCCACTCATCCCCCGGAAGTGGCCCGTTGGAGGGGGCGGAGTCTATGGAGACTCAAGTTCACTCCAATTGGTGTATTCATATTTCTTCCTATCTCCCTCTCTCTCTGCATTCCAAGAGAGCGAACATCGTCCCGCAAAAAAAGCGCCATCTTGTCTCTGGCTTTGAAGTGGATGCTACTAACCTTTGATGCAACTTACAAAAAGTATGTAGGATAGTTCATAACGTCATCTGACGTCTTCCGATTTCTAGCCTCCAAGTCTCTTTGTCCTTCCAAAGATCTTCTTCCAATCCTCTCGCTCCAATTTCTTTGTCCACTCCCTCTTCCCAGCTCTTCCTAGGTCTTCCTCTTTTCCCTTGGATTGTTAGTTCCAAGATCTTTCTTGTTACTTTATCCTCGTTCATTCTCTTTACATGCCCGTACCAGATTAGCTGCTTGGTCATTATGTCCTCCATTATATAGTGCTCGACTTTCATTATCTGTCGTATTCTGTCATTTGTAACTCTTTCTATTGTTTGATCGTCCCGCAGCCCGTCTCCAAAAATCCATTTCAGTAGCTTTTAATGTTTGTATAGTACGTTCCTTTATAGGCCAGTCTTCACATCCTTACGTCATCATACTTTTGCAAATGGCATTGTATATTCTTGTTTTATTTGCTTTCAATATTCGTCGGTCCCACAGGATGCTGTCTCATAGCCTAATAACCCTTCTTCCCTGGTTATTTCGGTCTGATATAGCCTCATCTAAGGTCCCGTCATCAGTAATTTTTACTCCAAGATATTTATAGTGATCAGTGTAAGCTATTTTATCCCCATCTTCTAAAATCAGGTCCTGCCTTACTTTGCCAATGTCCATATATTGTGTCTGAGACATATTCACCTCCAACCCCCATTTTTATACTCCTATATTAGTTTTCTAGTCATGAAGCTTCCAAAGGACGAGCAAAAACTATGTGAGTGAGTAAGCACAGCAACACAATGCATAGAAGCATGGAGGTGTCATGGAAATGTGTTCGTCACGTAACTGCAAAATATACGACGGTTTCTGGGTCTACAATCTAGTTCTACGTCACAGTTGAACAGAATATCCAAAACTTGCTATGATGCAAGCACATTTCCACTAATAAATTTTCCATTTCCACATCCGATTTTTCGAAATCCCATCATTTTGCAACTAAATACTTTCAATTCAAAACCAAAAAATGACTTAACAGCCAAGGTTTGTAATTTGTTAGACTAAACGTACGGACATTCGTTTTTTCGCGTTTGTCTGATTCAGTACGTTGTAAAGCGGAGGATAACTCCGACCAAGAGGTGGGCAAGTGACTGATGAGGTTGCTTGTGCCTTGGAGATCTCCTAAGTGGTTTTGAAGCAGTAGAATTATTTATGGGAGTCATAGAGGAGAAGTGAAAAATCAGACGTTGGAGTTTGCTCACGAAAAATTGAAAGGAATGAAAATGTTTAGATCTTATCCGACGGGCGGCGGGGTGATACAGACGACGTTTTCTCGGTGTGGAACCAAAATTGGGATTAGGACTCCCCTGTAAAATATATGCCGCTTCTAGATACTCAAATACGTACTCTTTTTGACGGGAGTACTCTCAGCTAGTACTCTCTCAACAGCTTTAATCAGATCGTGAAAAAAAGAATGGATTCATTTGCCGGGCAAACGCTATGAACTTCCGCAAGATCCATGAGGGTTGTGTTCCTAGCTTTGGACTAGTGAGGATGTAGCAGTACTGTTATCTTTATTTGACTTAGAACTTCATGCATTTTTGAGGGTAGTGTCTAAATCAGAGCGCACATTTTGCATTATTTTTTATTCTGTCGGTTGGTCGGTCATGGGGACGAATTTCCGACCAAAGAGAATGCTCTCTTGTGCACGGCCAACGGATTGAATGTGACTGGACAGCGGCCATCGTAATCCCATTCCAACCGACGACGAATAGCGAACGCAAGAGTCAATCACCTTGAAAATAAAAAAAATATACACTGCTAGATATAACGGATTCTCTCGACCCTTTGAAAAAAAGATGCAGAGAGAGAAAAATGGGCCTTTGGGAATTTTCAGTCAAAAATTCGATGATGGAAAAAGATACGCGGGACGAAAACTAGAACGCCAAAGCGTCCGCGTTGTGCATTTTCGTAACTCTGCCTCTTCGGCCGCGGAATCCATAAAGGTAAAGGAAAAATACTGTCGACATGACTCGTGCCAGTCGGATTCTTCTTTTTTCTTCCACTCTCCGCGCTCCCATCGTAATTCAATCACCGGAGAGCTTCAGACCGGTAGGGAACATCAAGAGATCTCCCCGACGAAAGCTTTCAAAGACGCGTAAAAAATGCAACGCATTCCAGAGATGCTGGCGACCGCGAGATCATACGCGATACCCTTCACGGAGGGAGCGAATGGAGGAAAAAATCAGCTCCTGCGAAATATCGGATCCGATAATCAAATTCATTTGGCTTGCCCGAGCGCAGAACACATCAGCAAGAAGACAACAAGGTGGCCCATCCGGTGGAACGCTGAACTGCAGGCGAGAGATCCCGTGTTCAAATACCGGTGGAATACACTTTGAAAGGGTCCAAATAAAACCAATCAGGAATCATTTTACTTTGAACAGAATTTTGTCTAAAAACTGGAAGTGTTACAGCGGAGGAAGAGAAACCCTTTCCGCCATTTGTGAGTTTAAGGCGGCGTTGGAACAAGCACTCGTCTCCGATATTAGAACTTAACTGTTACCAGCCCCCACCATGAAAATCGTGCTACGAGTTGAAGGCACAATGAAGATAAAAGTTAGATGGAGCGGTATAGTGGATTCATTACCTCCACTAGTGGAAAATAAAGTCAAAATTTTAAGATCTCGGTACTATCCACGAAATTGCTATTATTAAGCCACCCGCATGAGCACTTAATTGTGCTATTCCAAAGAGGAAAAATTATTCACCTTGACCGGGACTCAAACCCAGACTCCTCGATATCGCGCTATACACAGTTAAGCTATCAAGACGCTTCAAGACCCTTCTCCCTGTATATTCCTGTGGGATTTAAAATATGTCCAAAACAGCTGGAAATAAATCGTAACGATTCAGTGCGAAATTTACGCTTAACGCCACAGTTTACAAGGTTGAATATACTTAAGGAACCTTTAAGCACTTATTAAGTTCTACGCTTTGCTTAATCATCGCGGATATTTAGCTCCGCGCAAAGTAAAGTCTTCAACTATTTTATTGCACTGGCAAGAGACAGTAAACTTCACCAATCATTAAAGGAAAAGGAATGTAAAATTCACGGCAAAGGAATGGAGTGGCAAAATATTGGAAATGGATATTCTGTGAGGCCATGTATGGTCACCTAGAGAGGTGCAGCATACGATGGCATACTTGAAGAATTAGCATCTTGATTCGATAATAGGCAGGCGAATACTACATTCATAGTGCTAGTGATTTGCCTCGGCGTCAAAAGTAAAAAGGAAGATAAAGAAACGATACGTAGGACGCAGGACTCGAGATGCATAACGAGGTAATCAAAAGAGAAATTTTAAAAATATTATTCCAATTTCGTGCACAAGAGTGGAGTACGATTTCTATTCGGTTAAACCATCCTTGAATTGAGTCAATTCGTTGACAGCATTTTATTTATATCCGTCAATCTGATTCTTCTTTCAGAAATTAGGCGCGATTTCAACAAACGCTTCATTCAGTTACTTCCGGATTCAGTAACATTAGGATCAAAAAGATAATAAATTTGAAATTACGTTATGCATAGTAACTATATGTATATCGAAACACCATTGCTGTCATTTTGATAACCCCTAAGGTTGACTACGATGCATTGCAGTCATGTGGAGTGTGAACGGTTACGAAGTGATTTGTTCCACAAATACCGTTATGCAACGCCGTAAAACATGAATTGATTGAAGATATCAGCTAGAAATTGAAAAAAAGACATTAGCATAGAACTTTGCAGTTGGCATTAATACCAAGAATCAAAGCTGGTATAAATATGTTACAATGGGAAAGAAATATTCGCAGTCAAATGTAAAATGCAGATATTTTTAATATTCGAATTAGGAACTGATACTATTAAAAGGGCTAATTATCTTTTTTCAGGATACCAGCAAACCAGATCTAATCCACTGCCCTTAAAGGTAAAATACCTCATCATTACGGTCGCAGTTCCACCCTGAAGCTACTACTTAATTGAAGTTGAAATATTAAGCATTCCCATTTCCCCAAGATCTGGACCGGTGGCAGCAGTGAAAATTTCTCTTGGTATGGCCACTCATGTCAGGTGAGTAGAATACGAAAGGTGCCAGGCGGAAGGTGGATCATGTTGAAGGGCATTGATGGAAATACTGTCGGGAAAGGCAGCGGGAAGCCCACTTGACTCTTTTCTTCGCAAGATAACATGAGAGTCAATCAGAATTACATGAGGAAATCAAGGAGAAGGCAGAGTAGGTAGCTGGAATGGGAAATGAGTAGTGAAGGGATGCTGAAGGCCGTTATGGAGGGGAGGATGCTAGTGATGAGCAGAAAGGGGCATACTGAAGTAGAATTGGTTTAATAGACGGGATGGCGGGAAAAGGGGCATATGAAGAGCTGAAGAATCAAATTTTTCAATTAGACAAGGGTCGACAGCTGTAAGAGATGAGTAAAAGTGTTCCTGCCTACTCCATCTGACCCTATCCTAAGCAGTAGATAACTCCTTATGAAATAGAAGAACCTATGATACCATGACGTCCACCCTTTCACCTTCTACCACGAATCTACTTCCTCTCCTTTCATCACTTTCCACGCCTCCCCTCTTGTTCTTCACCAAAACTCACTTCCCCATCACTCTCTCTCCCTCTCCCTTTCCTCCAGCGCTCGACTCTGTCCACTCATTTTTTTTTCCTTCGGTCCTCAAATAAATTCTCTCTTTCTTCTTTGAGTGCCTTTCCTTCCTTTTCCCCTTCCCTTCCGCCCTCGTACGTGCCCTCCACTTCACATCCCTCAAGAGCAAACATGAAAAACCATATATGCTCTGCTCTTTATAGTATGGAAGGAGCTGGGAACGGGGGACTCATCCATAAAAACTCTTTAAAAAAAAAAGCGCCGCGCGGTCGGTCACGCCGGGGTCGCGAGCGCCCTCGCAAGAGCGGCCGGGGAAGGAAAAAAAAAAGGCCCGTGTCCCGTTCTATCACTTCCCATCGGTGACTTTAACTCATTCATTTCGATTCCGACCGCAATATTTTCCCGAGCGACATTTTTGGCGAGAGGAGGACGTTGCGACTGACGCGTTATCGTGGCCTTTTTTTTTTAGCCTTTTTTCGCTCTCAATATCCTCCCCTTACATCTTTCCCCAAGTCCCGTTGGAAATGATGGGCGCGTAGTTCTGATTAAGGAGACAACTAGGCATGTGGAAGCAGTGAAGAATAGAAACGACTTTCCATTTCTATTCCCACCGTTGCACGGTAATCAAATAAAAATGTTTCACAAGAAGGCGGATCGGGACAAGCCTTACCTCGCTTTTCATCGTCAGTTTCAATTACGCAGGCCAAAATTTCTACATCAAGACAGGGAGTACATTATCCGAATACTCTCGAGTCTTCTGCGTTGGCATGAATGGCCAACACTCATCACTAATATATCGCGAATTACAAATACGACAATTTTCGCGGAGTGAATGATAGAGAAAAATGAAGACCAGTAACGGTGAAAAGTTGATAGGCAGCACATAGCCTTTCATGATATTGATACTGAAAAGTAGGGTCACATTCCCACTCATTTAATTGCTCCTCAAGTGACCAAATTCCGGCACTGTGGAGCCATGCTTGCCATGTTTACATTTAAAGTGTAAAGTTGTGCTAGTGCGAGATCATTTTTGAAATAATGCATTTGAATAATTTCCAACACACTTCACATGGCAAGCGGTAAAGAGGCAAAGTCTTCTTCTCTGCTTCTCTGGTTACAATCCTCAGATTGGTCTGCAACAGTCTTCCACTTTATCCGATCTTGGGCCAATCGTTTCACTTCCATGTACGATTGGCAACCTAGTTCCTGTCCCATGTAAACTGTCCCATGTAAACCAGTCTAAGTCTGCCCCTCTGGTTTTTTCCCTCTACTGTACCTTCTGGTATGGTCTTAACCAAGCTTTCGTGTCGGAGAATATGGCCAATCCAGGTTTTCCTTCTCTTTTTCAGAATTTTGAGTAAACACTGTCTTTCCCTTACCCTCTTAAACACCTCCTCGTTCGTGACTCTTGCCACCCAGGGTATTTTCAGCATTTTTCTCTAGCACCACACTTCAAATTCCTCCGTTCTTTCCTTAAGTAACTAAGAGGCTACGTAACTCGTCGAATAGTCGACGGAGTTACGAAAAAATATTTCAAATGCCAAAAACGCATTCTTTGTGCGCGCCGGAAAAGGTGTTTCCTAGTAACAGCATTAGGTCTGCGGGCCATCTGTTCGACAAGCCTGACTTAAACAAATTAATTCCAGATGTTATAGCTATTTTCTTTCCGGTATTTTACATGAAAATGTTACCAGGATATTTTATTATGCACAAAACATTTATGAAACTAATCCTTAATACGAGTCATAAGGACGGTAAAATGAAAATGATGTGGAAAAGGTTGAGAGAGAAAAAAGTCGATCCCATTGAAATGTACAATCGATTCTAGCTGTGACCGGAAAGCAGATGGTTAGGATAAAATACAGTGACATAATCCGCCCAAGAAAAGAAAATTCAGAAAGTAAAGAATTACGCTTCACGAGTGATTACAGGCAGTAAGGAACGAGGGCGTGCGAGCAGACCCAAGCCGAGACAAGATGGAGGGAAACTCTCAATCGCACTCTCCAAATCCATTTTTAAGAAATGCTGCTCTGTATCGAGAAAAGCTTCGTGTAGGATACATGACTCCTTCCTTGACTGAAAACGACCGCAAGTTGATAAACGAAATCTCTCCACGGGAAAAGACGTACTTTATTTCAGCACGACTTTGACTGAAGGGCCAGCGAACCTGCGATTGGCGCGCCGAAACCAGGAAACTCCAGGAGAATAAATTGAGGGGTGGGAGAAATGTCCATCGTGAGTTCACCGGTCGTCCACTCCGGATATTTTGGAGCAAATGATTCACTCGGCGTCGGGATAATGCTAGCCTTCACCGCTCCAGAATAAAAGCCCGCGTATTGTAGTGGGAGGTGGGGGGGGGGTTTAACCGGAGGGCGGGCGGGGGGGAAGGTTATCGCTGAAGACGAAACGGAAAGGACATGAAAGTGAACAGCTGAGGAACCAATGAAACCCAACACTAAAAAAAACTGAAAAGTTACTCTGAAGCAATCCGAGGGTAGCGCTAACGGCTGCCGAGAAAGTTTCAGATCGCGGTGACAGGCTCAGAACTATTGGGGGACCCCCCGTCTCTTCCAACCGTCAATTCGGTCCACTGCCAGGGGCAACCGCTTCGCCGGCCGACCACCATGTTTGTCCCCAAGGCCTCTTGCCCTCTCCACCCATTCTACTCCCCTTCTGCCCCTCTCCCCCTCGAAACCCCACTCACCATGACGACGACATAATGTAATAATACGCTCCTCCTGGACTTCCAGCCCTGAAAATGAAAACAAACAGTCCGTAGCCCCTTGAATATTCTCCCCTGAGTTTCAACTCCGAATAAAAACCCCAGACCATCTCTCTTCATTTCATCATTTTCCTCCCCTCAATCCTTTAAATTTCCCAAAACATAAACTGGGGCCAAGGAGACAGGGGACATCAGATACCGAACAGAATGAAGTAAACATGGAAAAAAACCAACGGGAAAGCTTAATATGTAAAATATTCGGGTATGAAAATAATCCATCAATTATGAGATCATTCCGCTCGGTGACGTGAGATATTCTGAAGGAGAAATTGAAACATAATGTTTGATTGTCATCGAGATTTGACTGAATTCGATCCAAAAACATCTTTCTGAGTTTGCACGCAAGGCGGTTAAACACTTGAAACGACGAGAAAAATATCCTTCTATCCAGCAAACGCCTCAAAAAACTCACCTTGATCTACATTATCGTCCGTCTACTGAATTATCTTCTATTTTTATTTTTTACACTTGTAAAACGAATGTTCGTCAGCCAACGCAGCCAAATGAATATTTTCATGAGTGACGGGAGATCCTTGTGGGAAAACTGAATTTCCACCCAAACAGCAACCGTCGCAATTACAATAGAACTGTTTCCATTTTCATAAGGTTGGCAATATACGCGGGACAACTATGAGATCACAGGAGCAGGAAAACTGAGCACTTCTTTAACGACATGCCAGAGGCTTCTTAATTAAGCACGTGATCAACACGCATAACAGATTCATTTGATAAGGGATGAAAAGATAATGGTTGATTGCTTACTCGATTTCCTATATCCAGAATACAGGCCATGACAGAGTAAAATACGCCTTTTTGAATCTGTCACTTAAAAGGATGAGGGCCATTTATAACCCAACTAATTAGACTTTGATGATCGCCACTACAGGAGAAATCATCTTGCCACTACAGGAGTAATCATCAAATTATTCCTATAACGTCCACTTTAATATTTTCATGTAACTACAGGTTAAAGGCTAACAATAAGAGCATGGAATACCCTTGAATTCGGCACCATTAGGGTGAAGAATGACTAAATGAAATTCGGAATGGAATACATTGGTACGTCATCATCAATGAAATGAATATACATCTCGCTTGATACCGAATAAGCAGTGATCACATGGGACGAAAGGGAACTCTAGCGGAAGATATAAGTGAAATACAAGGAATATCATCAGCGTACCCTAAAATATATCCACAACGGACGGATTCAGAATTCCTCACACTTGTAGAGGGGCTTTCCGGTCGCAATCTGAGTCGATCCACCAATTATAAGCATGAAAAAAATTAAAAGTTAAATTTTTTTGGCCTAATAAAGGGAAAAGAAACGATGAAGGAGATGTGTCACACCATGGCTATATCGCTCATCATTCGTGGTAGCGTAGTATTGAGGAGAGTCTTGTTCCAAGCTTTGGCAGATAAATATCATAGTGTTGATGGGAACATACTTAGGAAGACTCGGAATGTCGGCTAGCTTTACCGTGGGAAGTGAGGCTCCGCGAGGCACGAGCAGATCAACACCCTCTAAGAGTCCACCTGAAATACGTGAGCGAAAGGCAATCGAGCGCAAGTCGGATGAGATTAAGAGCGAAGCAGTGACGCCGACCACGATCTTGCAAAATTCCGCCGTAAGAAAGAGTAGAAAGCGCTATAATTGAACGCGTCAAAAACGTTTTCCTGATTCGCTTTTAGCTGTGGCCTCGAGTGTAAAGTAAAAAACTGTACTGCACCGTTTAACCACATTCGCAACAGCGGCAGAATGGATAAAAGACAGACGGACTCACATATGGTTTATTTTCAAACTGAGAAACCACACGACAATGCTCGTGGAGAGAAAAAGAGAGAGGGAAATAGAAATGGCTCCTTGAAAAGCACTCTCCCGAAAGAGAATTCTCCTCGGCACCTATTTGGTGCCCGGAGAGTTTCACCCGCCGTCCACACGCCTTTCAACGTGGTGCACAGAAGAAGGCCTCGTGAGAGGGAGTGCCATTTCCTCCTCTGCCGCACCAGCACCACTCCGACACCTAGAGCGTCGCGTACGTGGCTCTGACAGTCGGAGGACGGAGGCAATGGGAAGTGTGGAGAGAGGGATGTTGGGGACGGTAGGGAGGGAGGGAGGAAGAGGGGGGGGGAATACACTCTAACAGACACCACTCCACCATTTCCCTTCTCCCTTCGTCACACTCCAATCCTTCTCCCTCTCCCTCTACTTACATACCACCATAGAGAAAGTACATATATAGAGTGGCAAAGAAATAGGGATATTCGGTTATGAGTTTTTAAATAATACTTTGGTAAATATATGGAACAGGTGTATCGAATTTGCACGACAAGCCATAACATATCAGCTTTGGCACACGGCCACTTCATTTAGTGTCGCATAACTCACATGATGTTCTTATTATGATTTCGGTGCCTGGATGTTTACTAATCGACCCATAGCAACGGAAACAAATCTTATTGAGTCGTCGAGACCAAATTAAACATGTATTTTAATGTGCCTTCAATGAGCATCGTCTATAATGAATCGAATTCACATCAATATGATAAGACACGCGATTACCAAACACGGAGTCAACTCTTTACCGATGTATCATAGCAACGACAAAACAATTGATACTCGATTAAAAGCACACAACAGCCATGGTAAATCCACTCTTCTGTATGCCGATGCAAAATCACCGAGTACCACTAGCGCCTCCAAGTGGTCTTCTCAGTAAGCCAAGAACCTTCCTCCCCTAAGGTGGTGGCACCTGAGAAATTCCTCCCAAAGCCCTCAAAAATTAATGTCCAGTTTTTAACATTGCTTTGCCACTCTGTATATACTTACTCTATGATACCACCATCCCTTCCTTCCATCTCCGTCCTTCATATCTTGTCCACACCTAAAATTCACCCTCTTCTCACCACGTCATAGACTCAACCCTCGATACCCTGGAGCGTGACCATCTTCAGGGACGGCAAAATGTTTACATTCCAGAGGATTCAAGAATATATTGGAGTGGACTGAGAATGATGGAAAACACAACAGCCATGCACAAATGAAACAAATCATCGGCGCTGCAGACAACCAATCCAAAGTGTGGCTGTCTAGTACAGCTCTCTATTCCACTTAGCCCTCAGCCAAATGATTATTGCATAAATAGTTATTCACTTTGACGTTGCGAAGGGTTTGGTGTTTCCCGGCGAATGATGGTGAAGAAATACTTTCCTACCGGGAAGAAGAGTTTCTGACAGGTTCAAGACAGCGGCAGTTGTCATCAGCTAAACTTTTGCCCAACAGGAAAAATCTCACCTATGCAATAGATGAATTAGGCCCAGGATGTCAGAGAAGAGAGGTCACTCCTATATCCGAAAGTATTCTGCATAGGCACTTATTCACGATTCGACACGTATACAGTAGTACTGACTTCGGTAGAAGGTTATAGATAATACCGTTCAGTCAACTTTTGATTTACTTTCGAAGCAGATGAGGAATTAATCCTTCAGCAGAAGCTATCAGAGGGGGTGTATTGACAGTTTTAAAAGTCCATATATATTCTTTATTTCATCTGCAAGATGCTTGAAATTCATTATTTTATATCTCTTGGTGGATGTATTGCTATGTGTTAGTGGAGTTTATGCTTCAATGATGAACATTTAAATGGTAAAAATCGTCATTATTATCATCTCAATAGCAGTGGTTTTACCACTCCATAGCCTAATAGTTCTCGCCAGGCACCTCTCGCGACCCCTTATTATACGCCCTTCCGAATCTCCCTCACCTCCGTCAACCTCCTCTAATCTCGATCCTTGCCTTTCACTTCACGACCCTCGCCCAACAAATGACCGCCCTTCTCTCCCTCCTATCCGCATGGACCACCTCTCCTCTCCTCTCCACATCCTCCTCTTTCCTTCCTCTTCCGCCTCCGTCGCCCGAGGAACCGAAGCGACAGCAATCGCTCTCTCCACGCACAATCGAGCCGAAGCAGATTGGATTTCCCGCACGGGTGGGGGAAATGGGACAGATAGGCGGGGTGGGCACATTTCAACGCACTGCCCTCCATCTCTTTGTCCATTCGATGAAGCCCCAACCGAACTGTGGCGCGCCCCACGCACCACGAACATATATATATCTCCGTGGCTAACCCTTTCGTCTTCTCCGAAAACACACGTCAAGGAAACGAGAGACCGCAAGCTACTGCTACGACTTCACTTCTCTCTCTCTCTCTCTCTCCACCACGAGTAGAGACAAAAGATAAACTCCGCTTTTGCGATCGAATGCTGAAGCGAAGACCGAATTCCCTCTCTCTGTAGTCCGGGGCCGAGCTAAACGGAGGAAAAACACGTCACCTCGTCGCATATATACAGGATTTGGATTGGATATTTGGGGAGGCGACCGACGGCTAAGGTCATTTGCGCCATAGAGGACAGGTAAGGGAGGAATGGTGGATAGAAACCCGGCGTCGGTATTAGCCTACTCTTAACGAAAGGCGCCAAGGGGACCACGGTTTAACGTCTCATCCGGCAGACGGAGTTCTTTTACTTAAAGTGCCCTCCACAAGACACTCAAGTAGGGATCGGGTGTCTTCTCAACAACATCCTCCTCTGTATACAGGTCTCAGGTAGAGACAAATTTGACTGCTATAGTTATCTGCCAACTTCAGTCTTTAACATTTTAGGTTTGGTAGTTCATAAATAATTATTTATTACTCTGAATCGTAATTCATCCGATTCACTATACTATGTATTTAATATTCCAAACAGACAGCTAGCGCGAAGGAACTCAAAATGCTGGCGTCCGCTTATCCGATTGCCACTGCCAACAGAGCACCTTTTTCTCAGGGTCGTGCTAAATGCATTCAGAAATTCTGTTAAACAATAGTCCCGAATTAAATGTAAATAAATGTAGATGTGCTTCAAAAGATGCTAATGACTTCTATCTTCTCATTTTGTTAAGGTAGAAAATACTTAACCAGAAGTGCATTTTGAGTTCCGAACATTCGTTTAGATTTCTAAAAACGGAAAGCAAATAAATAATTCCATTTCCAGTTCAGCTAATGTGGCACAGGAACAAAAAAAATGCTTTGAAAACGGTTAAAAAGGCCTCTGAAAATATGAAGAGCTTTTGGGCTTCGCACCAGGTATGAATCACCTTAGAGTTTTTTACATTTTGAGGAGCAAGAGACACGCCCATCGAAATGTCGAAAGGTATGGACGATACTAACCGCCGAGAAACCCGAGAGTTATTCACCAAAACTCTTCTCCAGGAAAGCTTGGAATTCTGAAGGCCACTGAAAAGACTCACGGAAAGAAGAAATCGGCCATAGAGTGAAACAGGGTAAACAGATGTCCAGGGTAGTTTGCAAACATGAGCTGGTGAGAAGAATTAACTGCTAAGACAATATTAAATAAAATTCGATGACAGCACGATTTATGACAGCCTCACCGGCAGGGATATTGAGACAAATGTGAGGTGGAGACAAGTTTATAATTTCTATGCGGAGAAAAAGATGAAGAAGAGAATCTTGAGAGGATGCGTGTATCACAATACAATACGCAGCGTTAAGAAATGCCGCGAACTCTAGTGTCAAAACAACGAGTCAAGCAGTGTCGACCAAGGTGAAGTACAGCAAATGAATAAGGATGGAAGATAGGCCGTTCTTTGTCGAGCCCAACGTAAGGAGAGGAAGTTCAAGGCTTTGTTTGTAGTCTTGGTGACATCTTTCTATTCTTGCCACTCTCCCGTCCACGCGCAGTTCACCCAGGAAACAAAACAAATGCCATTTCAACGAACCAATAAAAAAATGATTTAGTGGATAAAGAAAGGAGGAAACGATAAAGTGGTAATTTCATTGAAACTGCCAAGTAAAACACAAGCGCGCCATTAGTATACGTACGTACAATTTCTACATCTACAACTACACAATACCCCTCGAGCCGCCACATGGGCGTGTGGCAGGGGGTGTTAGGTCACCAGCCGTGTAAAGGTGTAAGTTTTTTTTTGAGATGAAATGGTGCCATGTATTTTAGGAGTGTATTCAGTGGAGCTCAATTTTTATTGTGGTCGCTTATTGTTCGCGGAAAACACGATTTTTGGTACCTATCTGTTCGGCAGTGTATCTCTCTTATTTTATCGCATCTGTGAGACCTAGAGATGAAGTGAGGCGTCATGATAATATTCTCTATGTTGCTCTGAAAAATATCAGTTCTGAATTTCTCAAGCAACCTAAGCCTAGCGTGTAACCTCCGAGTCTCTAAGGGCACCCACGTTAATCCGTCTAAAAAATGTGAGACACTATATGTACGCTCGTAGCAGTTTTTAACGAACCGCGCTGCTTTTCTTTGAATTTTATTAATTTTTTTGGTTAAATCTATTTGCCCAGGGTCCCAAATACTCGCGGCGTATTCAAGGTGTGGCCTAACCAGAGCGAAGTACCAGTGTAACAGTTCAAATGATTTTTCAGATTCCTGCACGTATTTTGTGATACCGTTATTAAAATTTCATCATCTATTTACAGGGAATCAATTTTATCACCATAATAGGAATTTCTTCAGTGATTATGAATGTTTTTAAGGGGTGTCCATCGCGATCGTGTGAGAAAAAACACAAGAGCTGATGACAGGCGTTGCCTTTTGCAAACTAAAGCTAAGAAACGAAATGTGTTCACTAATTGACAACTACCCTTTCAACGAGCAATTTATTTTAGAGCTACACTAGCCGACTGCTGCGCCATATTTATCGACCACCTCAATTCTGATTACTGATACTGCAGTTATTCGCTAATAATTCATAAATATAAGAAGTGAGGAGCGCCTATTTTATAATTTTTCGATCTTAAAGGAGTTTTGGCTTCTACTGGACAATTTTATGCAAAAATGGGATTTATAATACACAGAAAAATATATTTTTCATCATGTTTTTCCTATTTTCTCATTTTACACCATGCATTTTTAGGTTCGATCGGCGAGAAAAATGACGTGGAAAGGGAAAATTTATCAATTAAAGTCAATTAAAAGGGCTCGGTTTTCCAAAAGTCTGCAGAATATGAATTACTCGACACTATCGTCTTAATACGGCGGAGCCACAAAAATGTTCCAGTCAAACTCATGAATAGCAGTATTTATCTTACTAATATATAAAATCTAGAGGTCTGTCAGTCTGTATGCCTGTTACTCAATCACTCTTAAACCACTGAATCGATTGCAACAAAATTTGGCAGGAAGATACTTGATATATCTGGTTCACGCTAAGGCTATAGAACAAGGGCCTTGGGGCCCTAGAAGGCCGTCAAGTGGGCTCTTTCATCGCCAAAAATTGGCTCTATAAGATAATTCTTGCCTGTATTAGAAACACGTAAAATATACCTATACTGAATGTACGACAATCATGGGGTCATAAGTCACGATGGGGCCTCAGAGGGCCCAAGGTTTCAACAGAATGCTTTCTTAAAAGCCTCATAAGTATTGAACGAGTGAACCGATTTTAGTGAAATTTTCACACATGGGATAAGTAAAGCTTTTTTAGGAAATTGGAACTATAAGGAAGACCCCTGGGCCCCACGGGCAGCATATTGGGCCGTCTGGTGTCTTATGTGTTTGAAAAACTCAAGTCTAAACATTTTGGTTCAAGTGCAGAGGTTTCTCTTTTTGCATATTTTAATTAGTTCTACTAAGGATAGAAGGCTAAACTTTTCGCCATTAGATGGATAAAAGATTTAAATTTCTTATTTTTTTCATTAAACTTTCTTATGCGAATAAAATTTCCCTATAAATCGCGTTTTTAATGTCAAAATCATGAATATTACTTCTGTCAACATTAGGATGTTTCCTTGGTAACCGGTGAATTAGCATTAGCTTTAGAAGGGAAATGGAGCCTTTACAATGGTGGCTGGCTTTTATATTCAGAGATATGTATTACAGTGGAAATCTAGGCCGTATACTGAAATGTTGCTGATTACGATATTTTCAGGGGCTATTTTTGCCTAAAATTGGCAAAATTCATTTCAAGTGGACTAATTTAAGTTGGACCCATGCAAAGCAGGAGAGTGCCACGATGTTATATTAGTGCGGAAAGCCTCTGGAATGCAAATTGCCTGTAGTTTTGTTTCCATATGTTACTGCAAAAGAATATCGAAACTCAGTAAACATAATGTCATGCTGTTTTCATCTGCTGCATTAAAAAATAAAACTAAAATTAAACTGAGTAAAACAGGAGAATGCCACGATGATATATTAATTTGACTAGCCTCTCGCATGCAAATGGCCTGTAGTAAAATTTCAATATGTTGCTGAAAAAGAATGTTGAAACTATGTAAGCATAATATAATGCGGTGTTCATCTGCAGAATTAAAAAAATGAAACTAAAATTATAGATGATTTGCCTAGAACAAAATACACCCCGTGAGCAACTCCAACCTACAACCTATATGCCCTGTCTTTCTTTCATCCCCCGTTGAATTTCAACGGGTACCTTTGCTAGTTTAGGATAAAAGTGTCTTTTTGCATTTACTGCGTTATAATTACTATTTCAGCAACAGTTTCTCCTGGCTATTCTGCTGGCATCGTCAGGCTTTCTGAGACAACAATCATAAATAAAAAAACAAACTTCGGTGGTTATTATGTGAGAGAATTTCTTTTACTTGATTACTGCAAAAGTCTTTTCCACGTATAATGGGGTTTGTAGCCATCCTCTCAGTTTAAGTTGTTTGGTCTTTTTTCTATTTCAATGGCTTCACTGATGACCCGCGGATAGTAGCTGCTTTCTTTACATAAAACTTTCGCCCATTTATTAAATTAAAATGAACTGCAAGAATCAACGAAAAAAGCAGTATTTATTAATATTGCATAGTATTCCTCCGTCCCAGCATCTGCAACATCTCCCCTTGCATTCGCCAATCGTATGGACCCACATCCCTTTCTGAAACACACTCCGGCAACCTCCCCACCCCCCCTCAGCTACGACTGTTGCACGACACTCCTCTCTTTTATTCCCCTCACATCCTCCCAAACTCACATTACTCCCGCTGTGGCGCTCCCGTCACCCACCATTCCTTCTTTCACTCTCATCTCAGCCCACTCTCCTCTTCTCCCTCCTTCAATTCTCATTCCCTTTTCCACAGAGTGAGAGAGAGAAGAGTGAATGGCAATGGAGCGATGGAAGAGAGGGCGCTGAAGCGGAGAGAGAGAAAGAAAGAGAGGGGTGCATCAAGGAGGGATGTTGGGTCCCTTCGAATTGTCTCCCCCCGTTTCGGTCCCATGCCCTTTTTCACATCTCCGCGCTATTTTTTCCTGTTAAAAAATACGAAAGGACACATAGAAACCTCTTCTTTTCGTCCGCTGTCCTCCTCCTCTCCCTCTCTCCTTCCCTTGCCTTCTTTTTCAAATTAACTCGCAAGGGGCCGCAGGGAGAGGGGGGGGAGGGGGTGGCGTATGGGGGATGGCAGAAAGGCCAAGGCGAGCAGTTCGATTCTTTTGCCCTTCTCTAAAACGGTTCACCCCCTCGGGGCTATCCGGGGCAATTTTAACGGTTCATTACTCTCCCTCCTGTTCTTTAAAACTTGGGGAGGAGAGGAAAAAAAGTGTACAAGGGGAGGGGCCGTGAGAGAAGCAAAGCAAGGAGACAGAGAGGAGGAGAAGGACGCTCTCCTCCCGAGGGAGTGTAAAACCCGAAAAACCCTCAAAAGTGGCTGGAGAGGAGACGTCGCTCCCGTTCTCTTCCTTCTTTCCCTTCTCGCTTTGTTTTCTTACCCCCGCCTCTTCCACCTCCCCCATCCACCCTCCCCCCTCTCCTTCACCTCCCTCGCCCTCTCGCGCACTCTCCTTACCGTGTTGTCCTTCCACTCCCATTTTGCCTCCCCCATTCCCCCTCCCCCATCAATATCCCCACCCCCCTTCGCCCCCCGAAGCGAAGCTCCTCTTTCCCCTTCCAGCACGCCCCTCTCATCGAAACCGCCGACTCTATCCACTTTTGATGCCACGAGACACTTTACTCGGAAGCCTACCCTTGTTGACAAAAGTTTAACCACTGTCATGAGATATACATACAGAGGGTGTTTCAGGAGGAAAGTTCGAAACTTCTGGAGGAGGTAGGGGAGGTGATTTTCAGCATTTTTTATCATTGCAACATGGGGTCGCAACCCCTTAGTTACCGAACTATGGCAAAGTAAACGTTTTTTCGGAAGTATTCTGCAATCATAATGAAAACACCAAATTTCAATGACTGGTATCGATTGAGGAGATTTGAAACTTTTCACCGTGGTGCATAAGATGTGCACCACGATATTTGTTCATGTTCTGCTATCATCAGTGCTATAGGTATCTTATTTTCAAGATGGCTCTCGAATATTCGTCGAAGTTTAATTCCTTAAAAACATATAATGTACGATAGTGCTCTTAGTTTCAGAGATAACAAAAATGTGTAAGAATAAAACTTTTATTAAATTTATTTTTCAATTCATTGTAGCTAAAATCACAGCTCTATCTTAAAAATATGGAAGATATGGTAACCTAACTGATGTTATTACAACGAGGCAACAAATGTTCTTGTGGGTAAGAGCTTTAAATGGCTTTGAAAAACCCGGCAATCAGGGACACTAATCAAAACTTACCTTCGAGAAAAAGGTCCGAGGAGAATATGCAACCAAGGTCATGGTCTTGTTGCTGAGAATTACAAAGTTAACAGTCGCAAAGACAAAAAATACTCCTCGGTGGAATCAACAATATGGACGAACAATTTCTCCCAATTCCCAGTGTATACAATAAATAAAGATAATGTAAACCTTAGAGCCGGCAGGGAGAAATACTTATATCGGTATAAGAAACTCCTCCAGTCCAGCAACGGGAGAAATTTTGAGACACCATGTACGTGTTCCGTCTGGAAATAATAAATGAGTTCATATTTGCATAAGCTTGACGCAATTAAATTTTCAAACTTTATCTTTCTTAGAAAACTACTTTAAATTTAGCAGGTGTATTCAGAGCATTAGATTTTTTACCTAAGAGGGCACTGACGGCGATCACACGAGAGTTAACGGTCTAAGTCCCATCTCTGGAACGACAACTTGTTGCTCGACAAGACTGTCGGCCACCGTGGGACGGATTCAAAGACTCAATCACTCATCCGACTGGAAGCACGCAGACGACGATTATCCGCACCAGTAAATCAAGTTTTCTTGGTTCATATTACGTGCCCTTGGTTTTCTTTATGAAATCACTGCGTTAAAGTTTGAAATGGTCAGCCCTTATGAATACAGTGATCTCTGCAGACTTGACGCAACCACTTCACATCACCCTCATTCTAAAACAGTCAAGTTCTCCAAGAATAATGACCATTGATGACATAGTTTTTATTCTCCCACCTGTGGAAATAGCCCAAATTCTCGCTGATTCATCACGATGAAGAGCTTAGCAATTTTTCCCTAGAATCGGATTTTGTTTTACACTGATTTCTCGGGAGATTTTACGTAATTGCTTTCGCACGTAAAATCAAAATCATAATGCTTCAGTCGGAATGAAATGGAAACTCCAAGAGAATACAAAAGATGAGGGCAATGAGGGAACCCGAATACTTTGCGACACTCTTAGTGGACGCGCAGGTCGGTCAATGGCTGAAACATTCAGCTCCAACAGCCGCGGCCACTGGAGACATTTTCCTGTGATTTCTCATTTCTTGCTCGCGCACGGATTTCTCACTTATTTTTAGGTAAGAAAGCTATCAATAACAAAAGTCCACACTAATTATTATTCAAAGCTTTAATTCGGGTGAAGCAAGTTGATATCATGGCTTAGCATCCCAAAGTATAATTGAACAGCAAATTAACAACATAAGCGAGGCTGGAGCTCATTACAAAATATAACATACACTCGTAACATATGCGGAAAAATGTTGATACATTAAAAAATGACATAAGAGTGTACCTTGACCATATTGCAGGTTCCTTATAGATATGTTCCGACCATTACTAGCAATAATCATTAATGTAAGTACAAATGTACAAAAAGAAATATATTTAACACTACTCAGTGTAGCACGAGCCACAAAAATGTTTTGTAAAAAACATTTGTTATTTCAACTTGGAAAGCATGAAGTGTCATTAGCGCCATAGAGAAAGGAACAGTACAACAGTACAACATATGAGTGTAGTAATTCAGAGTCCGTTAAAGATGATAGCGATGTTGACATACACAAAATTCGCTCAAAAGTAAATGAAAAGTAAACAATTTTTTAGATTGCATGATTAAAACAAGGCCACCATCATGGATTCTTCGGTCACGTGATTCGCTTATGGATTTGGCCGTGTTTGCTGATTGGCTATATTTCTGTCAACTGCGCTCTTGGTCGCACTTCAGCCTCCTCACACAATTTGGAGGAATAAAAAGGAAATGTACTGCTCAGGTCTTCTCATGCTCAAGGCGTCCATTTGTGCGGCCAACAGAGCGGTCACTCCTATCCATGCTCAATGAGAGCCACACCAAAATAATTGAGCAATTGAATTGAATTGGAGGCAATCAGTAAACGAACCCAATATCGCTTGAGAATGGATTCGTGTGTTCATAGATTCCGGATGGAGGCCTCTGTTCAAACCATACAATCAAGAAAACAAAGGTTTACTTCAGTCATTCATTTACAAGCCAAATCAGTGTGTTTTAAATGCGCTACTGTATGGAAGTGAAAGTTGGACAGTAGGCAAATTAGGCTTAGGAGCATACTTGAGGCTGCTGGAATGTGGATATGACGGAAGATGAAAAGAACAAGCTGGACAGAAAGAAAAACAAATCTGGAAGTTTCAAGGGAAGTGCAGGAAGAGAGAGGATTACTGGCGGAGATGGAAAAGGGAAAAATAAAATTTATTGGACGTCTTCAGACGCAATTTATTTGTAGCAAACATTCTTGAAGGAAAAATACTAGGAAAGGAAGGAAGAAGACGGCCGAGGAAGAAATATTTGGACAAGATCAATAAGAAGATAGGATTCAGCAACTACGTGGGACTGAAGCGAACGGCAAATGACGGAGATGAATGGTTGCATCGACAAGGCAACGGCCTTTAGGAAATTGATTGATTATTTTAGACCAAATCTAATGAAATGGAGTCGTGCAAAAATTCCCGTCTTGACTTTGAATCCTTCGATTTTGAGAAAAAGGTTGTTACTCATGAGTCGGGAGAACAACCGCGGGAGGAAAACGCGGAGTAGATCGCAGCGGAGAACAAAGGACAACGCTAAAGCGACGGTAGTGATCTCTCCCCACTGTTGTGACCATTGAGTTATTATGGTACGAGAGGTGGCGCTGCCTATACTCGGCCGTAAGCGAAGGTGAAGCCGGGTGGGCGTAACCGTCCGCCATATTTAGAGTCCCTGATATACTATTAGCGTAATAGGCGTAAACCTAGCTATTTACACTTTTTTAATTCATAGAATGCTGAATTATGAGAAATAGGGATAGTATCGGCAAGGCAGGTGATACAGAATATAGTGTCAACTCCTCCAACGTATCTCATGGAGAAACAGGCAGGTAAAGAGCAATGAAAAGCATGTCGTCTGCTCTTAATGGTATGTGTTTAGTGTCTCCCAAATAAAAAAAACGAAACATCGGAAAAGGTAAGGAAGTATATCTAAAATAATAATTAATGCAAATGGCATTTAATATAAAATTTACCGGCCGTTACGAAAAAACGCGTAAATTACGGCTTTTTAGTTAGCTATACCTAGCAATTGGCATGAGAGGTAGACTTACATAAGATTTTAGTCATTTTGGACAGGTAAAAAGTAAATAATAGCAATACACGTTAATGAGTGATGATTTATAATTCATAATAGGGACACTGACGCATCCTTATGCGCATAGAACTTCCATTTCAATAGCTATTCCGTTTGTCGTTCTGTATATGAAATGAAAGGTTCATTGTATATACAATGGATTTTGGCTCAGTAAAAGGACATAGAGAAGTGATAAACAGCCGAAACTTGTCGTGTCTTTATAATATTGTGGAAGTCACAAAGTGCAGGAGACCATCTAAAATAAAGTATTTTTTTCCAAATTTATTGTACACATTTCCGCTAGAACACATCGTAAAATTCGTTTAAAAAGAAACATTAAGCTTTTAATTACCTCAGATATTTCACTTGGAAGCAGGAAACACAATAACTCGGCCTCAGAGTAATCGTCCCGTCTATATACGGCTATAAGGTTGTGACCTCGGTGTGACAGTCGAAGACAGGGAGGGGAGGGTGGTGAGGGGGAAAATGAAAACAAGCACTCCTGCTAGCTCCCCCATTCCTCCCCTAAGACCGACAGTACTCACACACTCACTGACAAAAGTCCACGCACGCGATTCTTAAACCGGGAGAGGGCGCGCGGGGTGTCATCCACACCCCAAAGCAATTAATTTTTATCTTTTTCCTTGAAAAAATATTGTCACTTTGTCTTATTTTTAAAATGGAACTCTCTTATTACCTTCAAGATACGTATTTATTTTTACATTATGACTAATAAGCTGAAGTCGGGAGAAAAATATTCAACAGAAGTCTTTTCAGCAGCCTATTAGGGACTCATAAAAATAATTGATGTTACCTTATCAACTCATGTTTTCTAAGACAAGGTGTTTCTTATTAAACCTTCTGAACATGATGTTCTACATGCAAAATAAGAAAAAACACGATCAGCACTTACAATTTCTATATTTGACGTCAAAAAAGGGTTGAATTTCTCAAATGAAATTATGAAAGAAAACTTGTAAAATCATTTACAAATATTACAGGAAAAGTTTAATAGAGTTGAAGTATATTGAAACAGCATCAGTAGAGAGTGATATTTGCTTATGAAAGGGATATTTATTACCATTATAGCCGCAGTATTGATGCAGGAAAACAGCTCGGGGGTAGTCTGACGATTCCCAAGGGACCTCACCCCAGAACGCTTTGACTCGTTCCGAATTCGAAGCAAAATGAAATGTTTATGAACTGCTGACATAAATTCGTCAGAATGTAAGAGATTTGAAGGTATGAAAACTTGTAGCATTGTAGATACAACGATGGACAAAAAATGTATCAAAAAATAACCTTGTGGTGTCAATTACACCCCGCGCGCCCTTTCCCGGGTTAACCTAGAAACAGAAGAATAACTCGCCTCGCATTTATAATCGGCCGCCTCGAGTGCAAGAGGGGGTGGGGCGATGAAGAGGAGGAGGAGGGATAAATGGAGAAGTGAAATATCCCGTCTCGCAGTCGCTCGGAACTCCCTCTATCCCTCGAAATGGGAAATTCGTTTCAAATTAATTCAAAGCTGTTCCGACTTCCGCTCTCCGAAAAGTTTTCGTGCGGTGAAATTTTCAGTCTCTTGCAGCTTTAATAATAATTCCCATCTCTCTCTCCCCAGTAACTCCCCTCGCCCTCCCCAGCGCAGTCTTCAATTTTTTATAAAATAGAATTCAAGAAAATCCAGAGTCGCAGCGTTTCCTTCTTTTTAACTCTCCTTCTCGTTAAATAAGAAGGAGTCCATGAGAAGACCTCTCTCCTACGCTGTCCCTCCCTCCACCCCAATCTCCATTAATTTATTGTGTGCACTCAAGCAGATAATGCAAGTCGGAAAAGATGAGAAAAATTGAACGATATTTTATCCGTTAGCTTCTCAGAGAATGTGCCATTCCAAGGAAATCCCATTCGTTTGAGAACGTTTAAAGAACCTAAATCATTAGAGCTTGTACACCTAAGTTTGATTTCAGTGAATTAGAAACTTCGTTTAAAACTGTGACTTTCTTTCTCAAGGTGAGATTCATACAATGAGGTGCCAGCTTAAACTATTATCTCTTGAAAAATCATTACTAATTATTTGAGAGTTGAAAGAAGATTACAAAAACTATACATTTCTGTGGTTAACAAATGCAAAGTAATGCTGTATAATTAAAATAAAAATCCTTAAAATTCTAACGATACGCCTTGTGACATAATTTGCCTCGTAACCAAGGAGACAGGCTTCTCGGACACGTAACGCGTATTTAGCATTTACGGCAAAGGAATATCAAGAGATACGGGGAAATGACGTTAGTGAGCGAACTTATTGAAAGGTTTCTTCAAGCAGCTACGGCTTACGCAAATGGCGCTCAGGTGAGCTTCTAGCACATTTTTTCGTGTTCCAAACATCTCGTAGTTTAAGGTAATGACCTCAGTAAAAAATCACGCTCGCAACTTATTGTAAGAAAATGAACGCAATTGAAATTTTCTGGGTGCTTGAGTAAAACCGATTCTCACCTACTCATTTACATATATCCGTCTCGTCAGCGAAGAGCATACGTATTACTGAAAAATAAAGTAGGATTAAATATGTGCAAGGTCGTGTCTTCATACCACAAAAAAACGTAAAATGCGAGCAGGACGCGACTAAACCCAGTGTTCAAACCATCGAAATTCTGACAGAGACCTCCAAATCGAAGGCAAATTTGGGGAAATACAATCGGTGCACAACTTAAAGTAGTCCGAGAGAGATAGTTCCCTAGTCATAAAAATAGAGGCCGTATTCGAATTATACGTTTCAATTTCACCAGCTGTAGGACACATAAATATAGCATTATTAATGGTGCAATTATATTGTTTTATATGACAGAAATTGCAAGTAAATCTAAGTAAATCTTTAACTTGACTCGTTTTTTTGTGCGGTGCGTTTGAAACTCCTTCAAAACGGAAGGTTTTTTGTGATACCCAAGAACCTACTGTGGTGACAATATGATTAATTTAAAAAAAATAGTTCATAAAACATACAAACTACACGCTGTTAGTTTTTTACCGACATCGAAGTGTTAGAAATTCCTCATTTTGTAAATAATGTCTCTCTGGAGTGCATACACGTACAATTTCCCATGTAAAAGGGCTGGTGTTTTTTTAGCAAATATCTCGGAAAGTAATGCAATAAGGGGTTAAATTTTTGATGTAATTATAAGGGTGAGATATTTTTCTTTAAAATGAGACCAAATTCATTGATTTCTAAGTAAAATGATATTCCGCTCGGACTACTTTAAGAGAATCGCTGAAACTGAATTTTATCTCGCTTGAAACGAAAAAACAAAACTCGGAAACGAACAGCAGATAGCTACATAGGAATGAAACACCTGCGTTGAAGTGCAAAAACGCAATAAGTAAAACGTGATCATCAGTGAAAAGTTTGTATGAGCGCGGAGCGGATGATGTTTAATGACTAAAGTTGAAGCAATAGCGGTGGCGAACTAAGAGGTATGATGCGGAAGGGCGGGTGGCCGGAGCACATGCGAAGCACATTCCGGCGAGAGAGGTAAAAGAGGTGAGGGAGGCGTATATACAAAGCGAAACATCAAAGGGAATCCAGAGGACGAGGATTCGAACTCGAAAGGGAGGCTCTCTCCTTATCCCTTTGAAGCGTGGAAGGAACGAACGGAAAGGGGAGAACGGGCTTAAACCGAAGACCGCGTAAATATATTTCCAGGGAAGCACATCCGTGTGCGATAATACGATCAAGATTTTCCTCCAGTCAAGAAAAGGACCATATTCAAAACTTATATTAAACTAGAATAATTCCCCATTAAGCATGGCGGAATTTGATTTGATGTAAATAAAGACAGCAATCATTTTCAGATGAAAGTAGTTTAAAATTATCAAATTTCGTTTACACGATTATTGAACAGCAATTTTTCAGATTTTAAGCTATCCGGGACTAGCCACGGAGTTGCACTTTTTTTTGGAGTCACCCGCAATTCACAATTGTGCAAAAATCATTATCTCAGTAGCGCCTGGATGTTACATTGTATGTCCGGCAGTCGAGAACATCTGGTCCCGTAATGGTCACTAATATCCACAGGGAAAGAGGATGCCTCCTCGGTAGCTTAACTGGATAAACTGACTAACTCGGCCGGAAATCGATGGATTCTGGTTCGAATCCCTGTTAAGGCGGATGATTTTTTTCTCTGTGGAATTTTGCACAGTTGAACAGCAATGTTCCAGAATGGAAAAATATAAAATTCCCTAAAGTAGAATCCGATTACATTGTACTCGAATTTTGGCTCGTTCGATTCGGTTCCAATAAATCGAATTTTTCGCGATTTTCACGTTTGTCGAAAACCTAACACGAATTTCCTATGAATCAGTTGAGTAGAATAATTTGTTCTACTCAACTGTTCTACTCAACATTTCAATTCTACACTGAAAAATCCCCAGTCGTCTGCAATCTCCTAGGTATAGCATGCTCTCAACCAACACAATACCAACATCTAACTACGTGTTTGGTCATTTTCACCCACTAAAATTCTAAGCCTTCATTTAAGAAGATTCTCTCGATCTATTCTAAAACAATTCCCTCCTTAATATTTCAATCTCATGTCAAAACGTCCTTCATCGATCACTATTCCATCTGCAAACTTCTGCCACTAGCTTTCTCTCCTCTACAATCATATTCAATACCTCCTTGTTTGTCCTTGTCACCACCTAGTTCACCCTCTCGATCCTTCTCTAAGGCGACCTGTCAAACACCTTCAGTCTACACAACATTCCTCCTTTCCAATGACCAAATCTCCAACCCATAGAGCGCCACGCTCTTAAGTACATTGAATAGAAGTTTTCACCAGTCCATCCTTAAGGTATCTTCTTCTGAGACCACTCCTTATCAATTCCCTTCTCCTATAAAATGTTACATGAGCCAGAGCAATTCTGCATCAGCCTCGCGTTCACCTCTATACAATATCATCACTTTCGACTTCTTGTGGTTTATCTACATCTTATACCACTCGCACTGTAATTTCTATGGACCTCGCCCATTTTTAAAGCAGTCAAGATCATGGTGAACGAAGGAAATGCTGGATAATCAATGAAGAAAGAACAAGAAAGAGGAGGGAGGGATTTTGGCGAAATAATATTCATGTATTTTAATCGAGAGTTCTCCCTATACTTTATAGATTCCATATTCAAATTTTTTTCTAGTAAATTATGTAACATTTATGAAGCAATGACTCATGTTTCATACTATTGAAATTATCAGTTGTGTAAATTAGGCCGGAGTCGAACTTGGCAAATGTATAGTTAACTGCCAATCAAGTGATCATGATCCCTAGGCAGACGGAGTGTAATCCTTACTTGACACTTTCGTATCCATTCTACGATGGAAGAGACATCATGCGGCCATCATCTCGTAAAACATACGAAAAGCGGCATCCGTGAGTATAATGTTGGAGGAAGATTGAAGTCGATTACTTCTTGATAATGCTTCTCATTCCCATGCGACGATTTTGAAGGCAATATTTTAAAAATCTTATTGCTTATGGATAAAATAATTCACATGTCATGACGCGGCAAATAATGATTTTGCTTTGATTGCTAGGGGCTGCTAAAGTGAACGACATATCTCCCTCTATATTTCACCACAGTCAACGTTTTAATATACAAATAGGCACAAGGTTTTTTTGCATATAGAAAAAAAACGTATCAGTACATAAATGTATTACAAGCCGAAAAAACTACAAATTATCTTCAACTGTTGACTGATCAAATACATGCGTTGTAACTAACGTAATTCAGGTGAACACAAATTATATTTACCCCAATAGTCATTTGTCCCCCTTCTTTGATGAATTCAGTAAAACTTCTCCAACGCTCAACGCTATTAACAATTATGATATTCGTCAGTTGAAACTAATGATGTTGATAAAATTGTGGGTAACTAAGAGTACCTTTCATATCTAGGACCATAATTCTCTCAATGAGAGAATTGTTTTTCTTCCAGAGCAAGGAAATCAGAATTTGTGGGTTCCATTAAGTAAACAAGTACGGATTATCTACATGATATAGAATTATTTACAGAACTATTAGCAACCAAATACTTCAGCAGTATATTCACATTTAAAAATCCTTTAAATAAAGCGAATTCAATAATTTTTCCGCTAAAAGTTAATAAATATCACATACAAATAGGTACTAATGATAACAAAATATCTATTTGAAAGTTTCTTTACTTCTTTATGTCATTAATACGCATATCATTACACCCCGAATTTTAACTGGTCATTTAGTGAACATAACAAGACGGCTTTTTCATTTGCTCGGTTTTATTACTATGTATCTAGACAATATGGCGTCAGCGGTCACGTAAATTTGACGTCATCTTCGCCCAATGAGCTCATGGTACCAAGGAAAGATTGTTCGGTTGGCCAAGTTTGTAAACGGTCTAAGTATGCGAGTATGAGCCGCTGACATAACCCTTTTGTTGCACGGTGTTGGTTGAAAACGTCTTAACAAATGAAGTCTTTTTTGTAATTCAGTGAAATATATACCGGTGAGTAGTTGATTTAGTTTTGTTAATCCTTCAAGAATCATACAAACCACACCCTGTTAAATTTCTGGAAACATTTATACCTCAGTGATTTCTCATTTTTCAAAAAACAATTTCTCTATGCAGTGCATCATTTCAAAGGGTAAATGATCAACCAGTATATTTTGGTAAATATCTATGAAGTGATGGACTACATTCTCAAGGGACAGGTGGAAGGAATAGGAGACGCTCTGGCTGTCCTCGAGGGGAACGGAGGGGAATGATGCGTCTATCCGGCGAGAGGAGGGGAAGGAAGGGTGGTGGGGTCTAAGAGGGGGGTGGGGAGTGAAAATGGGCGGATTGGGAGGGAAAAAAGTGTTTATGCACGGGCCTGCGATAAACAACTATACGAAAGCGCGAAAAAGATGGCAAAAAAATGAAGCGGGATGATGCTAAAAAAAACGCAAGAGGTGTGAAGGGAGGAAAATGACGACGAAATTTATAACGAGTCGTAAATCAGAATTCAAAAAAGCGAAGAAAAAAACGGACGAGTCTCGGGGATGAACACAGAGAGAGAGAGAGACCGTGGAAGAGGGAAGAAAGAGAGATGGCCAGAGGAAGACGAGGAAAGGAAGGAATAAGGGATAGCAGATGAGGAGAATATGGACCACGCCTCGGTGCCGTCGTACCATAGAGAATAAGTATACATATAGACTAGCAAAGAGAAAGGGATATTCGGATATGAGTTTTAAAATAATACTTTGGCCGATAGATGGAACAGGTGTATCGAAGTTGCACTGCAAGCCATAACAAATGAGCATTTAGTGTCGTGCAAAGTGAGCATTTAGTGTCGTGAGTGTAGTGCAAACATTTAGTGTCGCACAACTCACATGATGTTCTTATGATGCTTTCGGTGCCTGGATGTTTACTAATCGACCCATAGCAACGGAAACGAATCTTATTGAGTCGTCGAGACCAAATTAAACATGTATTTTGAGGAGGTTGGCTCGCGAGTGAGTGAGTCATAATTTTAGAGGCATCCCGATTGTTTTAGTTATGCACATGAGCCTTTAAAAGAATACATCTTTGATTTGTAATGTGTCTCATTTAGAGGAAAGCTGCAATATGGCATTAAAAACGAATATTAGGAAGACCAGTCTACGAAAAGAGTTTTTAATCGAATGCCGAGAATGGACTCGCGCAGCGATAATGCCTGAATAAGTAATTACATTTACGGAACCTCGAACAGGAAGAGGGGAGAAACTGTAGTCAGGAAAACTAAACACGCGACGAGAATACCTGAAAATAGCGATATAAACGGAGTGAACTGTTTACCGATGTACCATAGGAACGACAATACAATCGATACTCGATTAAAAGCACACAGCAGCCATGGTAAATCCACTCTTCTGTATGTTGATGCAAAATCACCGAGTACCACTAGCGCCTCCAATCGGCCTTCTCCTTAAGCCAAAATTCTTCCTCCCCTAAGGCGGTGCCCCCTGTGAAATTCTTCCCAAAGCTCTCAAAAATTTATGTCCAGTTTTTAGCATTGCTTTGCCACTCTATATATACTTATACTCAATGGTCGTACCCATGGGCGTAGCTAGGGGGGTCCCTGGGGGGGCCCGGCCCCCCCCAGAAGGCTCGTGACCCCCCCCAGAAAAATTTGACAAATCTAAATTGTGGTGGCCACGCTTCACACAGCGCTAGCAACCGCGCGCCAGCGGCCGAGCCACAGCACGGCGGTGCGGTCCCTTTGGTTCTATATTTTGGCCGAAGGTAAGCTACAATTTACACTGAAGCAGCCGGGGCAGCACTGCGAAGTTTGAAAATGTGCGCCGCGGACAGGCACTGCTGCTTTGTTCGTCTGCTTCGTCTGGCTCCAGCGGTGTAGCTGAGGTGCTCGGCACTCGTTTCAGAAGAGTTACTATATTACCCTACGTAGGACCTCTAGTCTCTGCCCGGCAGCGCGCTTGCCTGGCTGTTTCTTCCCCCCTCCCTTGCCACCTCACCTCACCATTCCACCCGCCGCGCCGGCTCGCCCGCCTCAACAAGCATCGACAGGATTGTTGTTGGTTTACATTGACAGACAAGCCGCGCGTCGTACGTCGCGCTGTGCTGGAGTGCTGGCGCCAGTTGGCCAGTTTTTCTTCAACCACTGTGGTGAGTGTGGTGTTAAAAGTGTGGTTCCCGCGGCGCTCCCAGTGACAGCAAACCGGTGCATCTTGCGGATTACGTGATAACGCGCGGAGTGAAAAGGTAAGTTTCCAAATGAAATGACGCCGGTGTCTTGTGACAGGGAATCGGGATGACGTGAGGGTTTCATCCTGCAGATAAGGTTCTTTATTTCTCTCGAAGCAATTTAGTCAAGTCACAAAACACCAACTATGATATATGATGCTGCCGTTGCTAATTGCCTCCTGTCTTCAATTGCAGACTGAGCAAACATCGCGCCTCGACGGCGCCGTAATCATTTTTCTTAAGATAAAAACGTTGTAACTCCCTTCACGATTGAGATAAAGATATGATTTAAGCACTAAAAACAACTTTATACTTTTATTCACATTTCATATGCAGCATTAATGGACCTACAATGTAAAATACGTAAGTTAGCAGGCGGCTACTTTTTACCTTGCAAAAATTCAATTTTTTGTCCTTAAGATATTTACATCAGTATAACAACATTTTAGCTCAATTAACCACAAAAAACATGAGCACTGTTACGAAGAAAATGGTATGAGGAACCTTTAGGTAAAAGTTTTAATCCAGCACGAGGAACGGTTCGCCGACAATCGAGTGAAAAAAAGTGAAAAGAACCGCGTTTGTAGGGGAAGTTTATGGAAATATTTTTTATAAACTTTATCGAAAAACTATTGACACCATTAAATGAAACGTCTCTTTATGCATTATGGCACATTTTTATTCAGTGCATAGTGCAATATTAATTTTTATGCTGCATTTGATAACAGCGCACGCCCGCCCTTATGGAGATTAACATGGGAAACGAATCTCCATAAGAGTCCATACTGTCAACTAAATGTGGAAAGCACTATAGTGTTGTGCAGTTGATTATGTTTCGCGCAATCTTGTGATTTTTCCCTTCTATTTTGTTTTTCTTTAGGTGCAAGATGAAGAAAGTTTCAGATATTCGATCATTTTTCAAGAAAACTCTCTCTCCCCCTCCAAAAAATGATCAACGTCAAGATGATGATCCTCCCAGAGACGACCGCACATTCCCCTCCTCTGCACCGTCAACGTTTGAAACTTCAACGAAAGCCGCAGATGAAAAAATGGAAGTAATCGAGGAAAGAGCATCTGAACCGACAGATCTTGGTACTTTGGAAACTGGACCGAAACAACTGAAAATTAATTTCCCGAAAACACTATTTGGTGACAGAAACCGATCATTTTCCGACGCTTACTATGAAAAACACCAGTGGTTGGAGTACAGTGTGGAAAAAGATCGAGCATACTGCTTTGTGTGTAGACTTTTCTTTACCGGGGTTGTGCGAGACCAAAACGAAAAGTTTATTAAAACGGGGTTTCGCAAATGGAAAAAATTAAAAGATGCGATCGAAAAACACGAAAAATCAGGATCTCATTTGGATTGTCATCAAAAGTATCTGGGGTACCAAATGGCTAACGCATCTGGTACTGTACACGCGAGAGTCGTAAATCAGAGTAAAGAAGAGATTGAAGAGAAAAAACGTTACTTGACAGAAGTAGCTGATATTATTTCCTATCTCAGTTGTCAAGGCATGCCACTGAGAGGACATGATGAGAGCTCTGAATCTCAGAATAGAGGAAACTTTGTTGAATTGTGTAAGCTTTTTGCGAAGTATGATGACTTTTTTGCCAAACATTTTGAGCAGTGCCTTAACTACTGCAGCCCAACGGTTCAGAACGAAATAATAGAAGTTGCAGGCGGTCTAACTCTTCAAGAAATTGTAAAGGAAGTGCGGGAGTGTGGGTTTTATTCATTGATGGTTGATGAAGCCAAATGTTACAAAGAAGAACAGTTGTCAGTAGTTTTGAGGTACGTAAGAGGATTGGAGCCCATCGAAAGGTTTCTCGGTTTCTTAAATTGTTCCACAGCAAGAGATTCCGAGTCGCTAAGCCAAATGATTCAAGATTTTTTAACTAAATACAGCTTGGACGATATACCAATGATTGGACAATCATACGATGGTGCCAGCGTAATGTCAGGAAAGAACGCAGGTCTCCAGGTGAAAATGAAAGAGTTACACCCACAGGCAATTTATATCCACTGCTTAGCTCACAAAGTAAATTTGGCCGTTGTCTATTCCTGCAACGATATCCAGTCAGCTTACATTTTCTTCAATACTCTTGAAGCCCTCCATATGCACTATTCACAACCTGGTAATCATGCCATCTTAGCAGAGATCCAAAAGAAGCTAGGCATTAAGGGTGGGAAAGAAATGGGGAGCTTAAGTAGTACAAGATGGTGCTGCCGTTACACAAATTGTAACGTTGTAAAAAATAACTTCAACGCAATCAAGGAAGCCCTTGAGGAGGAAATCAACGCTGCACGAGATGGGGGTATGGTGGAGGCCATCGGTTTGTTGAGATCTATCGTACAACCTGAATTCGTTGTTAATCTTTTCGTAATCCATTCAGTTTTATCGGTGCCCAACGTGCTGAGTAAGTATTTGCAAGGCCCAGATGCGACGCTCGGGAGAGCAAGTTCAGTTATTGCCAGCATTCAAACTACTTTGGCAGAGAGCAGAAATAATTTTGATGGTTTATGGGCCGAGATAGTAGAATTTGCGAACAATAACGACATTTTGCTAGAGCCTGTGTCTGTCTCAAAGAAAAGAAGGCAGCAGCCGCCCGCAAAAATGAGCGATTACTATGTTGAAACTACCGTAGGAAAAAGCCAGCTGACCGATCTACCATCTGACACCAACCCCAACACTCGAGATTACTGGAAAATCAATGTGTACAACAGGGTTTTGGATAACGTTATTTCACATTTTCAGCACAGGTTTGAGTCCGTTCCCCTGGCAAAGGCAGCGGATGCCTTTACTCAGTTGAACTTGACTGAAGCTGAAGATTTCATTAATAATTACAAAGAAATTTTGAATATTGATGCCCATTCCTTAAATGCCGAGGCTACAGTATTGAGAAATATATTAAAAAACAAGGAACTAGAGGTCAAACTTAAAAATGTCAGAGCAGAAATAAATGAAGATATCATGCCGAATGTTTACAGACTTCTCCAAGTAGCAATCGGCCTGCCCGTCAGCTCGGGTGGATGTGAAAGAAGTTTTTCAGTCATGCGAAGAATCAAGTCATGGATTCGGTCTACAACCGGTCAATCAAGATTTTCAAATCTATCCATTCTTCACATCGAAAAAAAACTTGTTAAAGAAAGGGTTCCCAGCACTACCATCATTGAACATTTTTGTCAAAAAAACAGAAAATTCCTTTAAACCAAATATTTTGTTTCTTTTCTTTGTTTTCACTTTAAATTAATATTGAAGTTGTATTTAATTTATTAGCAGATAACCATCCCAAAATTTACTATGATCCCTCTGAAAATGTATAAATCCTCGTTGAAAATAAAAGCTATTTTATTTTCCAACTCGGTGTGATCATTTTCTAGCCTACAACAATCCCTTTCAGTATTTTACAAAAATGTCATCAGCAATTAGGCTTAATTTCAGTTCTGAGAAGGTTCAATTTCAAACATTTCTGGGGGAGAAGCACCCTCTCTTGAAGTGGGGGTACCCCCCGGAAGGTAGGTGGTCCCATGGCCCCCCCCAGCCAAATTCCCTGGCTACGCCCATGGTCGTACCAATGGGTGTTCCCGCCTCAGATTTCCGGCGAAAAACTTGCGATGGAATTAATTGGTTTAGATATCCAGGTGAAGGGAACTCGGTTTAATTGAGAGAGTGAGAATGTTGCAGGGAGATGAAGGGGAGGAATTTGAGTTAAAGGAATGCAGGAGGTTGGGAGGTGGATGGAGAGACGTAGACGGCGCCAGATGGGAGTGCGAGCAGTCAATTTAACCCGCGTTCACAGAAATTTCGCGGCGTTCACCCTTGAACGTAAACGTCACTTCCGTGAGCGCCTTATATAGTTCTGCATCCATTTGAACTTTTCAAGCTCACTTAAAAATTTGAACGGGCTCTCAACTACATTATGACTGTTAAAATATTTTGGATATTGAAATCACTGACAGAAAATTCAAAACGTTTTCTAGGGTTTACGGTAATATCTAATACGCCCAAAGGTCTAGGAGAAATTAGGCTTTTTTGTCTCCGTGAGCATTCTCCGCATATATCCGCCTTCTTTATTCTTGAACACCTCGTCAGAAGTCGTTAATTCAGGGATAACCAAACTCCAAGCACATTTTTCCATGCTCCATGCTACAAGCCCATTTCAGGAAAACACGGAACAAATACTATTACGGGGAATGCCGTAAATTTTCTCGCTACATAAAAGCAAAAATAATATCTCTTCATCTATCGCATTCCAGGGAAAACCAGCTTATGGATATATTAACTAGATTTATCAAGCGTGAAATGTTTTCTTTGATTTCATTTTTCCTACATAAATAAATTTCTATTGATGTGACACAATAAAAATTACACGAAAACATTCGGAAAAATAACAGGAACAATAACTCAGAAGAAAATCATTGACTAACTTGATCGCATTCAAAATATATTATTTATATGATTGCTAACACGTCGAAATATCATTATTGGCTCTTTAACACAAACTTCTGAGGTTTAAAAAAAACTAACCTTACATCAGAATAATTTCACTGAATCATCATACTATACAGATGGTTAAACGCAATATTTTTTTATTAATATTTTTTCAAAAATATTATGCCACTTTGGTGCTTAAATATCTTACATTAAACTTAAGAGAATTATATTTTGTATACACAATTGTTGCTTAGGTAACTAGTAGCATAAATGACTTTAAATTTTATTACTTTTGGTATTCGTATTTGGAAGACACGGATGATTTCCTAAAGTAATTTTTAGACACTTTTTCAGTATAACATTCAACGTCTAAGTAAATTAAAAAAACAAAAGGGGGAAGTGAAGTCCCATTCCTTAAAAACAGATTTAAAATACGTGAATGATCTCCATATGAAATGAATGACAAAAATGGATATGCATGAAGAACTTCCTAAACAAGAGAGAAGTATTAAGCTAAGGTATTGATGGATTCGAATGGAAAAACAAGTGCACAGCCAGGAATCTCAAAAAAGTTCTCACCAAAATGTTGCCTTAAATATCGATGAATCCAATAAACAAATATTTTACGCCCTATTTCGAAGCTTCGTTGGCTTAGTTTATGGTCAGTCAAATCATCAAACAATAGTATCTATTCAGTTATTAGGCCTTCCGCTCGATACGACGCATAAGATCCCACAAGAAGGAGGGAACGTCGTTGTTTTACGGCGGTGAAATTTTAAGAGCCATTTTTTTCCGCTCCATTAAACGGAGCACGAGTCGGTTGTCTTTTGTTTGTCTCGACGAGCGAATCAACTCGCGCGGCTGCAGCCAAGGGAAGTGGGTTGGAGTAGTTGAGGGGTGGGGATGAGGATGGGGAGGGGGTGGAATGGGGTTGGAAGGAGAGAGACGGAGGAATTCAGAGATGGATGAGGAAATCGAGGGAATGTGCTGGAGAGATAGAGTGGCGACGAAGGATGGAGGGAATGATGAGTTCGCGAGATTTGTGCGTGAGGGATGGATGCGAAAAGATTCGGAGGAATCGGAGGGGGTGAGGAGGGTGTGGTGTGGTGAGGACAAGAGGGATGAACAAGTCTCGTGAGGGAAAGAGACGTTAGAATGTGAAGATCAGGAGATCGCGTCGTGAGAAAGGGAAAAAACTCGAAAGGAGAAAAAAAATAAGTGGGAAGTGATGAGGGAAGTCAGAGGAGAGGATCAGGCGATGATGGACAAAGACGAATAGTGATCGGCAGATGGGACCCTCCCTCTAAATCCACGCCAAAACTTCCACGTAGGCACAGAGCACTGATTCTCCCTCTATATGCCCAGTAGATAGATAAGGAGATAAGATAGAAGATAAAAAGAAACTGCAGGCCTTTGAAATGTTATGTTGGCGCAGGATGCTTAAAGTACAATGGACGAGCAAATTGACCAACGAGAAAGTGCTAGAAATGATAAAGAAGAGGCGTCAACTGTCTAAAATAATAGAAAGCAGAATTGAAAGGCTCATAGGGCACCTGCTAAGACACTAGGAGTGGTGTACCAGCTTAATTGAAGGTAGGATGGAGGCAAAGAGGAAAAGGGGAAGGTCAAGAAAGGAGTTATTAACGGATGTAAAGGATGGAAGACCTTACAGAGTGGTTAAGGATATGACGACGAAAAGACGACCTTTAAGAGGACAAAATGCTGCCCACCAACCCAACGGTTGAGGAGAGAAGAAGAAGATGCCCATTACATGAAGTGATCTTTCTAACATACATCCATGCTGTTTCATCATCTAGCATACATTCATGCTGCTGATGCTTTACATATATACTGATTCATTTTCATATAAACTGATAAGAGGAATAGACTTCTATTTCTTTTTTCATATAACCAGTTACTCAAGTTCAAAATGAAGGAATTAACTTTCGATTTCCACTTAAATTTCTTTGAAAGCCAGTTTAGGAACAGAGTTACTTCTTACAGAGTTACATAACTGGTAGTGCAAATAGCTTCTTCGGAAAATTGCCACAAGCCCATGCGGCGGCTCGCGGGGTAATATGTAGATGTAGATGAAGTACTTCCTTACTTCCCCTTTCATATCCCCGCCCGTCTCTTACGCAACAATCACCTCCTACACCTCCCTAAGTTATGCCTTTCTCTCTCCCAGCGATTCCTTCTTTACAGCCTCCCTGAATTCACACTCCTCTTGATCTCTCCAAAGCCATTCCAATATTCACTAACCACCTCAAAAAATATTTTCCTCCTAAATTTCCCCCTTTTTCCATATTGTCACATGTTATCATTTGTTTATGCTGTTGTTTTATGTTTGCTATTTCATCCACAGTAACATTTCCTTTCAATCCAACATATTTTGCAGATCTTATGTTTCAAATTTTCACTGAGAAGGCCGGAACTTGCTTTTTTGCTATAGTTTTATCCAATAAATCAAAGCAAGTACCATCAAATCATCTTGAATTAAGTAATAAGCGTAGGGTAATTGCTCAAAAAACACACATTTGACACATTAGGCAAATAGAGGAAGATTCTTCAAACAAAAGGTAAAAAAGATGTGCAACTTCTCTCTGGTTAGGCCAAATCCCGGATACGCTACGAGTATTTAGGACGTAGATCAGAAAGATTTAAACAATGGAACCCGATGTCTTCAGTTTCCCATCAGAGATCTCAATCAATAATCCATACCTGTCAGTTAAGGCTCATTTTCGGAGAGCCTGCGCGCTATGTAATGCACATCACCAAAGTTTATGAAATGTGACGTAAAATTTTTCATGCTGAATAGTTATTTATTTGCGTATCTACTGTGTGCATTTTTTCGCACAATTTTTGCAGATACATTGCACTGAGTAGGTTACATCTTTGATTCCAAGCGTTGATTGATTATCCACCCCTTTAAAAGTGAAAACAAAGAGGAATGTGACAAGCAATGGTGGTGACAAGAAGCAAAATGTATGGTTTTAAGTTGGTATACAGGCTTACAGAAGAAAGATTTTACATGCTGAAGGGGTAAATAAAAGGCACAAAAGTGAAAATTTACCGATATCTTAAAAAATTTTGATAAAAATGTCAAACGAGGAAAAACCAAATGGCGATGCGAAAAATGAGAGGAAATTGACTGCTTATAATGTGAATTGCAGGACAACTGTGTTCGCTTACACTCCGCAGGTGGGGAAGGTCTGGCAATTGAAGGTGATCGTGGAATGGAGCAGCGTCGACAGAAACCCGACGTCACCAAAACGCTTCTCTCAATAGAATTAGCCAGGTGGTCCTCACGTCCCTTCCGACAAAGACAGTACTCCCTGAGGAATGCTCTCATCATAGGAATCGATAAGCGGTCTGGATTTCGCAGAAAATATCCACTACCACCCGGGATTTGAACCCAGATCATCGCAATCATGACAACAGGCCCTGAGTTCACTCGAACCCCGAGTGGTAATGAAAGTGAGTGTTGATTGGTTGCATTGTTACGCTCGCCGGAAGAGGAATCGGACAGAGGGGAGCTTTTTTTGCGCTGAAAGGAGAGGTGGAGATAACAAAAGAGGGTTTGGAGCGAAAAAACAAATGCCTAGCGAGAAGGAAAAAACACGAGGGCCGGAGGGAGGGGGGAGGGTAGATTGAGTGGAGTAGGGGGGAGGACAGGAAGGGTCCCAGCGATAGTTCGGGAAGATGGTACAGAGTTATCCGCACGCCCCCTCGGTCCTCCCCTGGGCGTGAAAGGGGAGGTTCCCCAGAGGCGAGGGAGGGGGGTGGGGGAGAGGGAGCCGGCATCATTTTTCCTTCGAGGAGGAGGAAGAAGGAGTGGGCGAGGGGGAGGGGTGGGAGTGTCGAGGGGGTCGGAAACGTGGGAGGAGAGAAGGGGAGGATTCGAGGGGAAGTCAGAACAAAGCGCGCGGGACGATGAAAAAGTTATGACTCTGGAAATGGAAGGCGAAGCCTCGGAGGGATGTGCTCGGGGGCGGAGGGGGCAATAGGGGAGGGGGGGCAATAGGGGGAGTGGAGGGGCAATGGGTGGGCGGGACACATTGAAGCTCATCCGAAATAAATGGAACTGATGGCGATATGAGAGTCAAAGTCAAGTCGTCGTCAGGAAGAAGGCTCTTTGAGCAGACCGAAAGGTCACGGAAAAAATTCGCTAAAATCAGTGACTTGAGAGCTGAGATTGCTAAAGAAAGTCCCGCAAGGTCACCGTGGGAATACCGTGGGACAGAATGCCGTGGATGAAAATCTATTGTAGTAGTCAATGATTGCCAAAAAAATTACAGGGAGACTGTTTCTTTTCCCAGCGTGTGAATTAAAAAACATGAGGACTATTATAAATTCTCGAGGTTAGCATGAAGTTAGAGTTTGCATAGCGGCAAAATTCGAAGGCTTGACTCTAACTACAATGTCAATAACAGACGGCTCAAAAACAATTCACCGAATGAGGATTCAGTTCTCCAAGGAAAAACATCACCCGTGGAAGATTAAGGAACGAGGATTGCAGAAGGAATTAGGAAGTAAACTGCGACCTTTAATTTCAGCTCTCATCCGACTCCGTCATTGTCAATAGGTAAGCTGTTGGTGAGACAAACCTTACCAATGACGAGGGCAGGGGGTGCTTGGAGGATAGTGACCGGCATTTCCGTTTGAGGTAGGTATTCTAGGGAGAGAAAGAGAGAGGGAGAAGAGGGGAGGGAACGAGAGGAGGAGGGGGTGAGAAGGAGAAGGGGGAGGAAAGGGGTGTAAGAGCTGAAGAATTTAATCTTCAGTTTAACGGAAGGGAGTTGATCTTTCTTTGATGGTGGAGATAGACAGAGGGTGTAAAACTGAAAGTTCACCCCCTGCCTCCAAAACACCTCCCCGACCCGTGGTGGGAAGGGGAGGGTGAACGGGTGGAAAGGGAGAGGGGTGGGTGCGAGAGGGGTGGACACGGCCCACTCTTGGGATTGAGGTGTGGATAGGGCGGTAAACCATTTAAGGTAGTGCGAGACAGATAGTTCCCTAATCATAATAGAGACCATATTCTAATTATAATGTTTTAATTTCACCAGCTGTGAGACACACGAATTAAATATTGCATTATTAATGGTGCAATAATATAGTTTTGCAAGACAGAAATTGTAAGTAATCAAATGAAAATATCTAAATAAGTCATTAACTTGGCTCATTTTTTTCACGCGGTAGGTACGTTTGAAACTTCATCAAAACGGAAGGTTGATTGTGATTCCGAAGAATTTACTGCGGTGATAATGCGATTAATTTTCAAAAACAGTTGAGGAAATACACAAACTACACACTTGTTTTTTTTTGACGAGATCTAAGTTTAGGAAATGCCTCATTTTTAATATAAGGTCTCTCTGGAGTGCATACACGTACCTTTTCCCGTTTAAAAGGGCTTATATTTTCTGGCAAATATCGCGAAAAGGGGTTACATTGTTAGTGACAATAGAAGGGTGATATATTTTGCTTTAAAATGAACCAAATTCATTGATTCCTATGTAAAATGATTTTTCGTTCTAACTACCTTAATTACACAATTTTACAATTTATTTAAGTAAGCCGACAAAATAATCTTGGGGCAAATTTCTTTCGAGCGCATCTGATTAGGCGGTGAAACACTGTATACAGGCAGAAACGGATGTAATATAACCTTTTGCTTTAAATATTTTTCCTCGATTACACCTAGTCATAACTAGATCATTTGGAGCACTAATCTAATTTTAGACGGAAATGTATTGAAATATACTGCTTCCGAATACTGGACTCGGCGTGACACGTTGATGATCGATAGCAAGTGAATGAAATGATAAGAAATGTATTACTCCAAGTTTAGAGGAGAATCTGCTCACATATAATCGCATTTTAACCAAATATGCGTCACGTGTTAGAAGGCTACCTGTTACCATTGTATTAAAAATTGCCAAAAAAATGAAATAGGTCTGATGCAATTTTTGTCACTCCAATTTAGATATTACAATAAGCAACCCGTATCCAAATTTTCACGCTCATTTTTTCACAAGCCAAAGTCACTCCAAGTACCTTGAGCCGTTTAAGTTGTAATTGCATTACGGGGAATGAATCATTCAAACGACAACTAGGGTTGTAACATTGGATTGTGCAAATTAAATGAGCGTGGAATTTTACTGCGAGGTTTTATTCTCGACCCCATGGAGATAAAGTATTTCCAGCCTAAAATGGCTTTATCTATTTGAAATGAATGTATACCTAAGTATATGAAATCGCTAGTTCCCATTTCCGAAGTAAAAATTCGATGGCGCGGGGTCAAGCCGCTGGGAATAAAATCCGTGATGTCTACCGCTTCCCTGAAAGGCATCGAACTTTTGGCCTTTTCAACAGGTGTAGATTGAGTTATTTCGAACGAGTGTTTATTTAAAAAAGTACAGAGATACGCTTGGGGAGAGCGCGGTCATAACAGTAAAATGAAATGGCTCAAAAGCGTCAGTTGTTGACCTCATCACGGTTTATGGACCTTGACATCGCCTCGGTGGACACAATTGCGAAGCCCAGGGAATATGGACACCTGAGAAGTCAGAAACCAGCTGTAAAAGGGACATGCCGGATGGATATCGCTCTTTCGATTGAATCGATCCACTATCATACCCATATTTAACGACTTCTCGCAATGAGTACAATTTAATAACATTCAAGTATTTCAAATCAAAATGTTTTCTATAGGCACTGTAGATCACCGCATCATAATGCAAGTTTTGATGTGCTGACTGATCGTCTCGGGTTCGAGGCCGTGTGATGAATCCAGAATACCTACAAACACCACTGATTTCCTAAGCGTTTGATTTTTTCGCGAAACTGGGTTTTCAAAAATAAAACGAAATCCTGCGCATCCAACGTAGTAATTTTTCGATTCCAAGCATCTAAGAAGTACCACAAAAATCTTGACCCGAAATTAGTCTAATTTCCAACAATCCACGGTCGATTGGATTGGATTTTAGGGGAGGCGACTCACGGCTAAGGTCATTTGCGCCATCGGGGGATAGGTAAGGGAGGAAGGGTGGATAGAAACCTGGCGTCGGCATTAGCCTGCTCTTAACGAAAGGCGCCAAAGGGACCACGGTATAATGTCTCATCCGTCAGGCGGAGTACTGTACTTGAAGTGCCCTCCACAAGACACTCAAGTAGGGATCGGGTTTCCTCTGATAAACATCAGCCACTGCAGGAATTTGAACCTTGGCCGCCCGTGTGGTAGGCGAGTACTCTAACCACCACACCAACCCGATCCTCCACTGTCGAATAATTTTAATGGCATTGTGACAAGATTAGAGTATCAAGAGCACTGCGGCCATTGCGTGAATTTCTTGAACAAAAAAGGAAGCTCAATGCGTCATTCCAAAACAATAGTCAAGACAAGACATATTTATGAGAAAACAAAATGCTCTCCAATAAAGATAGTTTCCATTGACAAATTTCGCTCATTATGTAAAAATAATAATGATTTTTCCATTTACTATTGGCAGTTCTAACGATAGGTAACAATTTCCACTAATTTTTATTAATTTGGTAAATCTTGACGAATATTCACTACCACGCGCTGGGCAAAGAGAATCAGGTTGATTACAGACGGCAGTGGAAGAACAACAGAGAAAGAATATCATGGAACAGGTGGCTCAATTAATTACAACTTTCTGAAACGATTTAATGATCTTTCAAGATGCCCAAAGTAACCTGATTGGGTATCGCAAATATCATCTGCAGTCGAAGTTCCTTTGAAGGCAACTGCCAGCCAACCGGTTATTAGTTCCATGAATATTTTTTTAAGACAATCGCGAATCAACTAATTCCACGCTCATGTGGTATATCGCATTCAAAGGTCTAATTCAAATGAAAGTAGCCTGAAAGAGATATCGCTTCACATTTCATACAGTGAATTTCACACAGTTTCGGACCGTTTCATTTCACGCCGCGCGCAAATATAAGCATAACAACCGGGTCAACAATAGCAACTCACTTAAATAGAGAAATATTTCAAGTAACTCGAGGCATTCGAATGTCTAAATAGCTTCACTATTCTTCCATTCAACAATGAATGCCTCACTAAATGTAGCAACTTAAGCACATACGTTATTAACACAATAATTTCTCCGATATAAACCTATATTACTATTGTAGCTGAGTTTTTTAACCCATCCTGAACGGTTAATGGGACCTCACAGTGAATGTTGATTATATTTCAAGTTTCTATGATTGTTAAAATCACAGATATCAAGCCATTACTGTAGTTTTCAATCAGGTGGAAGCTTTAAGGCGCGCACTAGGGCAAACGGGCGAGAAGGGAGCATCGCGTCGAATGTGGGGAAGTAGACACTGCACTTCTCGCCGTAGGCTGCTGCATCTAGGACGCTTCTTTTCAATCTGTTCCCTTCAGTTCGGCTCTCTTTCACGGGAAGCTAGAAGGATGATGATACGAGAGTAGTTGGAATTTTGCATACGGCTAGGGAGGGAATGAATGTACATTAAATTAATCGGGTCGGAAACATCAACGAAATGAAATGGATACTGTGCTCCAAGGAATGGATGTGATTTATTTCTGATTGAAACAGCGACTTCCATCGAGAGAGTACGCCGATAAGATTTGCACTCCTGATAAATCATTACCATATAAAAACGTTTATTGTGCTTTTTATTTCATAAAACTCATCAATGGGTAAACTCGAAGGATTCAGGTGATATTTCCGGGAATTTGAGCGTCATGGAGGGAAAATTTTTCAACTTTCCTTTAAAATTTAAAGTGTTATATTTGCGAAGAGTTGAGCATCTTTTCTTCATCCATATCACTTAAAAATATTTATAATTTGCTAAAGACTCACTTTTCAAGTATTTAGATGCACTTTTGTAATCTAATTTTGGGAAGCTCCGTGGAATTTTGAGATCCCAAAATTAAATATAAAGTAACGAAGTCGTTGAATAAATAAAATCTTTTAACTTCATCCATTTAACTAAGGAAAATACAATATAAAATCATATCTTAATTGTCGTCATTGGAAAATGACGCGAAATCACATTGACCAGTCGCGTAATGCAAGCAAAATGCGAGAAGTCAATTCTAATTCCGAAAATAATCTGTCTTCATATTTTGCGTATTCTATCAGGTACGATAATATTCATACCCAAGCCAAGCTAACAGAGGTAAGAGTCATTAACGAATAATGATATATTCTTTAAAAAATTCTGAGCAGTTAATGGAAGAATCCTAAATATTATAAGAGCTGAGGGAGCATATTTAAATTCGGATCACTATATCAGATTTAGCATCAAGAATATCAGAGAGAGAGACATTGATTGCCGTAGCAAATTAATGGATGGTCGGCAGAGTAGGTTAAAAAGGAACGAATACGTATTTGCTGCAGGAGGGCGACGGGCAACATGGCGCCACCCACTCGTCTCTGTTCACTCAGGCGCGCCATCAGTAAACAAACCCTTGGCAACGGCACTTGACTCAAGTTTCCCCTTCCCTCCCTCCCTCCCCCCTTCTGCATTCTCCCTCCCCCACCCCCTTTTGAGAGCCCGACCTCTTCCCACAAACCCATTCTTCAATTCCACAACCCGGAAATATGATCTCAAAAAGGGTCTGAAGCGAATCCTTATCCTCGCTCGTCTCCTTTCGAGTTGGAAAGACTCACCATTCATTGGAGCGCGGCGGGTCATCAATCTCCAACCTGAGAATCTACTCTCTGATTTGAGTGGAATTTAATTTCATTTCCGATTTTCTCTCAATGGCAACCAAGTAAAATATAGCTCGCCATTGAGACATTGTCATGGAACAATGGATTATTATTATTGGGATGACGGCGAAGGGACAACGGTTAAGACTGCATTATTAGAACAGAATTACCTTAAATGAGGTCAGAGCCCGACCGTTTGGGTGAAATAAATGCTCCATCATTTTTATTTGATTTAAATAACCTCTTCAGTCCGTAGGTCCACACATGTTTCACACATGTCCACACTCATTTCATTATTTTTTTCTCGACCATTGTGTTACAAAGGACCAATTTCGACACGGCTTCCGCTTCGGTCAACCTTGTTCTTCAATGTAATAGAGGTGAGAGCGCCATCTATCTTACCAAGTCCTGAGTACAACGTGTTTTCTCAGTCGTGTCCCAGTCAATGTGGAAAATAGCTTCAACTCCTGAACATCATCGTGGTAAGTGTTAATTATTTACCAAAGTACTCTAGTTTCACTGTTGCTGATTTTTTTACTTGCAAATGTAAGTTTAGTTGATAAATATCCACAGCTAATTTTTAGTTTAGATGATTTTCATGATTAAAACAGCTGAATAAAACTGGGTCCTCGTTTGTGGACCTCGGGTCTCAACTGAGATATCCTTAATTTTTGAAATGGACTTGTTTCAGGCCAAAAGTTACAAAATGGCGAGGAAATGTGTGAATTTTTAGACAACAGCAAAGCTGACTAAATATACAAATATAAGATGCGGATATCTCACGAATATATTTTAAAGGAACACTTCATTAAACTGCAAACGCCGACTGCAGGATTCTCGCGATTTCTCAGGCGTTTTCCATTGCTACAAACACTCTGCAGTGAAAATATCAATTTCTAGACTAATGGCATAACTTTCATTCTGGAAACTCTTTTGTTTCACCGAATTTGTGACATTTTCCCATTTACAACCATTTAATTTAAAATTCAATTTGCGAGAAAAAAACGGGAAAAGGTGAAATTTTGCTAGTAACTTTGGATATTATAAAATTTTTCCAAGTTTCAGTCGAAATATAAATAAAATGACGTTTGGGAAATTTCACGGTGGGACCGCCTGAATCAGAGTCAAACAGGAAGAGGCTCGAATGCGATAAATAAATGGACAACCATCCCAAATAAGGTAAATATGAAAAAACACGCATTTCACATTGTTAAATCAAGAGCGCCCTTAGGTACGAGGCAAATTGAAATTTTCGTATTGAAAAACCGGATTGCAGTTCACTTATAAGATTAGGAGTGACGTGGGAATGCGACAGTATCCAAGGGTAGCGTTTTTTGCGGAAGCAGACGGTGGAATATTCCACGGGTGCAAGCGGACGCGAGAGAGGTTCATATTATAAAAAAAGGAACAGTTTCCGATGGAAATTATAGATCTCTGCACAAATTCAATTGCACTTCTTTACTCCCATTCGTCAGGTATCTATTTCACAGGAAAAGATATAAGTCAGCAGGAGAGAAAATTCCTTTTTCTTTCATTTTTGGAGTTACTCTTCATGCGACACTGAAGGTCGGCTGCACGGCGCGGGTCTGAGACTGATGAATCACATTTTAACACCCGGGAGGATCCGATCTTTCTTCATGCTTTTCGGAAGCATTCCACCAGTCTTCATTGAATTCCTCGTTCATTATCAATCTATTAACATCATTTTGCTAGAGTACGAGCGTCCTTGACTTAATTATTCCGCGCAATTACGACTGCTCCTTGAAAAAAATTAAAAGAATTACAAGGATGAAGAGAAAGACTTGTGAGCAGGAGGAAAAATTTTCCCCGTCGCTGAAGCGGTTAATTGCATTGTCGTCCTCCGCAGTGCGTCTCTTAACTCATTTTACAACGCGTCCAAGCCCTCTCGAGCCAATGCACCTCTCTCTCTCTGTTCCTGCCCCTCCTCGCCCCCACTCTTCGCCCCCTCCACCAATTAACTCGTCCCCCCCCCAATTAACTCGCCCCCTTCCCCCAAACTGTCAAGTCTCGCTCATCGCTTGCCATCTCCGCTCTTTGCCGATACTCTTACTCCACAATTCGGACATGATTTTCTCCCGATCGGCCACGGGAGGAATGTCCATTTCATCGCAAAACACCGCGAATGCCTCATCTACACTGAAAACTTTAGGGTGTTTGATGTAAATGCACCTTCTGCTAAAGAAAAATCGATTAACCGGTTTGATAATGGAAGTCACTTTCATGAAAATAGCTTGGCAAGTCACTTATACGTGGTACTTTGATGTGTACGCACAGACTTTTACGTCAGTATTGGGGATCGATAATGATGGTAATTGGCCGAGGTTCGCACTTGCAAGGAAAAGGGACTGAATTTCCTTTGCCGCCAAGAAGCTTATCGATTCAGCAATACAATCGCATCGCATCAGCTTAATCATTGGCCACACGACTGAAAACAGAGGCTAAAAAAGTAAATAACAAATAGATAGCGGTTGGTCGACTCATTGGTTCACGTATGATAATTTATTTAAACACCAAAATAATTTAAGCGCTTAATAAAGCAAAGTTAAGCTTTATGGCTTCTCGAATATTAGAAAATGATATTTATTAGCACCATTTTTACACACGATACGATATATCAATGCAAATTAATGCGATTTCGATTTATCAAGTCCACAAATGTCAGAGGGAATATAACAGTGAGGTGTACGGACGCAATTTTGGCAATTATGGGCCAAATTTGGGCAATTTTCGAAGTTTCCAAATTCATTGTTAACTTTCGACACCCATATCTTCGGGAAAAAACGGAAGTTATACATATAAGATTATCAATGCCCATGGAGCATCGATACGATTCGAGATGTGATGAATTCCCCTAAACCACAGTTGTCCGTATCTCCACAAGACGTTGTCCGGGGTCCCGCAAGCTCTAGCGGCGGCCCTGTCCACAATGCAACAAGGAGTACGAATGAGAGGATAAATCCATCAAAGAGGTTTTCGATGAGAAAAATTGGAAAATTATTGCATAGTGACGGTCAACGAGGAAGCCATAATTAAAGGAGATGATTTTCAGTATCTTGGCCGAAGGCGTGCGACAGATGCAGATAAACATTGATGGAGGTGTTATAAAGCGTGGAAATGCCGGTAAGAAAGTCATAGGTGGTATGAATAGGATATGCAGGACAGAGTGTTTCTCAAGGAAAGTCAAAATCGCAGGGTACACAAGTGCTCTCCACCCTACATTTTTTATGCAGATGCAAAACATATGTATGACAGGATAAGCATACGATAGAGTAAATGCAGTGGAAATAGGGAGACTGAGAGGTGTTTGCAGTAAGAGTAGAATGAACAGAGTCGGGGACGAGTGGGAGATGAACTCTCTACCTGAACATAGAACACTGACCGCTGAGATGGGATGCGACACGAACCTCTAAGAAATGAATTAACTCGTGCTTGAGCACATAGTTGTTCATAGCATGGCTTGGGCCTTGTTTGACGTAATTGGAGAGGATTCGTACGAAATGGTAAAACTTGCATCCCATTTTTTAATATCAGGTTACATTACTGTATGATCATACAAAGTTGAGCACTCTTCTGGAATTCCCTTCAAGTTAAAAATTTAATTTATAATTAGACATAATTTGCTCAAAATCCTAGATTGACTCCTACAATCAATGAATGGCAAACAAACGGACCTTTACGATGAAAACGACCTCCAATGCGGCCGATGCGGAGTCAACAATGTGCGGGCCATTTTGGAAATGGATAAGGCGAGCGCAAACAAATGCGCGCTTCGCTTGTTTCCAACTCGTTCTCTCATTCTCAAACGCCCGTTCCCGCACTCCCCCTTCAAGTTCTCGCGTTTTCCACCAGGGTGCACCTTAAAACGACCACACGCACGTAGCCACACAACGGAAGGCGCCTGGAATCATACGCTCAGGCGAGGCTTCGGGACGATCGCTGGTTGGTGGGCGTCCTGCGCTACCCGATGGACCCTTAGAAACCCTTCCGCGAATTTTTCCGCACTAAAACCGACGAGAAGAGGATAATGGCGGTGTAATTCAAGCCAAGCGGACGATGGAAAAAAAGAAATTAAAGAAGGGAGCGAGGTATATACCGCTTTCTCGTTTCAAGGGCCTCCTCCAGCAATCTCGCATATCCATTAGCGTTCCCTTTTTCGCCCACACAAACATCCGCTACCCAGTGTCCTTTCGCACTCTTTGTATATACGTACTATCCAACGCTGAGTCGGGAGTGAGAGTGTGTGTGTGTCAAGGGATGTATTTGGGGTTGGGGATGGAAGGGATAGGAGAGGGTGGGGGGTGGGAAGCAGGACCGAGGAAGGGGGAAAAGAGTCTGTTCACAATGTTCGACTACGACCCACATCTCAAGGCGGCGCTACGCATTGAAGTTGACTTCTTTGAAAGTAGCAGTGTTTCAATTCGTTTTGCTACTCGTAAGGCGTCGATCTTCTAACACATTACTTGCGATTCTTCCCGAAGACTTTAAGGTAGTGCGAGCGAGATAGTTCCCTAATCATAATAGAGACCACATTCTATACATACGTTTTAATTTCACCAACTGTGAGGTACACGAATTAAATATTGCATTATTAATGGCGCAATAAATAGTTTTACACGACAGAAATTTTAAGTAATCAAATGAAAATATCTAAATAAGTCTTTAACTTGACTCATTTCACGCGGTACGTTTAAAAATCCATCAAAATGGAAGGTTTATTGTGATTCCGAAGAATTTACTGCGGTGACAATGGGATTAATTTTCAAAAATAGTTGAAAAAACACACAAACTACACACTGTTGATTTTTTTGACCGGATCTAAGTGTAGGAAATGCCTCATTTTTAATATAAGGCCTCTATGTAGTCCATACACATACCATTTCCCGAATAAAAGGGCTGGAATTTTTTGGCAAATATCTCGGAAAGTAATGTGGTAAGGGGTTGAATTTTTTATGTCAATGGAAGGGTGATATTTATGTTTCCTTAAAATAAGACCAAACTCATTGATTTATAGGTAAAATGATACTTCGCTCAAACCACCTTAACAACGGAAGTGAAATATGAAATATGTTACTCTCAAAAATCGTCCACATTTGGCAACTAATGCCAACAACATTTAACAACGTATTTCGCTCTGGTCCAGTCCGATAGGCACTCGTGAACTTAATGATTCGTATGGGTTACAATAATTGTGCATTATAACATCGAATAAAGTTTGACAATGGTTATTATTCTCATTGTTACAATTCGAAACGAGAACAAGCATAGAGCTAACCTTTGCCTTTTTTAACCATAAAACCTTTTCGCTTTAGCCTTGAAAGCATTTCACTGTACAAATTAATATTGAAATATGCAGCAACGTGTCCTTCTACTACCAATTTATTCGTTTTTTTACGTTTATAATCTCCTCTTGCAATCATATGGCCAAGATTTCACCGGATACGATGTGATTTTATCGTAATATTGACTATCGCCAATCGATAAGTATTTTCAGGCGAAATAGAAGCCTATTTTCCTTTCAAGATAGAACCACGGTGGATAACTATCACTGTCGACTCCTAATCCTGGCATGGAAGTCCGTGCCTGCACATCGAAGTATTAAAAGTGACTTGCAAGCCTACAGTCGTGGATTTAACTCCATGCATAAAAGCGACTTTACTATGAGTGTAGTCATTTTTCTTGCAACGCTTTAATCAGCGGATTTTTCAACTGCAGCAGCACAATCGCGTTCGCAATCGTTACCACATCGTAACCAAGGTGATTACTGTCAAAACGTTCAAACAATGGACGCACTTTGTTGACTCCGCATTAGAATTGGAGGTCCGTTTCATCGTAGAAGTTCACGAGTTTACCGTTCATTGATTCCAAAAGTCAACGTCGGATAAAGATATAATTTTGTATCAGAATGCATTATGTATTATCTTCAGGAATTATTTTCTTTTCTTCATTAATTCGTAAGTGTTAGCATTCACAATCTAATAGTATTAATAATGTATTTGATATTAATAGCATTTAGCTTTTCCATTTCCTACCAGTATTTGTGACTTAACGAAGTTACCTACTGCATGTTCGTCTACGTAGCACTCTATTAGTTTCTGATCTGACCGCGCTTTGTTTTCCCGACTGACTTTTTGGTTACGCCTGGCGGCCACAGGGAATCTCCGAGGTTCTGCTTTGAACCGGGATGAGTGCTGATTACCTGGAGTGGAATCACCCCGTGCCACACACTCTAGCAATAGCTTGCACGGTACTTCGAAGCTTTTATGTAGACGGCTTGTTTACTTGTGGTTAACCCGCTATTGGTCGGGCGAGAGGAATGCAGGCACCGAATCAGCGCTTTTAAACTTGATGAAACAAACTTATGCGCACAGCGTCCGCAAAACTAAACAAAAAAAACCAGCCCCAGGTAGTATTACTAACTTGGATCACTCATCAATAAATAAAAGCATAGAAAAGGAAGGGCATTTGAGGTGAATCATAGCTTAAAATAGGGCTCGAGGTGAAAAGCAAACAGCTCTGGGGAATCCTTGAAGAGGTACCAGGAAAGATTTTTGAAGTGATGAGGGTTCTATATGAAAGAGGGAATACTAACATGTTTGCGGAAAGATTAGTGCTTCACAAGTTTGTTAGATCAACGATGGAACAGTGAACAGAGGTTGAGTGAGTTTCAATTAAAAGTACTATTGTGTGAACTTTGTCGTCATACGAACTATTAATCGCGAATAGTTGATACATTATGAGTTGAAATAACCAGGAAATCTCCGAATGAAAGGCGATAAAGGGAATGCAGTTTACGTTTCAATCCAACGGACAAAATGCTGCAGTTAAATGTCACTCGCTTGGCACCAGCACATAAATATACGGGTCAGTATTCCATTTAAATAAACTGCTGCTCAGATGGGACTCGAACCCAAGCCGTCGAGTAGGGGAGTCATTACTCAAATCAACCACGTTCCCATCGAAATTCCACGTACGCACGAAAAACATAAAGAGGTCCATTTTTTCCTTAATTACAAGATCAGGGATCGAAAAAAGAAGTAACAATAGTGAAAACAGTGATTTCCAGTCTCCCTTCACAGTTTGCGGTGGCTTTCTTCGAGGTTACACCGATTCCTCAATTATTTCCCTTTTTTAGCATCTTAAAAATGTAGAATAAAGAAATAGAGATTCTTCAAGCAACATGGTGACGCCTATTACTCTAAAAGATTTGTGACACATATTCTTTGCGACTTCAAATACGCCATAATGATGAACTTTCTGCAAATCCGACACCTCTGCTTTAAGTTCGGAAAAAATGTGAGCCATGCCATGGAATTTTGATGAAATTACCTTGAGAAAAATTCAGCCTGGACCAGGAATCCTAAGCTAGCTTTGGAAGCCTAGATAGCGTAGTAGTCTACGCATTCGTCCGGCAAACCCTAGGTCCGTGGTTCAGTTCCCGGTCCAGGCTGAATTTTTCTCATAAAAAAATTCCACCTACTCTGTTTGAATATTTTCTCATGCTATGGAATGTTAAAATCCAGCAAAAAAGTTTTCCTTAACATTTGTTTACCATTAAAACTACAGTTTTACAAAGAAAATCGAAAGAGAATGGATATATGTTTGAAGTACATGGATCCGGCCACCACAGAGCGACGCATTAGGGCATTGGTATGATTTTATTTAAAAAGAGCTGCTGATAAGAGGGGTATTCCGTTTACAGTAGAAAGTAGTGTAAATTCGCTGTTGGTTTTTGCATCTTCAAAGAAAAAATGCAGAAGTCTCATAGGCGCCGTATGGATAGGTATCCAAAAGATTTCCATCCACGGCTAGACGAAAAAAAGTCATTAGTCTCTCATTCATCAGGGTCTCCACCTTGATTGCAACACTAACACGATTCTCGACTGCCGCTCTCTCGCGAGGCAGCGGCGAATCCGAGAACTAACCGCACCCTTGCATTAACCCACGCACGGCCGATCGTCCAAAAGTCCATTGGGAAAAAGAGACTTCAAAAGACTTAAACCACAAAACCTTTTCTGCGATTCCTCTTTGCAAGTCTCATATCTCCCTATTTGCCCATTCCGGGGGCGGAAGTTCGATTCGCAGTGCGGAGGAAAATACGCGTGCTAAAGGTACGTTTTTATAAATGCCTTTCAGACGGAGAGACGCGAAAGCGAGATCTTCAGCCGATCATAAGCCTGGATTTCTTCGCGTGAGTTCGCGTATATTCGCGTAGAGTCGCGTCACCAGAGTTGAAATATTTTCAACTTTCGACGCGTGGAACGCGTAGAATCACAAACATGGCTGACCAGCGAAGTGTAGGTTCTATGGATGAAATGATCATCTCCGAAATTCGAGAGAAGTACACGTTCCTGTACAATTATAAAGACCATCGATACAGGGATAGAAACCTAAGGGTGAAGGCGTGGAGGGAGATAGGAGTATCCATTGGAGTGGAAGGCAAGAATAACTTTTATTTCCGATGATTCTCAAAGCTTACATGTGTTGATGCATTGGTGGTAATATCATTGTGTTTTACAGCAAAAAATGTGTCGGCACTGTGAAAAGTCCTCCGGGATAAGTATGTGAGGGACGAAAAGAAGCCCAGAAGTGGCTCAGGTTAAGCTCCTACGCGTAGGTTCGCTTGCGTGCGAACGGTTCACGCGAAGAAATGACGCGTCTCGTCGCGCGCGAGCGCGTCTGACGCGTCCATGAAAACATAGGTTAATTCTCGACCCAATGGGGCGAGCATCGGAGTAGCATTCGAGGCTTCGAAGGGGGCCAATGGGAGTCAAGGACGCGTTCACGTGACCCTTCCCACGAGACGCAAAAACGGATCGGGTTGGTGAAGGGGATTGCAGGAGTATTCGTCTCTCATCCTCCGAGCCGATGCAGTCTCGACGGACGAATATATTTTTAAGGTGGGGCAACTGATCCAGAGGGGTGCTTCCAGAGTAGAATAAAACCTTTATTTAAGGTGATAAAATCAATATTTGTTTGTATAAAGGTATTCACGAAACTTCGCATACGTGTTTCCATTAAGGTAGTCCGAGCGAGATAGTTCCCTAATCATAATAGAGACCATATTCGATATATACGTTTCAATTTCACCAGCTGTGAGACACACGAATTAAGTATTGCATTATTAATGGTGCAATTATATAGTTTTACATGACAGAAATTCTAAGCAATCAAATGAAAATATCGAAATAAGCCTTTAACTTGGCTCATTTTTTCAAGCGGTACGTTTGAAACTCCATCAAAACGGAAGGTTAATTGTGATCCCGAAGAATTTACTGCGGTGACAATAATATTAATTTTTTAAAATAGTTGAGGAAACACACAAACTACACACTGTTGATTTTTTGACGAGATCTAAGTGTAGGGAATGCCTTATTTTTAATATAAGGTCTCTCTTGTACGTTGTACTTGTATATACGTACCATTTGCCATATAAAAGGGCTGGAATTTTCTGGCAAATATCTCGGAAAGTAATGGGGTAAAGGGTTAAATTATTGATGTCAAAGGAAGGGTGATATATTTGTCTTTAAAATGAGACCAAATTCATTGATTTCTAAGCAAAATGATATGTCGCTCAAACTACCTTAATTATACCTAGAGATCACTACGGCATCGAATATATTCGGTTAGATAAGGGAAATAATGGAATCACACCAATTTGGTTTCATGGTAATTCACAGTAATTTTTAAACGGAGATTGAAGACATACAACATACATTACGTCAAAATTCGATTACATTAGTACCAACTTTCCTCTAAAAGCAAAATATTACATTCCTTGTTATCATAACCTTTGAAGATGAATGACAAGGTGTCGCACACAATCTTTTAACAGGAAACCACATATTTGAACATAGCTTCATCTAAATGACGACTTTCGCGCTCGAAAGCCCTCACATCGCATGCTTTAATTATGGAAAAAAATGGAAATTTAAATCTCGTATCCATTCCTTACCGCCTGTACGGAGAGTTCCGACGCATCGAGAGATGCATTTTAGTGAAATCGTGTCCAAGAATTTTTTTTCGACTCCCTTCAAAAATTATTTAAATACGCATTCAATGACTCATGATTACCAGTGAAGCCACCTTTACACACTTTTTTTACACAAAGCACTTTATTTCACACTTTGGTGCATGCGCAAATTCGGATACCCATTATGAGAATAGTCATTGAAAATTTTAGCACACTATGTGGCGAATTTCTAAAATATATGCGCCACAGCAGAAACCATATATAATAAAATAGACCCAGCTTATTTTCCATGACCGATTTCACGTAATTTCTTTATATCAAATGGCACAATTCAGTGCCTTGTGTAAAATGACCTTCAGAGTTCTCAGTCCCTTCCACTGGAAGTTCACTGGAAGTGGTCACATTGTCACTCTTTGTCTTTGGTAAGTTACAGGCGATCTCGTGTCTCTATATAAACTTCATCCACTCAATAAAACATTTCTCCCTCCACCACCAAACAACACATCCCAAATAGTGTACATTACGTCAGCCACAAGCAAGAAACCGACAAAGTCCCAGGAAGTCAGCAGGTAACCTTCAGCAAAAATAGTATCTAAGTAATTACAAATAATATCTGAATGGGATTTGGATGAGTACTGTTTAATTTATAATTGATTATTGAGCACTATTTGTATTCCTTGGTTAAATAGGCTAGGGTATCTTAATGCTGCTCCAAATGATACATCATTACGTCACAAATGGAAATACATTTAGGACGCTGAATTCTGTTCGCGGCTCGACGTAGGTTTTTTTCTAACACCACCAGTAACATACATATATCAATGAAACCCAAGCTTAGTTTTTCAAAAAATATTTGCGTGGAATTTGAGTGAGCCTTGTTTAAAGTATAACTGGTTGTCAAGTTCTAATTATTCGATGAATAAATAAGCAAGGATAACGCCCAGATACTCCAAATGAAAATTCATTCTTTTACATCAAAAAGTTCACAGTAGATGGTGAATTCTGTTCGTGGCTTGACTTAACATTTTCCGACAACACCGATAGCATACGCACGCATCCACACATACGCCTGCGTAAAAGACGCGTTAAGCTCACAACCGCGACAGATTTCCACTTCATGGCTTCGCGGCATCAGCAGCGCCTTTCACCACCTCCGCCAGCGAGTACATCACGCGGTGTTTTCCAATGCGCTTCCTTCAAATCGCATCCGTATAAAGCTCCAGATTTCACGCCAATGCGCGCCTCCCACGACTTGATTCACGCCTCACGAACGTGGAAGCGAAGGCCCTCTTGGGATTGAGGGAAAGGATTCGACAAGAGGGGCGGAAACGGCAGAGGGCTCGCTTTTCATTTCAATCAATCATCCCTCTCCACCCGAGGCAGTCGCAATCCCCCCATGGAGCAGACGTGTCTACCGTCGCTCACTACACGAGTTACGCAGGATGCTTCCATCCTAGTAGCGGTATTCCCAAGGTGTACTGAGTACTGAGAACGTAATGATTGCACAACTTTGTTTAAAATATTATCTATTTATTTATCAGCTCGTTATGCGCAAATAGGCGGAGTCTGGTGGCACAACTTTGAATATACTCTTAGCATCATATCAATAAGTTTATACTAGTGATGGGTCGATACCATTTTTTATCGATACTCGATACCGAATACGATACCACCAAGTACTCACGATACTCGACACCAGGCATTATGCATTATTTTGAAAATTTTCAAGATATTTTGGTCTAAATTACATGGTCAACGGAGAAATTACAGGACTGGGTCCATTTTTGCTACTAAATTAAATTCATCATTAAGAGCATAACGAAGCACTTTCAGAGATACACCGAAACGACTTGTTTTACAAGTGAACAGAAAATATTTGACTGAAAAACTAATTTGGAGTCGTTTTACTCTAACACGACCGAATTATGAATGCGCAACTACTACTCTGAGGTTTAGAAGAGACATATTACCTGTCTCAATGGGCTAAACACAAAGTAGAACGTAGTGTAGTCCATAAATTTCAAATCGCAAATAAGCAGATGGTGTGGCAAAACTATCGAAAACCTTGTATCCAGCCCGACTTTCAATCCATAGCTAAAATTTAAGCCTAACCAAATAATAAAATTCCGGTCCAAAAGTAAAAGCTGCAACGATAACGTAGGACAGATTTCAACCCTTTGTCTATGTTCAGTAGAGATGAGCCACAGCTATCAACACATCGTGTGCCAAGCCAACTCAATTAACATTACCAAGCATAGGAAAATCGCTCATAGTTCGTATACTTTCAAATGGATACTTCGTCCGTTCGTTGTAGTTCGTGTTTCAACGCATCTGTTGGAAATTACTTCAGTAAATATAATTATGAGTGATAAAAAGAATGGCAAATAGTTATGAAAACCATCAGAACATGAAAACATGTTTATAATAATAAACTTGGTTGTTACGCGAAACATGTTTGCGAGTAAAGTCCCAAGAAGACCATGGTATCTCATAATTTTTTACCATAATCAAATCTGAGCGGTCGTGTAAACGGTCTATTTGCATTATTTGCATTAATTTTTCACAGAAAGAGACCCTTTACATTGCCAGCTGTGCATTCGATATGAAACAAGGTCCATCTGAAGCATTGAATCATACTTAGTTAGGAGTACATGGCTAGAGTATAAAATGATTGTCAAACGCATGACACACTACGGAAACGAACTGGGAAATCTATGTCATGTATAGACCGACGGCGGAATATCAACCGTTGTAATTACGTTGCCACTCTTCTTTTTCCAAGCAACGCGACGCACGCGATGCGCAAAGGCGATTACAGAGACGCCCCGAGGGAAATCAAGAGCATATGACGACAAAAACAGAGAGTGAGAGAGAGAGAGAATGCAAAAGGGAAACAGACGATAATTTCATTCGGCAAATTAGGGCTGGATCGTAAAAATGCAGCCGCCTTAGTATAAAGACAGACTGCGCGCAGCAACGAAAATACCGATCTCTATTTATTTTGAAGAGTGTTCACATCAAATAAAATAACGGATAAATTCAAAACACGTTCAAGAATACCAGAGGCATCACATTATGTAGTTCCATTCGTGGGTATAGGGATCGGAGGTAAGGAGCTCATGGGAAAGCAGCTTGGAATGAAAGGCGAACGATTTTTTTTAATATTCCGAGGTACGAGTCGAATAACAAGGCAGGAGACTTTTTTCACTCATCCACGTAGGCAGGAGGAGGAAGGTTTGAAAAGATACGCCGGAGCAACAGATCGGGGATTATTTTACCGTAACATGCATGCAGGTCATGAGGATGCAATGGATATAAAAAACGACTCTTTCCAAATATGACCCGAATTCGACGTTCATTTCCGTACAAGGCTTCCATAAAGAATCGTAATGTCGGTGAATTTTATACTCTTCTTCCCTTGAAAGTAGGCAAACAGATAGCGGGTTGTTTACTCAGTCGTCGGTTGGAATTCATGAAATAACGACACGTGAAGGAACACATTAATTAACAGTTCCTTATCGCACTCACCAAGTCACACTTCAAAGTGAAAAATGAAACCTCTTCCATTCCCAGATATAAAACCGTCAACATCATAATTGTGCATTCTAAAAATCTTGATACATTAAGTATGTGTGATGCTTTCAATGAGATTTTGAAATGAAGCGAAGATACCAACATTCTTAGATCAATCGAAAAAATAATTTAAAAAAAATAAGATAGCAGTGAAGACTTTATTGTGATCACTTACTTTTAGCTATGGCGTTGACTGGTTAGTTTATCATAGTTATATAGTTATATATAGCTAGTAGTCCATGATGATTTTTATAAATCACATTTTCAGTATTACGTGAAAGGGAGGCCTAAGTTCTAACTGATACTAAGGTGGAAAACTAGTTTAGCCACCAAAACTTCAAATGAAAAACGGTGGTATATTGAAATCCGCATTAAGGTGGAGATAGCATCAAATGCTGTAGAATCTACTTTACTATTAGAAAACAGGCAAAAAAGCATACCTTGATAGCGATTCAAAAATAAACTACCAGAGGAATTGACCCTAAACACCCATTCTAGGCGCCTAACTGAACCATAGAAACGATATCTCGCTTGAGCCATGTAAATTAAAGTAAGCCCTACAGTAACAGCTATGTGTCGCAATTCATTTTGCGTGAAAAACTAACTAGGAATCTAATGCAAGTACAGTAAACGTAAGCCTTTGCATCTACTGATCATACAATAGGTTACGTGCGCAGAAGGACGCAGAAAAAGAAACGGTCGCCTTTTGTCGAGGGATGAAACAATTTAAGACACGTCTTACACGCTCGACCAGTTGAGGGTCAATTTACATGCTAATACAGTTTAGGACTTTTGGCTTACTTTCGCAGGCTACGTCACATATTTTGCTGAACATTAAGTTCTTTAAGATCTCGCCATATTTTATAGTCACAGCAACAATTATCGTAAGCAGTAGCCTATGATACAAGGGTATGCAAAAAAAATGAACGCAATACCTCAAGTAATGAATGGAGGTGACCTCTGCTACGAAATTAGTCTACAGCCGTTTTATTTTAACCCAAGCATAAATTTTAAGGTTTTAAGCACAACATTGCAAAACAATGTCAATTTTATTGAATAAAGCGCCATAAACACGTATATTTCATCCTCGTTATGGTTCTACAAAAATATTGATCCACGGTTGTCATCTCATTTCAAAATTGCAATCGACCCAAAATCAAACGCCGTTTCAACGTCTAAATAAATGGTTCGTGTAATCGCGAATAAAGCATCACTCCCTAAGGATGACATGATTAAATATTGCGAAACCTATCCATTGTAACATGGGAAGACGATAACTCCTTCAGACATATTTCCCATCGATATATTTTTCTTTGGCCTCGAGGAGTGTCGAATGAAAGTCTTTTGGTCATTTGCCCAATTGATCGATTACTCGAACTATTTCGATCAATGCCAGGACGCGTAAGACGTCTGGTGACTCGAAAAGGCCATCACGTGACGGATGAATCCGAATAACGCTCACTTAAGGCAAAACTTCAAGAGGCAAATGGAAATATTATATCTTTTGTGTTATATATCACGTGTTGAGTTCAAAAATTAAAAAAAAAAAACAAATATCTTACGAAACTATCGTCAATATACAATCAACACTTCTAAAACCCTGCAAATAAAATTTGGCAGAGGAAAGAGATGCTTAAACAGTTTCATTTGGCAGAATATTCACGTGAAGTGAGTGATATCGTCAAAGATAAAACCATGTAATAAAAGTACACATACACAAATAATTATGTATTTTATTAAAACTAAAACAAAAGAAAATCACCAGTGAATTCTGAAATGTTATTCAGTGTACGAACTGAAACACTGAGTTAAACGGTAAAAAACAAATATTGCTGAAGAATTAAAGATTGAAAAATGTACCGTTTTTATATATTTGCACATTCAACTAAATTTGAAACCGTTTCACATCTTTAGAACATATAATAGTGTAATGAACATTTTGCATTCCCCTCCCTGATCGATAACTCTTCCATTCGAATTGTGTAGAACAATATTTCACTGCCTTCAGGCTAAGTCACTGGGTTCGATTCCCGTGGCCTTTATTATGTACTTCATAAAAGGCCAAGCTCACGTGAATCAAAGTCAATTATTTGGGTATTGTGATTCGGACGTGCACCAATTGATGACTGGAGAGCTTTCATATACGTACGTTACCCCCTGCCACACCCCCTTGGGTTGGCTTGCTGGGTAATTTGTAAATACAGTGAAACCTGCAGTAAGCGGCCGCCACCGGAGCCATTAAATAATGGCCACTTGAGGAGATGACCGCTGTATGGAGGTTTAATACAGATTGGCTATAGGTGCAGGAAATTTATTCCTGAAAAATGGGCCACTCATAGAGATAGATAAGCAGAAGATAGAAATAACATCATAAGGCCATAAAGAAATATATGTATTTATTATATTATTATATGGCCATTTGGTGTTGCTGCTTTAACATTTTTTTCATAAAAATGCGCATCGATTTCTATTAATTTACTTTTTTCATTACTTTTTGGCAATACTGCTAATTTTTAGTAAGCTTCTAAAGGTTTTTCAACTAGTGGACGAAATGATTGAATAGTGAGTAAACACGACGCTATAAATCTCGTGTTCGCTAGGAAAATGAATGTGAATTTTTTTCGCATGACTCTGCCGCAAACAATAGATGAATGGAGGGAATGGAGACGTGAAATAAAAGGCGAAAAGGAGCGACTTCCTGCTTTTGACGAATTAATTCGCCACAAAAACGAGCAATTATTCGTTTAGTTGAGGATGAGGTAGTAAAGCGGGTTGGTTTATGGAGGGGGGAAGAGGGGTGGGGGGGTTTGGCAATAGGAAAGAGAGGAGGGATGGGAGGGGGGAGGTTGGGCGGGGGTGTGGAGAAAGGAACGGGAGTGTTTTGAGAGGGGTTGGCGATCGCGAGGCGACGAAAGCGGGTCATTAAAAGAAGCTCTTTTGAAGCGGTGGTAATGCGGGAGAAAAATTCGGGGCGAGATAAGAGGCCATAAAAGGAAGAAACTTCGCGCGAAACAAGAGGGAGAAAAGTTTTCGCTAATTTGAAGAAAAAGCTTAATCGAAAGAGCCACGAATGAAGATTTTTATTTTGACTTATTGAGGAATAAAATTTAAAAAAAAACCGATGTGCGCCTTTACTTCTCCGTTCTGTCTTGACTCGCAGATACCAACTGGCCCTATTTTTTCGCAAAACGATTAAAAGATGTTAACAACATTTATTTGTCCAAGACTGCACATTCAAGGGTCCTAAAATTTATTTCGAGGGATTTCTTGGACGAAAATACAAGGAAATTTTCGTTCAGTGTGCGGTTAACTTAACCACCGAGAGAATCAACATTCTTGATAATGTCAGCATACAAAAATTATCCTCAGCATCCGAGAGATATAATTCTGCACGCGATTTCGTTGGACTTGTTGACAGCGAGGAATAAACCTCGATTGAAACCCTAGTGCCGTGAGGTCAAGCACGATCTCGTTTGATTTTCACCATTCAGGGCATGGTCATGTGTGCTTAGCATTATTTGTTGATTGTTAAACCATCCCATTTAGGTAAAACACCTCGAGGAGAAGTTTTCGCTAGCTGAGGAATGTAAATAAAAGACTTGAGTATAGGCTTCACTTACATGGCGAAAATTTCTTTCATCTCACATCACAAACTATCAAAAACTAACTTACTATCTAAATAACTTTCTGAAAAGGCAGTATTATGAAAAATGATGATTAAACGGGCAAGTTATTTAGAAGAGGAGTTCATTTTCACCTAAACATGGTACAAAAAGATTCATTGCGAACTATATGACGACAATTGCACTCACTGGCCTTGGTGGACGGTTAGCAGAGATATTATATATCCTCAAACAGAATAGAAGCTGGTGGAAATAGACCTCTCAAAATCAGGAATGGGCTCAGAGGAGATAATGAAAAGGTATTTTGCGCTTACGGCTGAATCAAGTGAGGGTAAAGACTTCTGCAAAAAATTTTCAACTACGTTTCGTCACGCATTGCAACGATCTCTTACTGCAATGTGCAAAAATTATGCAAACATATAATTGCGTATTGTATATCATATCAACAAGACTAATTATTCCTTCATTTTTAAGATATTATAACTAAAACCAACAAATTATTTTAAATTACCAGGCATTAAAAGCTCTAAAAGCTATTGCCAATACTCGAGGCTTCCTCATAAACAAACTCTGAAAACTTAACTTCTTCAATCGACACACCACTCTCAAGTCCAATGGAATATCTTTAGAATTATTGAACGTAAAGTTATAAAAGTATCCTTATTATTTTCCATTTCACGTTTATTTCGTCTCGACAAGAAGCTCCTCCTCTTTGTTATGCAACAATCGAATAAAGTTTTCCCTAAAGACGTTTTTCTTTTCATTAGTTCCATGCACAGATTGCCGCTTTATCCTCTTTTTCTATTATATTCTCGTTTCAACGGAAAAGACGAGATCTGTAATGCAATGTGTAAAAATTGTAGCCTGATTTTTGCATTAAAGAGTACTATGAACTATTCTTGAGTAAGTGGAAGAATCATGTACCATTAGATAAAAATCAGAATTTGTAGCATAAGGTTATAAATAAATGCCTGCAGCTTAAAAAGTCAATCTCAAACTCAGCGTATGAGACCATAGCTCTGAGTGGATAGAGAATATCGAACTCACGCCTAACAAAAACGTTGAATAATCATACGGTGAAACATCATACGAATGCGTTGTTTAGTTGCCTCAGGCAGAAGTAACAAAAATATAACGTCTAAGTATTAAAAGATCGTACACATACGATTGGTCAATATATTTCAATCATTGGCAAAACAAGTGGTGTAAACTAAAGGAAGAGGTGTCTGCATAAGGAAGATAATATAATATTATAATATTTGAAGGAAAATTGTCACCATAAGCCAAAAAAATAATAGCTTATTTTTTAACCACATGTAAATGAAATCTCTTGAAAATAACCTCATGCACTGCTGAAAAATAATTCTTTTTTTCTGAGAAAAGGGAGCTATGTACAATTGGTTATAAAACTTGTGAAAGCAGTGTGTAGGACTCTTTCCAAAACAAAATAAGCATTCAATTACTTTACTCTTCTGCAGAGCATGAAATTAAGCTGGCGAAGGTGAGCGGAAACTGCATAATACCCCCGAAAGCATATTTTTAATCCTCCGTGCGAATCCGCTGGGACTAGGATTCCATATCGTCTCCGCGGTGGAATAATCAAGAACTCATTAGACTACAATATCGCTCACAAGGCTTATCATCCAGGTGCTAATCAGACGGAGGCTGGGCAGGAGGGATGCGCCGAGAAATATTCTCCTAGGGATGAGATGATACGATCTAAAATGGCCGAGGGGAATTGTGGGAGCTGTTGGGTTTTGGGGGCGTAATTAAAGCGCCCTTTAAAGTTTTGACGCCGTGAGGGAGGAGAACTGAAAAGTGCGGAGAGGCAAGATAAGGGGGGGTAGTTATGCTGGTAGGGGGTGGGTCGGGGGATGAATGGGGTGCCAAGTGGGAGCGCTAAAGAGGAAGGGTTGGAGATGCATGCGAGGGAATTAAAATGCAAGGATTTTAAAAAAATCACTTTATGTGAGAGATGAGAGCGTCAATGCAAGTTGACCTCAGGCTGCCACCGATATGAATTTGCACAAAATGGCATTTTTAATGATATCTCATCGCAAAAGGTGATCCAATGTACAGTGACGACAAATATATTAGCACTTTGAAAGTAAAAGAATGAGAGCAAACAAAAACGCAAAGTATAAACCTTTTAATTTGTAATTTTTCCCATTCGAATTCACGCGTAGAAAACCTCAAATAAACCATACTCTTATAGCTTATCTTTTTAATTATAATTTGATACTTGTAACTCATCTTCCTGGACTGTTCATCAATAATCTTTCCAGAAAATAACTATAAACCATAAAAAATAAGGAGCACTGGTAGTTGACGTACATGATCAACAGGAGAGAGACTAAATAAGGGACTTCGTGATTCAAAGAAACTAAGAGCTGAGAAAAGTGAAGCTCTCAAAAATTTTATTGATTTTACCAGGGCAGAAAGAGACGGAAAAGTTGCAAATTCAATGATGAAATAAAAAACAGAGTTTCTCAACCAACACTGGAACAAAATCTCGCCAAAAGAGAAAAAGCTGAAAAATGAAAGTGATAGATAGAGGTACTTCGCAAAAAGGTGTACAAATGAGAGAAATTGAAGGTAAATAGTTACGCAATAAAAATCACTCATGAACCAACTGAAAAGATGAGCGAAAAACAATCATTACTTTTAGTACAGTTTTCTCGGGTTTGGCACCGGGTAAGGTCCATCTTCGTTTCTTTGATGTGTGCGGCAGTATTTCTCACGATAGCACCCGTAGGATCTCTCGTGAGGGCTCTGTAAGACCCATCTTGAATCTAACCTTGCAGTGCAGGGAGCCGTTCCACCAATGTTCTAAGGTCTGCCAAAGATTCATAAGAAAGGCATTTCACTCAGGCCCATCGTGAGTACTATCAACGCTCCAACATACAATCTGGCAAGATATCTCTCTTCCGTGCTGTCACCTATAGTTGGCCATTGCGAGCATCATATTAAGAACTCAGCCGAGTTCGTGGAAACACTTGGAGGCATCCAGCTAAGCCCTTCAGACATCATGGTGAGTCTGGACGTCGTGTCCTTGTTCACAAGAGTTCCACTGGAAGAAACATTTAAGATCCTCGACAGTAAACTTGACGAGATGACAGTGAGACTGTTCCAGAGAAAATTCGAGATCGGCTCGTAAGAGTGAAGGACGACCTTGACCTCAGAGTGCCTGGAGTATATAACATCCCTTGTGAGTGTGACCTTGCCTACGTTGAAGAGACATCACGTACGGTGGAAGCCAGAATTAAAGGACACAAGAGGCACATAAGACTTTTTCAACCCGAAAAATCGGCCTTGGTGGAGCATAGTCTCGATCATGCTCTCTCAAGAAGTGCGAGATCATGATCATGATCATGGTCTCGCACTTCTTCAATTTTAAAGGCGCCAAAATCCTCAGCCGGTCATATGGATACTGGGATCGATTAATGAAAGAGGCAATCGAAATCAGTCTGGAGAAGAAAAAACTTAATCGAGACTCGGGGCAGAACATCAGCCAAATACGGACACCGTTACTCGATAAAATACAATGGTCGCGGAGACAATTCAAATTCCAACCGCCGTGAGCGAATTTTGAATTGACCGGTCAACAATAGGTCTCAAGTATAAAAAACTCGGCATGGAGCTAACTCGGCAATCAGTCTTAGCCCTCATGACGATGAGGGAGTTTATCGTCGAAACGTTGGCCTTTAATAGCCTTAACCGGTGCCAAACCCGAGAAGATTTTATTAATATTATTCGCCGGGAAAGCCTACGATCTTTTAATCATTACTTTTGTTTAGGGTTCTGCCTATTGCTTTAGACACTGATGAGAATACCATTGAATAGAATGGCTCACGCTCATCTAATCAAATTGAACTAATTAACGCGACGGATAACGCATGCGAAAGTGAGAGGGAGATGAGTGTCAAATCTATATTTTATCACAGCTATCAATGTAATACACGTCCTATTTTCGTTGTTCAATATGTGTCACAGAGATGGAGACACCGGAAACCGCATTTCCCGAGGTCCATTACTTTGACAGCCTTAAAGTTTTTCTCACCAACTTTATGAAGTACGTTGGGGAATAACGCACTTGAAGTATGAAACGCACTTGGCTATCAAAAGAAAATCACTCCCCTCTCACAGTAACAGTTGTGCTAAAAATGCCCCAATTTTTTGTCATCATACCAAGGGCTTAATATCTATCGTTGAGCCTTATATCGGTGATTTTTTTTTAAAACTAAATAACTGAGGCATTGAAAAATTTTACATGCATTACAGCCAAGAATTATGAAGAGATATTTTGGCTTCGAGCGAACGAGAAATCGGACAAGGAGGCACATCCTTAGGCAGAGACATAAAAGAAGTTGACGGATAGCTGGTATGCCAAATAAATTAAAAACATGACTAATGCATAGATCATAACTCTGCTTCAGTAGTAGTCCTCCGATACAAGTAAAATTTACGTCGGATTTGATATGATCGTCCTCTAAAATAGGATGTGAAAACTTGCCTTTCTGAATGGGTCGAATTATATATATTTTTCAAGAAAGTCCCATAGTTGAGAGTAGAACTCAAATGCAAATACAAATACTTTTTAAATTTAAATAACTTTATAAAGAACCAATTAACTAAACAATTTCATTGTGAACGGAATCAATATTTCGAAAATATGCTACAAGAGATGAGACACCCTACAGTTTAGAGAAAATAGGACTTTGTGTGACACTCTGCTCCTGAAAATTTTAAATAAATCCAAATATCATGCGTCTGATTGATAACATACAAAGGAAAGCAGCGCGCTTCGTTAAAAACTGCCACGAGTGTACATATAGTGTCTCACAACTTTTAAAGGGATTAAGGTGGGAGCCCCTAGAGACTCGGAGGCTACACGCTAGGCTTAGGCTGCTGGATAAATTCAGAACTGATATTTTTCAGAGCGACATCGTCGACACACAATATTATCATGACTCCTCACTACATCTTTTGGTCTGACAGATGCGATAGAACAAGAGAGATACGCTGCCGAACAGATAGGTACAAGAACTCACTCTTTCCGCGAACAATAAGCGATTGCAATAAAAATTAATCTCATTAAATACACTCCTATAATTCATGTCACCATTTAATCTCCAACAAACCTACAACTTTACACGGCAGGTGACCTAACACTCCCTGCCACACGCCCATGCGGCAGCTCGCGATGTATTATGTGGATGTAGATGTAGATTGAGTATCCACAACATACCTCAGTCAATATGCGTAGTAAAAAACAATGAGTGCTTCCATAATTTTATTGGTATTCCATAATTCTCTCCAAAACTCCTCTACGACCTTCACACAGTAAGTACAAACCTCTTGGCTTCAATTCAAATAACCCAGCACAATTTCAATGGGAACAGAGACATGTGGGCGCTTAAGCAAAACAAGCATTTCAGTTTGCCGACTCTCAATGTTGTCCGTGCATGGTAAGGTGCACTTCGCCAGCATCCTCCCCCCAACGGAACTCCTGGAACAGTCGAGGATGCCCATTACTTTTTCCCGAACCCAAACGGGTACCCTCGCTTAACCCCTTCTGCGAACGTCTGGCACGTGGCCAAAAAGTGGGGAAAAACTATTTATCAAGTCTTTTTTTCCCGCTAGGGCGTGGCAAGACTTAAGTGGAAGGGGAAGTAAAAGATCACTTTTGCCGCACTTATCCTCTTTTCCACCCCCACCCCTGAGCCCCCATCCCCCCCACCCCTGGCCACGCCCCCATCAACCCCTTTTCTAGTGCCCCGGCGTCACACTTGTTCGCAAACCCTCGGCCTTCCCTGAGCTCCTCAAAAAGATGTTTCTTTGGCACCGTTCACTCGATCAAGGAGAGGATGCAACTCTCCTTTGGCTTCGAACATTAATTTCGTAACATTAAGCGAACGCTTGAATCATTCATAATTTATTCATACACTATCTACAATAACAATAGTTTGGATACTAAGTGTCGCAGATGGTATTGTATATTTGAAACGAATATATAGTGTATCAGACTCAGATGTATTAGTTTCGGAGTGAATTCCTTGAACATGGGGTTTTCTCTCAAAGCCCCTATTCACTATACACAGATTTAGACAGGATTTAGCGTTTTTTTATAGCAAACTGTACGTAGGAATTTGGGGAACGCCAAAACCAGGCACATAAAATAGGTTTATCCACGCTTTCAAGCATTATATCGTCAGCAAGCACTCTGTTGATGATTGATCCCCAGTTCAAAGCATTATTTTCATTCAGGGGCATAGGGTACATAGGCTATAAAGGGAAGAGCACTAAATACTTCGGGGAATATTGAAGTATTTAGAGAGACATTTGAATGAAGCAGCAAAGTTTGATGGATAAGTTTGATGATAAGTAAAGGATTCTCGATTTCTGCGACGAAGACGTGAATTCCGCGCAGGAGTGGGGGAATTTGGAAAAAATTCAGGAATAAAAGTAATGGAGAAGTATATTAAAAGTTAAGATAAGTTTAAAGCAGTACAGGCTTGTTTGCCCTAGGCTAGTAATTTAGTTGAGTACCGGGTGATTTAGTTACTAAATGTGTCTGAACAACAAAAATTTAGTCGAGTGGATTAGCAAGTTATTTAGTCCAGTCGATCCATTTCGTTCAATTTTTTGGTCGGGCGAGTAGCGCCCCCCACCACGCGTCACTGCTAACTCGCTCATCGGCTAAACAAGTCCTAACCTGTCTTTTTAGTCGAGTTAGATAGCTGCCGCAAATATGTCGTTTCGCTTGAGCGAATAAACAAAATTAAAATTTGTTTCAAAATATGAACAACATGAATGCTTGTGGAATGTTAAGTCCCTACATTACAGAAATAAGCAAATGAAGCAATCTGCCTACATGGATTTGGAAAATACAATGAACATACCTGGATTTGGTGAGAAGGAAATAAAATTGAAAATTAAAAACATCAGGTTAGGGCATACTTTTATTAATAGCCATTACCATGGGCCTTATCAGCTTATTCACTTTATTGCGTTGCAGCCACTTCGTCTCGCAAATCACGACTCACTAGTCAACTGTACTCGACCGTAGCGCGAATGATTTTTGGAGCTTAGCGAGCATTTTAGCCAATAAAATACTCTTCACTAAACTAAATTACTAGCCTACTGTGAATTAGGATTAATAGCGCATGGTATTCAAGCATTGTCGTTATTGAGCATGGATTTGGGCCGTGTAGGGGTGACACCAAACTGGATCAGAGGATTTGCGAATTTAGCGGAGAGCAAATCTTTCAGCGATGTCTTTGAGCGATAATTTTGCTAATCATAACGGTAATTTACTAATCCTTTAGCCTAAAAAAATGATCATAATGTATAGATACTTTTCACGGAGGCAAAAAACAACATTGATCGGCATTTGAAATTCGCATCGTTGTTTGAAGAAAATAGCTAATTCTCAGCCTTCAATTTTGCAATTCTGGCATTTCTGCTGCATAGGTTATTGGTGGTTAACGACTCCAAACTTTACATCCGTTATACTTGGATCAATAGGAAACATTTTTCACTAAAGACCTTAAATTCATGGCAATTTAAAATTTTTGCACGTCATAATATTCGATCCCATTATCCAAAATAACTAGATTATTCATCTTCGGGACCTCTTTTTTTTTAACATGAAGTTATTTTTCTGGAGATTGTTGGTCATATTTCATGTATAAACTTTTACTCTTTATCCAACGTTTCGCATCTTTACTTATACTTCATCGGGGCTACAATGAAATTAAAATCTGAAACTCCTAATGAACTAAAAAGTGACATAGTTTATTCAATACCGTGTGATGATTGTGATAACATATATATAGGCCAAACATCACAATATCTAAAAAACAGAATCTCCCAACATAACCACTCATTTTATTTCCATGAAACAAAAGTAATATATATAGAAACCAAACTATCCAACAGATAATTTAAAGAAATGATACACATCACAAAAAACAAAACATCCTGCAATAAAAAAACAGACACCGTCAAATTAAGTAAAATTCATTATAATTTGATAATCTTTAACAACACTTAATTTTATTTCAACTTTTTAAACTCCTAAATTTATAACAATTGACAAACAAATAATAAATAGCAACGAAGGTATCAAGAAAAAGTAATTCAAAAGGAACTCTCTCTGAGGTAATAACAAAAATCACATGTGTTCATATTTTTCAAAAAACTAAATATCTAAATTGTAAACAGGATTCATTTAATGTACAATACAACTATCAATTTTCATTGTAGCCCTGATGATGAAGCATAAATAAATATGCGAAACGTTGGCGAAAGAGTAAAAGTTTATACATGAATTATGACCTTCGATCTCCAGAAAAATAACTTCATGATATCCAAAATATCTAACTAATGCGGAAGCAACTAAAAACCTTGGAAAGTAGCCACAATTAACACGGGAAGTAGTAACTTTGATTCAAGTGAGTTGATGTAATAAACAAAAGACATCAGTTGGCACAAATTATCTGAGAATAGAGATGGTCAACAAATATACGAATAGTGAATAACAGACTCGCCACTTTGGGCGATTCCTAGATACAGATCGTACATTTTTTGGGCGATGGTCAGTTAGAGACTCGCTGACCTCACGCAGCGATCTTCAAAACTCGGAAATAGATCGGTAAAATCGGTGAGCATGAGTTATTTAGGTATTAAATAGTGCTAGTAGCTAATACAGAGGCCATGAATATCTTGGCAAATTATAGCAACTATTAGTAACGAGATGAGAGCCATCCGGGATTTTTCATTCCCTTTAGGATGTTAAGGAGTGAGTTTGATGGTTACAACGGTTTGGTACAATGGTTTGATGATTCCAAAGTGCAGGGTTCACCGATTCCGGACGACTAGAGCGCATCTTTTATGCGAGGTTGCAGATCTCATCTGGCAACCCAAAGGAAAAATATTGTTCCTTCCGCATGACATTTATGAGGACTTGGGAGGGGTAAATGGCACGCGGTACAAAGGAATGCGGCGGTGTACGACACTGAAGAGGAAATGAATATCTTTCTGGCGAGAGCACAATTGACGCGTGTTAGGGTGTGAGGGGGGAGGGTTGGGGGAGGGAAAGTGGCGAGACGAGAACGATATGTGATATGGAGGCGGGTGGATGAGATTAGGAAAGAGGCGACGGTTGAAGGGAGGGGAAAGGGCGGAGAGGAGGAACTGGTGAAGGATTGGAGGCAGGGTGGAGAGGCGTGTTTTGGGGAAATTCCCCGGTAACGAGGGGAATTAAAGGGCATCATGGGGAGGGATATCGAAAGGAGGGAGGGTGTTAAATGGACCGAGGAGAGGGATCCCGAGGCGGTTGTTGAGGTTGGTCGTGGTCAAAAGACAAAAAGTCCACAAAAGGTGTTGAGTTTTGATTTGGAGTAGGGTGAGTATTCCAAGGATTGATGCTAGGTAATGACACGCCAATCATGTTGAGTAGGGCTGACTGGAGCTGGAGATATCCAAGTTACTGCTGAAACAATAACTTTTCACTCCTGCTCCGACCACCAATTTTTAATTAACATGAGAAACAATTCTAGTATATACACCAACCGTGAGAAAACTAACATTTTATGAGCAAATAACTGCTGAATTTACATGAAAACTTTTGACGCGTCATGGTTTTATCCTAACCAATGCATGAGGAACCAAAACGTGAGCCGGAGAATCCGACAATTTCTTCCTTTGCTTTTGAATTCTCACATGCGACTTTATCTCACCGTGTTATTCACTGAGTCAGAGGAATAAATATATAGCGTTTTAGTCGCGTTTACTAGCTCTTGTGCAAGTATTGTCATTTGTAGAAATTAACATACATACATACACACATACCAATCACGCCGTTCCCTTCCGGGGTAGGCAGAGTCACTAGCTTTCACTCATAAATACATATTTGTACACCTAACTCTGCTTCAATAATTTCCTCCATACTGACCTATCCTTGTCATGTTGTTTCACTCCATACAACAAAGTTGGGAGAAGCACACTTTTATACATGGCGATTTTCGCTACCTTAGACAGGCACTCATTCCTTGATATGCTTCACATGCTGCCTACCACTTTCCTTCCAGAATTCGCACGTCTCTTTATCTCCTGATCTATCCATCCATCTTTCGCAAACATCTTACCTAAATACATAAAATCATCCAATCGTTCAGTTACTTCACCATTCGCCCTCATCACACAGTTATTCTCCTCATTCTCCCTATCAAAAACATCCACTTTAGTCTTGCTCGCATTTATCCTTAATTCCAATCTCTCTGTTCATTCACAAAACTTATCTAGGAGCTTCTGTAATCCGTGTTGGCTCTCTGAGACCAAAACAGCATCAACCGCATATAGTAGAACTCGCACGTTTACATTTCCAATTAAAACACCGTCGTTTTCACAACACGCATCTCTAACACATCTATCCATAAATGCATTAAATATTAGAAATTAAAATTATTTTAACATAATTTAAAGTAGGTGGAAACGAGGAGAAATCTATTCATTTTTTATAGGAAAAGCATGGAAAAATGTAATTGAGAAAACATTAAAGTGATTACTAATAACTGAATCCATAATATTTGATCGGAGATCGGAAAGAAACCGGATCTGGAGTCAGAGCCGCTCCTCAAGATTTCGGCTCCGGAGTCGGGTGCGGGTGGTGGAGGAGAGGGTGGGGGGGGGGAAATCAATGAAGAGGAAGTGTACTTGCAGAGGGGGGGAGGGCACAGATATCCCCGTGGACGTGTTTACCGGCGAGCGATTCCAAAAGTCGTTCGTTGTTATTTATGCATACGTAAAAAATGTATGGTTGTTTTACCGAGATTTATCACTAATCATAATGGATACCATTTTCAAATTTTACCTTTTAATAACAGTACCTGCAGGAAGCATCCCTGCTAAAAAATTCATTAGAAGCTGTTCAGTAGAACGTTATGAATTCTACAGAAATTGACTCTTTTTCTTCAGAGCTAGTTCCTTTTCTAAGAATCTGTAATGAACATGAGAGCCTGACTCTACAGAACATATGTTCTGTAGAGTTATTTTCTGCAGAGCAAAATAACTCCTTACAAGCTGTTCTGTTGACGTTCAGCATCTCTACGGAAATATGTGAGGTTTCCGTTGACCCAGTTCCTTTTCTTAGAACCTATATGGAGAGTCGTAGGGAATTCCACAGAACGTCCTAAGGAATTCTATAGACGTCCTAAGGTGTTCTGCAGAACATTCTGAGGTATTCTGCAGAACGTCGTAGGGAATTCCGTAAAATGGCGTTTCGATACTTTAAGGAATATCTACAGAACATTTTAAGCTATTCTTTAGAGGTACTTATAACGAAATTACACAGAATTGTTTAGCAGGGATGAAATTAATAATGTAATAATACTGTAACAATAATATGCTTAATAGGGGAGGAATTCTCAGAAATAAAATAGCAAAAACCAATACAAGTCTTTAAGGGGACTCATTTTTTCACGCGATGGTTTTTGCAGCTCCTTCACAACAGAATATTTTTTTGTGATTCAGAAAAATTACTGAGGTGACTTCATGGTTTCTTTTTTAAAAATGGAGTACATTCACGTACCACTTGCCATGGAAAAAGACTGTTAATTCTTGGCATAAACCTCCAAATTGGGCGGTCAGAGTCAGCTGATATTTGGGTGTCTTTGGAAGTGTGAGAAATTTTCTTTAAAATGAGATTATATTCATAAATGTCTTGGTAAAAATGATATCTCGCTCTAACTACATTTAACAATCCTGGAAGGATAAATGTTATGAAATAAAAACAAAAGCAATCAATTGTTATCATTACTACCATGAAATGACACAAAAAACGAATATAAGCTTTGAAATATATTGTGATCTAAATACAAGGACATTCAAGCCATTGTGTAACATGAAAAAAATAAAAAGATATAGGTAAAACGCTAAATAATTGGAATGTTTTGTTTATATCGGTCGACTGTCATATATAAAAGACGATTTGTAAAATGATGCAATGCATATTTATGCTAAATTAATGCAGAGATCGGGTAAACAGTTGGTCAAAGTTATAATGCTAGGAAGTAGCAGTTTACCAAGGTAAGGCCTCACCCTTACATAAAGTAACACAGCGTGTACATGCTTCACTTTCCCTGAGCGCTATTCTTCCAAATGCCATCCAAAGTAATCATTTGATTTTGTTCAGTTTACATCTTAATTTAATAAACAAAAATTGATTTTTGAATGTAATATTACTCATCAATATTTTAAACAGATTATGAATCAACATCCAATAAGAAAATAAATGACTATTCGAATGCCATTAAGTCCAGAAAAGCAAGTTCCACGTAGGACCGAATATCTCACCCTGGGCGATAAACTACGTGATAACAGAGCTAACTGCAGCTCCGGGGAGCCAAATATAGCTTTAGGGAGGCGCTAGAAGTGCCACTCTGGCAGAAGGAGTTATCGTGGGGTGGAAAGGGTTCTGGATAATGACGACGGTTATTGAATATCGAGGCAAGTCGGGGTTGAGGGGGAGGGAGGAATAAAAGAAGAATGGGAGGAGAAGCGGAAGAGGAGAGACGGCGATGGGGAGACAAAGAGAGGGAAAGGAAGGAGTGAAGGAGGAGAAGATAATTTATCAATAAAGTGAAGGAAGAGGGTTGGGGGTGGGAGAAGGATTGCCAATGAAGCACTCTGAAGGCGAGGAGCGTATCCGGGGGAGTGAAGGGGGTCCCTGGATGGGGTTTTTATACTTCGTCCACTTTTCGGATAGGAGGAGCCCTTTTCGGGGAACTTTCGTGTTCCAGATATGCGCCGGCCAATCAACGTCGAGATTCCTCCTCAGCCATGATACACTCCACTTCCACGTTTTTGTTCCACGGAGGAGGAGAAAGTGGGAATCGTTCAGCACACAGAGGTGCTATCAAAAAAACAATAATCCTCAAGTTGGTTCTCAGTTCAAATGCGGAAAACCATAAAACATTGTGAAGGAGAATATTTTAACGGGCTAATTATGTTGAATTTTACAGGGAACATTTTATCAATAAATTGAAATCAAAATCTTAATACATCTTCCTCAAGTCACTAGAGAACTCTAAAACGACGTATTTTGGAGGTGAGGTGGTGAATTTAGTCAACGAGGTTCAGATGCTGGCTACATTCAGAATACACCTGCATGGCTCCTGAGCAATTATTTTATTTTTCTAATCAGAATTTAACAGTTTCTGTCTTGTATATTTAACATATACGGATATTTAAATGCATAAATAAGTATTTTTATCGTATTAGAAGTGATAATTTGGTTTGAGTTATGGGTTAGGAATTCACAGGGTGAAAAAAATGCATCGACTTTTGTACAATTACGCACTTTTGATCAATTTCTCAAGTTAAGTCACAGATTGAACTTACATTTCAATTATGTCTCACTTTACGAAGATAAAGAGGTTTTTCAAACAAAAAGTTAACAAGAACGAACGGAAAGTCATTGAATCGCGCCTGATCTTCAAAAAGTACCCCTGAAGGAAACCAGCCGGCCATCTTCGTTAAATCTTCCAACGTAATGGACCACTCTAAGCTCAATGTTGTGGATTTGAACCTTCACGGTAATCAGATGATATTATTAAAACTTATAATGAGCTATCATCAGACGGTTCGCGAATCAACCATCGCAACACTGCGTCTGAATTCTCAAATTAAGAATTTGGTGGAAGAAAACTCAAAAAGATATAGCGGTGAAAGGTGAAATGAGGAGGAAGTTTATTCAAGAGTGGTCGGCGCTCAGGTTAACGGTTGAGGTAAAATGTGAAAAAGAGGGGAAATGGGAGAGCTTATAAAAAAGGGGAAGAAGATCCAAAAAATTCATTCTGAGGTAAAAAAAAGTGCACTTTTGAGTATACGTATAGAATTAGGGTCAAGTGGATGAGGGTAAAGGCAGAGGGGGGCGGGGGGGGGAGGCGGGTCGAGACGAGTATTCCTTTTGTTCCTTCAGTCAAAGAGAGAGAAGCGAGATTTGAAAGGAGAGAAGCGATGGAAAGGGGAGGGAGATGGTTGCCAAGGAGACGGAGGAATCACCATCTCTGAGATGAGTTTATCGAAAAGATCTGAGCCGCCTGTTAAAAGAAATTTCTCACCCTGCTTTTTTGCCTCAAGCAAACGTATGTGAGCATAACATTAGGTAAACATGTTATTTTCTTATATTTGTTGATATATGTACGGGATCTCATTATTATCTCATCCATAGTACCTCATATATCAGTACAACTGAAGAACTCCAGAAAATGATGGAAAGAATTAGGAAGAAAAGTGAAGAGTATGGGATGAGGATAGATAGAAAGAAAACTATGGTTATGAGGGTAGCGAAGTGTGGAAGACCATTAAATCTATGGCTGTAATAAGAAAAATTAAAACAAGTTAGTTCCTTCAAATACCTGGGAAGTTAAGTTACTCAGAACGACAATTGTACAGAGGAAATCAAAAATAGAATTGGGCAAGGAAAAGTAGCATTTAGAAAGATTAAGGAACTGATGACATCGAGAGATTTCAGGACAGATATAAGAAAAAGATTCGCAAAATGCTTCATATGGACTGTACGGATGCGAAACATGGACCTTGAAGAAGAGAGAAGAAAGGTACCTTATAGATAGCTTTGAGATGTGGCTGTGGCGACGAATGGAGAGATAGAATTGGGTGAGAAGATAGAGTTGGGAATGATGAGGTGCTGAGGAGGATCGGAGAAGAAAGGAGTATCTTGAGAGAAATTAAAAAGAGGAAGACTAATTGGATTGGATATATTTTAAGGAGGAATAGTGTTCAGAAGTTAATTATAGAAGGGAAAATAGAAGAGAAGAGAGGAAGAGGAAGGAGGAGGCACGGAATGCTGACAGACATCGAAAAAGGAAGGAGCTATGAAGAGATGAAGAGAGAGGCCCAGGACAGAATGCCGTGGATGCAGTGTCGTTGAAACCTGTCCAAGGACAGATGTCACAATGGTGATGATGAATTACTCATTTTATCGCCATCGTCACCCTCCGATAGCGTTCGGAGGGTCTAGGAGATGGCTACAGGGCGAATAAGAGGGAGGAATTCCAAACTCATTTATTATCACCTAGCGTATTAAAGAATCACTTCTTTCTATTCTCAGGAGTTTGGACTTTTAAGGAGAGGAATCGTTTTATTTCTCCCTTCGTCCCAGATTAAAAAAAAATATTCTTCGAAAATACTGAAATAAGAAGTGCAAAAAAATAAAGAAGAAAGGAAAATAAAAAATCTGTACGTTAGAGAGGGAGAGAGAGAGAGAAATAATTATATTATTCTTTATTCAGTCGATCGCCACCGATCTCAGGGGTTTCGCTTTTCCACGTTCAAAGAGAGAGAGAGGGAGAAACGGAGGAGCCAGACGCTTTTGTGCGCTCGGCCGGGTCAATGTGCGTTTGTTCGAGCGTGTGGTGTGCGTGTGTGAGCGCCCAATCAACCATCTGGATGTGCTCCATTCCACTTCAAAATTTCGCTTCCGGGCTCCCTGGGGGGGGGGGAGAAAGATGATAAAAATGGAAGAATAGGGATTAAGCAGGGAGGCAGGAGGGAGGGGGGGGATACTAACACAGAGGAGAAGGAGGAGTGATAATGCCGAATGAGAAAGGGGGGGGGAGTAGGGACTTCGGTCTGTAGGTTGGTCGGGTGCGGTTTGTAAAATGGTGGTAATTGGGGGGGTGGGTGGGTGGGCAGGTTGGGGGAATCAAAGGCATACTCCGATCAACACACAAGACCGAAAACTTTTAATGATGTAAATTTCGAAAAGAGGATGATTTTCATATAGCCCGCGTTTTTTTAATTCGCATTTTATTCGAATGCGCCAGAGGCGGCGGCGGCGGCATGGAATAGGTTGGAGAGGGAGGATGGAGGGTGGGAGTACCTACGTGACCAACGAGCGGCAGGGGCGTGCATTGGATTGCAGGGGTGAGGGAGGGGAACCGGAGAAAGGGGAAAGTCAAGAGGGGAGCGGGATGGAGATTCGAGGGTTTCTTAAAATTTCTTTCACGGAAAATAGCATCTTAATAAGTGAGAAGTAGGTATATAACTAATGAGATCGGGTTAAGTAACGAAGAACCGTACCAACTTCATCACAAAAATTTGATCCCAAAACTAAAAGGGAGGCGTAATACTCGAGATTAGGCATTATTTTGGCCGTTCGTGTCTTTTAAAAAACTGTCAAGGGTTCAATAGGTACGATGGTACGATTACACATACAGAAAGAAACTAGGGTTTGTTAAACGCATAATAGGAAGGTCCTCGGATGAAAAAGTCAAAGAGAGATGCTACTTCGCTCTGGTTAGGCCACACCTGGAATACGTCGCGAGAATTTGGGACCCTGGTCATAAAGATTTAACCAAAAGCATTAATAAAATACATAGGAAATCAGCGCGCTTCGTTAAAAACTGCTATGAGCGTACATATAGTGTTACACAGCTTATAGAGGGATTAAGGTGGGAGCCCCTAGAGACTCGGAGGATGCACGCTAGGCTTATGCTGCATGATAAATTCAGAACTGATATTTTTCAGAGCGACATAGAGAATATTATCATGACGCCTCACTACATCTCTAGGTCTAACAGATGCGATAATATAAGAGAGATACACTGCCGAACAGATAGATACAAGAACTCTTTCTTTCCGCGAACAATAAGCAACCACAATAAAAATTGAGCTTCACTAAATATACTCCTATAATACATGTAACCATTTCATCTCCAAAAACTTACACCTTTACACGGATAATGACCTAACAACCCTTGCCACACGCCCATGCGGCGGCTCGCAGAGTATTGTGTAGATGTAGATGTCAATGTTATTAAATTTAAATCTGTGCTTTGATGGCTATTGCTCATTTAGCACATCTCGCGGATAGAACATAGACACAACTAGTTTGTACGCGGACCGGTTAATAGTTAAACAAGAAAAATTTACGAATTTAACTTAAGGCTATCAATTGAAGTTTGTAGTTAATTTAAATGATCAATTCGAGAACAAAAACTTGAAAAACTCAACGTAAAACCAAAAGGTTTCCGAAAGAAGGATTTATCCACGAAATAAGAGAGGGTTGGAGATGTCGTTCCCTAAAGTCTAAGTCTCTGGTACAAATTTAGGAATTTAAGCTGACATAACACGATTGCCAGAGACACGAGAGTATTAAAATCCTCAAAAATATCAATACTTATAAATCATTACTCCTTTATGAAGAGTACCTACTTCATTTATAGCTTTCTAGCGACAAACTATTGTAGGGATGACAAAATATTTCACAGTTTTCAAAAATAAAGAAATTATTGAAAACGAAACAGAATGATAAGAGATTTTCAATCAGAATTATGCTTCCAACATGTTGAATACTACAAACGTAACAAAAAATGTTTAATATTTATTTCTTTTTCAGTATTGTGTAATGGAAACGTATTGAACGCGAATATTTTTTTCTAATGTCGATACATTTGGATATTTTTCACCAATTGATTTCTTCGGACCAAATTTCGGTTGTTTGACTGAGGAACACGCTTTCACCAGGACATTCGCCTCATGGAAGGATGTAATCAGGGGCGATGGTACTATCTATGATGGGAGTCCACAGAAGGAGATCAGTACGAGCGGAAGATAAAAACGATCATAAGGGTAATAATAACCATCCTGATTTGCATTTCTATTCGACACCATTGTTACACGAAAATTGATTGTTTTTAAATAATTTTGCACTTATTCCCATCAATAATCGAAGTCCTGGATGTTGGATTTCTCTTTGTGACCCAGGTTGCATTAAAAAGCATGTAATATATTAAGGTAATGTCATACAGCCTGTAAGAACTTTGAATTAATAACAAAACCAAACATATTGGGATGGGTGAAAGATAGGGATGAGTCGATTCCACTTTTTTTCGATTCCGATTCCAATTCTTTCAAATAGAGTCCCGATTCTCGATTCCAATTCCATCGATTCTTATTCCGATTAATAGGTGTGATATTGATATACCAGGAGCGCATGACCATTACTTAAATTCAAGGATTGGCTGAAATAACAAAGACAATTAAGTCGCTCAAAAAGTATATTTATTAACAAATAGCAAATATAATCTCAGCTTATTGTGGTAGATTAAAAAGTACAAATTGATAGCCTACACCCAACATTACAGAGACAAATATGATGAGATAATTGAAATTTGATTTGAATATTTATCCATCTGGAATCGATGGAATCGGAATCGACTTTAGGCGATTGATTCTCGATTCCACCGATTCTAGAATTCGAGAATCGCTGGAATCGAGAATCGACATTTGGATTCGACTCATCCTTATTGAAAAACTATTTTTTTATTCTTCAATAGCATGAAAATACTAAGCAATAAACAGTAAAACATTAGCAATTAAGTAAACAATCTGATAAATTTCGTAATATTTTGTGGATTTATTTTTGAGCGAAAGGTATGTACGAGATGAGAAGAGGTGAGGAAACTGCATGGGAAGGACGGGGGTTGGGACATACATTCGAGAGAGGTGGTGGAAGGGGATGGGGAGCGGGGGAGCGAGGGGAATCAGGGGTGGATGAGAGAGATATGAGGGAGGGGGGGTAGTTTTTGAGGAATAAGGAATTCTACGGGAGGGCAGAGGGGGGCGGGGAGGTTAGTTTGTGTGGCAATTAGGGAGGAGGCCGTTAAAGAAGGGGAGGGATGGGTTTATACAAGGGAGGGCGAAGAGCGATGGTGTGCAAGAAATAAGGGCAGTAGTCAGCGCGCGTTGGGGGAGCGGGGGGCAGCACAAGGGGGTGGGAGCGCAGAGTTTTAAAAGAGATTACGCGCGGAGGTGAGGAAGGGGTTGGGGGGTGGAAATAACGAGGCCAGCAGACTACGAACACATCTAAAGAAATCAATGGAATGAAGGAGGAGGTGAGCGGAGAGAGTATAGCACGAGATGTTAACACCATGTGCACCACTTATGGGTTATTTCTTGAGAACTCCTTCGTAGATTAAGGGCTTTCCAAAGCGACTCTGTGAGCCCAAACAAATCCCAGGTTTTAATCTGATGAACTTAAAAAAATTTTGCTCACGATTATGACACACGTTAGCTGCTGAAAACCAAAATACCAAAATAAAGATACAAATTACGCTGATATTATTCCACGAATATATTTATAATGAACGCTTAGAAGTTTTGAGTGATAGATGGCGACTGCAGCGCCTTTATATGGCATTATCACGCTCTTCGACTATCGCAGTATTTTTTGATAATTATTCAAAATATGAGGCGGTAAGATGCACCTATTTTTTGTCTTCGATTTTCTGAGAGTTTAAGATTTCTAAAAACTGTTCTCCGAGAAAAGAGTATTTACAAAAGATAAATGAAATAATATTTTCTCCCAGAGTTTCTCCGATTGCTGGAATTAGCACCAAGCTATTTCGTATTCGATTTGTGAGAAAAAACATCGCGGAATGGTAACAATTTGTTGTAATTCATATCATTTAGAGGACATGTTTTTATATAAGCATATCGAGTATGATTAAAATGACATTTACGCCCTCTAATGTTGGGGTCTCCCTAAAAGTGGAGGTGTGACTAATGGATCGAAGCCACAAGGTTATTCACGTTTGATGACATGAATAAAATATAACTTATCGCCATTCCCGCAAAACAAGCTTTGTTTTTAAAACAAATGAAGTACATAACGAGCAGATACATAACTTGACCCACTTAACGTAACTCTGCGAGATGATATTTGTGGAGTTCAGAAATTGTTTCATTCACAAGTGGATAATTGATTATCAAATTTGTTTATATCCGGAGGAATGCTTCAAGGCGAGATTTATTCACTCTGAGAATAAGTCTAATATTTTTCATTAAAAATTACGAACTACACCCGCAAGAAAATTCATCCAGGAATTTCATGAGGCAATTCAACGAATACATTTTCCTTAATCTTGAAGAAATGAGAATTTATTTTAATAACCTCGCTTAATTTAAAATTGAGGAATTTTAGCTTCCAAACTGCACACAAGAGCCTTAGGGATAAACCAAAATGTTATCCTCCCTGAGGATCCCAGTGAAATGATATTTTCAAGAAATATCATTTCACTAAGATCCTCCATTCATTTACGCATCATAAAGAACCCTTTTCTTAGACTTTTGTAGTAGGTACTTCTCTTTAACAGATAATTAATACTTTCAGGTTTGTTGAAGGTAAAAATATTTGTACAAAATATGTAGTTTTGTTTACACGTTATTTTAAAAACAAAGGTATTTTTATTTTTCCCATGAGAAGTAGCCTTCATTGCTTGTTGCATTTTTTTCTTACAGAGCCAAAAGGAAGGTCATTTCTCCGAATATTGAGTATTAATGACTCCCAACTCACTGAACCATGAGTTAATTATTTGTTGCATCCAAGGGTTAATAAATTCTAAATATTCCTAAAGATTATATCCTCCAAGTAATCTTTAGCAAATATGAAAAAAACACGCAAATTTTGAGTGGACTGTAGTAATGATACATTGGGTTAATCATTTGTAAGTTCTTCGTGCATAAGTCTAAAGGTGAATACTCGAGGACTAGAGAAATAAGCATACCTTGCCTATTTAAAAAGGCAAATAAAATAATTGACTGCCTCCAGATTTAATTCATAAATTTATGTTAAAAACGTGTACTCCACCCAAATTCGTAGAGCATTACAACAATTTTCATAGTCAATTTAAGTATGTACAACTAACTGTAATAGCAGTCATGCTCTTCAGTACTTCAAAGACCTACACCGCAAATAATAATGCATAATTACTCACTTTTAAATTGTAAGTAGAGTTATAATTTTTAAAAATCTCCCCCGACTATTTCGTCGATTATGCAAGCGGGGGAGCTTTTGCCAGCTTCACTGCTTCACGTTAAAAACAATCTTCGTTTTGGCAAGCCAATGGTAGTTTCACTTTGTGGAATATAACATTGGATATCCGCAGATTTCAAAAAGGGGCCACAACGTATGCACCGCCTGTGATGAGCGGCCCGCCCTCCCCATCCACTCTCCAACGGGGCAACCGCCCTTTTCCCTTCCAATCCTTCGACAACAGCGACCCCAACGAGGGGGCGAATCCTCCATCAGTTTACCCACCTCCTTCGACATGTTCCCCCGCGGGTAAGTCAGGGCTTAAGGTAAGTAGGGAGTGAAGAAAGCGTAGAAGAAAATAGAGAGAGAGGGGCTTAAGTTACTTTTAAATAAGGGAACAGGTCCCCTGGGGAAAGGTTGGGGCGAGAGGGAACAGCTAAGCAACTGATCAACTTGCGCCCCACTTCACTTTTAAGTCCCCTCTTGCCCAAACTCCTTCGCCCTCCGCCCCCTTCCCTCCCCCACCCCCTTTCTTCCTTTAAAAGGAGTGGGGGGGGGGAAGTGAGAGGAAGGCTGGGGAAGGAGAAGGAAACTCCTCCCACGAAAGCCTTCCGCTTCAAACTATTCGCTCCAGCGCCCCCGTGTGATTCCTGCAATTATTGCTAATCGATGCGGATGGATTATTAACCGATTTGCATGACATTAAAAGTCGATCCTCAGACGGGATATTGCGAGGGGGGGAGCGGGAAGGCCTTTGTGCTGCGGAGTGGGAGGGTCGTGGAGGAGATCCTTGTGGCACCCCCCCATTCAACCCAACTCCCGCTCTTCCTTACAAGTCGCCTCTCTGTTCCCGGTCACGAAGCACCACCGGCGCCCCATTAAGAGCAGACTGACCATGGGTTGAGGCATTATTGCACTCGGGCCAAGTGAGATAGGCGGGACAGCGTCCATATCCACGCATTTTAATGATACATACCAATCACGCCGTTCCCATCTGGGGTAAGCAGTCACTAAGTTTCACTCACAAATACATATTTGTACACTTAACTCTGCTTCAATTATTTCCTACATACTGACCTATCCTCGCAAGCCTCTTTTGCTTCATTTACCCCCAAACACTGCTTCATACACGCCCTCCTGTTTTTAAGACTCCTAATATTCCTCATCATAAGAATTTCCTCGACCACATTCAACCACAACTTTCTCGGCCTACCTCTACCTCTCGCACCATTCATTTCACTCTTATATATCTGTTTCGTTTTCCGACTTTCATCCATTCTCTCAACATGGCCAAACCAACCAATCACACTCCTTTCATATATGTCCATTACCGGAACGTCTAACCCACATTCATTTCTTACCCACTCATTCCTGACCACTTCCATTCAACTTTGGCCGCAAACACTCCTCAGATAACTCATACCCACTGCGTTTAGTCTACTCATATGTCTATCCTGATATACCCATGTTTCACTACCATACAACAAAGTGGGGAGAAGTACACTTTTGTACACGGAGATTTTTGCTTCCATAGACAGGCACTCATTCCTCGATGTGCACCATATGCAACTTATCAATTTCCTTCCAGCATTCGTACGTCTCTTTATCTCCTCATCTATCCGTCAGTCTATCTATTTTAATGATGACGGAACTTAATCTGGTGCAATAAGTGTATGAGCTTGCAACTGCGGCAGAGGACCTAATATCTGAAATGAAAGCAATCTGAAGCAATTCAAGGAACCTGGGATGTTGTGCACCGACGAAAAGAATTTGGAAATATGTGTGCTCGGTTAAGTTGATAAAATTTGCTAGGAACAACGTCGTCCTTGCGTTCGCCCTATCCACTCGAAGAAGAGTAAATCTCTCATTTAGCTTTCTAACCTACATGCTCATCTAACTTGCCATGCCGATATAAATATAACCACCTTACCAACAAATAGGGGATAGGGTATCTATCTCCTTTCTGGAATCAAGCTAAGTTTATTTGAAAATTTTCAGTGGCAACGTTGCGTTTGACCCTTTCTTCCACACAAGCTCAAATATACAATCCCTTCAGAAGAGCAGCTTTAATTTTCTCCTACCACAAGTTATATCAGCGAACAAAATGAGAACTTATTTATTGTTTTTGGCGAATTAAGAGTCTCTTCAACACTTTCAAAATTCTCTCAGTGCACTTATGATGAAGCCAAATCACAGAAATAAAGAACATTTCAGTGTATTTGCGCATATATGCGTCTATGTACCTGAAAATATGCACCTGCAATTGTAGAACTTGAGCCACGCAACATATTAAACGTATGCCCACACATTATCAAGGATCAAATTCTTTGCATTGCACTCCACGATGTCAACTCTCATATCGTGCACCCATATTTCCTTAATCATCATTACCTTCCCTACAGATATGCCCCACGGCATCACCAATCAAAGGGCGACACATGAAAGAGTGGAGGATGCGAAAGACACGTCATGAACTTGCAAAAATGTTTATCGCCTGTTATGAACTATTGAAACGAACTTTCCAAGGCAATGAATCCAATGCACTAATGACGGTATTTTAAATGAAAGTGATTCACCTCGAGGGTAAAACACTTTGAAATGAATATTTCCAAGTGGGCATTTACTTCAACGTAGCATGATTAGATGGATTAAATTGAATAAAAAATACAGGCGAAATGATGCACATCCCCAGTTGGGAAAGGAATGCGGCTTGCGAAGAGACTCAATGAGGGGAAAGTTCAAATGAGAAATACCCCAAAAATATCGAAACAGCAACATGATAGGCTGCGCCAAACATCCCGGTTTCCGGTGGAGTGAAATGGGATCCTTAGAGACAAGGCAATTTCAAAGTGGTCGAGGTTTTAGGCGACTTCGAGCATTTCTTCAATCATTGTCGAAAAAAGAAATATATATATACATGAACATTCTTAAAAGTGTGAAAAGTAAGTCAAAGAAATGGTTACTCACCTCATGGGTTTACACAGGGCCTGTTCTCCATTATCGAACTCAATAGACAGTTTGATCTGCGTTCCCCCGTCCTTTTGAACTGAAATTATAGAAAAGAAAGGCATATTAATTGAGAATGCTGAACAGCGTGAAAAGATTACCAAAGTGAAGAGCAATGATTGTTCAGATAATTATTGAACAGGTTCCTCGAGTTGGTGGATTTAAACAAAAAACGGGGATTGGAAAAACGTTTATACCCTTTAATGTGTGATTTTAGCCCACAAAGACTTGACTTTGGTGCATTTACCGAGATAATAATGAAAAAATACAGAATTTTCATGCGCCTTAACGCATTAATAAAATCAGTCATACTCAATGTAGGATGAGAAATTAACGGCAGTCTGAACCCAAATTTGTTCAATGGTCACTTCCCTTTTCCTGAGCATTCATGTCCCGGCCACTGAAAACGGACTTATCCGAGGTCTACTGAACAATTTAATCGGCACGCGCATTTTGATGAATTCATCCGAGGGAAGCGCTTTTCCCATTCCTCCATTCACCCGTGTTCTACTCAACTTTCTCTTCACACCCAGAGGCCTTATTCATTTCCTCATATTTTGATTTATCCTGGGTTAGATGGGACAGAACCGTCCCCTCTTCCCCCAACCAGTTTACATACACAGACACCCATGTCCTAGGCATATTCTACCCAGGCGGGACTCGAACCCGCGACCCTCGGGTTAGCAGGCGAGGACTTTACCCCGCCGCCACCGGGGCCGACAATTCAGTAAGGACGCGATGCGATTGAACGGTGAATCCGCGTATATACTCAACGTTTCAGGCTTGATGGAGTGGAATCGGAACATAACTAAGTATGAAAAAATTGACACCCACAGAGACGAGTCGGTGGAATTTTTCCCCATCCAAGCTTTCCCCAATCCTCCTCAACGGCCGACACCACAGGACACCCATAGCGAGAGTATAGCCAGAGAGTATAGGGACCAGTGACCAGGAGAGGATGTCGATCCAGGGGAGGTTTTTCCGAGGTTTCAACTCGATCCCGGGACGATCTCCCAGCGCTGGCTCTTCGATGTCCACCCCAGGACACCAGTCATTAACGCCAACCAACTCCGACCAGCTGATGAGGAAGCATATTATAAACTATTTTTTCTGAACCGCCTTGTGTATGTGATTTCGTTACCCTACCCATTCCCGACTCCTTTCTGGTATTTCCTAATCTTCAGGCCCGTGACTCTCCACCCTCCTCTCCTTTCCCTTTCCCTTCCCCTCCGTACGTCACACCGTCTTACCACCACCCCCTCCTTCCCACCACCCGCCTGCCTATATACATATACATACTTATTCACACTTGATATTTCTTACCTGAAGATGCTGTAAAAAGCGAAACCGGTCGGAATAAATTTTATCATGGTGGAAGCTAAGCTGTCTATTTTTTCATACTTAGGTGAGTTTGCTGCGGGTTAAGTCAGAGCCCCGCGTACCCAAAAATCTGAATTTTTGAATGGCCCCATTTGAAGATTTTGAAGTTTTTACGTAAAACTGCCTCACTGTCGAGGCTTGACAATACCAGAACCTCACTGAACTTGTCGTTTTTGCGTCTTCGCTTAGCAATTAGAAAAGACTCAACTTGACAACAGGTCTTCACTTGAAGCAAAATACTTCCTTTTGCATCAGCCATCGCTCATTGACACTCCCTAATGAGTTGTCAAATTTATTCTCCGCTGTAACCTTATCACTTCGCCATTCATACGGATGGCAATCGGATTTGAATGTTCAGGTCTACATATATCTCTGAGACAACGGGGAAAATACTTAACATGCCGACCTGATTTCCACAATTTATTTTGCTTACTATTGCAAATATCAGTCGGTGATCATAAATTCTCCTAGCTTGCACATTGAGATAATCGCGCCTCATTTCCGAAAAAATAATAGTATATCTAGATTAATTCAACGGTGTCAGTCAAATTTAACCCTTTCACCACTGGAAAACTTGAAGGGTTCAGTTTTATTTGGTTTTTATCATTATGGTTACTATACCACACGAAATAACTATCCTGATAAATTCTTTTAAGTTTAATATATAAAAGTTGAGGCATTTCTGTGGTGAATAAAGGCTACTTTCTGATAGCACTTCGGAGGTAATTATAAACAACAAATGAAAATATATTCATATAAAAAGGTCGGCCGCAACCACCGTGGGCCGATTAATCGATCCTCTGGTACTATAACGGTTTCTGGTGAAGTGCTTGGTTTCCAAGTTGATTTTCTGACATTGAGAACTATCTATGATAGAGAGGAAGTAAGTTGATCGTAGAAGCAGTACATGAAAGCATGTGACTAAATTCAATGGATCGATTGCTATTTTTATAAATTTGAACGATTTACAGGATAAAGGGAAACCCACAGCGGTTGATAATAATAATAAATTCATATTATTATTCTAGGAGTGCACTCCTTTAGAACAAAGTAGTACATAATGTGATGTTACTAGGACAAGTAATAAGAAAATAAATCATATACTCCATCAAGAAACAAATAAAGAATAATTCGTTCATATAAAAAGTTAGCAATTTCATCAAACAACAAACCATGAGGAACCCATTAAAGAATAATTTGTACATAAAAAATTAACAATGGAATCGTACAACAACCAGAGCAAAAAAGAAAACTAAATTACTTCTTCAAACACATAAATTTACCACAGACATATCAATGAACAAAATACATTACAAAACAACATGATCTATGTAAATGGGTCTCAAACAAGTAAATGCTTGATAAGCTTTCTCTTAAACATTGCGAGTGTTACACCGTCTTTTACATGTTTTGACAGGTCATTCCACAAATTTGAAGCGACGACTGTAAAGAATTTTTGAAATGTAGCTGTCCGGAACTGAGGGGCATACAAAAAACACGGGTCTTGTCTTGTCACATACAGCGGTTAGTTAGACGGGATGAACAGTATTATCAACTGGGTGCTTGAATAGCCGTTTTTGACGAATACATTTAAAATAGATAGTCAAACGATGTCAACAGGAATACCAACTAGACGGAGTAGAAGATATGATATCTCCCACCGACAAGAGCCGTTCAGTCCATACGGGAGTTATTGCGAAGGGTCCTTCAGTCGAGTGGGAACTACTAAGAGGTTCAGAGAAGCGTTTGGTAGAAGGAGCGAAAAAAGTTGAAAACGTTTCTGAGCGCGCGAGAGGGCAGCGGAGTATGGCTCTGAAATGAGAATGTCACGGGGGATGGATGGATGGAACGAGAAGTGGGAGGCGGTGGGAGTCGCACGAGTTGACACTCAACACTCTTATACTTCCTAAAGTAAAATGAGTCATTGAGAAGAGTAATCCCTCTTCACTCACCCCGGGTGCTTCATATATGGGAGTTGGGTTTACGCTCTTGCCAAAGCACGTACCTTGTTCTGCTAAATATCCGGATTCGTAATTGTTAAACACATTATAGTGCAGTCAGTTGATGTCTAACGGCTATGAAACTCCGACTATAATGCATCAAAGGTCGTAACTACGACTTTTGATGCATTATAAAAAAACTGAGGAAACTTATGAGGTGGAGAAATTTCTGGCCACACCACAGGCATGCCACCAATGTGAAACTATTTGTGTGAATGTAACCCCACAACTGCACAGTACAGAGATACGAGAGTTATATAGCGAACACAGACTAGACGCTGCCAGCACCAGGTGGCGTAAAAGGATGCGCTAGCTTTAGAGAGCAAATCAGAGCAAACAAGTCACAATACCTGTCGACAAACCAAGTCAAAAGCGGCAATGACTGTGGGAAATGCTGAAGAGAGCTTGTTTGTTTGTTTGTCTTGTCTCGATAATCAAGACAAAATTTGTGACTTCAACAAAATATTGATTACTTTCGACCGGTTTCGGCTGTCACGCCATCATCAGGTCACAAATTTTGTTTTGATTATCATGACATTCTTACACCACGTGAAAGCTTCAAGGTTTCATTTTATAGTCTTCTCTTTATTGTGAGCGAATTAAGGACTGTACAGTCCTTTCTTACAATTAACTCATTTGACACACGCAAACATCCATGTCCTGGGCAGTGGATAATCTGCTCGGATGGGATTCGAACCCGCGACCCTCGGGTTAGCAGGCGAAGACTTAACCCCGCCGCCACCGGGGCCGAGAGTAGAGAAACCCGGCATCGTCCTCAACCAACCATCCAACTCAACCTCAACCAACGAAAGGCGTCAAGATGACCACAGTTTAACATTCCATCCGACGGAAGAAGAAATGAACTTGAGGTACTCTCAACACTATCTCTAAGTAGGGATCGAGAATCCAATAGAAAGTCACTCAGGCGATCGGGGATCAGGGCTATTCCTTGGCTGGGCAAGAATATGAGCCTGGGCACCCCCATACGCTCACGGATCAACTGCCTCGCACAGCATAACTCCTCAAAAGATAAAATAATCTCGCAAAAGGAGAGAACAGCGAGCAATCGAGAAACGGGCGGCTGAGAAATGGGAGGGAGAAGAGACACACATATGTACGATATGGAAATTCGGGAGCAAAGAAGAGAGAGAAGGAATTTAATAACGGGCCCATTCAATAAACGGAGCACAGCTCTTCTCTTGCTATCACCACCTTTTTATTCCACTTCCAGGGAAAAAAAGAATAAATAAGAGCACATTATGAAGGGTTCAGCCACTCTTTCTCGAGTAGAAATTCAGACGGTCAATACAGAGTTTACGCATGTAAGTACCGATAAGAATGTTCGTTTTTTATGGGCCATAGTTTCTACTGCACGCCCGTATCCATAAACAACAGGGCACTGAAACCTAGGGAAATGCATTTTAATAAAGTAGGCGCTGAGACAGACGGAACAATTGCTCCAAGCTGCATTAACTTTCTCTGCAATCGAGAGAGGAAAGTAAGTAAAGTGGAAGCAGATGAGCGGCAGATGAACTTCACCATTTTTTTCAAAATTAAGGTGGTTCGAGCGAAAAATCATTTTACTTAGAAATCAATGAATTTGATCTCATTTTAAAGAAAAAAAATCACCCTTCCATTGCCATAAAAAATTCAACCCCTCACCACATTAACTTCGGAGATATTTCCCAGAAAATTTCCAGCCCTTTTACATGGGAAATGGTGCGTGCGTGCAATCAAGAGAGACATTATTTACAAAATGTGGTGTTAATAGCACTTAGATGTCGAAAAAAAAACTAATAGCGTGTAGTTCGTATGTTATCTCAACTATTTTTGAATATTAATCATATTGCCACCGCAGTAGGCTCCTGGGTATCACAAAAATCCTTCTGTTTTGAAGAAGTTTCAAACGCACCGCGCGAAAAAAATCAGTAAAGTTAAAGACTTATTTACATATTTTCATTTAATTACTTACAATTTCTGTCGTATAAAACTACATTTTTGCACCATTAATAATGCAATATTTAATTGATGTGTCCTATAGCTGGTGAAATTAAAACGTATTATTCTAATATGGTTTCTACTATGACCATGGAAATAATCTCGCTCGGACTACCGTAAGGGCCACAGTTTCTACTTCACGCTCGTATCCATGTTTAACAGGGCACTGGGACCTTGGGAGATGCATTTTAATGAAGTAGGCGTTGAGACAGACGGAACAATTGCTCCAAGCTGCATTTGTTTCCTCCGCAATCGAGAGAGGAAAGTAAGTAAAGTGGCAGCGGATGAGTGGCAGATGAACTTAACCATTTTTTTCAAGATTAAGGAGAGAAAAAAAGAAGATTTTCGGGGGAAACGGAGGACGTAAGGGGATACGAAATGAAATATGCTCTCCGAGGGAGGCAGGGAGGGAGGGGGGAAGGGATGGAGTGGGTGGAAGGTGGGTGGAAGGGGGTGGGAAGGAACAACCCCCGTGGCAACGGCAAGTAAATAAAGTGACGAGGATTGCCCAAGTATTGCGCACTCCAATCCTTCCACCTCCTTCCCTTCTTCCTTTTGCGAACACCGCCGTGCCCTCCAAAATGAAATCGTTTTGGAGACGAGGGAATAGGGGACAGGGGCTTAAGGGTGGGGGGGTGAAAAAATGGGGGCGTGCGGGGGTTGTATCTAGTGGATATGATCAGGGGCGGGTGAACCGTTGAGTCTCTCTGCTTCTCAATCTCTTTCCGAAACTTAGAGTCTAATGAAAACGCCAGTGAATAAGAATATAGGATCCTCTATCCTTCCAGAAAAAGGGAAAATAATATTCCGTGGGTATCACCCCTCCCCTTCCAGTCACTTCTCACTTTTCTCAAGGAGAATTCGATAAAATTGCTGGAGTTATCAAATATAGCTCAGCAACTAGTTTTTCCACGCCAGTAGGAGGAAGACATTGATCGTGGGGGAATGTTTCGAACGAGACTTATTTTGAGGGAGGTTATAGGACGTTGCGCCACGACGGACGGTCATTCGAAAGGTCTCGGTACAGATTTTATTCTTTGAGTTGAATTAATTCGTCAAACTTATAACAATGCATCTTATGTAAAAAATTTTTTATTTTAAAATATTTTCAAAATTATTGCAATATGACTGGACTAAACTAGTAGTTTTTGATAGGGAGAATGGGGATAATAACTGTATGATGAGGGCAAATGGTGAAGTAATTAAAGAAGTGGATGATTTTGTGTTCTTAGGTAAGATGGACGAAATGAAGAAATGGAAGATGGATGGACGAAAGATGTACGGAAAGCTGAGAAGATAAAGAGACGTGCGAATGCTGGAAGGAAATTGATAAGTTGCATGTGGAGCACATCGAGGAATGAGTGCCTGTCTATGGAAGCGAAAATCTCCGTGTACAAAAGTGTACTTCTCCCCACTTTGTTGTATGGTAGTGAAACATGGGTATGTCAGGATAGACATAAGAGTAGGCTAAACGACGTGGGTATGAGTTATCTGAGGACTGTTTGCGGCAAAAGTTGATTGGAAGTGGTCAGGAATAAGTGGGAAATGAATGTGGGTTAGACATATATGGAAGGAGTGAGCTTCGTTGGTTTGGCCATGTTGAGAGAATGGATGAGAGTCCAATAACGAAACAGATATATAAGAGTGAAATAAATGGTGCGAGAGGTAGAGGTAGGCCGAGAAAGTTGTGGTTGAATGTGGTCGAGGAAATTCTTAGGAGGAGAAATATTAGGAGACAGTGTGTGAAGCAGTGTATGGGGGTAAATGAGGTAAAAGAGGTTTGCAAGGATAGGTCAGTATGGAGGAAATTATTGAAACAGAGTTACGTGTACAAATGTGTGTTTTTGATTGAAACTCAGGGACTGTGCCAACTCCGGAATGGAACAGCGTGATTGGTATGTATGTTATGTACGTATGTATGACACACGATAAATCTACAGAGAGATCAAAACCCGCTAATGGCGCTGGCGTCGCTTTTTAGCCACTATGTTGACCAAGGGGAATATTCGACCACGCCTCATTGGAGTCTTTAAGTCCATTTATCATCCAAAGCGGCTGTCATTCTTGTGAGTTTCACCAAACTTAATTTAAAAATGCTTCATAAACTGCGGCTCAGGAGCTATTACACATTTAAGAAGTAAGTTCTGAAAGAGTAATTCCAAATCACACTCGACGTTTGTTCCCACTCATAGATGTCTGAAGAGATATCCATAAAAATTTCTTCCATTAATTACAGGGGCTTATTCATCTTTCAAGGAGCTTAATATGAGATTATTAAGGCCACGTTCATCGGAATATTTTCAAAATTGAGTCAGTATTTACATTTTTTAGTAAGATTATGAGCCATCTAAGGACAAGTCGGGAACAAAATAAAATTACCAAAAAATACTGCGCCATTCAAAACTAAATCCAATTTTATTTTTAAAAATTTTTATATAGCCGTCAGTGTCTATTTTTGCGTATTGGGAAAGTTACAAGCAAATTGTAAAGATATGTTTAAAGTGTGAGAGGAAGAATATGAGTGTGTGCAAAACACAGCGCCATCCAGTTCAGTAGTTTACATTGCGATATCATTTTTGCAACTGGAGCAATAAATAATAGCAAGTAAGAATCATAAGCAGAAGAAAGAGCAGAACACCGTTGACCGAAAGTGATCTTCGGATCTAAGGAGGAATAGCAGGAATGAATAGTAGCTTTCGTATTAGAAGTAGAAGAGTAGTAGAATAGTAGAAGTAGAATCGTATGAAGGAATAATAGCTTTAACACTAGAGTGCTCGCGCTATAAAATATTCCAAGAGTGCTCACGCGGGGCACATATGCCACCCAGTGCGATATCAATTTTTGCAGTACAATTAAGTTGTAGCAGAGAAAACAAGTAATTATATTACGATTAAACTTTATTTTTCTCATAAAACTAAAACAGAAGTAAACATTATTTGTCATGTTTAAAATATATTAACAAAATGTTAAATTTAAAAAAATCAAGACATTTTGGATTATCTGTGATCAAACAAGTTTCAATTCTTACTTACATAGAATTCAAATATTTGTAATTTCACTTCGAACGACACAAGAAAATATCACAATTTGGTAAAAAACAGTAAGTTATTAATAAAGTAAGTGAAAAAATAAATAATAAATTACTTACGAGAGGATATACGCGCTCCTACTCGGGATGTTACGATTCCAAATAATTCCTCGAGTAGTCGCGCGGTTCGCGGATAATTCGTGGGTGACATATGTCCCATATGTCACCCACGAATTTGAAACGTGCACTGCTCAGACGTCGATGCGCCGTGTCGACTGACTCACTACTATCGGGGGAGGATGGTTAATACCCGAGGAATACCTGAGAAGGCAACACTGCCTTCTCAGGCTTTGCGTTCGTAAACTATGTAAACTTTTTACATCCTGGGTGACACATTCCCGAGCGAGCACTCTATAGAGTTAATAATGCAAAGAATCATGATTTTTTTATAAAACAGAAAGTATCTTATTGCTGTTCATACGAGAAGAAAATATGGGTAATGAGTACGGATATATACCATAAAGTACCTTATACGTATGTATAGTTCTCCTGTAATTACTATAAACTTATGAGTCCAGACACAAAACAAACCATCGATGTGACGTCGGTTTTGTGTTCTTGTTGCAAAGTAAATTGACATGCCCCTTAAAATAGTCCGAGCGAGATAGTTCCCTAGTCATGATAGGGACCATACTCGAAATATACGTTTTAATTTCAAAAGCTGTAGGACAAATCAATTAAATATTGCATTATTAATGGTGCAATAATGTAGTTTTATACGACAGAAATTGTAATTAATTAAATGAAAATATCTAAATAAGTCTTTAACTTGACTCAATTTTTGCGCGCGGTGCGTTTGAAACTCCCTCACAACGGAAGCTTTTTTCTGATACCCAAGAACCTTCTGCGGTGGCAATATGATAAATTTTAAAAAATAGTAGAGATAACATACGAACTACACGCTATTAGTTTTTTTACGACATCTAAGTGTCAGAAATGCCACATTTTGTAAATAATGTCTCCCAGGAGTACATGCACGTACCATTTCCCATGTAAAAGGGCCGGTATTTTTTGGAAAATATCTCCAGAAGTAATGTAATGAGGGGTAGAATTTTGGTGTCATTAGATAGGTGAGATGTTTCTCTTTAAAATGAGACCAAATTCATTGATTTCTCGGTAAAATGAAATTTTGCTTGGAATACCTAAAAAGTAGTGAAAAAGGGAAATGAACTGAAATTGGGAAGCAGAAACCTCACCCCAAAAGTCATTTTAAGTTCAGACGAATGGGAGGCACGGGAAGTTTTCCCTTTCAAGCTTCGCCGAATATTCTTCGACATATGTGGAGAGAGAGAGGAAAAGAACGAACACGAAGGAGAGAACATAAGGCGCGAATCCACGGAAGACCACCGAAAGAATCCCTAAAAAGGTGAGACAAAGAGATGGAGATATTTCTCTGCATCGAATCAGAGCGGACGAAAGCACGGATGACACGCGTGTCCGGTGTACTTGCGAGAATTGGACGTGGCGGGATAGGGCGAGGTGGGGGGGAATGGAATAGAATAATTATTTACTTTTTTCTGGAACCGGTCCCTTAGGGCAAGAATACAATAAAATAATATAATAATATAGCAGCGAGGTAATAAACAAAAAACATATTATTAAGTTCAAATCAAAAAATCATAATAGTTAATAACATACCATGTATAAAGAAAACGACAAAAACAGCTACTCTCATTGAAATACAATAACTGTACATGTTATACAGCTGAACTCAGAGATAGGTATAAATACAATCAATATATGGATATATGATACAAGATAAAAAACATAAACAGACCCTGTCTCCCAAGCAGGTCCAAGCAGTACCTCTTTTCCTAATACTGTAGTTCCTTTCAGCGACTCAAATTTCTATTTCGAAATTATCAATACCGATACCCTCAATAAATTTATTTTTCGTTCCAAATCTAACTCCACCGGGATAGACGAAATATCTTACAGAATGCTAAGAACATCCTATCCTGTTACAATGCCTATAATCCTTGATTTGTTTAATTTCTCACTACAATCTTCTACATTCCCGGCCCTTTGGAAATCATCACTTATAACACCAATAAAAAAGGTTAAAAATCCAGTGAACCCGTCAGATTACAGACCGATATCCATCTTATGCAATATCTCCAAAGCGCTAGAACGTATTGTTCATTCCCAAGTTATTGATTTTCTCTCTCGAAACAAAAAATTTGACCCATTTCAATCTGGATTTCGTCGCGGATTTTCCACCCAGTCTGCGCTTCTGAAATCACCGATGACATTCGAACTGCGTTTGACAAGAGAATGGTGACGATACTCGTGCTATTCGACTTCAGCAAGGCCTTCGATCGGGTAGACCATGCTTTTTTACTTGAGAAAATGAGGAAGTTGAATTTCTCCTGTTCGGTCCTCAACTGGTTTCATTCTTATCTTACTGACCGTCGACAAGCTGTGAGGGACACTTGCGGGAATCTTTCCAGCTGGGCCACAGTCCGCTGTGGAGTGCCGCAGGGTTCTGTACTTGGTCCCCTGCTCTTTTCTATTTTCGTTAATGACCTTCCACATAACTTAAAACACACGAAATACATGCTTTACGCTGACGACCTGCAGATATATCGTCACTTTTTCCCCAGTGAAATTGCCGACGCAGTCAAAAAAATTAATGAGGATATAATAGCCATTTCTGCTTGGTCCCAGCAAGATAACTTTGTTCTTAACACAAATAAGACCAAAGCAATAATTATTGGCAGCCCCAACATCAAAAATCGCTTCCATCATGGAAATATATCTCAAGTCTGTGTTGATGGCACCTTCATTCCATACTCTGATTCAGTTCGAAATCTTGGGATAACTATCAGCTCAAGTCTGTCTTGGAGTAATCACGTTAATAATATCTCTCGTAAAATCAACACCATTCTATATCAACTTTAAGTGCATTCTAAGTTTCTTCCTCAAGACACTAGGAAAATGCTCATTTCATCGTTGGTTTTTCCCGTTATTGATTACTGTTGTCTAGTTTACAACGACTTAAATGAAGAAGATAACACCACACTGCACCGTGCTCTAAATTCTTGCATTAGGTTTATTTTTAAACTTCGCAGAGATGTCCACATGACCCCCTACTACAATGAACTTAGATGGCTCGATGTTAAAACCCGAAGGAAATATTTCCTCGGATTCTACTTGTATTGCTTATTTCAAGAAAAATCCCCTGAATATTTATTCGACATGTTTTCCGTGAAACCTTCCACTAGGGATATGTGCACTAGATGTGATCCTGAGTATCTTTACTTTCCTAGTCACCGCACAACGAAGTTCCAAAATTCTTTCTTGGTCACTGCGTGTCATCTCTGGAACACCCTGCCCAAAAACATAAAAAATTGTTCTTCTGTTGCTAGTTTTAAGATGAAATATTATAATATGTTACTTTCTGACCACTAAATGTTGTTATTATTTTGCATATTGTTATAATTTTGCATATTGTTGTAATTAATGTAAATCCACAAATGTATGCAGATGAATTTGTTATATGATATGATTTCAAAAAACTTTGCATTCAGCATTGTAAAATGGTATTAATTTATACTTAACTTTTTCATTATGTTACTGTCCAAATTGTTGATTTTGCTCTTTATGTTGCTCAAAAAATGTAAATTGCTTTTGTTCTTAAGGGGCATATCCCCAGGACAATTAATAAATTATTCATTCATTCATTCATGAGGAAAAAAACAATTTCTGTCAAATAAAAATATCTTTAAAAATTGGCAATTCGAATTAAATACTGACCAGGCTAAGCTATTCTGGAAGACATTCATTTTATAAAATTTCATACAATTTAGATTGAAAAATTTCCAACGAGCGAGATTTCCTCACATCAATTGGAATGGAATTCCAAAGTTGTGAGGCGGCCACGACAAACGACTTATGAAATGATTGGTTCGGTGATTCGGAAGTAGAAGTTTACTTGGTTCTGTTCTAGTAACCATTGTATGATTGGAAGTTCATTTAGAAAACATATCAATTAGGTATGACGGTTCGTTTTTGCCAAAGATAGAAAAAAGAGAGGTTCCAAGCAGGTATTTGCGACGGGATCTGGCATTCAACCATCCAAGTTTCTTGTAATATGGGGCGAGGTGCTCATTCTTACGAAGATTAAAAATATATCGAACGCTCGAATTAAGGAGACGCTGTAACTTGATGTTCTTCTCTGCCGTTCAGTAATTATAAATAAGACAACAGTAACCAAAATTAGGAAATATTAAAGATTTGACGAGCAGTTGTCGGGTGTGTAATGGCAGCAGATCTTTGTGAGTGAGAGAGGGAAGTGGAGGTAGATGGAGCAGGAGAGGGACGGTTGATGGAGTAGGGGAAGACAAAGGAAGGAAGGAGGGCGAAGAATACGAAGGCGGTGGCAGCGTCCAGGGGAAGACGTCAGGTGAGGACTCAAAGAGAAAGAGAGTGACTGAGAGTTGCGGGATGTCACTTCGCATTCGAGGCGGAGGTTAGGAGGGGGGCGGAGGGAGTTGCCGCTCCGTCAGAGATAAGGACAGGGAAAGGGAAAGGCAAAAGGGAAGGATAAGTAAGGAAAAGAAAAGAGGCGATCCGAAGACCGGAACGGAATGAAAGGAAATAACACAAAAGCAAGAGTGAAGAGGTGATTCAAGATGGAGGTGGTTGAGGAGGAGGATTAGGCGTCGAGGCGGACGGGTAAACAAACGTCGAGGGCGGGAAACGAGGATTTCGAAGGCAACCATTCGACAAAGACGCCTTTCGATTGATGAGATCAGGCGGGAGGAAGAAAGAGGAAGCCGAAAAAGGGCGTTGTCTCTCTCTCACACTATTCCACCAATATTCGCCACCGGCACTTCAATCGCAAAAACCCCGTGATGTATCTGGAGTGGACGGGCGCGAAAATCGTTCGTTATTTCCCTGAGCGCACTAAATGCTTCAGGCTTCACACACCTCGACGACTCCGCCTCCTTCGGTGAAGAGGAAGAGTGAGGGTAACTTCGCCTCACTTCGCGCCTGCACGTTCTTCGAAAGGCAAAAACAAACAATTGCGCAGCGGCAGATCCACAGCGTCACAACAGGTTTCCGGGGCGAGCGTGGCTCATTCGGCTCAAACTCCGCCTTTAAATCCATTCATTCTACTCCATTTCGGGCGTGCGCCTTCGCCTCCTTTTAGGTATGTATCGCATTCGATTCCGTTGGCGGAGGGGATCAAAATCCGACGAATCGACTCTCTCAACTCCGAAACTGGGTGGCGTTGTATTCGCCGCTTGTAGACTCAGAGATTTGGAACTTGTGAACGAAGTTTGCGGGGCGCACGTGTTGGAGAGGTCTTATTATTCGGCAATTTATACGACGACCGTGAATGAATGGACACATTCGCAGACAAATTAGCCTCCCGAATATAAAAATGAAAGGATAAATGAAAGAATCATTGAGGCTATAAGTCACAGAAAAAAATTAGATATGCCACAAAAGTAACAAGGCAATTAAGCAAGGTGTAAATGATATTAAGAGAAGATTAACAGAAAAGCAAACTTGTGAGACATCGATGACAGCAACAAATTAAAAACGATTATATAAATCGAGTAAAATATTCCAAGAGTGTAAATTATATATTGTTATTCTGACAGTCACGTCTCTTAACGAAGGGATTTATTGCGAGCAAAACCAAAGTACCTTACTCCTTATTCACCGGAGTTGCTTGAGAAGTGAGCAAACCGTAATACCAACATTCGAATGTTAGGTATTAAAAATATGAAAAAAGTTAAATCAATTTATTTTTAACAATGAGGAAAACACTTTAACCCAGGGTGAAACCGCTTCACACCTAAAATGGATCGCATTACTTTCTTATTTGAAGATTGAAGAAGGACTCTGCATACACGTGGAGGAAATCCACGAGGATACAGATTATAAGACAGATGAATAATTTATTTTGGTCCTGGTTTTCTCCTCCCAACGAGGATATCGAAGTTCTTTGATAATGCACAAAAATATCGACGCTATCACTCTTCCGCCAATGGTTTTTCACAATCAAATCTCCGTTATTATCCTTTTTATTCTATTCTTCCAACAATAACCTGGATGCCTATCGTCTTCTCAAATTATTTTAAATGGATATTTGTTTTTTCATATCATTCTTCCAGCAATTTAGGTCAACTGGAACACCCTTAAGTGAGTTTCCACAAGTCATTGAATGGGCACTTCTTCTCCCTCCCTTCCTCCAGTTGATCGCAGGGACAGCCTTGAACGGCCCACCAACTGTTCAGCACTGGAGTGGAGGGACTTAAAGACGGACTCAGCCCACGCGGATGGAATCGTATTTGATCACTAAACTTGACCATTTTGTGTTTAAGATGGGAGCACGTAATGTTTCAATGCCAAGCAAATCTATATTTTTACGAAATTATTTTAGAAGCAATGTACTTACAGTAAGTAAATAAGGAATTACAGACGCGATAATTTCAGCACCCCTCTCATCTGTTTTAGTTTCTGTTTTTATGGGCGAAATTTTATGTGTTTAAGTAACAATTTTGTTTCATTGTAAACGAAACAGTTTTTTTAAAACTATACATAATAAAAACTGAGTTCAAGAAAGCCTGATTTTCTTGACAAATGCTTTCAAATTTGTGTATAATAGAAACTTTAGATCTCAAATCGACATTATTTTAGTTTCTTGTACTTATGTATACTTATTTAACATGAAATATGCCAACATTGGAGAACAATAGCAAATATTAATGCTGTAATAAGTGTCTGAAATCATGCATACAACCGTTACCATGAAGTAACCCTAGTCCATAATAGGCTAATAGCTCTAAGACGGAACTGAGCACATATCTTTTATAATTGCGCAGAGGGTGAGGCCGAACGAATATCGCCCTGGAATCACAGCTTCATGTGCTTCTTGACTGCGAGAGCAAACGCCGCACCAACCGTTCCAGTCTCCGAATAGTAATGAATCCAATGCCCTCTTGCCCTCCCCACGCGGATGTTCGACATTCGCCCAACGACTCCTTCTCTCCTCGAACTCGCAGCTGTACCTACTCTGCTTAGTGTGCCGAATGACCGATGCCGATATGCCAACACACGTGTATTTGTCCCATGGTGTGATGACATGCGCAGGGGAAGTTTACTCACGAGGGGCGAATGCAGAGAGCGATGGACAAGGAGGAGCAGAGGCACCTAACGGAGATCGGACGCGACCGCTATGATATCGCAGGAGGAGGGATGGTCCTCTGATGACGTCACCGTCTCATCTCCGCTGTGGTCACTCACTATCTGCCCAGGGTACGATTAAAGAATCTCTTATTCTCTTTTCAACTAAAGGCAATTAGAACTAAATAAACACCATTTAATTTATCGACAGTTTTATTTGTGTAACTATTTCCTCAAAAGTAAACATTCGCTGATCACCTTTTTCTACGGGAAGGAATTATATGACGTTTAATATATTAAATAAAAATTATAAAATTAAAATATATACAAGGGTGGTCAAATCAGTGGCCACGTTTTCCGCCGATGTCCCTAGGTCGAGAGGATCCTCAAATAGCCAAATTAGATTCGTCAAAACGTTTAATGCTAATGTCTCACACAAAATGCTCGCTGAATACGTACTGCGCATTGAGACGGATCATGAAGTGACTTTTTAAAAGCAACAAAGGAAACAAACTGCCGCAACAATGCGGTATCACCAATTGATTTTCTGTCCTCCTCTAAGTCCATTTACAGTTCTTCCAGGCCACCCAATCGACAAAATTATGGAATCTTCTCCCCAAAGATCCGAAGAACATCCGTAACCCACGATCATTCAAACTCAAACTATATCACCACCTTCAACAAACAGAAATCAAGTCCTAATTCGCTTTGTCAATGTACATCACTGTCACATATTCTATGTCGAAATTCAAGAATTTGTGTTGTGTTTATAATTGCTTTGTAATATCTAAGTGTGTTTACATATCTTTATTATTTTTTTAAATTTAAACTTGCATAGCATTTGTAATATATTATTAATACTAAGTTGATCTGTTTATCAATATATATTTTTTAAAATAAATTTTCAAATAAATATTTAACAACAAAACTTTATTTAAGTTTTGTTGTCCAATATTTATTTGAAATACTTAGTTATATATCTTTCAATCTCGATGTGTTGTATTTTAATGTATCAAATGTGCACACCACACATTGTATTATTAGTGTTCTTAGGGGTATTATACCCGGAGCAAATTTTAATCATTTAGGTTCTTGTGTGTAGTGTTCTTAGGGGTATTATACCCGGAGCAAACTTTATCATTATTATTTTTATGATATCCCTCTCCTAATTTCTCACCCTTTCCCTCTCTTCGCAACCCATTGCAACCCTCTCGCCCTCGGCCAACGATTCTCTCCGCGATAAGGCCGCTCTCCACATTCCCCTCCCCCATTCCTCCCCATTTCCACTCCATTCCAAAGTCAAAGATGCCAGCAATAAGACCAAACCTCCCCCCCCCCCGCGACCTCATTCCAAGCCCTCCAATCCGTCATCGCAGGGGAAGAAGATGTGTCAAAATTTCCCCCCTTCCCACTCTGCAAAAACCACCCATCGCCAAAAAACTCTCGAATGTCAAAAACTCGCAAACACCGTTCGCGACTTTCCCTCGCGCGCATTGTGGTCTCGCGTTTCGCTGTCCGCGATGGGTCAATCAACTCACTTTTATACAGAAAGTGATAGTGGTGCACTCTATTCTGTACGACTCAACGCTAGCGCCATTTCCTCCACCAATCAACAAGGACAAGGATTTCCCCTATTCCCCCCCAACTCCAGCGTTGGTCAGCTGACTCCATCCCCTCAATCGCCAACCGCATTGTCTCTCCGCTGCGCCCGGTCTGAAAGGAGAAAGGACCTGCAGTGCTGCAGTTGTGACTTGTGTTCGTCTTCTATAGACCAAGTTAACGGTCTTTAGCCTATGGGGCTTGTTTTCAATTGTAATACCTGTTTGTTATATAAATGTTCTTGCTTGAAATTAATCTAACTGACTAAGGTTGCTGTTATTTTTCTCTCGCCTCCGCCCACCATTCGCAGTCAATTCACTCGCGATGTCTAGTTTCAGCAACTTGCGTTATGCCGCCCCATTTGTCCCTCCCTCCCTTCCTCGCCACAAACCGAATCTTTATCGCGGATTCCTTCCCGCTTTCGATCTCTCAGAGATGTAAACCGAAAAGAACGCAGGAAAGGAAACATCTGTTTGTCTGTCGGCAGGTCAGAGGCGCGAACCACTTTTCCTCAACGCTACGGTCAAGGATAGATTTCAGGCGAGACAAAATACATCTACATCTACATAAAACTCCGCTAGCCACCGCATGGGCTTATGGCAGGGGTGGTAGGTCACCAGCCGTTTAAACATGTAAAACTTTTGGAGGTGAAATGGTGAAATGTCCTTTGAAAGTGTATTTGGAGGAGCTCAGCTTTTGTTGAGGTCACTCATTGGGCGCAAAAAGAACGAGGTTTTGTACCTATCTGTTCGGCAGTGTATCTCTCTCATTTTATCGCATCTGTCAGACCTAGAGATGTAGTGAGGAGCCATGATAATATTCTCTGTGTCGCTCTGAAAAATATCAGTGCTGAATTTATCAAGCAACCTAAGCCTAGAGTGCAGCATCCGAGTCTCTAGGGTACCTCATCCTCTAAAAGTTGTGAGAAACTATATGTACGCTCTTAACAGTTTTTAACGAAGCACGCAGCTTTCCTTTGAATTTTAATAATTTTTTTGGTTAAATTAATTTGACCAGGGTCCCAATTGCTCGCGGCGTATTCGAGGTGTGGCCTAACCAGAGCAAAGTAGCATCTCTCCTAGTCTTTTTCATCCGAAGATCTTCCTATTATACGTTTAACAAAACCTAGTTTCTTTAATGCTGCGCCACAAATGTCTTGTATGTGTATTCCCCACAATATATCAGACGTTAAGGTAATTCCAAGATATTTTACTGTATCTGAAGATTTTATGTAAGTCCACCCACAGTATCTGTATGACATTTTTGTGGTGACTTTCGCAGGAAGTGGACTGCGATGCATTTGCTGATATTTAATTCTAACCCCCGCTCCTGGCATCACGAATGAACGTTGTTAAGGTCAGATGACAGAGCTTCAAAGGCCGCGTCTTCATTAATTTCATGGTAGATAACTGTATTGTCTGCAAATAATCTTAATTTATTGCTAAATCTACAACTTAGGTCATTAACATAGATAATGAATAATAAAGGGCTGATCACACCACCCTGAGAAACACCGGATGTGACTTCGACCATATCAGAGCTAAAACCATCGATAACTACTTTTTGTTCTCGATCACTGAGAAAGTCACTTAAGTACCAATCACATAATATAGAGCCAGACAAACATTTTTTCTTAATAGAAACCCTAATCCAGTCTCATCTACGAATCAATAAACTAGGTAACGTGGGCGTTGCCTTTCAACAATGGACCAAAAGAAGAAAACATTGAGCGGGAAAAATACGTAAATGAACGAAATATCACACGAATTGAACGAATATATTTTTTGTAGGAGATCCAAGGAAAGAGACTTAAGCCACATAAAATCATTTGGCTAAATGTACATTAATATATTCCAGCGCATTAAGCTATTCTTTTTCCCATTAATACGACGTCCAACGTCACTTCAAAATACTGTTTTGGGACTTCATTAGGTAACAAGGGAGTGCATGGCCAGCCAGCGTATTCCTAAACTTCAATTATTAAATAGATAAACAAGATTATTTGATTCCCGTACCAATTGGTGGAATAATAGATTTGCACATGTGGCCTAAGACATTTGAATTTGAACATTTGTGCATATGTATTTTAAAATAGAGTTCATATCCCTATAAAAACAATAATTCTCAAAATAGATTGATGAGTATCCATTGGACCATTTTTTTTAGATTTTGTTTGCTTGCCGGACGATTCTGTTGGCCCGTATGTCCCCGGAATCCCGACAGGCTGCTGAGCCTGTCATCAGGTTTTCCAGGGACCGGACCAACAGAACTTGACACACATCCATGCCCTGGATTGTGAAAACCCCACCCAGGCGGGACTCGAACCCGTGACCGTCATTACTAGTTTATTAATGAGAAAAATCAAGGCAAAAAGAAGAAAATATGACTGCCAAAAAACAGATCGCTCCGAACTCCATCGCCTATACGTAGCATTATCTCTTCTCTTTTTTTTTCACTGAACTTGCTTATTTTCACTCCATCCACAGTAAATGATGTTCTAAATATTCCGTCCCGTGCCAAGCGCGGTTTAAGCATGGAGAAGGCTCTCGCAAAATTTAGTTTTGGCTTCGCTTCCGACCTTCCTTAAACGTGAGGTCCCTCGAGTTCCGAGCAAGAAGTTTCAGATCCGGCGGGTGAAAATGGCTGCCGGAAGATGTGAATATTTTTATCAAAAATGGCGAGGAGAGAATATGCTGAGTCCAGGTTTAATTAGTAAATTGTTTACAAAACAAGTAAGGAGGTGAAATAAGAAATACATTGCTGGCAGGGTTACAATACTGGTTGAATGATGAATAACGAAGTTTCCCCAGTTCCACCAGGTTATTTTATTTACACAATGATGACTCAAAAATTTACTAAAAACGAGAAACATTAGGGGTTTTACATAGAAAAAAGTGTAAGAATAATACGAGGGAAATGAATAGTATTTTTCCTACCTTCTTAACCGACTTCTTTTTTGTGAATTACCTTATTGTTTCTCAGGTAATGAGGATAAACAGTAAAACTTATACAAGTTAGACTACTAATTTAATGACCAACTATTTTATTTTAGTGGACCAAGGAAAACTCAGCGAAAAACGTCCCCGAGCAGCACAAGAAATAAAAAAAGATGGTAGGCTAAACTTGGCACAGGCTTTTTTTATATTCTTTATAATCTTGAAACAATCATTCATTTTTTGGGTCTCAGTGTGCACATAGGACACCGAAGAGTCTATCTTTTCCACTGCAGATTGCCGATAAGGATGTCCCTATACGATGCCCGGTAATACAAATGGATCAAATGAAGGACATTAGGGGAATATAGAGGTAACAACAGGTCCCAAAGCTGTGATTCCCGGAAGGCTATGGCCTCCGTTTACGTCGGAGCGATGGACCCGGCGTCCCTTCAATAACGCCGGCGCCTCTCCGGGGACACTTCATAATGTGTGTCGTCGCCCGCTCGCCAATCTTCCCACGGCAGCGGATTCATTCCGCATGGCGCACGGGCGCAAATTGGATCCGCCAGTCAAGAGAGGCCACCGGAGACTTCGCGAGACTGCATATAACTCGGAGCGAACCATACAATTTAATGGTCGCGTGGTAAACTAACGTGCTCGCTTTTTTTCTACAAGCGAATTAGCAGCAATCGATGGAGAGGCGAGTGACAGAATTGGGTCATCGCGGAATTTGAACGTAGGTCAAAATTGAAGATACTTATGGCGAATAAAATATAAATCAGCCTTCAAACGGGTTTCCGCAATTAATCTAGGGCTTCAATCGCATATAGCTTGGTATTCTTTAGCCTCTTTAAAAATCAATACGAGAATCAATACGTGTGTACAAATCAAAATTGTACAAGTTACTTCTAAATGACGCATGGCAGTTCCCTGCGTAAATGATAATGCTGCTCTATTAAGTGAAGTGGGAAAGAATGTATTAAGAAATATTTAATTTTGTTCTTTGCTACATTTTCAAACTGTGATCTCTAGAGGATTATGAGTGTAATAACATGTACCGAACAAGGATGTTTTAAACATTCCTGATATATACATATAATGTGACACTGAACACCGGCAAATTAATATTTTATGGAATTGAAATGTACATTATTTTTTTGTAATCATTACTTCATTTCTTCTTTTTTTCTTAATTAATTATTATAATTTTATAAATTTTGTAATAACAATGTAAAACATCTCATGGGCCAGAATGGCTCACGATAATAAATTAATTGAATTGAAATTTCATCACTGCAGCAATTTTTTTCTCGAGACAATATTTATGTTACTGGAGAAATTCATTTAAGCCCTCTACCAATAGGAATGAAGAAAGTAGAATAGAACAAATATAAGAGAGGAGTAGAGATCTCATTTATTCAAAGCGAAATCTCCAGTTTCGTTTGGGAGAGAATTTTCATTACTTTGGCATGATTAGTAAAAATGCATTCATGACAGCATAACACATTGAGAGCATTTTCACGATCCCTCTGAAACGAAACAGGGTCGAATCAGACATAAAAATATGCATTAAACTCCTCGATTAAACATACCTTAGCGAGCTCATTTCCCATGTTCATAAGAAGCCTTGATTTGAAGTTATTTGAGATCTTGGAGTAAAAGATGACTTATTCAACATCGATCTAATCACCACCCCCAAAAGTCACTGGACAGATTGGAAAGCGAGTACAAATGCTACTCTGAATTTTTTGTTCCGCGGCCTCGCATTCTTAAAGATCGCTCTAAATGAAATATCTGATTGAAGACGCTGAAAATAACAACAAAAATTTGAGTAGTTTATTCGAGTTATTTCAATATAAATAAATAACAAAACAAACCGAGGCCTTATATCGTCTAAAAGCAGAGGCAATTGTATTCATTTAACGTTTGGCTTCCCTTTTTTGAGTTCACGCCATCCGCGGCAATTCTGATTACGTAGTACACCAGAAACACTTCTTTAAGTGACATAATGATGCCAGCGACGGTGAGGTGCAGATCGATACTGGCTGTTTTACATGACAATGAAACCATAAAATGTCACCACGAGATTTACCTCCAATTGCTTCGCTCAAACATTTACCAATATACTATCTTCAATAACATTTAAAATTTATCAGGCGTTCGGTATGTACGCTACTCTTCTCCTCAAAAAATATCGAGCCGATTCACCTGAAATTATGCTTACACTCCAGCGTATACACCAAGGGCTGCGGAAGACACTGGAGTCAATTCAGAGGTTAATTTAACTTGCCATTTCAAATTAATTGTAGTCAAGAGGCATGGTTAAAAATTTTAACATTGGAAGGCAGAAGGATATAAGTATTTTATTTTGTTATTAGATATAGTTAAACGATTTCATTTTTGCAATATCGTTCTTAATTCCATGGTTATCAACTCTTCTCCCATTTCAAAACTATCATACTTTCAAATCAATTTCTCATCCATAGCTATGAACAGGCAATTTTTCCCGGGAATTTAAAACTTCCATTAAATTTAATCAATATTATCGAATTTCAGTGATATTTCAGAGGCCGCATTTCGTACCTCAACCTCTCAATATGCACTTGAGGGTTTTTTCACAGTATCTATTACATTGAATCTAATAATTAGGGCCCACCAGTATGTATAGCATATCACTTATTACCTAGGATTGTGCAGAATTCTATGGACCAATGTATTACACCGATAAAAGCCAAATGAAGTCCAATAGCTCATGGGTTTAAATTGGCATTATGTATTCAAATCACTGCTTTCTCTTTTGCCTCGGAATAAATAATATGAACTGTTTCTCTTGAAAATCTTTGCTTAGGTACCTACTAGACTAATGCATAAAAATGTAGGGGCATATTTTTATCTATTTTTCCAAGGAACTGTGTAAAAGTTTAGTGATGTCTGTATATCAGAATGTTCGTTACCCTTCTCCTGGAATACTACCGAAGCAATTGACCTTAATATTCTGCACGATTCTACGACATATACCAAGGAGCTACAAAACACTTATCATCTGCAGCCCAGATGGTTACATTTGTGACCAATTCAACCCTAATCGGGTCAAAGCAATCCCATAATTTCTGAAAACAATGCATGTAAAGCTCATTTTTACCGCTGGCAGGTTTTATTTAAGTCGCAAACTTTATTCATGAATAATCATCGAAAAAATAAACAGTTATTCGTTAGTTTTTATGACAAAAAATTTTAGATACACAGATTGTAAGATGATAAGGAAGTAATTAAGATCAAGAATGAAAGGTAAGAATCTCTTCTTCTCGGATACAGCAGCTACATTAATATTTTCCTATCTCATTGCAAATCAAAAGGCATTTCTGCAGGTGAAATAATAAAATAGTACAGTTTCAATATGCTATCTATGAGATATTATTTCATGACTGATGAGTGAGAAAGCATTCTTCATATTGGATTCGGATAAAAATTGGCATTTAAAGATACCAATGAATTTACCTTGATACAAAAAGAGAAAGGACATTGGGAAAACCATTAATTCGCACGTATTATTGGATAGGAGTGTTATATATTGCTATCGTAATGTTAATACCTCGGATTCATTTGTTTGGAATGGAAAATGCTATTTAAAATTTCAATTTTGCAAATTTAAAAAAATCGGGTGGGTCAATATAACAGAGATGGAAAGGGAATTATAGATTTTATAATCTGCTGCAAAAATACTCACGCAGAATTACCTCCAAAATTACAAAATCAGATGTAATTCAAAGTCAACAAGGTGTTCAATGAAGTACGAGGAATCATTTAAATTATAGAGGGAAAGTACAATCATTGAGTAAGTACATATAGAGTGGCAAAGAGATAGGGAGATTCGGATATGACTTTTTAAATAATACTTTGGCCGACAGATGGAACAGGTGTATCGAAGTTGCACGACAAACCATTCCAAATGAGCTTCGGCACACGGCCACTTCATTTAGTGTCGCATAACTCTCGTGATGTTCTTATGATGATTTTGGTGCCTGGATGTTTACTAATCGGCCCATATCAACGGAAACAAATCTTATTAAGTCGTCAAGACCAAATTAAACATGTATTTTAATGTGCCTTCAATGAGCATCGTCTATAATGAATCGAATTCACGTCAATATGATAAGACACGCGATTACCAAACACGGAGTCAACTGTTTACCGAGGTATCATAGGATCGAAAAAACAATTGATACTCGATTAAAAGCATACAACAGCCATGGTAAATTCATTCTTCTGTATGTTGATGTAAAATCACCGAGTATCACTTGCGCCTCCAAGTGGTCTTCTCCGAAAGCCAAAATTCTTCCCAAAGCCAAAATTCTGAGAAATTCTTCCCAAAGCTCTCAAAAATGTATGTCCAGTTTTTAGCATTACTTTGCGACTCTATATATGTATACTTACTCTATGGCACAGCGTATTTAAACCAGTATAATTGTACCATTGGCAGATGAATATCTATAGGAGAGAAAAGGATGACAAAGAGAGTAATAATAATAAAAACTATGTAATCTACATCTACACAATCCCCTGCGAGCCGCAGCTTGGGCGCGTGGCAGGGGATGTTAGGTCACCAGCCGTATAAAGATGTAAGTTTTTGGAGATGGAATGGTGACATATATTATAGGAGTGTATTTAGTGGAGCTCAATTTTTATTGTAGTCACTTATTGATCGCGGAAGGAACGAGTTTTTGTACCTATCTGTCCGGCAGTGTATCTCTCTTATTTTATCGCATCTGTCTAACCTAGATATGTAGTGAGGAGTCATGAAAATATTCTCCATGTCGCTCTGAAAAATATCAGTTCTGAATTTATCAAGCAACCTAAGCCTAGTGTGTAGCCGCCGAGTCTCAAGGGGCTCCCATCTTAATTCCTCTAAAAGTTGTAAGATACTATATGTACGCTCGTAGCAGTTTTGAACGAAGCGCGCTGCTTTCCTTTGTATTTTATTAACGCTTTTGGTTAAATCTATTTGACCAGGGTCCCAAATGCTCGCGGCGTATTCGAGATAAGGCCTATTCATGATAAGTAATGGGACTTTGCATGTTAAGTCAAAATGCTCACGAATCTAACAGATGATAATATATTCTCTTTAATACACATGAAGGATCCTCCCGGACAATGAGAGCAAAGAAATAGCGTTGAATAATGCTATCGCTTTAGAGAACGAAATATATGAAGCGGGACCGTCGCTGCATCTCGAGGACACAGTCGCGACTCTCATCGCTCAGCGAGGCTGTTCATAACATTCCATATTTTAGGATGCAAGAAGACCTAAATTAATAGAAAGGTTCGTGAAAATAGATGCATAAAATCACTACAGCGCCATTAGGGAAATCACTTACAACCAATTCAGGGGTACAACCTGATTGAGAAATTTCAAATCAAAATTATCATCACCAAAACCATTTTCCACAGCAAAATCTTATGTCTACATGATGAAATGAATTTTCGATTTAAAATATTTTACGGTATGTGAATAATGGGTTAAAACTAGTAATTACTTATCCTTACATTGATTTATTACTGCAGCCCAGATGATGCAAATATGATTTTTTGAAACTTTGGCATGAGATATGCGACTTTGTTTGATTGATGATCAACCATTCAAGATAGCTATTTTTATGACAACCATTTAGCATTCACAATCTAGCCCTGATAAATAATATTGACTTTGGGAGCACGTACGATAAAATGAGGTAACCCACACCATTTCTGGTTGCCAGGAAGCTGCGTTGGGAAATTGTTTTTGATTCCGCCATTGGCCGAATTCAACTTCGAAACTGCGCCCAGTGTGCTATTCCGAGAGCAATATGAAATATTAATTATGTCAGGCTGGATTGGATTCCAGTCTATTAACACCTCCCTAGAATGGTGATTACAGAAACAGGCATTCATGTCCTCAATCATGAAAAAACCACCTAGGCGAGGATCGAACCCGAGACCTTCAGATAAGTAGGCTAGTTTGCTTCGCTTGGCTAACACAGATGCTGGCAAATCAAGAGAGCGTAGCCACCATACGTTTTTCCTCGACGCTAAAAGCCTTCCTTCACAAAAGACCAGACGCAATAATAGATGAGCTCCATTCTCAAAACCACGGTATCGCTTAAAAGCTTTGAACAGCTGACCACTGATATTTCTCAACTCGTGAAACAAGAGGGGAAAACTTCGAGCCAAGAATCTGATGAAGTTTGTTCAGGAAGGCCTGAGGACACGGGTTTAAGGAACAAGGTGTTCCTGAAGAAGGTTTTCTTAAGAGTGGGCGAAGTCGTCTTTTTCTACATCTTCTTCCTGGAGGCAACCCACTCCACTAACCTCACAAGTTCGCTTCCATCGCAAACTTGGCCGACCAACCTCCCAGGTCACCCGGTGGGAGGAGCGTGAAGCGCGGATCAAGAATTTTCAAGCATTACAAATCTTTTACAGCCCGTTAACGAGGTAGAATGATATTTTTATTTACTATGTACATTGCTGATAAGAAATGGATAGAGAATTACAGTCACTCGACGGAGTCATGAAATATCTTGAGAAAACTAAATAGGGAAGGAAACACAGGCTTCTGCAGAGATATGTCGAAGAAGAGCTAGATTACCTGATGAGCGCCTTCATTCATCCCGCAGATATTGATTGCCGAGGCTGTCAGAAACGCTACTGAGTCAGCTCTTACATTTTTTCACTCAATTAAAACATGTAATGATAAGAATTATCCGCGCGGTATTCGAAATAAAGAATAAATTATTTCGACCTTGGCTGATTTCACAAATTGGATTGGCCGTGACTTCTGGATCATTCTAAGCAGCAATTACTATGCTATGTATTATCTTCACATATGTTATCGAATTATTATAAAATATATGAGCCATACAGGGTAAGTGTTAAAATAGCTCTTAACTTCCGAATACCAATTCGGTATGAAGCCATTTTTTCACCTTCATCTGTATAAGTCTTAGAAGGTAAAAATGGGACCTACTGTGGTGACAATATGATTAGTTTTCAAAAACAGTTGATAAAACATACAAAATACACGCTGTTAGTTTTTTTACGACATCTAAGCGTTAGAAATACCACATTTTGTAAATAATGTCTCTCTGGAGTGCATACACGTACCGTTTCCTATGTAAAAGGGCCGGTATGTTTTGGCAAATATCTCCGAAAGTAATGTGGTAAGGGGTTGAATTTTCAGTATCAATGGAAGGGTGGGATGTTTTTCTTTAAAATGAGACCAAATTCATTGATTTCTAAGTAAAATAATTTTCCGCTCAAACTACTTTAAGGCGCTTTAGAATACCCTAGCAGGCGCAGTGATCAGCGAAGTCAGCTCAGACCCTGGCACCGTATTCGTCACCCGAACTCATCGCGAGAACAGCATCACCACACGGCTTATCATTTCTCACTTACGGCTGCGTTACTCACGTTAATCAGAGAGCATCTAACTAGCGAAGTTCCAAAAAAAAATAAGATGTGGCTCAGATTTCCTTAAAAAAATATGAAAATCACAATCATAGCATGGCCATGATAATCTCCGCGCTGGAAATGTATGTGAAATATCTATCAACAAAAATATGCCCGTCATCATTTGTCAGAAGTTAGGTTAAGAGCTGATGAAAAATCTGTAGTAAAAATGTCATGGAGCTGGAAAATATCAAGAATTTCTTCCATTACTAAGATCAAGATAACAGTAGAACCGAAAATTCTGTGTATATACTTCATTATACAAAACCATGATATTACATGCGATCAAAGAGATAACTGTATTTATTTATATGATATAATTTAACAGGCTGATAAGTCCTGCATTCCATATTTTTCATCACGAACAACCTTTATAATATCACATAAATGACGGTTCTTTGCTTATGACGTAGACAAAGGTATGTTTTTCCCACGCCATATTCCGATTTGTAAGTATACTTCAAAGCCTCTAACAAATATTATCATTCCCAGAGTTATATGGAATTTGCCTTTCACTTTCTCATTTTCTGATAACCGTTTGTGATACCAACAGTCGTTCTAGTTATTATTGTCATTTGGTGACTCCAAATGTGTGTGGATGCAATCAATGAGCGCGCTCTGTCAAGGAATATTCAATCTATCTTTTATCGCCCTTCCCTCCGGCCCATCATCCATTTATACATGTATATTTTTACTTTCGACATAATCTCACAATAGGACTCTTGCTATTTACAAGTTGGAACAATCAACACGAATCATATTCTCAAGCTACTTACAGCGAGCACATTAAAGACAAAGTCGCACATCACATTTGTCAGTAAATACAGTAATCTTTTAAACGTTCTCGAAACTTCAAATATTAAACCACCGTTGCATGATATGTATAAATTGCATGGATTTCCAGAAATAGCGATGGATATTTTATCTTCGTTTACATCAAATGATTTTAAAACAAAAAAATTGTGTTAAGTGGCATTTTTTCACTCTTGTTCGTCCATCTTCGAGTAAAAGCTAGAATGTTTGAGCTGTAGATATATTTATGTACATATCTAAAACTATGGAGATATACATACATGGTGACACCAATATGAACTCGCGTATGCGAGAACTCAAAGAGGGAGGAAAAGTCGTGAGAAGGCAAAATGGAAACGAAACAAGGAGGCATGAATGGTGAGCAGGAAGAGCAAATTAACCTGCCAATTTAATGCTTGTTAGTGGCGCCGTCGGCAGCATAGCGGCAAAGGAGCGCCAAATCCTAATCGGCTCCGGGACTACTGCGGGAAGGGTGGAACTTTCTCATCAAGGAGTCCCTCCCTCTCCCTGCCCCTCCCACTTCCCAGCCTCCTCCCCCGCGCCACAACATATCTCTCGCAGGAGGCTGAACGGGGAGAGGGGGAGGGGAGAGTGTTTGGCTGGCGGGCACGACGAGATATCCCCCTCCCTTCCCTTGCAATCTCCCTCCTCCACACCCTCTCACCTCCTTACAGCCCTCCGGATGCCTCAACCGCATCCTTCCCCTCCACCGCTAAACTTCTCCCCCCCCTCCGTCCTACACCACACACCGCATTCCCCTTCCCGCTAAACGAATAATTTCCTGAAATTTCAAACATACTAACTTAGTATTAACTATTACTCTGTTATCTGCATCTACATCTATATACTACCTCGCGAGCCACCACATGGGCGTGTGGCAGGGGGTGGTAGGTCACCAGCCGTGTAAAGATTTAAAAGTTTTGGAGGTGAAATGGTGACATGTACTATGATAGTGTATTTAGGGGAGATTGGTGTTTATCGTGGTCGCTCATTGTGCATATAATTATTTTATCCTATCTGTCAGGCCTAGAAATGTAGTGAGGCGTCATGATAATATTCTGTGTGTCCCTCTGAAAAATATCAGTTCTGAATATCTCAAGCAGCCTAAGCTTAACGTCCAGCCTCCGAGTATCTAGGGGCTCCCACTTTAATCCCTCTAACAGTTGTGAGACATTATATGTTCGTTCGTGGCAGTTTTTAACGAAGCGTGCTGCATTTATTTGCATTTTGTAAATTTTTTTGGTTAAATCTTTATGACTTCGGGTCCCAAATGCTCGCGGCGTATTCGAGGTGTGGCCTAACCAGAGCGAAGTAGCATCTCTCTTTGACTTTTTCATCCGAGGACCTTCTTATTATACGTTTAACAAAACCTAGTTTTTTTAATGCTGCGCCACATATGTTCTGTATGTGTATTCCCCACGTTATATCTGAAGTTAAGGTAATTTTAGTTACTACACATTACAGCTCACACTTATTGAATACTTAGTCGATTCATCGCTTTGAATGTCCCATTTTCCACTGGTTAGAATTACTCACACAACTGCGTCCTCTTCAGAATATGTCTTTAAGTTATTCTCAATCAAATGCAAGAAAATACGCGATGATTAATGCTATAAAATCCCTCTCCACCCTCTGCCCCCGGAAACATCCTGCACAAGGTGAACACTGCATATTCGCAATTTTCGTAGAGGTCATTTATTAATATCTTAATTTTAATTTAAATATATCTTAATCCTAATTTGAACTGTATGCTTTTTTCATGGGTATATCTTCAACTAAAACCGTTTCTCTACACGAATAGCTACGTAAATCCGAGGCACGTTTTTTAAATAAGTACCGTTTTGAAATTCAGCCACTTCAGTGCTGCGGTTGGTATGTGGCGCATGAGCGCTATGTACCTACATCTGTTAGGAGGCCACATATAGCATTACGAAAACATTCGACCGTGTTTACGTTTGTTTGTGAGTACTGAAAATCCCCCCGTCGATTGAGAATCCCGCCGACTGTGAAATACGCGCTGTGATTCGTTTTCTCAGTGCTAAAGGCGTGAAAGCGGCTAAGGTTCATCTTGTGATCAGCGTAGATTATGGAAAAAACATTAAGAATGGTAAGAAAATGGGTTAGAGCTTTTAGAGAATGCAAAATAAAGGCGTGGCACTCTGAGTAAGGGGATCGTTTTGCTCCATGAAAACGATCGCCTACACACGGCAAATCAAAATCAAGATCTTATCGGATTAGTCGGCTTGGAACAAATTGATCACCCTCCGTAATGTTACGATCAAGTTCCCAGTGACTATCATCTGTTTTTGTATTTGAAGATGCTTCTGGTGGTGGTCAGCGCCACGACGACGATGATGAGGCCAAAACGACCGTGTTGCGGTGGTTGTCAAATCAGGCGGCAGACTTCGGTGAGGGTGGGATTCAAAAGATGGTTCCACGATGCGATAAGTGCCTTAATATTAGTGGAAATTGCGTAGAAAAGTAGATTAAGGTACAGATTTTCATGTAAAAAAAAATTTATAAGAAAAGTATACTTGTTTTGTTTTTATTTAAAAACGGTACTTACTTAAAAAACACCCCCCGTCATTTGAACAACGATGTCTTTCCACGTCTGTTGTTTTCAGACGCTACCCCTCTCTATTCGCACTAGAGCGACGGCACGCGATGATCGTTTGAGTGCAAATTGGACCTCAAAGTTTAGCGGTAGGAGTAAAATAAGGGTAATTAATGTTATTGTTACATTACTACATAAGACTAACGAGCCCACCTCTCCCTCCGAGCCTTAAGACCCGCTCCAATTCCTCCAGCCTCAGTCCCCCAGACGAACAGCCAGTCCCTCCTCCGCCCCCCCCCACCCGTAAACAACGTCACTCAACCCACCGGCGCACCTCCGCAACATTCTTCCTTCCCCTCCCTCTTTAACCCCCACCCCCGACCCCCACACTCCCAGCGTCATCTCTTCCCCTCGCCAAGATGGAAACTCCGAAAACTTCTCCAACGCTTTAACTCCCCACCCTCACAAACACACTTGCAACTCCTCCTCTCAACTCATTCCGAACACCGCACCCATCTCTCAAGAGGAAACTCCCCCAACCCCCACCTTTCAATCCCCCCTCCGCTCCAACCACCCCCCTCGTGCTGCACCCCCATTACTCGCCTCCGCGTTTTAATTTCTGACAACCCCCTCCCATACCCGCCCACTTCTTACTCCAACAAAACTCCTCCTGCTTCCCTCCCACTCGTCTGGTGTTTACACGTACACTCGGTTATATATAACTACACCTTCCGCCGCAGGTAACGAAGTATGGGTTGGAACAAGCAGGTTTATGAAAAGCTCCTTTAAACCAACCAAACCCCCTTTCCTCCCTCCATGCTCTCCCAAAAGGGCGCCTCCTCCTTTTAACACCAAAATGTTAACCGCCGAGGAGCGGCCGCAAAACCGCCGAAACCATCACCTTGGAAACGCTCAAATCCACCTCCCCCCCTTCACCCACCACCTCCGGCGCCGTTCTCATTCCTCCCTACCTTCCGATCCTCAGCACCCTCGAATCCTGACCCTGATATATTCAGCGACACTCCACCTCTCCTGTACGCGCCCACATACACTCTCTAACGTGCTGACTTCGATATACCCTTTGCTCGTCGTTCATGCTCGCCACCGTAACGATCGGATATACTTATAACCTTACGATAATGCATAATCTACCGATAGTGAAATTGGTAGGTAAAGCGAAACGTAAGCTCAACGTAATATGCATTCATATAGGCCACATAATAGGCCACACTCCCATCTTAATCCCTCTAAAAGTTGTGAAACACTATATGTACGCTCGTAGCAGTTTTTAACGAAGCGCGCTGCTTTCCTTTGTATTTTTATAATTTTTTTGGTTAAATCTTTATGACCAGGGTCCCAAATGCTCGCGGCGTATTCGAGGTGTGGCCTAACCAGAGAGAAGTAGCATCTCTCTTTTACTTTTTCATCTGAGGACCTTCCTATTATACGCTTAACAAAACCTAGTTTCTTGAATGCTGTGCCGCATATGTTTAGGATGTGTGTTCCCCATAATATTTATGAAGGTAATTCCAAGATATTTTAATGTATCTGAAGATTTTACGTTTACCTACTCCACCCACGGTGAAGGTATGGCTTTTGTGAAATGACTTTCGCAGGAAGTGAACTGTGATCACATGATCAAATGATCAGAATATGTGTAGGATAGAAGGGATGCGAAGTGGAGAAATGTGGACAGCGGGATTTCTTGGAGAGCAGCATTTCGCCGTCTTTTCTTTCGGGGACTGAAGCAGAAAGACAAGAGGAGGGCAAAGAAGAGGGAAATGCAATTTCCTTTTCTCTTCGTGGGGTGAGGTCCGTCCGACACTCGGGTCCACCCCTCTCCCAGTTTATATAAATTGTTTTTGGTGTTTTGAATGATTTACTTCGCATTCCTATGGCAATTTTTGTAAAATCAGAGCATCAACTATTGTTGTCCTGTGACATGTGGAATCATTTACCTGAGTATATTAAAAATGTAAAACAAGTAATAAATTTAAAAATCATTACTGCAAAATATTATTTCAACTACATCAATGAATGTGTTATCTTGTGTAACTTTTATATAAATTATTGTTGTTATTTTGAATGATTTACTTTGGATTCCTACGATAATTTTTGTAAAATATCGGCATCAAGTATTGTCGTTCATCAGTAACCTATAATGGAATTAATTATTTGACTCGAAAACAATTTGTGTTCCTAATCGTACCGGAATAATAAAACATTATTCTATTCTATTCTCATTCCTCCCCTCCCCTCCCTCTCTTTTAACCCCCACTCCCCCCATCCACCGTCCCCCCCTTCCCTTCTAAGGGCTTCATCGCTCACTTTCTCTCCCGGTCGTGTTTGTCTTTGAGATTTCCTCGCCGTCGGCCAGGGGAGAGTTTCGGTGCGGCAAGAGGGAGGTCCCGTGGGGGTTGGTGAGGGGTGGGGGGGGGGAAAGGAAGTGTCTGGGGGTGGGTCTCTTAGGGGAGGTGGGAAGGGGGCGTCACCTCCCATCGTCTCCTTGGCAGTTAACAGTGCAAGTGGGTGGTCTTGAAGAATGCGTATCTTGCGGTCGAAGGCAACCACAACCCGAATGAACAGATAGGATGTGATGATGCCTTTCCGGCGCATAATATTGTGTACTCCGATATTCGAGAACTCGGTTACGGTAGGGTTTTATCGAATCGCCAGTTTTTGTCGGATGGTCACCATATTTAGGATTTATTACTTAGTTCACGTTCTAAACAATACTAGATATGGACGAGAGCGCTGCGAAAACCATTAAAATATGATAAATACGGTACTTATCTTAATTAGGGATGGGTACCTTGTTTGCTTCGGCAGCCATAACTGACGACAATAGACAATCGAATCATCAAGCGGCTAGGCGACATCTATCAGTTAGTTGCACTACTAACTATAAACAAGCGGTAAATTTACTTTTGAGTTGGAAAACAAATCAATTATGAGTGTTTGTTGTTCACAAATGATGTTAATTTCAATCATTGTATTTCTTTCGTTCCGTTCAACCAAATTAAACAAACAAAATTTTTCCCTTCTAAATGAAGCAAAATAACTTAAAATAGAAGGGGGAATTCTTATAGATCGATCGTCTATTGTCATCTGTGATGGCTGCCGAAGCAAACGAGGTACCCATCCCTAATCAAGATAAGTACCGTATTTATCATGATTTAATTGTTGTCTCAGCGCTTTCGTCCATATCTAGTATTGTTTAGAACGTGAAATAAGTAATAAATCCTAAATATGGTGACCATTCCACAAAAACTGGCAATTCGATAAAACCGAACTGTAACCGAGAACTCTTCAGAGCACTGGGTCTTGATAGTTAAATTGACCGGAATATTTTCATGTATTCTAATGGGCCAGAATTTATACTAATTATCGGTTGTAAAAACATTCTAATTGATCCGTTAGTTCTCGAACGTTCCTAACCTCTCAGACGCCCCTCTAGTATAGGGTTTCCAAGAGTATGCTGAGGGAGCACTCTGGCTTCAGTTAAATAGCTATTCATCACAGGCGGCTGATGTACCCACTCTCTTCACTATTGATAGCGTGAATGCAAAGAAATCCATGTATTTTCTGAGCTGATGCTGTTTCTTCTCTGTAATTTTAAATTGTTGATTCAATATCTCACATGCATCAAGAACTGACTCTTAGTCCATAATTTTCTGAATAACTCCATATCCATAAGTAATCAATGACTGGATTAGTCACATTACAGTTAAAACCATTTCCCCATTCCCCATGCTCTTTTAAAACTCATAGTATAGATAAGATAGAGTTTGCATCTAATGGCCATATAACCATTCATGAGAATGCTTGATTCCTTCTGATGATGCTATAGCATTCGAAATACGGATCGTGCATGTTGCTTTTGACCACAGTGGATTTTATAAGTTATTATAATGAATCCATAGTAGTTCCCGCACAGTCGCCACCCATTTTAATTGCATTTCATTTCCAGTGCGGTCATAGTAGTCGGTCATAGACGAGATTGGGATTCTCTGCCGGATGGCTGGGGGTGGATGCAGGTAAATGGGTGTGGTTGGTCCCTGGAGGATGGCTGTTGTGAATTCGATGATCGAGAGGAGGAGGAGTAGGGAGAGTGCAAGGATGGAAAGAGTGGCGGAAGTGACAGTAAAGGAGCGGTCGCGATTGAAAAAATCCAGACCTCAAGGGTAAGTAATAGAAAGATTCGAAGGCTCACGCACTTCCGCATATTGAATGCGTTCCATGAAAGAAGACGCGTTGCTTCCGGAAGGCGGAATCACGCACGACGCGTCTCCGGAGCAATCGTCTCCTCTCATTGGCCTCCGCATCCATGGAGAAGATAGATATCATACAGCAGCCACTTACAGACTAGGCTACCTTTCACCATCTTTTCCCTTAAATGTCAAGTTGAGGATATTACCCGTGAGGCAAATGTATGTTAATAAGGTCTTACGGTCGTTTTACCTCCGTAGTGGGAATAGCCCAAAAGTAGTGGAAAAACCTCATGCCTACGACCTACGGTCCAACATGTAATATGTTTTTCCAAAGCCAAACTTAACATTGTACACACGATGTTCTATCTATATGGGGCCCAAACCTTTTAATTGTTTGCCTCAAACAATCAAATCTATAAAGAATGTATAGTCTCTTCTGAAGCAGGTTAAGCTTTGGCTGTTGACTGCAAAATATTTGGTCAATGATATTTTCTATAAACTGTTGTAACAACCTTTTGGGAATCCCTGTGTTTATAAAAAAAAACTCTTGTAATAATTTCAATCTGTTTTACCTCTAGTTTTTATCAATTCTTTGCCACTAAAAATATGGTTGATGAAGATGGAGGTAAATATTTCGTTAATTCTGAATTAAAACATTTGTGTAGAAAATATAAAGTGTTAACCGCAGACCAGTTAACAAAAGGGGTAATTATAACGAAAAATTATTATAAAAAAGAGTATAAAATTCCTTGTAAAAACACACATTGCATGTCAAAAAGAAATTCCCCTGTATTGGTAACGTACAGATATTGCCATTCATATGGCAAAAGGTTAGCAAAATACTCTGTACCACACACTTTTAATTGCATGCCTAAACACCTTGGTGATCTTAAAGGGACGACAGAAGTAAAGAAAGAGGTACATGCACGGTTACTTGATGAAATTAAAAATTTTTGATTGGTTATGTTCAATATATTTGGCATGAATACCTGAGTATTCAAAAATGTAGAATAGAAAAATGTAGAATGTTATTAGTTATGTTTAATTTTCTAAATTTGTAATAATATAAATTGTTGTAACTTGTTTTATTAAGCGTTCTTTTTGTTTACATCATGTTGTTATTCGCCGCATTGTTTGCATATGTGTGGATCCTTCTGACAAGCGATGTGGCTTAGAGAGTCCGTGTTTGTTTACATACAATGAATGGATAAAAAAATAAACCAATCGTATTAAATCTTTCTTAAGCTGGTTAAACTCTGATTGTTAAATTTTTTTCTGTATTAACTACTATACTCACTCTTCGGTAGTGATTATTTTGCTGCATGTATTGCATCTGTCCAGAAGGTGCCCCCGACGACAGGCAATGCCTTAGGGGTCACCTAAATGTCCTGTCAACTATTGTTGCTAAGTGATAATGAATTCTTGATTCATGTTTAAAGGGGCAATAAAAATTAATATATTACTCTTTTTTTAATATCTTCTTTTTGCTTACCATGACACAATAAAATGCTGGTCGCACCACACTTCGTAAAATGGACCAGCTATATTATTTTCAACAAGTGCTATTTCTGTTCCGACATCGTTAACATTCACACCGAGAGGCATCGTTCCAGATCGTTCATTCAAAAAGGAAGACATTATCGACATGATTTTCTCTTTCTCATGTCGAATCCCACGGGAGAAACATGAGTGGGTGGGATGGGAGGAGGAAGGAGGGAAGGAATGAGGGGGGCACTTTCCCATGTCCCTTTCTTTCTGCCCCCCCTCCACCTTTCCCCAGCATAGCTTCATCTCCATCTACATCTACATACTACCCCGCGAGCCGCCACTTGGGCGTGTGGCAGGGGGTGTTAGGTCCACCAGCCGTGTAAAGTTGTAAGTTTTTTGGTGATAAAATGGTGACATATATCATAGGAGTATATTTAGTGGAGCTCAATTTTTATTATGGTCGCTTATTGATCGCGGAAGGAACGAATTTTTGTACCTATCTGTCCGGCTGTGTATCTCTCTTATTTTATCGCATCTGTCAGACCTAGAGATGTAGTGAGGAGTCATGATAATATTCTCTATGTCTCTGAAAAATATAAGTTCTGAATTTCTCAAGCAATCTAAGACTAGAGTGTAGCCTCCGAGTCTCTAGGGGCTTCCATCTTAATCCCTCTAAAAGTTATGAGACACTATATGTACGCTCATGAGCGAAGTAGCATATCTCTTTGACTTTATTATCCGAGGACCTTCCTATTATACGCTTAACAAAACCTAGTTTCTTTAATGCTGTACCGCATATGTTTTGTATGTGTAATCCCACCGATATATCTGAAGTTGAGGTAATTCCAAGATATTTTACTGCGAGTGAATCGGCGCCCTCTTCGTTGTCCCTCGGCATTACGCACTCCCACCCTCCCTCAACCGCCCCCCACTCCCTTCCCCTTCTTCCCACCCCTCCCCTGCCCCCTCCCCCACCGCACGCGTGGGACGCAAAATAAGCCGATCGCATCCACCCCAGGGGGAAAGAGGGAGAGGGGAGTGGCAGGTGTGGGTGGTTGAGCGGAGGAGGGGACGATCAGTTTTAAGGGGTTGAGAGGCGGTGGCGAGAACATGGATGTGGGAGGGGTAGGGGATAAGGCAGGGAGGTCAGGGGACGGGGAGGCAAGGGTGGGGGGGAGGGTTTAAGGGGGTGGGCACTCACGATCAGGGAACTTTCGAGTGATTCGACAAGTCGTTGGGGCTTGGAAGGTGTGCTGGGGTTAGGATTGGCGGGATATACAAGGCGTAGGTAAAGAATGGACCATTTACAGAAGCGCGAATTCACGAACTCTGTAAAACATGGATTGAGGTTGAACATTTGAGAGTTCTTTATAAGAGATGACAGGTAACATTTTCGGCCTTTCCCTAAGATAAAGAAACAAACTATGACGTAATTATGCATGAAAAAAGGTCAAGGGACACCAACGGCAATGTACGATATGTACATCTACATAATACCCTGCGAGCCGCCGCATGGGCGTGTGGCAGGGGGTGGTAGGTCACCAGCCGTGTAAAGGTATACGCTTTTGGAGATGGAATAGTGACGTGTATTATAGTTGTGTATTTAGTGGAGCTCAATTTTTATTGTGGTCGCTTATTGTTCGCGGAAGGAACGAGTTTTTTAACCCATCTGTTCGGCAGTGTATCTCTCTTATTTTATCGCATCTGTCAGACTTAGAGATTTAGTGAGGAGTCATGATAATATTCTCTATGTCTCTCTGAAAAATATCTGTTCTGAATTTTTCAAGCAAACTAAGCCTATCGTGTAGCCTCCGAGTCTCAAGGGGCTCCCACCTTAATCCTTCTAACAGTTGTGTAACACTATGTGTTAAAACTCTCTAAAATATGCAGGTACAGGTGACAGGCACGTTACATTATCGGAAATACAATGAATTGGTTATATTCAGCTATTCCATTATCAGATTGGTTGTACTATTGCTAAAAAAATCGTAATAACCCCATCGATGTAATCAACGAAAACTAGTTAAAAAGGAAATATTTTACAAGAACATCACTCTCCCAGAATAAGCTACACAGCATCATTTTCCAGCATTTAATAAGCATTCGCCACCGTCTTAATCCGAAATAATGAACGTGGGTGTCCTATTTCAGCACTTCTCATTAAAACAATCCATAATGATCTCGTAGTTCAATCAAACGAGCGAAAACTCATCCATGTTTGTTTTCAATTATCAAAATGACTCATCCGATTGCCAACACATGAAAATGGTGACTCACACGAGGTAATAGGGGAATCCATCGTTATAATCACACTCGACGCTCAAAATTCCGCTCAGGTATTAGGTCACTCAACGCGTCAAAATGAAGAACGCACCGATGACTACGCCAGATTGCATCCATGTCATCCAATCTTTCCATTTTCCCTGTCACATCCTCCTCATTGTGCGCGAAAATGCACTCCAGTTTTTTGCTTTGAAATGCAATCATGACATCCAATAGTAAATTACGGGTAGAAAACATAATTCTGCAAGTTTGTTTTTGACAACATTAATGCCACTCATTGGAGTTATGATCAGCAGAGGTCCTCTCCCGGTGTTCTCTTCGGTCCGGTTGAAAAGCAATGAACAGTTCAAATCCTTCGCTAACTTCAACAGCATTCAATGATTATATATTTGCGTATATTTTCTGTAATAGCGCAAAAGCAATGAAAATCCAGATGGTTCAAAATGTTGATCTGCATACATGGTTACTCATCCCTGTTTTTCAGTGCATTTATTTAGTGTGCAACTCCACACAGTTCCATAGAAATCCGCAGCGATTTTGAATTCATTTGTATTTTTTAAAATTTCATTCCTCAGATGTTCCGACTTCACTCTAAGCACCATATAGTAACAATGAAAAAATACCAATGTGCTACGTATTGTCTTTGTTTTAAGCATAACTTAAGTGTATGGAGTTCATTCGCCAAGTTCCTATGAACTATGTACTTAAAAATTTTTGAAAAAATAGAGAAGGTTCTGTAAATAAATTTGAGCAAATAACATAGTTTAAGAATATGATACATACCTATTTAATAGTTCAAATGAATTCTACGAGAGACTTTCCAATTCAATCATCAGATGAATAATTGGCGAGAAAAGCAAGAAAGTATGTATTTTAGGTTGATATTCCCCTTTAAAAACCATCCCATAACTACTATAAACGCAGATGATCCTGTTGTCCCCCATAATGAACCCTTGAACGGTTGCGTTAACATGACTGAGGGAAATGTTGCCGACGGCATATCCCTAGTAGAAAGAACATTCTATTTACGACAAATCACGATTATACCAAGACCCTATTTGAAATATGACCTATACAGAGTAGTTAATATTAAGCAATTATCACAACCTAATAGAAATTAACAAAAGAGAATCCATTTGCCGACTAACTCACTTTCTATTTTATTTTATAATGAAATTAATTGACCAAAAATGGTGAAATTCGAGTGAAATCATTCCACAACTTTCTTCAAATTTTTGAGGTTTCAGAGGCCCCAATGAAACGTAAAAGTCGTTGGATATCCATCATGAACCTCACTCCCGCAATAATAGTCAAATAACGGACGGACAAGACATGAATAGAGACGCACGATCCTTCTGCGTCTTACTTCATTAGCCTTACATTTCCATCGAACGACGGTCTATAATAGCTATAGGTTGAGAATGAAGGGAAAAAATGCGCTATCAATAGATAAAATGGCATTCTATCACTTAATAGCGTTTGGAAACCAAAACGTGATTAGAATGTCTTGAGGAGTAAACATAAAATCTTCAAATACAGTAAAATATCTTGGAATCACCTTAACTTCAGATATATCGTGGGGAACACACATAAAAAACATATGCGGCACAGCATTAAAGAAACAAGAAAAATTAAAGAAATAGGTTTTGTTAAACGTATAATAGGAAGGTCCTCGGATGAAAAAGTAAAAGAGAGATGCTACTTCGCTCTGGTTAGGCCTCATCTCGAATAAGCCACGAGCATTTAGGACCCTGGTCATAAAGATTTAACCAAAATAATTTACAAAATGCAAAGGAAAGCAGCGCGCTTCGTTAAAAACTGCTACGAGCGTACATATGGTGTTATACAACTGTTAGAGGGATTAAGGTGGGAGCCCCTAGAGACTCGGAGGCTGTACGCTAGGCTTAGGCTGCTGGATAAATTCAGAACTGATATTTTTCAGAGCGACACAGAGAATATTATCATGGCGCCTCACTACATTTCCAGGTCTGACAGACGCGATAAAATAAGAGAGATTCACTGCCGAACAGATAGGTACAAAAACTCGTTCTTTCTGCGCACAATAAGTGACCACAATAAAAACTGAGCTCCTCCAAATACACTCTCATAGGACATGTCACCATTTCACCTCCAAAACTTTTACATCTTTACACGGCTGGTGACCTACCACCCCCTGCCACACGCCCAAGCGGCGGCTCGCTGGGTAGCATGTAGATGTAGATGTAGAGTGCACGAAAGTTAAAAGGACTTCTTTTTACAGCTGAAGAATAAATAAATATGGTATTTCCACAATTGTTGAATTATTTTTCAACAATACTAGCAGGTTTCGATGATGGTAGATAATTATCACAGTTTGCAATGTATATCTAAGTACAAGTGGAGATATTAATAAGGACATCCTGTGGAGTAGGTGTGGAAAGAGGAATGATGTTTGAATTGAGGAAAGGATAAGGTCGGCTTTATAACAGAAGACAGTCGGCTATATAACACAAAGACAGCGCACACGAGGGAAAGCTAAAAAAGTCTAAGACTAAAAGATAAGTGGAGAGAGAGGCAGCGAAGAGGGGGAGGGTCCAGAACAAAGTCATTTAAAACTCCATGACTACACATTTCAAAAGATGAAACAATTTTTCCCAAAGCTCGTCCTGGATATATTTCCATTCTAGCTTGCGTATACGTTTGGAACTCTGATGGTGATGTGCAAACATCGGAACCACGCACTCTTATTAAAGAAAGTTTGGAGAATTAAACATTGTCTCTCATAAGGATGAAATTTTCAGACGATACCGAGTGGAATAATAGCATTGATAATAATATCACAAAATTAAAGATACTTTTCTATTCAGCATTAGTTTGTTTTATTAGTTCAACCTAGGTTTCATCAAACATATGCTATAATCAAGGTAAATAGCCCTTTATATTGGCATAAATTTCTCAAAACGTAGGTCAGTGCAATAAAAAGGTGTAATATCTTAAAATGCATCTTTCATTTTGTGAAAATATTAACAATTATTTTTAAATTTATAAACTCGTCAGCATTCCACAAAAAGACTTCACCTTTCATCCTTTTGCCCGATGAAAGAAAGAGGCTGAAGTAAACGGCCATAGTTATAATAACCAAGATAAAACCGGAAAAATCCCAAAAATTAATCAATCTCGTAATGACTTTTTACATGAGTGTTTGGGAAAATTCATTCACCAATCGACTAGGAAAGAATGCTGTCCGTATCTCTTATCGATATTGCCTAAGCCATGGAATCACTCAGTAGTATGTTACTCAGCAACATGTTAACAGAGCATATTTATCCGCTCCGAGGCAAGATGCGAGGCAACCGACCGCCTCCTTTACGAACAGATCGCATCTCCGCGGGAAGTGTGCCCGCAGGGAGAGACTGAGGCCGTGGACGCGAGGCAGGGGGTGGAAAGGTGGAAGAGATGGTGGGGGGAGGGGACAGGAGGGGATGGGAAGGAGGGGGCGGTTAGGGAAGTGAACTGGCTGCTGATAGAGACGCGGCGAAAAATTCAAACTCCCCGAAAACCCCCGGAGGGCAACCTCCTCCTTCCCATCCACCCACCGGGGAAACTTTATCCGGGCGCGATAGCCCTTTTTATGACGCAAGCGGCTTTTGCAGAAAGGGGTGAGAGAGGTGTAATATGGGAGGGGGGGAGAGGTAGGAAGGCGGGAGGAGGGAGAATTTCTCCTCCTTTAGAGCTCCTGCAGATAAAGTGCCCAGGGAAATTAATTACTTGAATAATCATCTTCAGCCGTTGGAGTGAGTGTTCGGAGAGGAAGGGGAGGGAAGGGAAGGAAGGATTGGAAGAGAGGGGTGCGGGAGGTGCAGGGGAGCGCAGGGGGTGCAGGGGGGGAAGGAGGACGCTTTGATCAACAGGCGAACTGAAATCGCATAACCCGCCCGCATCGCGTTTAATTCCGCACTTAATTATTCAAATCGCCGTTGGTTCCCTCTCTATCTCTATTCCCATCTAACCAAAGTAGGCGCACGAGGATAAAGGCCTATCTTAACCTTCTCACAAATCGTCACACCATCTACCGATGGCCGAATGCAATGAAATCTCCGTTCCCTTCCGATCCGCCCCATATCGCCCATCTAAAAAAGAAAAACCTTTTAAGTAGCGTATGAATCGGAGAGGGGCGCTACACTTCAATCCCAGATGAAAGTCTAATATTAAATGTAATGAGAGATAAAGAAAGTGAAATTCCAGGTATACCTTCCGCATAATGAATATACAATATTAGGATACAATGTCTCACGGAACAAAGAATTTCTTCTGGGGTCGAGTTAATAGATGAGAAAAGGGAAAAAATATTGACATTTACCAAAAAAAATACGTAAAACCAACAAAAAGAATAGGAATGTCCCGGTTAAGGAAAATCATCGAATCAGCAAACGAACTGCATAAAACAATAATTTGGCAACACACAAATATGAAATGTGGATTTTTGCTATCATTTGTCGTCACTGGAAAGTCTTTAGTTTTTATTTCTCTTCGAGCCAAGCTGCACGCTGTGCACTTTGCAGGCTCCATATTTCGTGTCGTGTTGTAGCGAGCGTCGAACCGATTGAAAGAAGTTAATTGTTTGAGTGCGTTTCCTCATTGCATCAGGTATTCTTTCATTTCATTCCTGTATACCAACGATCATGGAGACACAATTTACAAATAAAATTACACGGGTAGGTGATTAGCTTATTTATATTAGAAATCTGTACGTCTATGATCAACGTTTCATAATCCTTCCGTTGGAATGAACTGAATGACATAACTAGCTTTCAGAACACCAGCCGAGTACAGATATTAATTCCAGTATCACCCTTGCTGCCAACATCTTATGCATACAGCAAGGGAAATCGACCATGGGAGAAACAAAACTCGAGATTCCAGGGGAACAAGAACAGAACAGAAGGACGTCCACCGGTTCCCCACGTATCGTGAATGTTAGCAATCCCTGACGAGGCAGAGAAAGAGAAATCGAACTATTTCGATGGAAAATATTCTCATGCACAGAAGGCGGGAGCAGCGACCTTGATGAAGTGAAATAAAGTGGTGCCGTCTTACGCGACGCACACTTTTGAATCAGGATATGCAAAAGAGAATCGTGCCTCGCACAGCATGAAAGGAAATTGTGGAATGAAATTCTATTTTTAGCGGTAAAAATCAACCCTAAAAAGGGGTGTTCTACTTGATATTTGAGAAATAATTCTGAAATGAGAAAGGTAAAATCAAAGAGGCGGTTCCTTAACGGCATTCGACTCAATCACCGACAACCGTAGAAAGATACTGAGAGGAAAAGAGAGGCAGATTATACTTCAAAATGACTCTCATGAACAAATCTCATTATCGTTCCCATAGCATGCAGATACGAAAAACGTCCCAAGCCTCTATGGATTCAGAGGAGAATTTTATATTACAACTGCCTAAGATCCTTCAGATAGAATTAGACAGTGTGCGCTTTGAAAATCCTTCAAATGATTTCGGCTTAAAAGAGTCATTACGGTTTTACAGAGAATAGAATACTGATCGCATCGTTGACCTCAGCAGTCCTCCCCACGCAACAAGACTCGAGAGACACGAAGCCACGAAAGAACTAAGTAGACCTCATACTCAGCACCATTATGAATCCCATTCACTTCCAGGAAACTGTTTCCCTGGTTCAAAGTTTCTCTCTCGAATCAATCGTCTTGAAACAAGACTGACTAATATTCTGATAACAATGAAACCCTATAGCGCTTATTAAGTCCATTTAATTTTCTCCAAAACTAACTGCGTCGATCAGATGAATATTTTGGAATATGCAAGACCCCAAAATAATATTGAAGCAGTTGGGAAGTCTGTGCACTAGCTTGAGTTTTTTGTGTCAATTCTCTCAGAAAAACCGCAGACGAGCATCCGGTAATAATACAAAGTAACAATTAAAATTCTAAATAACCAGAAATCCATAGTACCATGGAAATACCATAAAATACCAGCGAATTTGGAAATGATGTTATTTTCAACACACATTATTCCTGTTTACTCCTAAAAATCAAATATATTCTAATAGATGGAACATAATTTAAAAACTGCCATTGATTCACATGTCAACACATTTATATTTCAATGATTCTATGTTCAAAGAAAGAAACACAAAAAAAATAATGCGGTCGGACGCTGGTCTGCTCGCCGCAGAGAAATTTATGTATAAAAAATGTTTAATTGGAAGATGTAAAAAATTGCATATACATATAAGCATTAATGACATAGTACATGATATAATTGCGTGTTTTTACTGAAATGTAACCCATTACGCATGAGTTTCAAGCCGTTTCCATTTTGGAGTAAACATTTTGGTTTTTATAATTTTCCCAGAGAAAATACTTGAACTATACGAAATTCAATAACAAATATATTTGGGATTGCAATGGATGTGCATAAAGTACTTGGTGAGTCCATTTTAAAGGAGGAATATCTCGGAAAAATATTGCACATAATACATAATGCACCATAGGTATAATTATACGCTAAAGTACAAAACAGATATTAGGATAAACAATATTGGCACTAATATAAGAACATTGTTGAAGTCAGTAAATTACAAAGAAATAAAGAAAGGAGATTAGTTCAGCTTAAGGTAGTCCGAGCGTGATAGTTCCCTAGTCATTATAGAAACCATATTGGAATAATACGTCTTAATTTCACCATCTGTGGGACAAATGACTTAAATGTTGCATTATTAATGGTGCAATAATATAGTTTTATATGACAGAAATTCTAAGTAATTAAATGAAAATATGTTAATAAGTCTTTAAATTGACTCATTTTTTCGCGCGGTGCGTTTGAAACTCAAAACGGAAGGTTTTTTGTGATACCCAAGAATCTACTGCGGTGACAATATGATTAATTTTCAGATATTGTCGATTAAACATACAAACTGTCCACTATTAGTTTTTTTTCGACATCTAAGTATTAGAAATATCTCATTTTGTAAATAATGTCTCTCTGGAGTACATACACGTACCGTATCCAATGTGAAAGGGCTTGTATTTTTTGGAAAATATCTCCGAAAGTTATGTGGTAAGGGGTTGAATATTTGGTGTCATTGGATAGGTGAGATATTTTTATTTAAAATGAGACCAAATTCATTGATTTCTAAGTAAAATGGTATTTCGCTCAAACAACCTTAAACTGATTAATATGCCTCGAGAAAGAATAAGAGTTCTTAAATTGAAGGTTTGAGGGGCCAGGTTAAACAAACGACGGTCGTCGTCATGCAGAAATGTCCACATAACCCCTCTGGCTATGGATGGCTATGGAAATGTTACGGGGCACGTTTACTTTTTCATTGAGTAGAAAGGACCGAAAGAGCGTTTTCCTTCCCCTTTTCAAAAGCGACCGAACGCAAGCGTAAACAAGCAATCCGGAGCACACCATTGAACCCGATATCACGTGGCCTTCTCCCGGGAAAAAATGAAACCTCGACGACGACTTCTGCCAGTCCCATTCCCTAACATGATGTCCTTCTCGACACCCCCTACCCTCCAATGCCACGCACCCCGTTCGTCCGATCTCTCTAGCGGTCTCCAAGCAAACTTTCTTTCGCCTTGCCGTGCGTATCCGCAAACATTCTTGCGCTCCATCGCCATCTTTCCCAGAAGGAAATGGGTCGGCGGATTCTGTAAGATCCTTTTCAGAGGATAGGGAGCAGCGCAAGGGTCTCGAAGACCGACGAATATCCCTTAAGGGACACGCCGTCTCTCTCTCCTTCTCCGAGGACAAGCAGGCACTCTTGCAGACACACATGATTTCTCCACACAATTCCCTCTTTCTCCCAAAAAACACCTCTTTTGCCTCTTCTTTCTCTCTCTCTCTTTCTTTTTCGCTCTATCTCTCTCTCTCTATCTCTCTCCATCACCACATTGTACATCTCTCTAAACTTCAAATAGCAAGAAAAACTAAATCTATATGCAAGACTTAAGGCTTTCCCGGCGAATGCTTAGAATGTATAGCTCTCGGGTTTCCAGCCGGTTAATGGTGGTTTTTGGCACCGACGTTTCGAAGGCGTGAAAGAGAACATGAAAGGTGCATCAGGCTCTTGCACCCAAAAAAATCCGCAGTAGCGGAACATAGCCTCGAGAATGGACACAGAATCAATTTCAAAGGGACCGAGATCCTTCATCGCGCTCCGAGTTAGTGTGGCCGGATTGTGAAGGAGGCTGTGGAAATCAACAACCACAGAGATAACATCAACAGAGAGAGGTTTTCATATCAGCAATGCGTGGAAACCAATCACGAGTCTCATGGGAAAAAGAGCCGGAAAAGAGGGCCAATCAGAAGCAAGCTAGCCCATCCACAGAGCACATATAAAGTGACACCCTCCTGGCCAAAATTATCACCCTGAGGCCGATGGCAGACTACGCCTTCGAAACGTCGGTAGCAAGAATCACCATCACCCGGCTGGAAACCCTAGACCTATATATTCTAAATCTATATATTTGCAGTCGCCACTCCTTGACTCTATGCCACTGCAAAGATGGCTCTGATTCCTTTTCACTCGACGTTGCTGCTCGCGCGTTGCTCATGACTTCGGGTCCTTCTTGAGGAAATATAAGCCTTAAAATTTACTGTGCCTCAAATTGTTTCAAGGCTGATCAGAAAATGGATCGAGAACTGCTAGACACAAGAAATCCAATCGATTCTCACCAATAACCGCAAAACATGAAATTGAGTTGCAGTGATACTCCGGCCATCTTGGCGACCATATATATTTTGGAGTTAAGATGGACTCCACGACATATATTCAATTGTGTGGATGAGTGGAGTGACCTTACATCAGTTATTTTCCACCAGAAATCAGAGCTCGGGTTATGTATTTTTATTTAAACCTCATTCGACGAAAGTTAGTTTTTCCGACGTCATTTATCATTAATTTGAATGTATACTTGAAAAAGCGATAAATTGAATTCAGATAATATCTACGCATATAATCAACAACCTGATAAAAATGAAAAAGTTCGCATTTCCTTAATATCAAAGAAATCTCAGCTATTTATTCCTTGATAAACCCTTAAACAATAGAAAAAATTCTACAATAAATAATGTAGGATCTTACTTTCTCCCGGCGAATGACTGCTGTGAATTCTTATCGGATTTCCGTCCGGGTAAGATGCTCCATCTTCTCCAACGCCGACGTTTCGACGAATGACTAATTCATCGTCATCAGGGTCGGGATGACGATGAATAAGTCATTCATCCAAACGTCGGCGTAGGAGAAGATGGAGCATCTTATCCTTGCAATAAATGTTAACCTCGTGCTAGATAAATTGAATTTTACTTCATCTACCCCAGATAGGAGCTTTATCAAGTTTTAACTAGGTAATATTGTTAGGATGATCCTCGTAATCTAATTCACTTTTTCAATCGCCGGAGAAGACCTTTATTCTAAAAATGCCGAAAATTCCACAGGAAAATGGAATAATAAATGAGAATAAGGGATTATATCCCTCTCGAGTTGAAACGACAGAATCTGGGAGTGAATGAGGGGGTGGGAGGAGTGGTGCGATATGTAAGGGAGGGGTCACACCGCCCCCACCCCCTGCGCCTCCATCTCCACGGCGACCACCAAATAACCTTCGAGATGCACTTCGCTTTGCCGGGATAGAAAGGCGAGTGCAACGATACGAGGAGTACCCCTAGGGTCACATTAAGCCCACATGAAGGAGTTGACCTCGTTCATGTTATAAAAGTATTGGACATGTCCTATGAGACTGCCTGGTAGACCTACTTATAAGTTCATTATTCTTGATGAGGACACAATACCTAAGTACTGCATTGGCCTATTATAAGCCACCAAACTTCGAGTAAATACAAGGCTGTCCGCGACGTTAACTTTCCTCATGTAACCAGGAGGCCCGAGAAATATCATACACTGATAAACAACTGGGTAATTTTCCTGATTAAATTGGGAATTCCTCAGTATAATGAAACAATAGAAACCGAATTGTTTTTAAAAATTAACTTTTAATATCCAAGAAATGTGTCCAGTACTTATATTTTAAGAAAGAAAAGAACTCTTGAAAAAATTCTACAAATTATTTTCTTATAGCACGTAAACAAGATCATTTATCGAAGGGTCAAAGAGAAGATCTTTAGCATGGTTCCATCAACCACTGCGAAGATACATCTTAATATAACTGAAATCGTTAAAAAAATTAAATTAATAACTGATATACTTGAAATGAAAAGGCAGTAATGCAGGGGAAGACAATTTCCGGTATTACATTTAAAAAAAACAACATTTGAAATTTGTACAACCTATGGAACTTATTCCACAGGTTAATTTCAAGATTAGATAGAACCATAATTTCACCGTAATTAATAAGTTTCTTCATAATTTCATAGGGGTAGAAGATCAAAAAGCATCCAAGAGTCAAGCATATTTGTAAATTTTCACTTGCAAATGTTTATTCTCACAATTTACCTTTGTGATCTATGATGAATTTGCCATGGCTACACATGACTTTGGCTGAGGAGTCAATGTGTTACATCAATTCATATCCTATTTGATTTTATTGACAGTATCGCCAATCATTTTGTCTCGTATGGCATTGAAAATATTTTTGGAAGTCATTAGCCATGAAGGAACCTCACCCTTTCTTCAGGGATACTTTCGAAGGTAATTGAAGAAGGAAAGGTTCAGAGCTGAATCCTTTTACTAGCCTGAATTCAATCTAAGCTACACGGCAGGGAAGTGCGCCCACTGTCTCGCGATGTCAGTCGTGAAGTCATCCATTTCTCAGTGATCCTCGGAAAGAATCCATCGAAAATATCACCCAGTGTAACCAAATTGCGAATATTTAAACCATTGAAATTTAAAGCGCAGAAGATTGACGACAATCAAAATGGCAGATATAACAGGGCGACATAGACTTTCGGAGAATGGCGAAAAAGGAGGGAGAGAATTCTTCTTCTTCTTCTTCTTCTTGATGTCGTACACTATTCGGTGCGTTGGCTGCTCAAGCATCGCTCTCTTGCCTGTTGAAACAGGTCCCCAGTACCTATAACCGCTGTCCACTCTTCGATGTTTTGTGTCCATGAACTTTTTCTTCTCCCTCTTGGGCGCTTTCCTTCAACTTCCAAGATCAGACTGAGGATTTCGTACTTTTTCCCTCTCAGGATGTGCCCAAGATATGAGATTTCCCTCTACTCAATTAACTTCCTCAGCAAACGATCAAGGCCTGCTCTTTGCAGGACCTCAATGTTTGAAACCCTCTTGATCCATGAAATTATGAGAAGCCATCTTAAGAACCACATTTCAGTTGCTTCCAGTCTTTTCATTGTTGTTTTCTTAATCGTCCTAGTTTCCACTCCATACAATAAGACGGGTATTACGTGGCACTGCACAACTTTTATTCTGAGAGACCAGGGAGAGTCTTAATTATGGATCAATATATATTTAGCAGCCGGAATGTTGTTTTAGCTGTACCACATCGAATTTTGATTTCTCTGTCACAATCAAGTGAAGAATAAATCATTGAGCAAAGATACTTGAATTCTGAAACTTTTTTAATTTCGTTCTGATCAATACTGAGTCTTTCATTCTGCTTTGGTATTCTGCATACACACTTTTGTTTTTTCGATGTTAATCCGGATACCAAATGTAAGCCCTGCTCTATGGATACTGCCTAGTATTTTCTGGAGTTGGTTCAAGCTTGAAGCAATCGGAGCAGTGTCAATTCGCATATCGGATATTCCAAAGCCGCACACCATTAACCTTGACACCAAAATTCTGTGTTTCCAATGGTCTGGAACAACCTTTAAAGGAATAAATTGAACAGAAGTGGCGATAGAATGCACCCCTGCCTTACTCCTTTTGATATAGCTATATTTTCTGTTTTCAGCTGTTGGTCAATTCTCACTTCCGCCCTTTGGTTCCAGTTGAGTCTTTGTATAATCCTTATGTCCTTGCTATCGAATCCAATGTCTTGAAGAATCCCAATCCAAGGCTCATGCTTGGCTGTGTCAAAAGCTTTCTCATAGTCTATGAAGCAGATATAGATGTCCTAGGTGGAAGTCATAGGGGGAGAATGATAGAGTTCGAATACTAAATATTCACATTTCGCGTCGACGAGGGAGTGTCCGCTCGGGGGGACCGGCGCTGTCTTTCTAACTGAAAACTGCAACTTCTGCTCCGTCACAAACAAACACACGGATTCTGAGAATTACCCTCCATTAGGACTGATCGTCTCTTGATGGCCAAACCCCATACAGCTTCTTCCGGCCATCGTGGCTATCGGCCCTCCGAGGCTATTCTTTGGCCACTATTTGAACAGATATAGTGGTGATATAGTGTGGGAGGACGAGAGATGCGGTAAATGAGATGGGTCCATTCCATTTGCTAGAGGGGACCAACCCCACATTAAATCAGGTAGTTCTGATTTTTTTAATATGTTGCTCGGGATGGATAGTGAGTGTAAAACCAAAGTTTGTGTCATCCCCCCCCACTGCGTTTTCCGCCATCTTGAAAAAACCACCGAAAAACGATACTCATTCCAATTTTTTGCACAAAAATCCAAAACGGTGCGTCGGAGCCAAATTTGCTCAATATTCATTCTTGTGTAAATCAAAATTTCCTACAAGAGTCACTAATTAACTTTGTTACTACGACTAACGGCAAAGGATGTACAGAGCAACAAAGAAAGGGTAAAATCGCAATTCCAGAAAAATTGTCAATTTTCCGTCCCTTTGGATTGCTTAAATTCTACGAGAATATGAAAAACTGATTTTAGTAAAAATGCACTAAAGTAATTTGTGAAGATCTTAGTTGCCTTTTAATTGCACGTCTCAAATTTTTTTTTACCACCAATACCAAGGGGTGGGACAAAGTTGAGAAAGAAAGGGAAAATGTTTTTTTTCGAGTTGTCCAGAGGTGTTGTTTGGTCATTACTTTTCATTCATTCTACTTTTTTCAACTACTTCCTCACTCGTATTCGCATGAATAAATGATGAAAGTAAACGTCATGTAGCCACGGACTAAAGGTAGTTGAAGAGAATGTAAAGAGGGGGAGGATTAGAAAATTTCCAAAACAGGGGAGCGTATGTGAAGCAATGCACGAATTTTAGGGAAACGAAAGTGGATTGTAAGTGCAGGGAGGAAATTATTAAAAAGAAGGTGCCAATTTTGAATAGCTAACATCACAGAGTAAGTATATACAGAGTGGCAAAGCAATGCTTAAAACTGGACATCAATTTTTGAGAGCTTTAGGAAGAATTTCTCAGGTGCCAACACCTTAGGGGAGGAAGAATTTTGACTTACGGAGAAGGCCACTTGGAGACGCTAGTGGTACTCGGTGATTTTGCATCAAAATACAGAAGAGACGATTTACCATGGCTGTTGTGTGCTTTTGATCGGGTATCAATTGTTTTGTCGTTCCTATTATACAACGGTAAATAGTTGACTCCGTGTTTGGTAATCGCGTGTCTTACCATATTGACGTGAATTCGATTCATTATAGACGATGCTCATTGAAGGCACATTACAATACATGTTTAATTTGATCTCGACGACTCAATAAGATTTGTTTCCGTTGCTATGGGTCAATTAGTAAACATTCAGGCAACGAAATCATCATAAGAACATCATGTGAGTCATGCGACACAAAATGAAGTGGCCGTGTGCCTAAGCGCATTTGTTATGGCTTGCCGTGCAACTTCGATACACCTGTTCCATCTATCGGGCAAAGTATTATTTAAAAACTCATATCCGAATCTCCCTATCTCTTTGCCACTCTATATGTACTTACTCTATGATAATATTTAGGATTCACGCTGCCACGGGACGAATTTGAAACAGCTGCGAAATATTTTCTAGCCTTGCGAAATATGCTTAAGACTATTCCCGAAATGGCAAATTTCACCTCAAGTCTGAACCGTTCCATTAAACCGATCGCGGGAGACATGCAGGAGCAGCCGGAGGCGGGCGACATTTTAAGGAGGCAAGATTTTTGGAAATTCGTGAGCGAGTTGGAGGGGAAGAAGCGGAGAGAAGAGGTCATCGGGGAATGAGAGGCCCCCGAGGAAAATGATGCGATGCGGGGGGATGGAGGGGGGTGGAGGACGGGGGAGTGGAAATGTGGGATCCGAGGGTAGGTTCCGTAGAGGAGTAGAGGGAGGGAGAGGAGGTTGGCAGGGGGTTTGTCGAAGGAGAGTCACCTTCTCTTTCCAGCCACCACCGGAGAAGAATGATAGGGAAGGAGTCGGGAGGCACCACGCACACACACACCGCTGCTGCCGCCTATAGGAGGGAACGGGGAGTCGGCCGAACAAATGAGCGGCGCGATAAGAAAGGCGAATCGGGCGACAAACTTTGACGATGAAAAATGACGAACGGTATGCGATGGATACCTACACTCCGAATCCGCCCGCCTGCGTACCTGCCTGTTTGCTTGCCTTCCTTCTTATGTGGGCGTCAGCGAGACACGGGAGAATGAGGGAGATGGAAAAAGGCGATACGAAGGAATGGGAGGGGAAAGGAAGAGGGGGGAGGATTCCTTTGGAGGGTAAAGAGGCGAGGTGAGAGTGAGTGGGAAGTGGAGGGTGGGGGGGGGGAGCGTTGCCATGGAGAGAGTGGTGGAGGGGGAGGAGGGCAAAAGATATGCTATGACTGCTGGAGGAGTAGAGGGGACTCGTGCGAATAAGAAGCGAGCTAGAAAGGATGTATGAAGTATATGAGAACTGTCTTAAGGTGTGAAGCGCCAGAAACACCGAGCGACGAATTAATGTAGTCCGAGCGAGATAGTTCCCTAATCATAATAGAGACCATATTCGAATTGTACGTTTTGATTTCTCCAGTTGTGAGACAAAAAAATTTAATTATTCCAATATTAATGGCGCATTAATATAGTTATACATGACAGAAATTGTACGTAATCAAGTGAAAATATCTAAATAAGTCTTCAACCTGACTCATTTTTTTCACGCGGTACATTTGAAACTCCTTCCAAAACGGAAGGTTTATTGTGATCCCGAAGAATTTACTGCGGTGACAATATGATTAATTTTCAAAAATAGTTGAGAAAACACGCAAACTACACACTGTTGATTTTTTGACGAGATTTAAGTGTAGGAAATGGCTCGTTTTTAATATATAGTCTCTCTGGAGTGCATACACGTACCATTTGACATGTAAAAGGGGTAGTATTCACTGGAAAATATCTCAAAAAGTAACGTTCTAAGGGGTTGAACTTTTGGTGTCAATGGAAGGGTGATGAGGCAAAATTCATTGATTTCTAGGTAAAATGATATTTTGCTCAAACAACCTTAAGAGCCGACTCACATGCCTTGAATGTACGTCCAAATGGAGAAATACTCTCATAAATTGCCTCGCATGAAGACCAAAGGAATTAAAAAATTTGATACGCAGATTGTGACAGTTTTTATTTTTAAATGAACCGTTTTACGTAGAGCCAAAAACTTATGTGAACCTTTGTCAAATTTCAACACAAATTTAGTTTCACTTTAATTTGAATCAAAACAGTCTTTGAGGATTGCAAGCGATTATTTTTTGCAGCATTTTATAGGCTGGAGGTAACTAACTATTGAACTGTTCCAGCTTAAATTTTGGGAAAAGGAGAAATTGTCATAAAAGAGTAGATCAACTAGAATTGCCTTCAGCGTCTTTGCTGAAAAAAATTAGGATTTTACAATAAGTTTTCTCATTTACAAAACTAAGTTTCTTACTTATGGCTCATATACAGGAGGATCTTACGGTGCCACGTGGTTTCACTGCATGTAACAAAAAATTTGCACGCGCTCTATTCAAAACATTCCTGAATTTGTGATAGGCGTGTATTTCCTCATTCAATTTTTCCTAATGAGAAGGTTTCAAGTTTCGGATAAAAAAATAAATTTGGCTCAATTATACTCATTTCTGTAAGAACTTATTCGGGAAAGAAATGAATAAAGAAGAAAATTTTGAGCAAAGAGCTTATTGCATGAAATGTTTACCAGTGATATTTTGTTTAATGTGTGTCCTAACGCAATTATAGTATCAAACCTTACCAAAAATATTATGCAATTTAAACGCAATGTCCCAGAAAGAGCCTAACTTTTTCTGTAGCCTTACTTGTTGTAGTTAGAAAAGGTATCTCTAACACCACTGATTTGAAATATGCATGCAAGTCGCGAACACGAAATATAAAGCAAAAATATTTGGAATATTAAAAGAGAATCCATTTTGGAAGATATGGATGCACTAGAATTGTTCATTTTCCTCAGTTCCAGATATTTCTCATCTCTCACATTTAACCAGTGGGAGCTTCACACTTATGTCTTTCCTTATTGCGCTATGTGCACACTTAATATTTTCCACAGCAATAAAACATCCTTCTTTAAGGTAGTTTGAACGAAATATCATTTTACTCAGAAATCAATGAATTTGGTCTCATTTTAAAGAAAAATATCTCTCCCTTCTAATGATACCAAAAATTCAACCCCTTATCACATTACTTTCGGAGATGTTTGCCAAAATATACCAGTCCTTTTACATGAGAAATGGTACGTGTATGCACTCCAGAGACATTATTTACAAAATAAGGCATTTCTAACACTTAGATGTCGTAAAAAAACTAACAGTGTGCAGTTTGTATGTTTTCTAAACTATTTTTGAAATTTAATTATATTGTCACCGCAGTCGGTTCTTGGGTATCACAAAAAACCTTCCGTTTTGAAGGAGTTTCAAACGCACGGCGCGAAAAAATGAGTCAAGTTAAAGACTTATTAACATATTTTCATTTTATTACTTACAATTTTTGACATATAAAATTATAATATTTTGACCATTAATAATGCAACATTTAAGTCGTGTGTCCTACAGGTGGTGAAATAAAAACGTATAATTCCAATATGGTTTCTATTATGACTATTGAACTATCACGCTCGGGCTACATTAAGTCATTTTTTCTTGCTTCTACATTCTTACTTTGAATAAAAGAAGCTTTTTGAAATGCTCAGCGTCAAAATTGATTGATGGTAGAAAATAATTCACTAAGGAGAATAATGGGAACTGGTTACTGTGATCTCTTTCTTCTGTACGTCACAAGATTTCCACAGATTAACGGATTTGGAATACTGACTAGCATACTTAAATTGGCTAGCTGCAGAAATCTTGGTTGCACTGTACAAGGCATTATGATACTCTAGTTCTTGTTAATCATTTGAAACTTAGCAACAAAAATTGGGACCAAGAGAGAGAATAATTGAATGCGAGTGAATCAATGCGTGGTCGTTGCGAAACGAGGATTAGTCGGCCTTAAATACGAATGAGAGTGCTAGATACTGTCCCTTACAAACACTCAATGAGCTTTCAGTTGGAAGACACGGTAACTTTCGTTCCTGTGTAAGTTCACATCCAAGGGGCAGAGGCAAGAATTCGCTTGACTTTTTGTTAAGAGCCAAAAACCAAAGCAATGAGGAAGCCAGTTCAATTTCAAGAGTACTCAAAAAAATCGTCAAAAGAAACAGAAGATCTTTAATACGAATCTAATTTTCTTTGCACCTATTGACAATAATTAGACACACAGATAGAGAGTGATCATTAATTAAATATACCTTTTATACGCTCCCATCTTGAAAGGAAGCCATATTATTTTGTTATGCTAATAATTCTTATATTCAAATATTCACTTTCCAGTGGAAATTTTTTCGCAGAAAGGAAACTTTTCATCGATCATGCTAGATGTAAGAAAAAAAGAACTAGGGATAATTTTAACATATGTCAGGATTAGAGGAAGGATCAGAATGTGGTTTACACTATTTTACGTTCTCAAAACGACATCCAATTCAAACGGAAAACCTTTTACTCGATGGATAAATGTTTCTCGAGTGTTCCACCGGGTAAGCAGGTTCACAGTCTCGACGTTTTGGAGAACGACTTGCGCTCCATCTTCAGGAGTGCTAAAGATGGAGAGGATTCAGAACCCCTGAAGATGGAGAGCGATGAAGCCGTACTCCGAAACGTCGGGACCTATGGACCCGCTTATCCGATGGAACACCCGAGAATCATTAATCCAGCAGTAGAGCTGTGCGAATGCTTCGATATCGATTCGAATCGACTAGATTCAGGCTTAATTCTATTCGATTCGCCTGCGAATCAGGATGCTTCGAAACCGAATTACTTCATATATTTGAATCTGATAGATTAGTCTTCGAATCGTTTCATGCATTCAAACATGGCGCTCATTCCAAAAATGGTGCGCCGTCCGTTTAGACTATGTTTTCCTCACGCGAAACGAAAATTTAAACGACCACATGTTATTGTGCTGTGTTCCACTATATAGATGTATAAGCTAATGCAAGGCCCTGAAATATTGTGAAGATCTTTATTACTTTAACTGTGCATAAGCTTTTGCATTTTATTTAGGTTTGAATTCGATTCGCAAGCAAAATTTTTAGGGTGATTCGAGTCCCAACTAAAATTTAAAAAATAGTTCCTTTCGATTCAATGCGAAACATCTTTTGGGAGATTCAATTCGGTTCGATTCGAAATGAAAATCCCTGATTCGCACAGCAATATCCAGCAGACAAGCCGGGAAACCCTAACATCTTTCATTGTACTCGACGCTGACCTTATTTTTTCAGAAATCAATTATTAAACGCCATAAAAATTGGCTAGGAAACATATCCTCCCGCGGGAAACAGTTCTGTAAGCTATGTAGAACAATTTCCTGCCCCTCTCACTCCGATTAACAGGGATCACTTGGTGATTGACGTGTCCTGTTCATATAGATAAGAACTTTCAATAGGGGTTGGGAAAAAGTTTTAGAGCCCACATGACCGAGGTACGCTCAAAACTCAAAGCCCCAACAGTTGCCATGATTGCATTTCTCCTCTACATTGTTAATCCCAGAAACAATGGATGGTGCTAGATAATTTTCGCGTAGACCAGAATTCTGAGCGTCGAACTCCACTTTCGCTGACCGGAAAAATAAATCGAAGCGAGTGATAGAGAGATAGGCAAGGAGGCCTGGGACTGCCCCTTGGCATGAGTGCATCAGCAGTGACCTGAAATTCTGGCGGAGATCCAGAAATATAGGAGCAGTGGCCGAGTTCGCTGAATTTTATGCGGGCACTTACATCTCTCGACGTTCCGGCCCGAGGCAGAAGGCGATTTTTCTTGGCCCGGACTCTGGCCGGAGGTACAAGCGATCTCACTCGGGCATTCCAGGTAAAACTGGCCGTCCATTCATTTTATCGTTTTACGTAATTCAAAAATGAACTTGACGGATTGAGTTTAATTTTTTTTTTAACTTTATTATCCTCGAGGTGAAATGTTCCCAGCAGCAGAAACACGGCTGAAGAATAAAAATTGCCGCGGGAAACTCAAGCCACAAAAATACATCAAGACGCCGGTGGAAGAGGTTTTCGGGAGGGGAAGGGAAAGCAGAGATGTGACCCGAGACAAGAAAATTTCCCATCGGTGTTCTCCAAGTTTTCTTGGGCCCTCCTGCTTTCTCTATCTCTCCCTTCTTCTCTCTCTCCTCCATCTGTCCTCTCTCTCTCTGTGTCGTGCGTCGCCCGTGGAACGGTGCACCGAGGAAGCAGCAAAGGGAGATCAGGAAAGATATTTGAAGACATATCGCCGCAAGGGGATTACGGTTAAAGGAAAAGGGAGGGGGAAGGTATTCATCTTGCGGCAGGGGGGGGGGGAGCGGAGAGGGAGGAGGAAAAGACACGGATGGAGGTGACTCCTAGAGGAGGAAAAAAAGAAGAAGACGAAGAGGAGACCCGCTGACATTTGCGTCTTCGAGGAATACAAAAGGGAAGGAAAAGATGAGAGCACGAGAAAAAGACGACACACTTTGTAAAGAAAACAAACGATGTCATCATTTGATATGGCGTAATTTCGGCCAAATTCTCCTAATGGTGTCCTTTTCTTTCTCATTCCTAGTCTGCGACATAAATGGACGACACGACGACAAAAAATTACTCAAAAAAATAAATGGAGCACTGGCGAATCAAACAAAGAGATGAGAAAGGCATGCTAAGGTTGCAAATGGTTTGAGGTCCCGTGAAGTGGATTCTTCATCACTAAGCAATCATTCAAACGAATTGAGGTCCGAAAGGACCGAAATATGAACACTTCTCTCGCCTGCGACAAAATTAAATATATTATGACATGGTCTCATCACACGGATATCCGTTGAGGTAATTCCACGGAATCATAACTTGACGACGATACTCATGAGCTTTTCGATTGATTTTGCTATAAAAAGCTGCTTGAACATGTAACACATGTTTCCAAATTTGCAAGATAACACGCTTCTTATATATCAGACGTTTTTTACTCAGGCAAAGCAGCTCAAATAAAAGCTTTCCATTCAAAAATACTTGGAATAACATATCAAATAGACTAAATTCAAGCTTTTGCATTTGAAGAAGCAAAATTCGGTCGAGTTTCAATTCAAAGAATTCAATTCAAGCGAAAACTCACTGCGATAGTTATTCCCTCTTAGAAATAAAAAAATCGTCTTATACCATTATTTTTTACTAAGTTTGGTTCCAGCAACTATTCACTCATATCAACGATTACAACTATTGAATAATATAGGGAGGGTATGTTGATCATGAAAACACTCATTTATTTATGATCGTTCACATCGATAATAACCAATGTCTTCTTGTAATGGCGAGAACTGTTGCTCTGAAAATTTTGAGTGGCTAAACTGAAAAAATAAAAAAATGGCATTCCTTTCTTATAAGCACATCCAAAAGATGTGCTACAATTGGTATATGATAAAATTCAATGAAAACTTTAAAGAAAAATCAATATATGAAAGACGTAGGAAACTTATTGTTTAACGGGTGTTATTTTCCAAATAAATCTCCCGAATACACTAAATCTGAAAGTTTCTGAACAGCGTACGTATATTAGTATTTCACTGAAAGTGGTAACGAGAGCCCGAAAGCTGCAAGGCTATTAAAGCCCTTTCATTATCAAAGTAGATGACGTAGAAGTAGTTTTGTGTTACAGGCACAGGGTATTAGACATGTTTGAAATAAAACAACCAAGAGGAAAGATTCGAATTTTTACTAGTTTTATAATCATCTCCACAACTCCAAATTCAGCACAATTGGCTTCTTATATCGGATGTAATAACAATGGACGAACACAAACACCCATGCCTTGAGCGGTGAAAAATCCACCCACGCGGGACTTGAACCCGCGACCCTGGGATTGTCAAGTGACTACTTTACCACATCGCCACCGTGGTCGATAAAGAATGATTATGATATCATTATATTTCTTTTACAGATTGCACTAGCTCATAAAGCGTGAGCCCTGAATAAATTAAAACATAACATTCACTTCTGAGCCAACATAGCGATTTATTCTAACAGCTCCAGGTCATTAAGCTATAACTACCTTATTCTGCATTTTAGGTGGAGTGAAAAATTGTCTCTATATCGTGGATGAGTTTAAATACTTATGAAAAAAAGTTCTGGCCTGTAAAATGACTTCAAAGTAGCTCACTTTTTTAGCTTTAATTAACTGTTGAAAAGATAAATTTATGAGCAAAGAGGAGAAAACTGTTATAGGCCTTGGGATATTGGAAAAAACAGTCCAGCGAAAGTTACTGCGGTCAATGGCCAAAGCTCATTGAGCGAACTCCATACTTAGGTAGGCTTCTTGTGCAAATGTCCCACGTCTTTGGTTTCCGAAAATATTGTGTGCAATAATCGATATATCGGAATAACCTTCGTCACACATTTTCTCGGAGGCGGCTTTCAAGCGATAGGTACTCGATAACTCTTCGGAGAAAGGAAGTCGTAAATCAACCGTTGAAGTTTGAAAGTCTTCAACGGAAAGGGATAACAAATGCAGCTAAGGAGAAGGGACTATGGTAAAAAGTGCAAAAATTTTGCCCCCAAACCAATTTTATATCCAATTAATCATCGAATTACACAAAAAATTCCTAAAAGACTGAAGCTTCAATAAATTTCATTCTGGTGCCGCACAGAGAAAGCTTTGTAATAAATAAATAAATAAGAAATATAGATTGAATTGAACCAATCATAGCTACATAAAAGGTAATTATTGCGTACTGCCCATCCTTGAGTACTGTTCTCCCATCTGGGTAACTGCGTCCCCCATTACACTTAAAATACTCAACCGCCTTACTTAATTTCTTTTTAGTAATAGTCCACCATCGCGTGCCCTCCCTCAGACACAGCTCTCTAGCTGAAATTATTTTGTCTCTAGAGGTCTCTCACATCTCCCCCATCGCCGATTGCTGATTCCCGACCGTGAATTCCAAAACACTCTTATCATGAACGGGTCCCGCCGCTCTGATCATCATCTTCCGCACTCTCTGCCCGCACCACTCGCGATGTAAGAAGTCTGTTTCAAACTCACCCAAATTCCGTCTCTCCCCACCTCCCAACGTTTCATTTTCTACCGCCTACCTTCATTTTTTTAATACCCTTGCCAACAGTCACCCTACACCCTCGACCTTTTCTCCGCAACACGCAACATCTCTTCTTCCCAATTTCCAAACGCATTGTGTCCTCCTCCTCTTCTTCCTTCCTTCCCTCCCTCCTGCCACAACAATTGACTCTATTTTCTTTTTCTTTCTGTTCATCATTGTCCCTATTTTTTTTACTATAAATTTTTGTATTATTTTTTAATTTATTTTTTGTTTATTTAAACCCATTTTAAAGGCCCTAGTTTCTGTTTTTGGCGTTTTAATAAATAAATAAATTATCACGCACAATGGATAGCGAGACAAAAAAATAACGACACCAACATGGGTCACGTGTACGTGTGTGTGTACTATAGGAAACGATTACTCCCTCCGTCTTGTTTCAAGCCTCCCTCGGCTTCTCTTGTTTACTTCACTCATGCTCAATGTCACCACTTGCTCATCCTATCGTCAGGTCTTCACATAACGTGGCTATGCTATTTCAACCGGCTAACTAGTGCCACCGTTGACATTATAGAAACTCAAGATCTCACTCTTCAATCACATCTAAATGAAAAAAGAATCACTATATCGGCAATGCATGCATTTACAACATATAATCAGATAATCGAAAAATCTCCACGTGAATAACAGCATTAGTATTGAGATTAGGAAGAAATTCCTGAAAATCTTTGAATGGAGTGTGCTAACATATGGATGCGAGACATGGACACTAAGGAAGAGTGAAATGACCAAACTTGAAGCTGCAGAAATGTGATTTTGGAGGAGGGTTACAAGAACTAGGTGGACCGACGGAAAAACTAATGAGCAAGTACTAAATGAAGTACATACAGAAAGAGAACTATTGGAAACGATTAAATCAAGAAAAGCTAAGCTCATCGGACACTTACTCAGGCGCGACAACTTCATACAAAATATTATGGAAGGAAAAATTTTAGGCAAAAGACAGAGAGGATGACCGAGAACTTCGCACCTAAAAATGTTGGCGATGGAAATGAGATGCAACTCGTACAATGAAATGAAGAGGAAGGCTGAAAAACAGAGATTGTTGGAAGTCGTGGCTGCAACAGCAAGGATAACCTTTAGAAGAGGAGAATCAGATAATCAGTAGAGAGATTGTTGCATTTCAAAGTAAATTGTGCAAAGCATTTGTAGTTTCACCTGAATATTGTGACATTCATGATCTCTCCCATGAGTTACAGTGAACAAAAACAAGGCTCAGGTGAAAAAAAAATTGAATATCGCTTCTATGAAGGAAATTCCACATCTTAAGGCATAGAAATAATAAGCTAGGAAATCTTCTTCATTACGAATTTAACAAGTTAAGCCAGAAATTCTTATAATGACATCTCTTAAGACAGAGAGTTGAGATAATTGAGGAATTTAATATACTTGAGGAATGCAAAAGATGTGACATTTATATTGATAAAGCATTTCAGGAAGCGAGAAACGCTCGAGAGCCATAATATTACGCAACATTCGTCGTTCACTGAATTCCACGTCATTAATTATACTCTCGTTTTACAAATGGGCTTCTGGTATCAGAATCAATGGGGTGAACATGTTGAGAAAAGGGGAAAGGAGAAATGTTCGAAACACAAGAAGCTTCGTTTAATTGGTTTAGCTCCGATCTACTAAGTAGAAAAATTAATATTTCAATTCTTAGATAACAGTTCTCTGCAGGAGAAGTTGATTCCCTCAGAGAGACTTTCACTTATCTCCCGCACATGCCAGTCACAGATTTGTAAGATCGTTTTAGACTTTCACAGGTTCATTCACCGCTCATCCTTCGACATGTTACAACGATGGAATGATAGTGACGATTATCGGATTCTCATTGGGTCACTCCATGTGAATTCATCCAAATTCAATACATAAGTAATCGTCTACGGCTTAACTTAGTGGAAGTGAGTAAAATCCATGATAAAAACAACTTTGTTTCAATTAACACAATTTTTGAGGATTAAATCAAAGTTTTTTTATCATGGAAAAATTTCATACATTTTGTATGGTCACCAGCATGGATTTGACTAAATAAATAAGTATTGGTACCTCTACTCATATAATGCCCACATGCAAAATTTAAGGTCAAAAATCCTGAGGGCTTTTGTGTTAGGGCCTTTCAAAAAAAGGGTGTCATACCCATTTTTGACACTCGCGGATTGGGCCTATTCTTGTACATCCATGTTTGGATGCCAATATATTCAAGATGAAAACCATTTTCTGGCTGAAAATAGCTTTACGAGGTCATTTGTACTCGGGCTTTAATTACCTGTCTTCAGAAAAATCTCGTTTTTTTAGTTTCTGAGTTATTGAAATTTAAATTGTGGATCTTTTCGCCGGCGAAACTACAAAACTCATTTTTCAGGAGTCCATTATCAACATAGACTCATCACCAACAGGTTATTGAGGCTAGATTCCTTATGTTTAATAACAGGACCATCAGAAATAGGAAATTGGGCACTATCGAGATCTTTAATAGAGAAGTTGTGGCGGTATAAAGAAGGCTCCAGCTTTAAAAAAATCAATTATTTCACCAATATTCCACTGGCAGATTCACCATGTGGGAAATTAACTATAGCAATGAAACTTTTTCTATGTAATTTTACATATCTTATAAAACGCCTCTGGTCGGATTCAGATGGAATGACCCCATTATGAAAGTCGATTCCATGAATACATATTATGGATCCGGATGTTTGGAATTGTTCCCTAGGCTACATGTTGCCTGAATTTCCACTTTTAGTTCACCCAGTCCTTGGCGCCACCTCGATTAGAGTCTTTTCAGTTGTTATTGTAAATAGACGTAGTCAATTGTTGCTAACGTGAGACTGTGGTGAATATTCAATAACGAGAGTGCAGATATGAATTATTTGATGCTTTCAATAATATCTTGCTGTTTTTGTGATCTAAAAGTTACTTTGTAAATGCTAGAGAGGAAATGTCTATTACAGAAAATGTGTAAGAGGTTTATGAAGCGTCCATCGTGTGCTGACGACGATGTGGGTCAGACTCTGATTCTAATTTGAATGCATTAAGCCCGTTTGGCTTAAATAAAGAATTTAGAATGCCTTGTTTAAACAGAACTTGCTTCGTACCAGGCTGCAAAACAGGGTATACGTCTACGAGGAGCCAAAATAGGAGACGTGGATTGAAAAATAAGAATCTGTTCAAGGCGGCGGTAAGTGTATTCCTTTTTACCTAGGATGCAATGATGGCCATTGGGAATACTCATGAAGTCATCTAGAATTATTATTAAATTTCTGTATAGCGATAATCACGAAGTGTTAAGAAGTTAATTTTGCATTTGTGTAAGTAAATTTGGAGAGGCATTAAATATATATGTAGACCGGACGATATTAAAAAAGTGTAAATTACTTCCCGCGTATAGTACTAAATTTTTTGATCCACTGCATTATGATTAATTGTAAGTAAAACCCATGTATATTCATGGTAAAACCTGTACGACGTGTTTATTTACAAACTATCGACTGTATTTAATTTGAACTTCCGTCTTTAATCACTAGGCGGCCCACTTTCAAAAAAGTTTTTTGTTTACGGAATTCTAGACAACAGTTTTTGGCGACGACATCACAATCCATTATATATATATTCATGGTCGATTCATTGTTGTTGACCTGCTGTTGGGATGGAGAACGCGAGATGGGTGGCGATGCACATGCCATTAGCCCGCGGACACGTCTTTCCTCAAATCTTCGTCCCAATGGACCATCTGCATCCCTTTCCTCCCGCCACTCTCCAGTCCATCGCCATCCCTCACCGGCTCTCCCCACCCCCGCGGCTGCCCGTGACAACTTCAATCCTGGGCTGGGCGACTCCTCTGGGTGCTCCAGAGATGAATCCTCCCTCGCTCGACCTGGATCCCTTTATTCATTTGCCCACCATTCCCGCGAGCACCTTATAATACGTCTCCTTTCGCCGAGGGGAGAATCTTGCTGCCCCTGCCCGCCCCCCTTCGCCCTCCCCTCTCGCCCCACATAATTCCCTTTTGTAATTCTGGATTGCTTTACCCATCTCCCGCCCCCTCTTCTTCCAAGGCCCTCCCTCTTCCACCCCTTTCACCACCACCTCCTCCAAATTCTTGTTTCTTTTTCACCCCCTTGCCTTCCATTCCGAAAGAGTTCCATTGCGATTTTGAAGAGCAAGTTTAATTAAGCGATTATTTCCGACTCTAGTCATTTCCTAGAGCCTCGAATCATCGGGAGGACTGGTTGGGGGAAGGAGAGGAGGGAAAGAGGAAGGGTATGGATGGGGAGGAGGGCAGACGTTAAAATGCGCACACCACCCCTTCCCAAACCCCGACCGACCAACCTCTTCAAAATTCCGCCCCTGGAATCAATTTGACCACATTTGCGCAATCAAAAGGGAGGAAAATTAATTCCCTCCTCTCTCGCACGGCCCCCTCACGGCGAAAAGGCGAACTACTCTTTATCTCTCTCTCCGTCTCTTTTGCACTTTCACCTTCCGTCCGCGATCACTCCCTCCCCCTCCGCCCTCCCCCACTTCCGCTTTGCCCCACCCCCCCACCCAACCCTCTTATCACAAAAGAGTCCCAACACCCCCCCCCCCCCGAACCATCTCATCCGAAGCACACATTGGCCACCCCCGAAATTTCTCCATCCTTTCACGACTTCCCAATCCCCCCCCCCCACCTCCAGGGCTCTCTCGCTCTCTCTCCTCCCCCTCTACCTTTTCCTTTTTCTCGAATAGAACTCCGAAAACGACCGTTTCATTTCCAGCGAACAAGCCGAATGTAATTGCGCTCCGGAAACTTGGTCGGTGCAGTCTCGAAATTTCCACCGACACGGGTGTATGAGCGAATACGTATATGGAAGTGAGCACATGCCCTCACAAGAACGTGCTTAATGGGATCGCACAGCCTTTCTTCAATAATATCCTCTTCAATTTGAGACTCGGTGATATGAAATCCAGACGCATGTAGCGAAATGCAGATGGCAATTATTCCGAGAGATGACGTTTTATTCGCAAATAAGATCGAATCACTGAAAGATTGTGAGCACTAACTTTATGGTCGTTAGCACATTATAGTGGTGACATTTCTACCAAGCACAATTCTACTAGTACTCGAAAAGAAGAACAAAATATTCCTTAGCGCCCAATTCCATGGAATCGGAAAGTGTAGAATGTTTTCATCGACAGCGTTGCTCGATGAGTCGTATACGAAGTACCTACCTTAGGTCTGGGTGGTGATAGGTATTGTATACAACTGTCCTATCAAACATTCTTCATCAAAGATTTCCGGAAAATACCATAAATCTTCGAAGCAAATTCTTATGAAACCATCATTTAAGGTTACGATAGCAATTAACTATTTATTTTGATTTTTCAAAGAAACGCAAATTAAGCTTGAATTAAATATTTAACCTCACTAGTGAATACCGAATCCAACAATTGTTTTAGCATTTTTTTAAAGTTGCCATTGAAGTGAACGGAAAAGGAAGTGTAGTCACCACGTACAAAATGGTAGCGACAATTACGAAAAACTAACAATAGTAGAAAGTAGAATGGTTTCCCTCTGATAAATCATTAGAAATATTTGGCCCGAACGGCCAAAGTTTCGAAAGCGCAAAAAAAATATTTGCGAAACGAAATTTATCTCACATAGGCTTTCAGATATTAAATGAAGATTTGACCTTAGCAATAAAAAAACTTAAGATCTAGGAATACCAATCAAAAATTAGGGAGGAGTATTTTTCTTGCTAATAAAAAAAACGTATTTATTGAGTCACATTGCCTAAAACATCAACTATTTTGAATGATTTTCAAAAATTCAATTTTGTTATAACTAAATGTATTAGCACAAAAATTTGTTTGAAACTTTCTTTGTGGAATGAAGAGAAATCCTATTGAATGAAATTAATCTAAAACATCTGTTTTGGTGTTACTCATAATGTTGCGTTTTCGCAACGCAACTTCCAGCGACCAAGTGCCATTATTCAGTCATTCTAGTTTTCGATGCGAGGGTACTACAGGTATGCTAAAGTTTTTGTTAAAATCAAATTGTAATTTCATTCAATTTGAAGCTTGTCAACGGTAAAATAAATGATAAAACTTGTTCCTCACTTTTCTGATACCAAATCCCGGCTTTGCCGGTATTTAATTTGAAAACTCAATATTGGTATTTTTAAGAACTTTAAGCAAATGCCTTTGGCCATTAGGAAGCCTTCTCTTGGTATTTTTGAGGAGGACCATAAAGTTTCCACAGGGAATTTTCTTGGTTCGACACAAATTACAGACGCTAGTAATTAAATTCTCAACATCACAGCCTCCGCTGGACACACCCGCTGAGAAGACCCATACTCTTCAAACTCGTGCCAAGTGCTATAACTAATTCGAAGTGCAAGAGATCGCATATGTAATAAGTTGAATAGTTACAAACATTCATTGGTCGTTCAATCTTAGGATTGGTTGACTGCAGCCCTCCACCCTTCCCTATCTAACGCCTCCTGGTTCCTTTACCTCCTGGTATCTCTTCTTACGCACTTTCCTCTTTATTTGGTCCATGAACTCATTCTTGGGTCTTCCTCTGGGGACTATTGCCTCGATTTTTATCTTCAATTATGTTCTTCACAAACCCATTGTGTCTCAGGGTGTGTCTAATTCAACCTGTTCTCCTTTTTTATATGGAATTCCATATAGTCCTTTCCTCTTCTATTCTTCCGTACAATTCATCATTTATTATTTTTTCCATCTATTTTATCCACAGCATCCTCCTCCAGGTTTTGAAATCTAGTCTGGTCTGGTCAGTTTTCCCATGGTCCATGCTTCCGATCTATAGAGTGCCACGATTCACACTAAGTTTTCACATACTGTTTCCTGGTGTGTAGTCCTAACTTCTTTAAGAACAGTAGCTTTCTTTTTCCCATGAACGCCTTCTTAGCTTGGGCTATTCTCCGCTTGATGTCCACCCTACTTCTTCCGTCCCACGGGATGGTCGTTTAGTGACCTTTGAATATCATCGCAATTTCCAGCTATAATTGCGATATCATCTGCGAAGCGGAGCATGTTTATTTCTTTTCCGTTTACCTTTATTCCGCTCAGTCCAGTTTCTTGTGCTTCTCCTATGGACTCCTTTAAGTATATGTTGAACAGTGCTTGTGAGAGGTTGCATCCTTGCCATACTCCTTAGTTTATTTTAGCTTCTATCAGACTTCCGTCTCTCATCCGCATTGTGACGACTTGCTTCCTGTATAGTTGGTAGATTATTCCTCTGTCGTCATAATCAAATCCGACTTTTTCCATCAGTCTGAACATCTTGTTCCACTCAATATTGTCGAAGGCTTTCTCCAGGTTCACGAATGTGATGTATAATTGCTTGTTTACATGTATTTTTTCTCTACCATTACTCTCAGGCAGAGTATGGCCTACCTGGTACTCCTGTTCTTCCAAAATCCAAACTGGTTTTCCGAGAGGTTTTCTTCAGTTTTCCTTCCCATTCTTCGACTTATTATTCGTATTTTTGATGCATGTGACATTAGACTCAAGATTTCGTGCTCCTTACATCTCTCAGTCCTTGAATTCTTCGGGGTCGAAATAATTACGCATCTTTGAATGTCCTCTGGAAGTGTTCCGCTTTGGTAGTTATTTCTGATTACCTCATACAGGTTATCGTTGGCTTTACTTCCCAGCACTTCGATGATTTTTCCGTTGATGCTGTCTGCTCCAGGTACTTTGTTTTCCTTGAGATCTTTTACTGCTCTATTGAATTCACTTCTAAGTATGAGTGTGCCCTGATATTCCTCGTAAACCTCGCTTTCGTTATTTATTAGATTGCCTTCCAGAGGCGTCGGCCCTTAGTAATGTTCTTCAATGTAGTTCTTCCATCTACTCATAAGATCTTCACCCTTTATCTATCTATTCCCGTTCGCATCCCTTATGCTGTTGCTTCTTGGTTTCCTCTCTCCAAAGTCTTTCTTCAATAGCTTGTACACTGTTTCGGTGTTTCTCTTCATCATGTTTTCGTTGACTTCTTCGCAGCGGCTTTCGATCCAATCCTCCCTAGCTTTCTTGCATTCCCTATTGACTTGGCTCCTTAGCTTCTTGTAGAGGGTTGCCTCTCCTTCGTTTCTGGGGTCCCTGTATTTTCTTCTTTCTTCCATTAGTTTCCTAATCTCCGTCATTATCCATGGCTTCTTCGTGTTGGACGTCTTACTCATCAGTTTCTCCTCTGCCACTTCTGCGATTTTCTCCTTCAGCTCATCCCATTTATCTTCGAAGCCCATTTCCGCCTCATTTTTTAGTTTCCCATCGACGGCTGCGGTGAATTTTTTCTCTCTTTCCTTCTTCGGCCGGTATTTTCGGGTCCCACCTTGGTTCGCGTTCTATCTTCTCAAATTTCTTGTATCGAAGGTGGCTGATCCAGAGTAGTAGGTTATGGTTACTGTTTATATCCGCACTGGGATAGCTCTTTTACTGCTTTACTTGGTTCTTGTCTCTGACTCTGACAAGTATGTAGTCTATTTGGTACCTGGCACTATCACCTGGCATCTTTCATGAGTATCTCCATCGCGAATGGTACTCGAAGAGAGTGTTAGCTACTGCCATATACTTCTCATTGCAGAACTCAATCAGTTTTTCTCCCTTTGAATCTCTTTTGCCCAGTCCGAAATATCCTACACTAATTCGTTCTTTCCCCTCTCCTATCTTTGCCCCTGTCTCCTATGATGATGAGGGTGTTTTCCTCCTTCACTACCCCGAGGGCATCTTCAATGTGCTCGTGCATTTCTTCTATTCCTTCTTCCGTATGGCTAGACGTCGGCATTTAGACCTGCACGATCCCTGAGTTCGTCAGGTCTCCTACCAGCTTCGCCATTATAATCCTATAGCTATACTGTCACACAGACTAGACTCTCCTTTCCCAGTCTTATTTCTGAATGATGCCTACAGTCTACAATCCTTAGGTCGTCTTCTGAATATATCACACGACATCCGTCGCCCCGGTAGTCGTCGATCAATGCATGCCCGATTGATCTCGCTTACTCCCACTATATCTAACTCTACCCTCTCCAACTCTATCTTCAGGTTACCTAGCTTCCCGCTCACTCCTAAGGATCTCACCTTCCATATCTCTATCCTGCACTTGTCCCTCCTGACTGATGTACCCCTCCCAGTAGTCCCCATCCGGAGATCCGATTGGGGGACTAATTTACCCTCGAAATATTTTACTGGGAGGAATGCCATCGTGTCATATGCAGAATGCAGGGCTGCATCCTCCATGGAGATTAATATTGTGGTTTCCCTGTTGCCTCCCACATCGTTGTAGGTACCCCGGCTGATAACGTGAACTTCACTCTCACCTGAAGCTGTGGCTGTTGATACCGGTCCAATCTTCATTATCTGCGCTGTCAATGCCTTTTGCAGAGGCTGCTGCCTCTCTTGGATTACATATTGGGTGCAAATATAAATTCGTCCAGTCAATGCGATTGTTTAAGATTTCCTTTGCAAAATTTGATAAACCACTTGTTCTGTGTACAGGTTACCGCCTTTGGCCTTAAGTCATTGTTATTCCCCTCAAAACATTGTCCCAGGCTGCTGTCAATGTTGGATGCCGTCACGCATACGAACGACGCCTAAATATTCCGACTTCCATTCACTCCATACAAGCACATCATCACGTTCCATACTCTGCCCTGATTACGTTCGGCATGAAGATGGAGACAAAGTTTAGGATATGCAGATCTTACGCGGTTATTTGCGGTAATGGAGATAGAAATGCCACAGGTGTTTTCTTTTCCGTCGGTGGACGTGGAATGCGAGGGAAAAAAGTAATCCCTAATAGTTCATCAAATGTTCAGCAGAGGGACGCGGTTGAATAGACCACGGCCACTGGAGATACCGCAGTGCAATCATCGCCGCGCCAGGGTGTCGTGAGTACTTAATTCACCATGGAAAGAAATAATACAAGAGATAAGGAGGAAGCTGGAAGAGGCATTTGAATTATTTTATGATTAACCTAACACGTTTGAAAAGCATGATGGACCTTCCCCTGGATAAATTGAATCTTCTTATGAAGGAGAAAAAAGAAAGATGCTGATAATATTCCACAATTTTCCTTGCGTATCAACCGACCAAGGTCTTGGCACATTTGACATCATAAAAAAGTGTAGAATTAAACATGTGTTTTTCTTTTCACCTCTGTTGAAGATGGATATTTAGAGTTTCCACAAATTAGCCAGCCATCTTTCATCATTTTCTGATATTCTTGAGGGATAATTTTCCTTACCTCCAGCATTAAGTAAAGCCTTTTATAGAGAGGAAAATATGCTGTACAGTAAACCCTCACATAACGCGAGGTAATGTTCTCTAAAATCGCCTCACCTTGTAAAATCGCTCTCTATGAAACAAATAATAGACGAAGAAAGCCGGGGTCGGTTCCTCTATGTGCACACAGAACGTTTAATTTTGCATTAGCACTAATGTACCAGCCAGCATTGCCGAGATCTTTCTTCGCATTACTAGAAAAGGCGTCCAGTTCAATTAAAGACCCTTTTTCATGTAAGAAGTTTGTTCTTCAATAAATCATTTAATTACAATGGACAGCACTGCTGGGGTATCCTCAGAGTTAAGTGCTTCAGCGAGACACGTAAAAAATAACTTCTGCACCACATAATTTGAGAAGCGGAGGAGTACTTCTGACGGGCATCTATTGGCCGAATACAAACTAAATCCAGGCTGTTTGAACTTCCAAAGAAATACGTGTAAGGAGAGTAAAAACGCTCGTCACTCATATCCAGAATTAGAGAGAGAAGTGCAATGAATAGTGAAAAAAAACATGTTTACCCTGAGAATGTGTTAAAATGAATTCCGTATATTGTTGCCAATTCACGCCGGACTTAAACTTTAATCTAAAACAACAATTATAAGAAACCAAAGATATTAAATGCCCGAAAAAAAGATGTGGTAGATGAGAACTAGAAGAATGGAAAGCGGTCCTGTCGCACGCCAGTCTTTACTCCAAAATGTTCGCAGAACACTCACAGTGTACCTTCGATCACATGCAGAATAATTTGATTTGAGACAATGAGATATAAACCTCATTTCATAGATAAACCGACTATAGTTTGGTCGTTTTAAGTTTAAGACCACCCTGAGAGCCATAAGAGCTAGGCAGTGGAATTGAATCTTGTATCCTCTCACTTTGGGCCCATGACTACGACAAGTGGCCAACAAAACTCTCCTCATGTGCGGCACTAAGTTTCATCAAATATCTTACGATGAAATAGATCGATAGATAGATAGAAAATATTTATTCCGCTAAATTTTACCACGAATACCTTTGAAAATAGATTATCACATGGTGGAATATAGGCACCTCTGTGGTAAAAAATCAGTGTTGGAGTTGCAATCATATAAAGTTATCTTGACGAGAGGGAAAAAAAAGGAACAGCTGGCTAGTTCGTCCAAAAACAGAACATTACAACTTTGATTTTTTATAAAGTCAAGTAACAGTATTTTTTTAAAATCATGTGTTCATTACGAGAACAAAAAAAACATTAATTAGCAATGGTTATAAACCATGGTGTTAACATACAAACAAATTTACAAAATAATATTAATCACTTCACTTTGTAGTTTAATATTTAGAAATATTTTTCAATATTATCTATAAAAAATACCCATGTTTTCATGTCTCGTAGGAACAATTTAACATGCTTTGCAGAGGCAACGTGGAATGGTAGACGATTATACATTGTAGTTGCACAATATAAGTAAGACCTTCTAAAAGCTACATTGTTAGATTTTGGAACAGGTACTCTATTCCGTGACCTCAATCCATGGTAGGAGACATTAACATAGCCAGCTACATTTCCGTATCTGATACAGGACAAGCGTAGTACTCTGTACACATATAAATACCTAAGAGGTAATATATCCAATTATTTAAATAAAGGATAAGTAGAGCCATTTCTTTTTGCACCGATTACTACTCTTAAAATTTTCTTTTGTGAAATATAAAAAGTACCTTTTCTTCGTTAGAGGTCTCCAAAACTTATCCCACTCAAAAAATAATAGCTGGTTTGAGCTCCATCATATGGTAGAGAAGGCTTTAAAATTTCTCAGGAGCAAACAATGACTTCCGCTGGAAAACACTTGAAATCATCAATTAAAATACCCATGGGAGAGACGACATGAGCAGCTTTTTCGTATTAGGCAAGGATTCATTTTCAGATTGAAGTGGGCAAAAGTTTACAAGATGTGACGTATACCGTTCCCTATATTCCGGCATTCGTTTCAATGAGAGCCATTAGGGTAATTGAATCCAACAAAGTTTCGGCTGCAGTCGAAAACGTGTTTTCGAAAAAAAAATTAGTCACACACTGTGAAATTCAAGGAATTAATGAATCGAAGTCGAGGAAATTTAAAAAAAATGACGGGGAGCACATTCAAATCGGGGAACGCTGAATGAGCGCTAAATTTACCACCATTGTCCTGGAGGAGTGATTTTTTTTCATTCCCTTTAAGGAAAAAGGGAGGCAATTAAAAGCCCCATGCACTTAGGAGAACTTCCGACTGGAAAGAGGTTGATGAGGGGGGGTGGAGAGAGGGGGGGAGAAGGCGAGGAGGGGAGGGGTGATAAGAGAAGGGGTGGAAAGTCCTTCTTCCCTCGACGCGGAAGTACCTCCCCCACCCTCGCCGAGTGAAGGAGAAGAAGCACGAAAACCGTGAGCTCTCTTGCCTCTGCCCCGTGGAACTATGGGCCGGGCGGCGCCACTCGTAGACTAACGGACGGCTGCAGTCGCTCTGCTGTTTCCGTGGCGACGAGGAGGAGACTTTAAAAGTTCTACGACAAGTTCAAACCGCTCAGGAAGACTCTCCGACACGTCTCCCCTTCGAGGCCTCCCTTCCTTGTCTCTCCTCCGCTTGAGAGGATTTTATTTAACATAGACACACGCCACACACACACACACGGAAGAAGGGAAGTTTGAGGAGCGGAAGCGTTTGACGTTCGAGTCGACGATGGCGAGAATTTAATGAGATAACGAAGCCGAGATGTCTACCCTCGGTGACCGCGGAGGAGGAACTCAACTTCGAATCTACATCTACATCTACATCTACATACTACCCCGCGAGCTGACGCTTGGGCGTGTGGCAGGTCACCAGCCGTGTAAAGATGTAAATGTTTTGGAGGTAAAATGGTGACATGTATTATAGGAGTGTATTTACTGGAGCTCAATTTTTATTGTGGTCGCTTATTGTTCGCGGAAAGAACGAGTTCTTGTACCTATCTGTTCGGCAGTGTATCTCTCTTATTTATCGCATCTGTCAGACCTAGAGATGTAGTGAGGCGTCATGATAATATTTTCTGTGTCGCTCTGAAAAATATCAGTTCTGAATTTGTCAAGTAACTTAAGCCTAGCATCTAGTCACCGAGTCTCTAGGGGCTCCCATTTTAATCCCTCTAAAAGTTGTGTAACACTATATGTTCGTTCGTAGCAGTTTTTAATGAAGCGTGCTGCTTTTCTTTGTATTTTGTTAACTTTTTTGGTTAAATCTTTATGACCAGGGTCCCAAATGCTCGCGGCGTATTTGAGGTGTGGCCTAACTAGAGCGAAGTAGCATCTCTCTTTTACTTCTTCATCCGAGGAACTTCCTATTACACGCTTAACAAAACCTACTTCATTTAGAATAACAGAATAGGAGGACATGTATCGACACTGCAACGGTTTGTGGAACGTCGAAGCGACCGAGACGCGAACGTGTTAGAAACGGAATAGATTTTCGAAGCGTCGAGTGTAACGAAGATAGAACTCAGCCATCTAGGGATACTTGTATACTTAACAGAATGTGGTGAAATCGCCTGAAAACATATTCCCCGTGTCAACGCGGACCAACATCTGCTGAGGAGATAACGCAATTAGAGGTAGAGGAGGTTAGAGGTGTAACGCCGCGCTCCTTTCCTTGAGTTATTCACTACGTTTACCAATCAAACTCAGGTCGATATGATCTCGGACCGATCTGAACATTCTAAGCCAGCCGACTTGCATCAGCTGGTTTACCAATGCGAAATCCATTGAAATATCGATTTGGATCGGTTCATATTGATTTGAAATCTCAGACTGACAGAAAAAGCCGAGGGCCGAGTGAGCCCGCTTCTCATATCGATCTCGCTAGCCTGTTGTGTTTACCATACCAAGCTAAATCGGCCAAATCGATCTGAGTTCGATTGATAAACGTAGTGATAAATTGTTTTGTGTGTTATAAATGTTGAACAAGTTTATAGTTTATTTTGTGTGCTTTTCTTATTTATTATTTTGTTTTAATGTATAATTTGTTTATTTTGTATGGTCGTTGTTGGTTGTGAAGGAGTTGTATGAGTTTGGAGAGGGGGGATTGTTGGAGAGAGAGGAGATAGAAGGTGTAATAGAGAAGGGCAAATAAAGCGCTACCAAAGAAAACACGAAAGTCGTTACAGAGGTACCAACAAGAATCAAATAGTCCTTAACAATTAGAGATCTATTGTGGACGAACACTGCAGCAGATGATCGGATAGGTATCCCTCCGCTTGTTTTTTTACATAGAAATCTATTAAAATTAGTGAAATGCATCTAAAGACGCATTATTCGTACTTAGAGACCCAAACCCATGCCTTAGAAAGCGCACCGGGAATAGAACTCGATCTTTTGAGGAAAATAAATGAGAATGAAGAAGAATATAAAAACGTGACAAGAATATCCTTTTTCCTTATCCCTGCAATCGTTTCCTCTCTTTCCCCCTTCCCCATTGCGAACTTGGGCTGGAGCAAATAAAAAAATGAACCGAGTCATCTTAATATTGAATTTTTTCTTTCTCCTTTCATCTTTCATCCATTCACCTCCACAACGGCCCAAAACTCCTTCCTCCCGCACTTCTTCCATTTAGGGTTGAGTATAAATAGCCACTACAAACCTGAATTCCGACGCTGTAGGCACTCGATAACATTTCCAATGCTATTGATTCTCTTTCTTAACTTTGTGAAAATGCCAAACATGAAATAATTTCTCGCTTAGTACATTCCTCCATTTGTACTGCTGCCAACCACAGTTTGGTATTTCAATTATGTCTAAACGTTAGTCTTCATCAATAAAAAGTGTTGAGTGTACAAATTGAGAAATTGCATTCTACCTTTCGGCACTGACTTTTCTCTTCGATTAGTTTATGTTGCCAGAGATATTTTGAAATTAAAACGAGAACGAAAGTAGCATAACATATTTTTTCATTCATCCTAATTATCTACAGCAGGCTGGGCCGTAATGGAAACTTTAACTTCCCTTTTTCAACTGCAACATAATGCTGTATCGTGACCAAAATTATATTTATAAGTGTATAGTTCAATTTGTCCCCAACAGAAAGTAACTTACTGGCAGACTGTTCAAACTAAAATTAATTTAACAAAAAGAAACAAGAAAAAAGTGGAAAAAACGAACATTTCATCAAATGAAGCTCAAACGATTTCGTACTGTCTACTAATTTTTATTTCACCTCTTGCTACGCGTGTTTCGAATGACTAGCGGTCATCATCAGGCAAGACTAATACAACATAAACAGATGTGAGCTTATATAATACGTGAAACACCATATTTACGTATTTCACGTATTATATAAGCTCACATCTGTTTATGTTGTATTAGTCTTGCCTGATGATGACAGCTAGTCAGTCGAAACACGTGTAGCAAGAGTTGAAATAAAAATTAGTAGACAGTACGAAATATTTTGAGCTTCATTACTCATTATGCTGTTCTACGATATCTCGCCTGAGAAAGTGGAGTTAATTTCATCAAAGTTTCCTGTCTAAGTCGGTGCTCATAATGGAAAAAAAGCTAACCAAAACACCATTATCAAAAATATATTTCTTTAAATATTTCTCCTTAGGGAGAGCATGACTATTTAAAATTCATAAATGTCCTCAATCCTTAGTTGGTCAATACCCAATCCTTATACACACAGAATTCAGATTTAATTATTCGCTGGTCACTCATTACTTACACGTTAGTTAACAAACTTTTAGAGATTTAATGTAAGTGTAAGAATAATAGAAGAGATGCGATATTTAATATGAAAAAATAGAAATAGAAATTTATGAAATCCATGCAAACTAGTTTACTTGGTACTTCATTCTTCTAAGACACAGGAAGGTATCACCTCCCAAAAGAAGCTGAGTAATGGTAAGTATAAAAAACATCGGCTCCCCTCAATTGTTAAGATCCGTTTCATAAAGTACTCCCCAAAATACGGTTAATCTTTCGAGCTATGGTTGGATAGCAAGCGTAAAAAATCCGATTTAATTTGACAAATTAATAAACTTACATGAAGCGAATAGCACGGGATAAAGCGCTGAAGGGGATAAACTAGCGGGAAATAAAGGATGCGGAGATAGGCCTCGGAGTTGAGATCATGAGAGATTATTCGTGCCGGGCAAGATTATTGCTCTGGTTAGGCCACACCTCGAATACGCTGCGAGTATTTGGGACCCTGGTCAAAAAGATTTAACCAAAAAAATTAATAAAATACAAAGGAAAGCAGCGCGCTTCATTAAAAACTGCTACGAGCGTACATATAGTATCTCATAACTTTTAGAGGAAGTAAGTTGGGAGCCCCTAGAGACTCGGAGGCTACACGCTAGACTCGGGTTGCTCGATAAATTCAGAACTGATGTTTTCAAAGCGACACAGAGAATATTGTCATGACTCCTCACTACATCTCTAGGTCTGACAGATGCGATAAAATAAGATATATACACTAATACGCCGAACAGATAGGTACAAAAACTAGTTGTTTCAGCGCACAATAAGCAACCCCAATAAAAATTGAGCTCCATTAAATACACTCCTAAAATACATGTCACCATTTCATCTCCAAAAGACGTACATCTTTACATGGCTGGTGACCAATCACCCCCTGCCGCGTGCCCATGTGACGGCTCGCAGGGTATTTTGTAGATGTAGGTGAAGTAGAGAAAAAATGACTAGCTGGTAGATCAGATGGATGGGTAGAGAGGCAGCACAGCATGGAACGAGACGAGGTGTATGATGGACAGGGTGACGTGGGCACGCATGCGCCAGAGGATTCCTCCTAACCGGAGGGATACGGGAGGCGGGGGTGGGAAAAGGAAAGGGAAGGCCGTCTCTTTTCTCACACCGGCACTTTTTATACGCGACGATTTTTTATTATCCGAGCGTGTCACATCTTCCACCGAGAATGAACGAACACTCCTCGTGGTCCACGATCCTTCACGTCCCCCGGACATCACCTTCCTCCACTCCCTGCCATCACTCCCGGCCCTGCCTCTGCTAAACCGCCCCTTGACCATTCCCAAAAGTCAAGAGAGGGAGGAAAAGCAGAGAAAACCGCTTCTCCCATTCCATTCCCTCCGTCAACCGCCCGCAAAAAAATGAAGGCGGACGGCGCAAGCAAATCGACAGGTCGTCTCCTCGCAGTCATTTGTCCTCCTCCCATCGCCCCGCACCCAAAATGGACGCCTCTTTTTAGAAATTTCGTCCTTCCTTCCTCGTCGCCCGTCAAAAGAGTAGAAGTGTGGTTTCGGTCGACGCAGACCACCAGTATCGTCACCTCCAGCACCGCAGAGGGACCTGCCGTCGAGAAACCCTCTCGTGCTTTTCAAGTTTACTTTTTCCCCGATTCTGTGTGTTAATAATTCAAAACGATGCAGAAAATGTTAAGTAAAAACATGAGAATAAATTGGTATTTTAGCAATGAAAATGAAATATACGCTTAAACTAAACTGGAATACACGGCTCACAAAAATTTTTGCATTGACATAATTTGCCACCAAGAAAGGTTTCACCTGAAAAAAGCGCCCAGGCAATGATTGGAGGGAAGATTGTGAATAAAAGGCTATTTTGAAAACCACGTGATTTCATGAGTTATGGCACAAGGTGGGCGTCCCTGGGTCACACCGGAGGAACAAGAAAGAGTATATAAACCGGAAAATAGGTATTTTGACGGGAAGAAGTTCCCTCACTTCCGCTCTATGGCCTTGAGCAATGCAAAGGGAACGGCGAATCCTGGATTCAGGCCGCGGTATTCTACATGACCTCGAAATTAAAATTACAAAAGTCATTTCTATTCGCATCTGGTTTTAGTCGGATGATGAATGATTACCTCATAACGAGTTTCATAGAAAAGCAATACATAAGATCAGATTCTTCCAAATGTAGAAAACAAGTTCTGTTGCCTGTGTCATAATGAATGCAGACTGGATGAGAACACCTCTCTTGAGAGCTCATGATAACATCTTGGAGGCATCGAGCAAATAGTACTCGGTACCCAATGAGGTGATAAAAGCATAATTGCATCTTTTATATCGTTATTATTGAAATCGACTACACTGGTGGATGTGATAATTTCAAGGAAAACTGAAACAGTGACTGGAGAAATGTAACGCCTTCGTAATTCCCAAAATCGATGGCGCATGGTGGTGAAGGTAGTTTGAGCGAAATATCATTTTACCTAGAAGTTTGGTCTCATTTTCAAGATAATATATCAGCCTTCCATTGACACCAAAAGTTCAACCCCTTATCATACTACTTTCCGAGATATTTGCCAAAAAATACAAGCCCTTTTATATGGGTACGTGTATGCACTCCAGAGAGACATAATTTTAAAAATGAGGCTTTTCCTACACTTAGGTCTCGTAAAAAAATCAAGTGTGTAGTTTGTGTGTTTTTTCAACTATTTTTGAACATTAATCATATTGTCATCGTAGCAAATTCTTTAGGATAACAATAAACCTTCCGTTTTGATGTTGAGTTTCAAACGTACCGCGTGAAAAAAATGAGTCAAGTTAGAGGCTTATTTAGATATTTTTATTTCTACATCTACATCTACGTAATACCCCGTGAGCCGCCGCATGGGCATGGGCATGTGGCAGGGGATGTTAGGTCATCAGCCGTGTAAAGGTGTAAGTTTTATTGGAGATGAAATGGCGACATGAATTATAGAAGTGTATTTAGTGAGGTTAATTTATATTGTGATCGCTTATTGTTCACGGAAAGAACGAGTTCTTGTACATTTTATTGCTTACAATTTCGGTCATATAAAACTATATAATGTCACCATTAATAATGAATATTTAATTGATGTGTCCTACAGCTGGTGAAATTAAAACGTATAATTCGAATATGGTCTCTATTATGATTAGGGAACTATGTCGCTCGAACTACCTTAAAATATTACAACGTAGAGGTTAGTGCGCTTCTGCCACGTTTGAACAGCACAAGACACGTTGTCTGTAGTCGCCTCAGGAACAAGTGGCGGCGCTGCAGTCAAATTCCTTCGATGCAGAGACCCTTCTCCAAAGGTGTGTTGCGCTCGAAAGTAGAGAGCCAAAGTGGGGGAAAATAGGAGGGGAGAATAGGTGGTGCACGTGGTGCAAGGACGGTGCGCGAGGTCAAAGGAGTGGAGCCACAGTCAGTGTTCTTCATTACAATGGAAGTCGTTCGACAGGGCGTGAAAGAAGAGGGAGGGGGCAGGAGGAGGGGAGCGTGAAATATTCAGAAGTCGTTTAATCATGGTGGCCGAGACAGCGTCAAGCAGTCGGCAAACAGCAGACATATCCCACCCCCTTTCCCTCCTTCTCCTCCCTCAACCCCTTTCGTAGCCTGCTGCCGCACCAATTTGTACTTCATTCCCGTCTATCATTTGGATCTCTCTAAAAGAGCTCAGGAACCAAAAACGTAATCCTTCATCCTTGTCTTTCCTCTTCATTACGACCATGATTTTAGATGATTGAAAAATGAAAACAGGTTGCATGCGTGGCGCACAAAATTAGGACTCAGTCAAGCCACCAATGAATCCGTAGTGAACGGCGCCTGAAGTACTCCATTCAAAACAAGAAATGTCATTTTCCTGCACCGTGCATTGAACCGTTCTGTTTAGTTTATCACGCCAGTTTTATTCCTGCTGGTAAAATCACAGTCAGAATGAAGAGACTGATATTAAAAAAATGGTCCAACTCCACGGATAAAATATTAATTGCGACATAGGTTACTTTTATTACATCACTAACATCAGCACAACCTCACGGTGCTGTAATTGGCGAAAACTAGGTCCCAAAAACGTAATCCGACATCCTTATCTTTCCTCTTTATTACGACCACAATTTTAGATGACTGAAAGATGAAAACAGAGGTTAAATGCGTTGCGCATAAAATTAGGACTCAGTTAAGCCACCAATGAATCCGTGGTGAACGGCGTCTTAAGTACTATTGCATCTAACATCCAGTCGATTGCGAGAAATTTTTTTCGAGGAGAATATGAATGTACAAACTGATTCTACCTTATCTTCAAATACAGTCTCTGGAGATAGCTACTGTGTTCTACTACTAATGATGATGCTTCAGGGAAGAATTCTGCCTGGGGAAGTCTTCACATGCTACCTCAGAAGAATTAGCCTGAGAGAAGCCAATGCAGAGAAAATCACTCCGGAGGATCAACCTCAATGAGCCGAATCATGAAAATTCCACTGAATATTTTGAGAGTGCGAGCTTTCCTCGGAAACTGCTGTTCGGGAGGAATAATATCCACTTATCCGTCGGCCAAGACGAGCTCTCGTAACGCTCCATTCAAAACAAGAAATGTCATCTTCCTGCACCGTGCATTGAAACGTTCTATAAAGTTAATCACACCAGTTTAATCCCTGCTGATAAAATCATAATTAGAGTGAAGAAACTGTATTTTAAAAAATGGTCCAACTCCACGGATAAAATATAAATTGCGACCTAGGTTTCTTCTATTACATCATTAACTTCAACACAACCGGACGGTGCTGTAATAAGCGAAAACTAGGTCGAAACAAATATGTTATTGATGCAATCTGTCCATTTTTGTAATTACTCCGTGATGTTTTGTTTTCGTTCGATATAACCATCATTTTACGAGTTTTTTCGAAGAATGTCGGATGGAATAAACAGGAAAATCGCTGAAAAATAATATTTGCCATGATAGATGGAGAATTACGGAAAAGGAAATCAAATTTATTCAAAAGTCTAGAACAAGCTCACACGTAACCCAATAAAGCAAGGGACAGAATACGCAAGCCAATGGTAAATTTATAAAGAACATGGTAATTATAATGGAAATACATAAGAGTCATAAAATAAATGAACAATAAGCCCGTTTACGTGTCGATAAGGCGCGCAAAGATTTTTTCCCGGGTGCATGGGGATTAATTTATGTAACTCCATCACAAGCAGTTATTCCATCACCACCGTTAGTGAACTCGTATTGATTAACAGTTCTTAAGAAAAATTGTCCATTACTTATGGCGGGAAAAGTTTCTTCTAGTGAAACACCATGTAAAGGCCCGATTTAATCGAAAACCTCCACTCACTTGCCTACACTTTATGCCATTGAAAGATTTTGGGAAAATGGTGGATTATAGCGTGCCGAATAAAAGAATCAGGAATCCTTTTAAACTATACCTGAATTCCGATTCCATTCGACGCTATGAAAATTTATTCCAAAATGAATATTGTCGTTATCAGTTACTATCTGTGAACTGTGTCCCCGGGCAAAACGATCTATCCTGTAAGAAAGTCTGGAGTAACATCCAATATTCTAAACTTTTTCATCAGATACTTCTTTCTTTACCATAAAAATGTTGTTACCCATATATAATTCGTCCGAGAGAATAAACTGCGTCTCATTCGAACGGACAATTTTGCTGTTTTATTTTTGCTCTTTGTTTTCTTCGTAGAATCATTTATGCACGCAAGTTGTGCGAGATAAACATTTACTGAACTAAACCGATGAATGTTCTCGATAAAGTCGAGACTTCGGAGTTAAGACTGAGAAAGTTCAATATTAACGCTCCTGTAAATAATGACTCCCCAATACTTATCGATGCAATTTCCCACGGGGATAAGAATATCTTACGGTCATCAAAGGAATACCGGGCTCTGTCCAGTAGAATATGTACAACGGCAATCAAGAGGTTTCTACTCTTAATTAGGGATGAGTCGATTCCACTTTTTTTCGTTTCCGATTCTGATTCTTTCAAATCTATTCCCGATTCTCCATTCCGATTCCATCGATTCTTATTCCTAATAACAGGTTGGGTATTGATATGCCAGTAGCGTACGACAATTATTTAAATTCAAATATAAGCTGGAATAAAATAACAAAGACAATTAAGTCGCTCGAAAAGTATATTTATTGACAAATAGGAAATATATCCTCAGCTTATTGAGGTAGATAAAAAGTACAAATTGATAGCCTACACCTAAGATTACTGAGACAAATATGTGATAAATGAAGTATGATTTGAATATTTATCTATGTGGAAACGATGGAATCGGAATCGACTTTAGGCGATCGATTATCGATACCGGTTCTAATCCTGAGAATCGGAGGAATCGAAAATCGACATTAGGGTTCGACTCATCCTCACTCTTAATCTTTTGTCAATATTATAACAAAACTTCATTTACTAAATTTATTTTTAAAGGCTGTCGCACTTTAAAATGGTCGCACAAAAAAAACTGAGCAATGTGAACGTATGTTTGATGAAGAATTCTCCGAACTTAAAGTTGCAGACAGTATCCGCAATGAGGCGAAGCATATCAATTCAAACTTCTTTGCGAACCAGCACAATTCTATCACTCGTCTGTCCGCAACAGAGTGGGAAAAAAAAGAATTTGACGCGGACCAGAAAAGCCCAAAAGACAGAACTTGCTGAGTCCAGAAAAACGAAACTTCCACTTAAAAAAAGAAATACTCCGTTAAAAATTCCCTCGAGGTCACTTATCCGTCGAGTCTACTTACTCGCGTTGCACATAGAGCTGCCAATGCCGCATATGCCTCCGTCTCCCGAAACTAAAAAAAAAAAATAAGAAAAAACTCCAATTCCCCCCACCCCATCCTCCGATCTCTCAGACGCACATGCATCACACCTCTGCATATTTTTCCCCGTCCCACTCATCCCTTCCCTCGGGCTCCCTTCGCCACACCCCCTTCGCTCCCTCGCCAACTCTCCCACAGCACCCCTTCAATATCCCGCCACGAATTCCCCTTTTGCAGGCTTCCCTTTCACGGCAAGGCAACAAAAGCGCAAGGGATATCGCATTCATATTCCCTCGAGCCTTTCTTCAAGGAGGAGAAGAAGAGGAAGAGAGAAAAGGAGGCGATGGGGGTGGAGTGGGGATTGAGGGATAGATGGAATACGGCCCTCGAACTCGATATCTTTTGGCCGCGAGGAGGAGGACCAACGGAGGAGTCTTTTCACACTTTTGCGGCGGGAGAGTTTGACTGACGGGGGTGGGTGGGGGCGTGGAGAGAGGAGGGTGGGGGGGATGAAGGTGGCCAGGTGGCGCCGGGAGGCACCGTCAACACAATTCCCATTCTTGCGATGGAAATAAAAGAACAGATGTGATGTGAAAAAAAACGCACCGGGACGTATATATGTACTACGTTGGGCTCGCCTAACTCCTCAGACCGACCGTTCGCGTATTCCAGTGAGTCACGCTCCGTCCTTTCTCGCCTCTAATTTTTCCCCATCATTTTTTTTCAACGCTTTGACATGTTTTTAAAAAAGAGCTTCGGCGATGTTTTTCTTCGTCGATCTCTTCTGACACGAGAACGGCGTGCTTTCCCTTGATACCCCCACGAATCATTTGTCCCCTTTCTCTCTTCACCCCTTCCACTTCACTCTCCTTCCCCCCCTTACCTCCCTGCCGCTTGTTCCACCGTGTGTCGGTGTGTGAGTATGTGTATGCACAAGCACCATTCATCACCTTTTGATGACTTCGAGCACCCTTGTCGACATTTTTTCAAACGTTTCTTTTTTTTATTTAAATTGGAACCGAAATATCTTTCATAAAAGGTAACGACGCGAGAATCACACGTGTCAAGGCATGCCGTCAAAGTTTATCATTTTTCCCTTTCCTTATTGTCTGGATTGCCATGCATCAAATCCATATTTTCTCAAATTACAAATTTCTGTCTGTTATACATCCATTATTTTTTTCCTTATTCTTCTCTCTTTTTGACTGACATTTACACTAGTTATTCTTCTGTCTCTTAAAAGAGGTCTACTTGGCATTCCACTACGCTCTTCTACCAATGTGTTCCTTTAGCACATGTGCACGGTCTTCCATTTCTTCTTAGCTTAGGTCTACCTTTATATGAGACTTTCCTTTACAACACATTCAGACATTTCTTCGTTTTACCTTTTATGCTTCCTTCGACTTTTTATAATCAGCCTTCATCTCCTGGGTTTCAAGGCTTATATTCTCTGTTATTGCGCATTTTTGATTAAACAAATTCAGAGAGAGCCTCATTCCAGTCCTTAATCATGCCTCCTTTCAGTAAAGTTTATGCCAGCACACTGTCCTCTTTCTTTACTTGATCTGTTCAGCACTTGATGAATAAAGTGTTTCCATCATCACCTGCAAAAAATATGAGTAATACCAACTAGGGCTTTTTATTTGTAGCTTTAGATGTCTCCGGTGGTCAAAACAGCTGCCTTTTTCTAAGGGGCTATTTTATACGTGGCCATGAAATTCCACTGGTAAATTCTTATTCCGGGGATTTCACAAAAAGGGATAAATTAACATTTATGTATGTATAAATTGACTTTTGTGGTCGTAAGTCAAGCATCGAGCATGTGCTGAATTAGTACTATCAGTCACCAGTGGCCAATCATCTAACAAATTGATTTCCAAAGAAACGACATAAGCAGTGATGAGCTTGGAATAATGACGAAAAAAATACCCTCAGCTGAGTGCAAATACGTGAATCACCTCGGGCAATACTTCTGAAAATCATTAAACAAAGCGTAAAAATCATAGTGAAAATTAACCCCATCTAATTGCTTTCCTAGGTGGCATGAGAATATGGTAACTTGATAGCGAACGAGCCGAAAATATCTGTGGATTATTAAAGGACACAGGAGCCACTCAGAAATGCGAGAGAAGAGGGAAGAAGTTTATTATTCTATTGTCAACCATCATGCATCGAGTGCCCAAAATCCAATATCCCCCACCTGCATGAGAATTTTTGCTATTGCACGTTCTCCGAGCCTCCTTAGATATCGCTTTATTTTTATAAGAGATATTTCCTCCTTCGAAGAAGAATTAAAGAGCGGAGCAGTTCTTCCAAAACTTAGCGGAGACGATTTTCACTATAAACTATATTTTCTACGCCACAAAAAGTAATGGGGGGTGGATTTTTATTGTTATCTTTGGTGCTATTTTTCATTATCACTTCAAAAGAAATTCTATCAAAGAGAAATGATATCTGATATACAAAATTGCTTTTCTTCGTAGATAAAAGTCGCTGCCATTACGAGTTAAACGTCTTTTAATAATTAAGACGCCCGGATGAGCCTTAACTACCCATGTCTCAAAGGTTTAAAGGTCGTTAGGATGCTTCCCTCTGACAAATCCCTCGCAATATCTGATGGATAAACCTTTTGAAGAACATTAAAAGTCAAAAGCGAGCTTCATAACGTTCGGAGGAAAAAGAAACGTCTTACAGATGCTAAAAATGCAAGGGGGAACATTTCCATGATAACCAATGGAATTTAACCAATGCGCAAATGAATTTGGTCCAGCACTTCTCAATACTTTTACTACTTTGTTCAATAATGGGTCGATATTCTCCAGCTCACGCATCAAGAATGGCCAATTGGCTTTCGAGACATGAAATAAGGCGAACATTGAGCACACGTTGAACGCATAAATCACGTGAATAGTTCATGAGAGAGCAATTTGTTACAAGATTATCCGGAATCCTCCAGAATGTAGGAGGGAGTGGGTGTTGGATATTCTTAACTAAGATCGGGGAGCGTAGTGAGCGAGAGAGGGATGGAGGAAAAGAGGGAGAGGGAGGAAGAGAGAAAGAGAAGGAAAGAGAAGGAGAGAGAGAAAGAGGGAGAAAGAGCGTAGGGGGTCATAACTCCCAAAATATTTCTCCCAATCCAAAACTCCCAATTATTTCTTTTTCCCAAAATACAAAACTCCCAATACGCTACATCTCCTTAAATACGAAACTCCCAAACTGTATAAAGTGTTTTTTTCTCTATATATCTCCTATTGCTATGTTAAATTGATTATAGTTTGTTTGTTTATTTATACCATTACAATATCCGAAGTTATTCTTAAAGATAATCGCGTATATTAATACATTGACGGTTTTTTGTATTTACGACAAAATAAAGGCAGGAATATTGTTTATTGAAGTTGTGGAGAGTATGCCGCATGCAACGCTCAAGTGAACACAACTAAAGCTGGTCCTGGAGTACAAATTAAAAAGCAACCCTGTAAACACTCGCATTCTCCAGATGGAGAAGACGTTAGTGCTACGAAGTAATCGTCTCCTTAAAGCGAAAAGCAGGAGAACATCAAGGAGCTGCACCAGCACAAATTATGAGAACCCTTCAAGATGTTCCAGCTAGAGTTCTCTCTCAACTTCCCGATAGAGCCAACATTATTAGTAAAATGATACAGAGGCAGCGGTTAAGGGATCTTCCTGCTGCACTACGTACGATAGGTTACATACCAGAAAAATTCAAGACAGTGGAGGTGAAAATTTTGGAATATTCAATTTTGGGACTTTTAGTATTTTGGTAACTTTTTTTCTTTGGGAATTTAAGTAGTTAGGAGTAGGCGACTGGGAATTTTGTATTGGGAGAAATGTTTTGGGAGTCATGACCGCCAATCAGAAAGAGAGGAAGGGAAGGGAGAGAGAGGGGTCGGGTGGCAGGGTAGGTGGAGTGAAAGGCAGGAGAGGCTGTGCTCATCACGTGATCCTCTGGTGTGGGGGCGATAAGGGGACCGGGGGCGTGGAAAGAGAGTAGCCAGACTCGATGTCAGGGGGCGCTGCCGCCGATGCATGGGAGCAGGAGAAGGAACGGGGAATGCGGGAAGGCGGTCGGCCGTCCGATACATGTATGGCATGCATGCGTGTGTGTGGGCGCTTGAAATATGGCCACACCCCCCGCCAGGCACCTCCTTGCTCTTCATCCCCTCGCAGACTCCAGTCCTCCCCTTCCCCTCCCCACCCGCCCCTTCGACTCGGATGAGGGTCAAGATACGGAGAGAGATAGGGTTGGGTGAGACGGAGGGTGCAGGCACGGGAAAAAGGGCGGACACATGTGATTTGGGGGTGAGAGGGGGTGGGAGGGGGAAGGGTTAGCGCTCCTGTGGTCATGCATCAGCTGCAGTGCATACAATGTGGAGGAGGGGTGTGGAGATGGGAGGTAGACGCAGAAGGGGGAGAGAGAGAGAGAGAGAGGGAGGGAGCTGGATGCTGGAGGATCAGAGGGATTAAGAGTAATGCAGTCTCGATCTTTCCAGACACGCGTCATAAGCGCACCACAGTCCACTTCCTGCGAAAGTCATCACAAAAATACCATACCTATACTGTGGGTGGAGTAAACATAAAATCTTCAGAGACAGTAAAATATCTTGGAATTACCTTAACGTCTGATATATCGTGAGGATTACACATGCAGAACATATGTGCCGTAGCATAAAATAAACTAGATTTTGTTAAACGTATAATAGGAAGATCCTCGGATGAAAAAAGTCAAAGAGAGATGCTACTTCGCTCTGGTTAGGCCACACCTCGAATACGCCGCGAACAATTGAGACCCTGGTCATAAAGATTTAACCAAAAAAATTAACGAAATACAAAGAAAAGCAGCGCGCTTCGTTAAAGACTGCTACGAGCGTACATATAGTGTCTCACAACTTTTGGAGGGATTAAGGTGGGAGCCCCTAGAGACTCGGAGGCTGCACGCTAGGCTTAGGCTGCTTGAGATATTCAGAACTGATGTGTTTCAGAGCGACACGAAAAATATTATCATGACGCCTCATTACATTTCTAGATCTGACAAATGCGGTAAAATAAGAGAGATAATCTGACGAACAGATAGATACAAAAACTTGTACTTCCCGCGCATAATAAGCGACCACAAGAGAAACTGAACTCCTCCAAATACACTCCTATAGTACATGTTACCTTTTCACCTCCAAAACTTTTACATCTTTACACGGCTGGTGACCTACCACCCTCTGTCACACGCCCATGCGGCGTCTCGCGGGGTACTATGTAGATGTAGATGTAGATGTAGATAAGAGGTCTGGTGGAGCAGTTGAGAAAGAGAGAGCGAGATGGAGAAATGAGATTGAATGTAAAGTAGCGTAAATTTATGGGTGTGTTTATGCACAAACTATTAAAAACTGAAAGTCCTTCCTACATTTGTCAACCGTATTTAGATAATTTGGTTAAAATAACAAGAAACACCAGAAATAAAGACAAATTAATCAAACCACTATTTGCCACAACTCTTTTTACATAGAATCATGTATTGTATGATACTCGATTCCGCAAACGTTGAAAAATATTAAGTCTACAGAAAAATTTAAAAAATGCTTGCTGTATCATTATCTCATTGTTGCTTGATATTTTGATAAATATCTTGAATTAAATTCATGAATATAATGCCTCTGTGATTGCTACCATGTATGAACAATTACTGTAATTTGATAACTTTCTTGTAAATGAGTGACATGTTTTCAATGTTATTGTAATTGTTCTTTTGTCTGAGTTTTAATTTCTCATTTCTGCTCCAAAGGAATTTATTCCTAGAGCAAATAAATGTTATTGTTATTATTATTATAAATTTGCAGCCACTCAGATTGACTGGTAATAAATAAATAGTGAAAAGACAAGGCTCAGCTTACATGCAAAGAGTAGAAATAGTGAAGATATGATAATTCATTTGGCAAAAACTAGAAGTATGAAGATTGAAATGACTCAACAGATTTCTCAACATGTTCCTACGCTGAAGAACCATGGTAACCCACAGTTACCTCCGCGTGAGCGATTGGAGAAAAACGAGCTCAAAGGTCAACTGCCGTTTCAGGGCACCGTCACTACGACATGCGATTCATTGAAATCCAATCCTAATGGACTACCGAGGACAAAGTTGGGGAAAACTGAGCTTTGAGAGAGGAAATAAGACCAGAGAAAAAGCGTTCTCTAACAGGATGGTATAGAAATGAGAAGGCTATTCAACGAAGAAGCAGGGTCAAATTTTAATAGATACGGCTGAACAAGAGAAAAAAGCACACACTATTTGCTTGATATAGGTAATAATATCACTACAAAACTTTAAATTTAGCTGTCAAATATAAATTGCAAATGTTTTTATAACATCCGAATCCTAAGATCTCAAACAGCTCAATTAAAATATCGAAGTGAAATTTAGCTGAGCGAAGCTTAACGTGTAAATATTCATTTTCTTAATTACTCTTAAGAGCTCCACTGAAGCAAATTATTTATTATAATTCAGAGTAAACATAGTAAAAAGAGTACGAATAGCTATAACTTTTTTAAATCTTTCCCTGACCATTTCCTTAAATATGTGCGTATGGGAGTACTTGTGATGACTTTAATTCTTCACATTAAGTAGCCTCGCTTTGGAACACTAGTTGCATCACTTTGAATTGTAAATAAATGAAGGGATCACTTAACAATAAATACAGGAAATCTACTGCTATGCGTAAGATTTGAAGATGAGTCAACGGAATGGCATCATCTAAAATATAATTATTATTTAGGATACACTAGGCTCATATATCAAGAAAATAGTAATCCCATACGTTTCTGGTAGCACTAAAGGCAGGTTTTTAATCTTAAACTGAATAATGAAAATGATGAGCAAACCAGGCAAAAATACCTACAATTAAAAAAACTTAAGATTTGACATTTCAAACGTATTTATTTTATTATTATAAACGTATAATTTATTCGTGTAACTTACAACGCGGACGAGATCAGGGCAGCCGCATATATGTATATCCCTCCCGCTTACCCTCCCTTAGTTAGCAAAAGTGAGAAATATGAGTCCATAGGGATCCATAGGAGGTGCATTGGCAAATGCGATAAGCTTATTTGAAATTCGTCGAAATTATGCAAATCTCTTTAATTTAAAAGCAATGCATCACGCAACAATAAATCATTTTTCTCTCCAGCTGTTCTCACTGGATGATATCCATAGGGAAACATAAAATTCGATTCACAAACACACATGGATTTGTTTTGGTATTCCCTGAAATGGAGATTGATATGCAATAGCAATATTGTCACAAAATGAGAAAAAATGATGCAATTCGTGGGGTACTTATAGTATCTATCCAAATGTAATAGTAAATGCTTTAATTTATTATATTCCAAGAATGTGGTTTCAGAACAAGGTTGTTCTCTCTTTTGGCCCGTAATTAAGAGAAATATGAGAGAAAAAAATGAAAACCGGAACAGAAATATAGTGGACTTTATTGAAGTAATTTAAATGGCCTTGTGCAATTCATGACTTACCCACGTTGTCTTCTTTGACTGGTAGTGTTTGGCTTATTAGTTGAAGAGACGCTCTCACATACATATCACCAGAGCGACTGACATATCGCTCACAAACCAAAATAGATATGAAACAAAACAAAAGAAAACTTCCGATAGATGTCGCGTAAAAGGAAAGCCACGAATTGCGCTCTGGTGGTCAACAACTCAACAAATTGGTGGCGCGAATACCAAACAAGGTCGCTCTGTAAGAGTTAATGTTGAAACTCTTATTACATGCTGTATGGAGCATTACATATGTCACCCCTATTTTAATGGTCAATCGGCCAATCTGTTGCTATGAAATGCAAATGACTATTTCAATACAAACTGATGATCAACGATTAGGTTACTCTTGCATTCTAGAACAATGAGAACAATATGTCACCTCGGGTCAATTAATTCCTTCCAATTCTCATTTCAGCACCCCATAATCTCTATTGCAGTGTTAGGACTTGATAATTACGTCTAGTTTCACAAATTTCAGAGTCAGAGCTCAAAACAGAAACAGAAATATTAAACTTATGAACCTCGGAGTGAACTGAATGGGTTGTCCTCTTAGATTTAACAGAAAATACTGATTTAAGTGAAGACTAGAGAAATTGGAGAGGGATTCAACCTGTCTTTGGCTTGAGGTTCCGAATAAGATATGAAGACACTGCAGTACTCTTGGGGTACTTCAAGTAAACAGCACAGTGAAAAAACTAAGTTGACAATCGGGGAAAGTTAAAAGTCGGAATATGATGATGGAACGCATGAAAAATCTGATAAATCCAAAATGAAAGCTTTTTTAACATTAGCCTTGCAGAGGAAAATGTTACATGGATTTATTAAAATAACTTTTACAATCCACAGAGGTCAAAAGCAACATGCACGATCCGGATTTCGAATGCGAGAGCATCATCGTCATCCGGTGCTAAATGACATTTCAGGTGCATTAAGCATCTGATGATGATGCTCTAGCATTTGAAATCCAGATCGTGCATGTTGCTTTTGACCACAGTGGATTGTTAAAGTTATTTTAATAAATCCATTTAAAATGGAATTCCACAAAGTTTCCACAGATCGCATTTAATTCAAGGAAAATGTTGTTAAAAAGAGATTCAAAGGTTCGAGGCAAATGAGAACATCGAAAAAAATGCACCATTCACAGTGACAGGCTTTAGTTCGTAGAAAAGCTTAGATCACATAAATAAAAATTCAAACATGAATCGACAGATGTAAACAAGAAGAATCAGCTATGGTTTGATGCTTATAAACAAACTATCAAAACTTAATAATCGGAAGTGTAAATCCGTGAGAATCTGTAGAAAGAATAAGAGCTTAGGCTTAATTACATGAGAGGTGTGCGGAGATGTATTGTGAAATGTATTAGTAAAAGGACAGTAAACGGAAAAGATTTTAAATGGAAATTAGTGATGGGTTGAGGGAATGTTTTCTCGACACTTGATTCCAAGTACGATATCACCAAGTACTCACGATACTACTCGATACCAGGCATTATGCATTAATTTTAAAAGTTTCCAGATATTTTGGTCTAAATTACAAGGTCAACAGAGGAATTACAGGACTGGGCAAACAAGCAAACAGTAATAACAGATTTGGATAAGACTATCAGATAGAAAAAAGTCAGTCTGATAATTGAGTACATTTACTTCGTTCTAATGAGTTAAAGTGTGGACATCATAATAATTTCAGTATTATGTGTACAATTTCCAATGTTAAAACAGACATTACAGAGTTTTTTGTACATAGTTTAAAAAGTTATCCAGTAACTGATGTGATTATGTGCTAAATTAAAAATATGCTCCGATAATAATATTTTTGTGGTTCACATTTTAATAAATCATAATTATACCAAAATATACCTTGGAAAATTTCCGTTTCAGTTAAATTCACTTTGACTAGCATTGAGAGGCCCCTTTTCCTTTTCAAGTGTCTTATATAAGTGATTAAGCTCATTATTGAAAAAAAGTAAAAATAATTTTATAATGTATATATTTATATCACTTCTTTTACTTCTGGTTTTTATCTTTATGAACTAGCATCTTGACCCTCTCCGGGTTGATTGTATTTCTTTTTGGATCACAAATTAAGGCCCGCTGAACTAAATTATCTTTCAGAATATAAAGTGGCTGGAGGAAGAAACAAATATTTTGAGCCAACCTACGAAGGTTAGGGTAGGTGAGGCATTCTTTCCAATAAACAAAAACATCTGAGCTTGGTGGCAGCAGAGAGTCTTGGAGATAAGTCTTTACTTTCTGTTCAATTATGCACGATGGAAGACTTCTTTCACGTTTCATAATTCTGGTGTAATTCTGGTATAAATTTTTAAATCAAAGTTAACAATTAAAGTTAAAACTTTACAGAGCAAAGTATATTAAAACGCGTGCTTATTTAATACACTAAATATTATATACAAAAGTAAGATACCCAAAAAATCGCAATAATATGTGATTTTCGCAGATCATAAAAAACGCACTACGGAACGAGAACGTGAACGTGTAATTTGAACGTGTAACACAAACGGATGGCGAGCGTGAGATAAATTAATGCACGAGAAAGACACGTCCGGCAGAGGGAAGTGAGCAGACGGAAAGAGGAGCAAAAAGTCACGGGTGTGAGGATGTGTGAGGTGTGAGGAGGTGTGAGGGAGTCAACGGATAAATCCATAACTCAGGGGGAAAAACGTGTTGGGATGGATTATTGAACACATTGTCGTTAGTAATACAATGACATTCCTGGATAACCGTAATTTCTTACATGTAAGTCAGCACGGCTTCCGTAAAGGCAGGTCCTGAGAAACAGAGCTTACACTTCATCATATCCAAAAAAAACATTTGAATCGATTAAGCAAGTCGACGCGATATTCCTCGATTTCAAGAATGCATTCCACAAGGTTCCTCACAAAAAACTCATATATAACTTGCAATCATGCGTAATTAATAGAAAAATAATGAACGGGTTAAGTGACTTTCTGAGTGATCGAAAACAAAAAGTGGTTATTGATGGTTTTAGCTCTGATATGGACGAAGTCACATCCGGTGTTCCTTAGGAAAGTGTGATCGGCCCTCTTTCATTCATTATCTATATTAATGACCTAAGTTCTAGAGTTAGCAGTAAATTAAGATTATTTGCAGACGATACAGTAATCTACCGTGAAATGAACAAAGACTATGAAGCTACGCGGACTATGAAGATCTGTCATCGGACCTTAACAACGTTTATTCGTGGTTGAAGGAGTGGGGGTTAGAATTAAATATCAGCAAATGCACCGCAGTTCACCTCCTACGAAAGTCATCACAAAGATGCCATACCTACACCGTGGGTGGAGTAAACATAAAATCTTCAGAGACAGTAAAATATCTTGAAATTACCTTAACTTCAGATATATCTAGGGAACACACATACAAAACATATGTGGCGCAGCATTAAAGAAACTAGGTTTTGTTAATCGTATAATAGGAAGGTTCTCGGATGAAAAAGTCAAAGAGAGATGCTACTTCGCTCTGGTTAGGCCACACCTGGAATACGCTGCGAGAATTTGGGACGCTGGTCATAAAGATTTAACCAAAAAAATTAACAAAGTACATTAAAAAGCAGTACGCTTCGTTAAAACTACTACGAATGAACATATAGTGTCTCACAACTATTAGAGGGATTAAGGTGGGAGCCCCTAGAGACCCGGAGGCTACACGTTAGGCTTAGTTGATAAATTCAGAACTGATATTTTTCAGAGCGACATAGAGAATATTATAAAGACTCCTCACTACATCTCTAGGTCTGACAGACGCGATAAAATATGAGAGATACACTGCCGAACATGTAGGTAAAAGAACTCGTTATTTCCGAGAACGCGTCCACAATATAAATTAAGCTTCACTAAATACACTCCTATAATTCATGTCACCATTTCATCTCCAAAAAACGTACACCTTTACACGGCTGGTGACCTAACACCCCCTGCCACACGCCCATGCGGCGGCTCGCGGTATTATTTACATGTAGATGTAGATTATTTCGAAATAGCTGACAAGAAACAAAGAGAGGGAGAGGCTAAAATGTTAAATATATGCTAGGAAGTATTTCCGCATTCCATTTTTAACGTGAGGATTCCCCACCTTGAGCCGAAATTGTCAATTTTTTTCTGTGGAAGTCGTTGCGCTTCGTAGTGATACGAAACATGGTGCTCCAGGAAGGAAAAAACTGCTTTCACCGCCTGAGATTCTCGGGGGTTTTGAGGTCCGACTGTAAAAGCGCCATCTGTGCCTGACATTGGGATGAGAGCGGTGCAGGGGAGGAAAGTTCTCCGTCCGCGGTGCATGCTGGGAAGGGTAGGGGTTATGTGGGACGGGTGGGGGGGAACACGGGTGGCACCTCTGGGAGTTTGGGGGTAGAAGAAAATGAAGGGGATGAGCAGGGGGTGTTTGGCTATTCGAATAAGGGTGTGTGAATGGGTTGGTGGGTGGGAAGGTAGAGGTGGAATGAGGTTGCATTAAATTTCTGCCCTTCGGTTTTTTCCTCCCTCCCTCCCTCCCCCCCCTCCCCTCCAACCCCACCTCACACTCACTCGCAATTTTGATTTGTGCCCGCCGCCCGGCGCGCCCTTTGCGGAGGTAGGGAGAACTATCGGAGCGGGAGGGAGGAGGTGACAGAAGGTTGAAGACGGGAGGAGAAATAATTATTGCCATTAATTACGATCCTTTTTCTATTCCACTAAAGCTTTTTTTTTTAAATTTCATCCTTCTGCGAGAGAAGCGAGGAAGAAGAGGCTTCGAAAGCAATATCAATCAATCCGATTCAACGCGTTCATTTAAAAAAGTCCCGCTTCGTCGCTAATTGCCATTCCGAGGGAGAATTCAGTCTCTCCGCAAAGAATACGGAGGGGGTTTTGGACAAGAGGAATCGGTAAAAAATTAAGATTTCTCCATATATACCATTCTTGTACTCAATTCTAAGCATTGAGAATATTCCTACGCCATCAATGCTTTATAATATAAATGAACCGCAGAGAAAGTTCTTATTATATAAAAAGAGAACATTTTCGGTTAAAATTATAAATTTACCATCATGTGAAGGATCAAATGTCCACTTCTCCGAGGGTTATGATAGATTAAGATAAAACAGCATATAAAAACAATGAAAATCTTTTGTTATTTCCAGGAGAAAAATGCTTCCGTTTCATTTCTAATGCATAATATTTCAATCCCACGTCCATTAATTCTCAGTGAGTTATTAGTTGATAAAGAAGGACGACAAGTTATAAAGCAATTATTGCCGTTATCATTAGGGCACAAAAAAATCTGCTATTTTACCTGCGTGATTTTAAATGAAGATTCTTCACGGTATTGCCATCGTGTCAGACGGTTAGGTGCTGCCGAAATTTCAATGGCTGACACTGCCATCGCTTTAAGAACAATCAGAGGACGATGGCAGCGTCAGCCATTGAAATGCCGGCGCCAGATAAGACACCGGATACCGTGAAAGGCCTTAAGAGATTCACGCTCCCACTCCTCCTGGCCCAAATGTCGATTTTTTGTTTCGATATTCCGATTAAATCAAGAGTCCTGCATGCTGTACGATGTTTGTCTCACACTGGAAACGTCTGCGCACATCAAAGAGGTCAATTGATGAATCCCGAAGAAGAATAAGAACGGCCATCCACCCAGGCTTAGAGAAGTGGACATTACATTTAGTAATCTAACTAACCTGTCTCCTATTACAAATAGCCCTAAGACATGGTGTGTGCTATCTTTTTTAAATAAAATAACGCATAGACTTTTCAAAGTTATCTCTAGAGACAAACTGAGATTTTCTGTGTACCACCCTTCGATGCTTGGAAGATTACTTTTTAATTCTAAAGACCGTCTTGGTGATTTGGAGAGGAGTAATGTATACTCTTTAAAAATCAATTATTGTGACATTAATTATATTGGTCAAACAGGCAGAAAGTTTTATATACGTGTTAAGGAACATAGACAACATTTAATTAATAATGACGAAAAATCAGCGTTCTCAAAACACTGATGTGAGTCAGGCCATTCCAGTGATTTTGAAGTAAATATTTTACATTTGTGCAACAAAGGTATAAAATTGGACTTTCTTGAACAGTTCGAGATTGTGAATACCCAGAAAATATGGGCTTATGTAATGACATTGTGTTCCCTACCCATTCTCCTCTTCTCAATATTCGCCCTCCTGAGTGACTCATACCCTTTCCATTGTCCCTTTCCAAACATCCCCCTCTGCCCACTCCGGTTTCTCCCACCCTTCTTCCCCCCTCCCGCCGCCTTCCGCCGCTTCGCAGTCACGGCTATGTATTACGTCTACTATTTAAGGCTCTCAACCAATGCTTCCAATTACCTTGATAATGACACATGGTGTGTCGAAACCTTTGTCGGTTTAAATAAATCTTGTGTGGAAGTTACAATTGTTTTATTCTTTAATTATGATATATTATAATGATAAAAATAATGATAATTAAGAATTTCCACAAAGTTACGCCTTCTGTCCTCAGTGAAGTGGACACGTTTTGGATTGGTAAGGAGCAGAATTTGAGAGGAAGAAGAAGAGAACCGAAATGAAAAGAGGAATAGAGAGAGAGAGAAGGGAACGGAAATGAGGGAAATCAGATGGGACAAGTCCTATGCGCTCGCACGCTCACGGATAAAGGCGAAGAGGAGTAGAGAAAGAGAGCGCGAAGGAGGACCGGAAGAATATAAAAAAAGGAGAGAGAGAGTGAGATAAGAGGTGGCTCTTTCACGAGCAGAAGGAGCGAAGAATGAGCAGGATTACGTCTCGAGATGAGGGACAAGAGGGGTTGGGAGGAGGAGGAGTGAGGGAGGGTAGGGATGGGAGTCAGCGACGCGTGAAACGGACACCGATTACGAGGACGGTCTGGCGAAGGACGAAGATTCCCCGCCCGACCCTTACCACCCCTCCCACCCTTCCCTTGGAACACACGACACGTGACAACAGCAACAACAAAAGATGAACTAGCCGCGGACAGCGAATCAATAGTAAAGTGTGACTCCTTAACCCATTCAATACCAGAGGTACATTTATGCACTTTCGATCTTTATTGTGCACCAAAGCCCTTCTTTTGCGCATGAAATGCGCATATTGCGCATCCAGAGGTACTTTCCTGGTACGTAAATACTAGATTTATAGTATAAAAAGTCTCCTCTAACGAGTGCTCTGGGCACAAAAATTTCTGTTTCATATGCCGAAGCTACTTTGAAAAATTTGGCCGACAAGCGACCTGTTTTAAAAAAATTGCGGTCGACTTAGTATCTGAAAATGTGTTCTCCTTTTCACGTATAATTTATTATGCATAAATATATATTATAAATATCAAATGCATACATTACTGTCATTTACATTACATAAAATACATTTCTATCCATTATTTTAAAAAATGTGCAAAAGAGTACGTAAGTATAGCAAATGATTTCCTAGAATATTATCGGTGTTACGAGACATAAGTAGTTGCGTGGAACAAATTTCAGCAAAATATCTTAAAATTAAAATAGGGTGAGACTGTAAGGGTTAAAGCGTGAGATAAGCTACCATAAATAACCACACATGCTTCACAAATTGTGGTGCCCATTACTTTTGACAGAACCGACACCGAATGATAAGTGACTGATGGCTGACAAAACGAACTAAATTTAAATGTTATCATCGATTGAAGAGATGGAAAAATTAATTGACGAATACGAGAAAAGACAGGGTAAACGGATTACATTTAGAATGTGATATCATTTCTTTTGTTCAATGAGATAGAGAAGATAATTTAATACTGCTCACGGAGGACTGAAACTAACTATTGGCAGCCTATGTTTTAGCCCGCCCACCCTCCCACCCTTGCCTGGGACACACAACACGTGACAACAACAACAAAAGACGAACTAGCTGCGGACAGCGAATCAACAGTAAAGATCGATTCCTTAGAGCGTGAGATAAGCCACCATAAACGATCACACATGCTTCACAAATTGTGCTGCCCAACACTTTTGACAGAACCTTAACCGAATGATAAATAACAGTTGGCTGACAAAACGAACTAAATTTCAATGTTATAATCGATCGATGAGATGGGGAAATTAATTGTTAAATACGAGGAAATACTGTAAACGGATCACATTTAGAATGCAATATTCTTCATTTCTTCAATGAGATAAAGTAGATAATTTAATCCGACTCGCGGAGCACGGACACGCAGTACTGGCAAACTTTAATCCTATGTTTCAGAGCAATATTTTAAAGACGATGGGTTGCTCAGCATCGATTACTCCAAAATAGTTACATATGACATAATTAGAAATGTGTTAAATTTTTAATGGCATTGCATTTATAAAGTGTCGTCATTTTTCTCAAGATAAATCAGGCATGTGCTTCAAAACACATGTAATAAAAACTCCGACATTTTTGGGGAAATTTAAATTTGATGATAAGAAAAAACATAAGACACATCAATGCGTGGAGAACTCTATCATCTCTATTTCTAGAAAAGAAAATAATACTTTCAGTAATGGCATTGTTTGGACACTGAGTTGAAAGGGAAAATGTGGAGAGTTCTCGAGTTGGAATCATTTGCAAGCATATTTTTTCACTCATGATTTTAGGCATAGTTCAATACAATACACTCATTTGACTTCGCCAGAACTACAACTAATTTTTAGCACAGTGTCCACATTTAAAAACTTAATGCGATTAGGATCATCATGGTCAGTCCAGCTACGATGATTTGATTCTATAATCAATGTACTAAGTGTAGCTCGGACTGTCCTTTAAAATATTAACATTTACGCCATGAGGCTTCTTCAGATGCAGTTCGTGCCATTTACCAAAAATAAATAAAAAACAGCCGAATCTAATCAACTAGGCAGCAAACAACACCCTTGATAACTTTCATCTTCTAAAATTCAACTCAAATCACTAAGTTATAGTGAGAATTGATGTATTGAAGGTTGGAGAAGTATTCCATGCTACAATTAATGCTGTCGCTTCTGTCTAAAAAAAACGCTGTATTCTAGTTAATAGGCGCCAAGGGATAATCCTCACATAAAAATTCAATTTATCTTTTTATGGAAAATGCGTGTGTGAAATTAAGCACCAAAAAAGCCATTCGTTGCAGGGTCTATTAAATCAAAATAATGGACCATACAACCTTTTTAATGTGGAACATCTGAAAATTTATCATTCATTCTTGTTAAAAATTCTGTCTCGGCGACATTAAGATTTCGCAGGAACTGAATAATATATACTCAACAATGTCACACTCAGGGGATTCACTGGATTTAATATGACTCAAGACGTCACGTTGACGTTATATCGTTTAAATGGAATAAAACACACATAAGGGTTGCTATGTACGTATTATAAGGGAGAGATTGTTGTGTGGTTTTTAGGAGAGGAATCTGATGACTGTACGAGGATTTTCTCAGTAACTCCAATTGTAATTAAAAGGAAAAAGTATTGATCTTAAAATAAGTGCAAAGCGTTATGAAATAGTTTAATTCAATCGCTTCGACACGATAACGTTAGAAGCAAGCAACACTCGCCTGAAAGAAGAAAAAAAAATTTCAAAAGGAAATGAGAGGAAAACTTTTTTAAAGCCGCATTTTAATTTATCAAGGTAAATGCGGTGAAAGATTTCGTTTAGATAGCTGATTTACCCAAAGTGGTATATTACCGGATTATTTAGAGTGTATGGCAGTCAATTACGCTCAATTATTGACATGGAGAGAATATTGATTGGCAATCAATTTTTAACACAAGGTGGCGACGTTACTGCACCGACGTGAGTGTATGAGTTACGAAGTCCTAGATTTCCATTGCTCATGTTTTAACTGGAATGAGTTATAGATATATCCATGATGGTGAAAAATAATAATTTTCATTAAAATTGCCTATTTTTAAATTTATAAGTTACTACAACGGAAAAAAAATTACTGAAATATAATTTAGTATGCCAAAAGTAGCGCATGCTATATGATAATCATTTCATTGGATTGAATATTTGGGGAGGCGACCGACGGCTAAGGTCATTCCCGTCAAAAGGAACAGGTAAGGGAAGAGGAGCGGATAGAAACCCGGCGTCGGCATTAGCCTGCTCTTAACAAAAGGCGCCAAGGGTACCACGGTTTAACGTCTCATCCGACAGACGGAGTACTGCACTTGAAGTGCCCTCCACAAGACACTCACGTAGGGATCGGGTTCACACTTAAAAACATTCGCCTCTGCAGGGATTTGAACCCTGGCCGCCCGTATGGTAGGCGAGTACTCTAGCCACCACACCAACCTCATCCCCGTTAATCATTTCAGATTGGGGCCGACGCAAAGGGATAGACTGAAATTTTGAAGTTCACAACATTTTTAATGCGTCGAGATTTTTTTGGGGTTTATATTCCTTAGAAGTGCTGTGTCAGTAAACTTATTACTGTCTATACTCCAAAGCACAATTCGGCCAAGATATCATCTATTCCATGAAATTAGAGTTAACAATACCGATCAATTTGAGGTTTGGATTTTATGCGTTCTGTCATCGTCGGTTACATTAAAAGATGTATTTATTTTCGCTTTACTGATTTCAGATGTGCTATGGAATCAGCAACCATTCAATTTTACTTTGACCCTACCTTCGGTTTCTCCTGGTCATTATTTGAAAAATTATTGTCAATGAAAAATAAAATCAAAAGTTATCATGCTCATGCTCTGCATAGGATCGTAAAATTGGATATAAAATTCATGTTGGTCGAGGAATTTCCACAAATTCGTCAGTAATATCCAGATGAGACACTTTTTCAAAAGATAAATAACTGAATTACCATACCAGCGGAAGTTTTTTCGAAAAAAAATTATTGAAAAAATGAAGCGATGCAAAGCGCAAGAAACGCAAGCAAGAATGTCTGCTCCGCGACTAGAATCGCAGAGTGAAATTATGGGGCACCTGGATCCATTTTTCACCCAGACGAATTCGTTTATCTTTTCATTTCATTCGCCCAGGAAAAGAAACCTTCACTCGCAGTACCCAGTGGATTCGCAAAGAATGCTCCCGCAACTCGCCAAATCTCCGCCGCTAACGTTTTAATCTCTCATGCCGTCTGTTGAGTTAGAGACGTCTTCTTCACTGCCGAGAATATTTCACACCCCACATGCATACGTCGACTGTGGCGCACACTCTATAACAGCGGAAAAACATCGAATCACGTTCATCAGCGGAGCCCGCGTTGTGCAGCGGAGTAATCATTGCAGAAAAGGAACGGACGGAGACATTCTCTATCCTTTAAGGTTTTTCTTTCCCCTTTACAACTCGTCCTATTTGAGAAAGCATATTATCTTCCTTAATCTAAGCTTTAAGGTAGTTTTAAGCAAAATATCATTGTACCTAGAAATCAATAAATTTGGTCTCATTGTACAGAAAAGTATATCACCCTTCCATTAACACCCAAAATTCAATTCCTTACCACATTACTTTCGGAGATATTTGCCAAAAAATACCGGCCCTTTTACATGGGAAATTGTACGTACTGCAGAGAGACATTCTTTTAATAATGATGCATTTCTTCAACTTAGATCTCGTCAAAAAATCAACAGTGTGTAGTTTGTGTGTTTTCTCAACTATTTTTGAAAATTAATCAAATTGTCACCGGAATAGAATATTGGGTATCACAAAAAACATTCCATTTTGAAGGAGGTTTCAAACGCACCGCGAGAAAAAAATTAATCATGTAAAAGACTTATTTAGATATTTTCATTTAATTACTTACAATTCTGACATATAAAACTATATTACTGTACCATTACTAATGCAATATTTAATTCGTGGTTCTCATAGCTGGTGAATTTGAAACGTATAATTCGAATATGGTCTCCATTATGACTAGGGAACTATCTCGCTCGGACTACCTTAATACGGCCCTCCTGACACTTCAGTGATACAGATTCCTTCCATCTCACGGGATAGCTTAAAGCTCAATTTTGGCGCGTTAATTACTAATTATATTTTATGAATAACGTTCGCATAGGGTAATATCGAAACTACAACAAAAAGTCACTGTAGAAAAACCAATCTCTCATCGAAAGATAAACACACGCCTAGAATGTGCGAGACATGATTCGAATACGCGACCTCTGGATTTTTAAGAGGCTGCACCACTTTAATCGAACTTAATTTAATAGCAAAGAAAAGCTAAAGGTGATATGAAAATTAACCACCGGTAAACAACTATTAGAATGTACCAGGGAATATACCAAAAACTAGTCCAGTGAATGTGTGAACATTAAATCTTCAACTGTAGAATGACTCGATATTAAAAAAATTAAGAGATAACTCGCACAACATAAGATGAAGTCATAGTTCCCCTTTGCCATGGCTCATAGCCAAATCCGGTGAAGTTAGCGGTTGAACTAGCTGCAATTTAATCCAAAGAGGAAAAGTTACATGAGATCATCTGAAGTCAAAAATTCACTGATTGTTTTGCTGCAGTCCTCCACACCTTTTGGGAAAATGTTGGTCGGTCGTTGATACTCAGGATAATCGTGTGACTGTTTTTTGGAGCCTTCCACACTTGACTTGTTACTTGTGTTTTATTTTTTGCTCAAAGAAAAAGAATGAAAACATACAATTCTCAAGAAATACATCCGGCTGGGATAATACGTTTTCGACCTTAATGAGAAACTTTTTAAAAATATAATTCAGCGCAGAAACTAACGCCACACGTTATATTTCTTGTGAGTCATTGAAGCCTCTGTAAGGGGATTACCGTGACTCCAATGGCTAACTCAACTGTTTTTCCTTGGATCTCGACAAGGACGAACCAAGCCATAATTCAATAAAAGTCATAACATTCCACGACCCAGTACCCTAAAGGACATGTGTAAAATTCCCACAGCAATAGTTTTGTTTAAACTATGATAATTCATTAATTTCTACCATTGAGTGCAATGATTTATGATTCCCTTCAATAAATATAGAAAATGGTTTCATATAACGTAATATTCATTCTTTATTACCTGCGTCAAAAACATGAAATACGAATTAATTTCTCAAAATATTTGTGCCTTCACGCTTCTTGAAACTGATAAACAAAAGCTCAGTCATCAGTGACTTTTCGAATGTTTTAAAATGAATGCAAAGGAAGGAAGGAGTGTCACAGTCATTTATTTCCTTTAATTTCTTGATATAACTCCTTTTATGAAGAGGTGTTGCAACACAAAATCTGCAGAACGTCATTGCAATCGCCCACGTTTACTTAATAAAACGAGAAGAAAAAAGTTAGAAGTGTTTTTCCTGGAGAAACGACGCTTCCACCTCTGAAAATAAAATCCAACGCTAGTTCAACTCGGTCGCGACGACGACGAAGTGGCTCGAAGAAAAGCGAACCAGATGTCACGTAAGACAAATCCGGCTTGATATTTTGCCCCCCCGAGTGTACATTCTTACATCCTATTCGTTCGTGGATAGGTTTCATTGGACAGAGCACTAATTTCATCTCCAGTTTCTCGCTCAAGGCAGCGAAATAAAACACGCAGAGTGGCCATTCTTACGCCTTCCTCTCTCTCTCGACACCTCTCCACAGTTCGTTTCACAATCGAGCATGATGGGAAACCAGCTTGCTCTCCACGTGCGACGCAATCGTAATTTTCATCCCCATGAACCTCCACTCCGTGAGAGAACACACAGCAGTTCCCTCCCTTCTCCACTCATCTGGGGGGCCGACTTCCGAGCCAACAGCGCAACCCCCACATCCACCCCGCGTGCACCCGACGGCGGGGCTCCTTATATCACACTCCCCCCCCCCACACCATCTTATTCTTCGCCGTCTTCCCACTTAACCCAGTGACCTTTAGCGCCGGACGGCCAGTCGTACGTCGCTGGGCCTCTTGTCCACTCCACCGGACAATTCCCCTTTAACAGCGTCACAGCCCTCTGCGACCACCACCGCACGGCTTCTTCAATGTGCGACTAGTTTCATTCGTATTATTTTCCGCTGGGAAAAACCCTCACACACTCCATGGTTAACCCCCTCCTCTTCCCCGCCTTCCCAACCTCGCCCCCTCCCTGCATCCGACCACCATCTGTTACGCGCACACACACAAACGAACGGAGTTAGGGTGGCTGGAGCAGTGATGGTCGTTGAGTACACATTTTATTATTTTTTAAGCTAATAAAATTACCTACCACAATGTATTGAAGGTGTGTACGAACTTTTCTGCAGCTGCGGTAGAACATACGTGGGCCAAACTAAAAGATCTATAAGATGCAGATTAAAAGAGCATGAAAGAGCAATCCGGAGGAAAGACTGGTATCACTCTGCCGTGGCTGAGCACACTACGTCAGAGGAAGGTCACGCCATTGACATGGAGGCTTCAAAAATGTTACACAAAGAAAGCAGTTACTTTCTTCCGCGGCTTATAAGGGATGCAATTGAAATTGGAAAGAGACCCCAAAATATAAATGGAGAGGATGGCTATAAACTCCCTTAGATATATAGAAATCACTTCTTTGGAATTTATTTTTATTGATTCTACATTCATCCAATGGCGAATTTGTTTTTTTATAAAAAAGAAAGCCATTGTTGTTCGAAAAGCCCGACGAAGCCGGAAGCAGAGCACGGCGAAATTGTCGAAAAATAATACAAAAAACACTCGCAGAACCCAAAGATTACCAGATATACATCCTGAGCTGCGAAAATTCACCAAATCAGTTAATAAATTAAAATTCTGCGAAAAAAATTCACATTAGTACACATAAGTATGCGTGGGAGATCACCATACAGGTAATCATGGAAATAACGCAAGAAATATACCATAAATAATTTGCCTAAACTAAAGTACGATATCATTAGAGTATACTAGAGCGCGTTATTCGAAAATAAGACAAAAATACACTCAAACGTTGTTTTAGAATGTTGAACTCGGTGTAACACCTCGAGATTTGTTAGCAACAGATAAAATAATAAATGCACTACTTCATGTGTAAAAGACAATCTATATATGGATATTTACGTGTAAAAGAAAATATGAATACGAATTACAATGAAATAAATTGTTTCCAATCAATGCATAAACAAAATGATGTGGTACGAGGTCACTCGCAAAGGGTGCATATACACCAGGGTTGAAATTCGCCAAGAAAAACTCCCGGTCAAGTCAAATGATTTTTTCATGGCGAATTTCAACCCTGGTGAAATAAATGGTATTTGTCGCATGTGACCGTGTTAAAATATCATTTAACTGCCAAACGACCGATACGGTAAGATGATTTTTTTTCACTATCATCTTTAGACATCGCCAATGGCAAACCGCACGAAAAGTTTCACGAAACTCATTCAATAATCGGGAAATCGCTACAACCATTTTGAGAAGCTTTTCTCCACGGACGCCATTCCACAGCGAAGACAACTTCTTCCCCGCAGAGCAATCCACTCACTCACCCACCACAATACAGCATCCCACCCCCGCGACGCCCGGCGAGCCCTCTTACCTCGCCAGATTCTTTTTGTCCGCGTGCTGGTATTAAGAATGTGAGTTTGCCATCTACACACTCCTCTCTATCTTCATCCGAGAGATACAGCAGCCATGAACAAGGCTATGGCGGTGGTGAAGCGGAGTATTATGAATGTCTGGAGGCCAACTGGTCTCAGATGAGAATAAATCTCCCGAGCGGAGAGGATGTTATTAATTATAAGCGTGCTGTCGGGAAAATATCCCAACGTTTTTGAAAAAACTCAGGTGCTTACGTCAAAAGAAAAGTTCTGAAAATATCCTGGCATTTGTTACCCATATTGTTGCGATGCTATTATATTTTTTCAGCATTCCCTTGACTCAAAAAAATGGCCAAGAAAAGGAGAAACCATGCTACTGAAAGGTACTTTCAACAGCAGCAAGAAACATTGGCCTGAGGTCGAAACGGTATATTTCATAAAAACAAATACAGCGAGCATTTGGTGCTCACGTTCAAACTTAAGGATAGAAGAAAATGAAGGAAGTCTCGGACATCGATGCGGTACACGGTATGTGGGATGCATTTGATCAGTATAGGGCAGGATGATTAAAGAAATTTAAAATAACGTGAGATAACATGATCGCATATGTCGCATCGCATGTCTATGAAATTGAAAGGAGCAAAAAGAATAACAGAAGTACACGGCCTACGCGTATTTGCACTCATGCTTGATATGCATTTCGACGGCAGATTTCTGTGGTATTATTCAAATAATCGAATCCTTGACGGACGCAAGGCCTCACATCTAAAGACATTTAAAATCCTAACCATGAAAAATCGCAACTCTGTAAAACAACAAATAATTGTCAGAAAGTCATAGACATCAACTTACTGTTTCGAGGGGTGGACGATCATGCCCATACATATCCTGTTTACCCGAAAGACTTCTCCAGAATTATCCTTCAAAATTACACCAGATCCAATTAAATACACCTACTAATTACTGACCAGGTAATCCCAAAAAAAGTGCATAAAAGTACGTACCAAGGAGGAGTGGGCCGATCTAGTATTCGTAATGGGAGAAATGCAGCAAAACTGAAGACTAAAAGGTTTTTTGAGCAAAATATCATTAGCAATCAAAGAATTTGGTCTCATTTTAAAGAAAAACATCTCATCAATCCAATGACATAAAAATTCTACCCCTTACCGCATTACTTTCGGAGATATTTGCCAGTAAAGACCAGCCCTTTCATATGGAAAAAGGGTCGTGTATGCACTCCAGAGAGACCTTATATTAAAAATTAGGCATTTCCTACGCTTAGGTCCCGTCAAAAACTCAGCAGTGTGCAGTTTGTGTGTTTCCTCAACTATTTTTGAAAATTTGTCATACTGACACCGCAGTTTATTCTTCGGAATCACATATAATCTTCTGTTTTGAAGGAGTTTCAAACGCACCGCGCAAAAAAAATGAGTCAAGGTAAAGACTTATTTAGTTATTTTCATTTAATTATTTAATTTAATTACAATTTCTGTCACATAAAACTATATTATCGCACCATTAATAATGCAATATTTAATTGATGCGTCCTACAGGTTGTGAAATTAAAACGTATAATTCCAATATGGTCTCTATTATGACTAGTGAACTATCTCGCTCGGACTACTAAAAGCTGAACTCACCTTTTTTCTTTATTTCTTCTTAATTTACCGACTTCAAGAATGTAATTATATTAGTGTCAATATTGTTTATCCTAATATCTGTTTTGTACGTTAGCCCATGGTTATATCTATGATGCATTATGTATTATGCGCAATATCTTTCTGAGATATTCCTCCTTGTAAATGGACTCCCCGTATTCTTCATACACATCCATTGCAATCCACAATACATTCATAATTCGTAGTTTAATATTGTACTGTTCAAGTATTTTCACTGGGAAAACTATAAAAACAAACGATTTAACTCCAAAATGGAAACAGCTTGAAACTCATGCGCAAGGGGTTACAGTGCAGTAAAAACTACTCAATTATATCATGTATGTACTACTGTATATCTCATTAATGCTTGAAATTTTACGTGGATGACCCTGCAGCTATGCTATACAATGTTTTGGTCTCTATCATGACTGGGGAACTATCTCGCTCGGACTGCCTTAAAATAACATCGTAAACTCCTCTCATGAGATTTTATTGTCACAACCGGGGTTTCACGTATGATAAAATAAGTGGAGTTAGTAAGGTTACTTTATACATTCCGTGAGATATAACATCCACCAAGTCAAGTCAATAACCGTTTCCGTTTCTAATGCAACAAAACTTAGCAAGTATTCGATCCACGGCTGCAGAAGCCCCGGCGATTGGGACACAGGGGGAGGAGGTCTTGTGAGTGAGGAGGGTGAGTGGAGAAGAGTTGTGGGTTGCATTGAGAGGGCGAGAGAAGGGCGAACGAGTAACGAAGGGGAGAGTGTGGGAAGGGGTGGGTCTTGGGGTGAGAGAGAGGGTGAGAATTGGGGAGAGGTGGTTGGTTAGCTGGTTTAGAGAGCCGATATGTATTAAAAAGGAGCGCGGTGAATGACGGGCAGGGCTCCGAGAGAGAGTAAGAGGGAGGAGGGAGGAGGGGATGGGGAATAGGGGAGAGAGAATTGAGACAAGGGGAGAGAGGGTGGTCGCCCGTCACATTGACGGGAGGACTAATTTTCTGGTGCGGTAACCGCGCGGCCTAGAGGTGCCAAATTCACTGTCCCCTCCCCGCTTACGTCCATCCCCCCTCCCCTCATTACACCTTCGTATGCATACAACCACCCCTTCCTCCCTCCATCACGTTTTCCCGAATCCAATCTAGACCTCACGCCTCCAAACCTCTTTCCCAATCATTCCCCTCCAACGATTCCACACATCTCCATACCACGAATAATCCGAATGGACCAGCATTTCCCACCCTTTCCCCATAAGGTCCACTTCCCATGATCTACGTTAATTCCAATTTTTCTCAGAGGATTTCACTGATGAATTTGATCAAAGATATGTGATCTTCATTTCTGATAAATCACTAATGGTAGTCAAAGATATTGGAAATTTTTATATATTTATGCCATAATAACAATAAAATATTTTCGTCCGACGGTTTAGGAATGAAGGGAAGGGCAATGGAAAGGCTACCCACGAACGATAAGTGTTTTCACAAAGATATTGTAAAATATTTGAGAGATGCAGGCAATATTTAGACTGTACATCAGATGATGATGCCTGTGTTTCATTGAAGTTTCTTTCCATTGATGCCAATGCATATGCTTAAACAATTTTCAACAAAGACCATAAAATGGGAAGGATAAAGTGAGAGGGATTGTATAAATTAATTGGAAACTGGGTAAATTATTCCTCATATTCATGCACAGTGTACGATGAAGTTGGCCATTAATAGCTCAGTCAAAATTAATGAAGGACAAATTACATTACTACCAATAAACATGTAGAAGCTGAAAATTTTCACAATGACTACAGTTTGTACCGCTAGAAACTTATGGTAAAACATTTGCGGTGCATATACAATTAAAATCTAGAGCATATGACATCAGGTACCTAACCGAGAAAAAGGAACGTTTAAGAACATATATAATTTTACCGGTATTCGCTCCTCCTTCATGAGCTCCCTCTATTCTTCTTCCGTACGATAGCAATAATCTGGTGGAGAATATATATGTGCCATGATAATAAAGGAATTATAGTACGATGACGTGAAACAGGGAGCATATTTACACTCTCACGATGCATTTACATTTCACTCCACAAGAGCTCTATTGAGATCAATTATCGCATTCCACAAATTGATAACTTCAAGATAATCATCCTGCACTTCAGCCATCACTATGTCAGCATATTCTCGTCCCTTCACTTCCAAGCCTTTCATCAGCACTCCACCCTCCATCCCTCTCCCTATTTCAACCCCACCTACCTTCAAAACGTTCCTGAGACCGTGACGTTCTCCAACCGCCGGCGATCAAAATGTCGCGACCAAATCCGACCCAAAGTCGAAGTTTCCTGTTGCGGTGTCAAAGTCTCCAACCCTCGCGCCCACGACTCCCTCCTCCCCGTCAACTCTCGCTAACGCCTCTCCCCCTTCATTCCGTTCGCCTCTTTTCCGCAATCCTCCACCCCCCTCTGTCCCTCCCCCTCCACCGAATTTGCCTCCTCTCACCACCCTTCTCCTCCTTTTGTGAGCCTTTAGAAGTGTCCATTAGACCGTCAATTCTCTCTCGAAAGAATCATCGACGGTCTCCCTCCAATGCGTCTCTAAAGCATTCAAATGGAATCAGGCGTCCAAAAGGAACCAATATGGACTATGGATGAAGTAGACCAAGGATGAATGACGATACTAGACACTTTTAGAACGTGAAACCGTCATCGGAAAGACAAGAAGGAAGTCAAGTAAAACAAGGCTTCATTCCAAACGCTTAACATTAAAATGTAGTATTGGTCAACACAGAGTTTTCACATTCCTCAGCAAAATAGCAGATCACGAGAAAAATTATTAGCTCAGGCAAACCATGAAGGAGAAAAACATGGCATTCGATGAATAAATTTTGAAATAACTGAAGATTGATTAAGATTTAAGCAGCAACTTAAATAGACTTGGAAAATGTCAGTTGGAAATAGTTTGCTTCATTAATATTAAAATTATTTGCACTGAAAGGAGAATATTTTGCGCATACGATGGATTGCGCATACGCAAATATCCTACTTGCATGACAATAGTGCATGTTTGGTGATCTTCACCCCCTGCCACACACCCTCGTGGTGGCTCGCAGGGTATTACGTAGACGTACGCAATTTTTGGATGTAAATGTTAGCTGACTAATTTATAACGTGCTATGGGTTGATTTTCGTAATTTTCTAGGTATTCTAGACTTGATAGTGAATTTTAAAATGTAAAACTTTTCCACACATTATCCCGAGAGGGACCAATGAAACGAATAGAAAATTGCAGTGATATCCCAAACTTAACTTACATTCTCAGTAACATATTCGAAATTACGAATCCAAGCACAATATATATGACTTTGAAGGGGGCACAATACATCCAAACCAATGGTAGCAAAATAGGTTAAATGAAACGGGGAGTGTGAAATATGGGTAAAAAATTTATTCTGCCGCTATCTCATGTAAAATTGGATTACTATTTATCGGAAATACCTCGATACCTCGCTAAATTTTAATATCTGGAGAAAATTTTGCTCAGTGCTCACTAGGGTACTATCCCAAAGATATATTTATCAACGAAATTAAAAAAACACGCAAACAAATATCATTCTTAGTCTTTGATAACACAACCTTAAAAATTCCCATTCACATCCTCAAAGTGTGCGCACAGACAGACCCTCATCCCACCTCTTCCGTCGCCTATTTTCCTCGCCCCATTTTCCAGTCCCCAGTTGAGCTAATTCTTCCCGTGGCCAACCCGAGGAGACCAGCGCCCTCAGCCGGCGGACACTTCGTTCAACCCTTCGTTTATACGTCCCGTCGATTTCTTTCGTCGCCCGGCGGTGACCATGACGGCACGGCGCCGAGAGACGTCACGGCCAGGCGTCGTTGGCCAGCGTCCGGCCATGCATTCCCTCGGACGTGTGACGGAAATTGGAGATGAGTGGGCGGAAGGGGGAGGAGGCGAGGGAAGGGAGGAAATGGGAATAGGAGAGAGAAGGGGGAGGGTGGGTGGGTTGGTTGGAAAGGCTTGGTGCAGGGCACTTGGCGGTGAGGTTTGGAAGAGTTCAGAGAGTTTGCGACGTGAAGCGGTCAGATTGTCAATAGAGATTATTGGAGAATAAGAACCCTTGAAAATATAGGTATTCATTCAAAGCAAGGAAAACGTGTTTAAACATCGCATTCAACCACAACTTAGACGAGAGTTTGGCCCTAACATGTCCATCTTATTCGTAGTTCAAGGAAATGAGACTAAGCGGAGTGACATTCCATTCATAGTGAGCTGCTTTTGTGTTAGATACCTAGAGCAAGAAAGCAACAAATGTGCTAATTACGACGGGAAAGGTGAAGGGATTTTAAATAAAGCGTTTTCAGCAATTACTGCGCAAACACAAAATAGTTGAGAAATTATGGGGTTATTCCGATATTCAAATAAGCAAGAGAACTACACTGAATGATTAAAAAAATCAAGGCATTTTTACCTGGCTTCTTTAAGTCAGAAAGGTCTCAATAATTACAAACAGGAATAAGGTTCTCTAACAATTGTATAATGGGGACTTTCTAGGTTTTTTCCGGGAATGAAACAAATGAGTAGCTTAAAAGAAACCTAAGAACGCAAATAAGTACTTACAGAAAAAGAGACAGTGTATAACTCAAAGAAAGATATAAAATATGTCATTATGAGGATCGTATATATTTCGAAAGGTCGGTCTGATGACATTTAACCTCAAAAATAATCACATAAAATAGTGATAATTAGTAAAATTCTACCGATATTTAATATCACAATAATAACGGGATAATTACTGAGCATTTATTAGATCCCAACCCCAACATATCTACCGTAAATGCCAAAAACATTGAACCATTTCTCTTTTCTTAAATCATCATTCATCTACATTAATACACTATACACCCATTATCTCCCCTTATCTTCACTCCCTATGACATTATATCACTAATTGATTCCAAAAGATACATGCTTAAGTCTCTTTACACCCTCCTTTCTTCCCTATACCTCGTCGGAGCCTTATTTTTTTTGGTAATTTTTCCTAAGCCACAATAGACTATTGGCAATACCAAATTATTCTTAACATATAAAATACCGCTCCCTTACTTGCCTCAGTAAGTGCAAAATTCAAAATTAAGCAGTACACTTCCTCGTACACTTCATTGTTCTTGAGATTTTAAAATGAATTTAGGTAAGTTAAATTACCAGGTCTAAAAGATTCTATCTTATGTTAGATAAACATATCCGCTCTTTAAAACGTTAGGTCGTGAATCGAGGTTAAAATCTATTAACTGATTCTTTTACTCCCTTAAGTTCTTGGGAAGGGGACTATTTCTCCTTAATTTCGTTTTAAAATATACCCTTACGTGTTAGTTCCAATTACTTAAAGAAACCTAGTCTAACATCCAAGAATTAAATCTTTTACAGTGAAAATGTTTATCAGCTAACAAATTTTCAACTTATAAGCCACTAATATAATACTTAAATATAGTAGTTTAGACTAAGAATAGTGTTAAAAGCGTAGTGGTTAACGATAAGTGTTAAACGAAGTCCTCTCGGATCTTTATCTCGGATCTGGGAGGGAGGAGATCGAAAACTTCTCACTATGATGAAGAGGAACTTAGAGCACTTTATTCAACAGATCATTAATTCATTTCCTTAATGAAAGCGTGAGTAAATGATCCATTCACTTACTACTTCACTACCCGACGAATGATGGGAAATGAACGAGTCCTTAGAATAACATACAGTGTAATTATTGAATCATTGAGACTCGAATATAATAGATAAAGATCCGATTGTGCGATACTGATAGTGTTCGCTGAATTCTAAATGCCCAATCCCTACTTGCTAAGTGACAAAAAGATACAGCCTACGGCCTTAACTGGCAATGATCATAGGGATTTTCTTTTAGGATTCCAGAATAACAGTATGGACATATGTGCACGTTGCATGACCAACCGTTCCCTAATAATGAGGACTGAAAAAGATACGCAAAATAAAATTAATAATTTTATGATTTCTGGTCGAATAGCGTTGGTATACCACGATAAAATTATACGACAGTCAGAAAGTAAACAATCACAGAAAAAAATCATCAGATGATGCATATCTATTGCGGCTTATGTAGCAAGTTAAAAATATCTTCGTAAAATTAAAAAAAAAATGAAATATACAAAAAAACGAGTCGTCATGGGAAACTATTACGTCAACGTTCAGTGGAAACTATTACGTCAACGTTAAGCCTATGATTTATTTCCTTCTATCAGTAATCATCATAAGAAAGGGTAGAGAATCATTTAACTAACGAAAAATCGAATGTTTGGGAAACGATGCCGCTGCTGGTGGAAATAATATTCTTAAGCCAGACATTCAGCAGGTTCGGTGGAAATGGGCGACGCCTGCAACATTTACAACCCGCGCAACAGTCTTGATGCGCCAATTGAGGCCTTTCACGGGTGAAAACAGCGTTCGGCGACTCGAACGGCAGAGAGTTCGAATGAAAATGAAACTAGATACATGTCTGCTGTTATTGATACGTTTCAAATAACAATGAACTTCCTGATTCCCACCATCAATTTCATTTTATATTAATTCATAGACGTAAAACTGTTTCCTTAATGAAGAGTTGGTAACCTGCCTCGAGTGTGTGAATACGTGAGTCAAAACCCTCCGTACAGAGTACAAAGTGAACTATTTAACCGCATTCACGGCGACATCTACATCTACACAATACCCTGCCATCCGCCGCATGGACGAGTGGCATGGGGTGTTAGGTCGCCAGCCGTGTAAAGGTGTAAGTTTTTTGGACATGAAATGGTGACATGTACCTAGTATTATAGGAGTGTATTTAGTGAGACTCAATTTTTATTGTGGTCGCTTATTGTTTGCGGAAAGAAGGAGTTTTGTACCTATCTGTTCGGCAGTGTATCTCTCTTATTTTATCGCGTCTGTCACACCTAGAGATGAAGTGAGGAGTCATGATAATATTCTCTATGACACTCTGAAAAATATCAATTCTGAATTTACCAAGCAAACTAAGCCTAGCGTGTAGCATCCGAGTCTCTAGGGTCTCCCACCTTAATCCCTCTAAAATTTGTGAGACACTATATATACGCTCGTAGCAGTTTTTAACGAATGGCGCTGCTTTTCTTTGTTATTAATAATTTTTTTGGCTAACTCTATTAGACCAGGTTCCCAAATGCTCGCGGCGTATTCGAGGTGTGGCCTAACCAGAGCGAAGTACTTTACTACACTTTGACTTTTTCATCCGAGGACCTTCCTATTGTACGTCTAACAAAAACTAGTCTCTTTAATGCTGCGTCACATATGTTCTGTATGTGTGTTCCCCACGATAGTCACGAAAGTCTGTACGGCTAAAGTTAATTAAAACATTTTTATGGCTATAACTATTCATGTGTGTAGCGTGTCTGCCATTTGGTAAACAATTTATATTTCTATTCTCGCCAAAGTCAAATAATATTTCGACATCAAATAAATTTCTAAGACACAAAAGAATAAAAACTTTGACCTCAAACCTAGATTGGCATTGCCAAATCAGAACAAAGTTTAATAAAAACATTTATGCTTGCAGAACAGAACTCAGAAAAGAAATTTTATGTCATACCGGACAACCAAACTGCACCAAATGCACATATTTTATTGTTATTGCAGCCTAAAATTTTAGATGAATTGCAAGTGGATTTACTAAAAACAACATGGATACTGAAATGAGGCTTAGGGAATTGTTCATGCAATCTATTCACAAAAGTCACTAATCGAAAAGCAAAAGCTTCATAGATGCTTCTATAGCACAGCCATAAAATCCGTATTGATTCCTATCACGTTGACATATAAGTTGAGTGATAAATTTCTTTCAACAATCAAGGTAGAGGTGGCACTAACTGCCTGGCAATGAAAAAGTTTCTTATAACAATGAGAGGTTCTAGTGAAATCAAAGAGAAAAACTTTATCACATTACAAGAGACGAAAGAAGCGGGTGATGCGGGGGACTTATATACGACCTGGTTCCCTTTCGGAGGTGGGCAGGTGAGGTGAGGAGGGTCGGAGGAATAAGCGGAGTCGTTGGGAGACGGGGAAAAAGTGGGAGCGGGTTGGAGCGGATGGTTGACGGGTGGAGGAATGGGGAGGGGGTCGCGGATTGAGGGGAATGAAGCAGGGTAGGGAAGGGGAACAATAGCGCGCCCTCCTGGCGCCGTCGCCGAAAAGTGGCGCCACCTTTATTCCCCGTCCACCTCTGCTTTCCCCGCCCACAAAACACTCCTCGCTACCCCTTGCGACACACTCGCCTTCTTTCAACCCTCCCCCTCTTTTCCCCCTTTCAACGCATTCCACAACCACACACTCACATTCCACGACCTCTCCCCCTTGCCTCCCATCCACAACAACCACAGACACACATTCATCCCCTCCTTCTCGTACTTCACCCCTTCAGCCTCCCATTGCCCCCACCTCCCGCCTTCAAAACATCTCTCCTGGATGGATTGAATATTTGGGGAAGCGATCGACGGCTAATATCATGTCCGCCATACGGTATAGGTGAGGGAGGAAGAGTGGATAGAAACCCGGCGTCGGCATTAGCATACTCTTAAGGAAAGGCGCTTAGGGGACCACGGTTTAACGTCTCATCCGACAGACGGAGTACTCCACTTGAAGTGCCCTCCAGAAAATACTCAAGTAGGGATCGGGTTTACTCTGAAAAACATCCGCCACTGCAGGGATTTGAACCGTGGCCGTCCGCGTGGTAGACAAGTACTCTAGCCACCACACCAACCTTATCCCCTTCGATCCATATCTGAAACTAGACCAACTTCGTAAACTCCTCTCTTCCTTCGCCTCCTGATGACTGGCTTCTTTCTTTCAATCCCATCTCGAGGCTATGTCATTCTCTGTGCCACCCTCAACCCCACAGCTATTTAAGGTGATCCCTATCTGCTCGTCCAAAATCCACTCTCAATTTAGCCCAAAAGTTTCATCGCGCAAAAACTTAGGATAAGGATAAATATGAGTCACGGCAACAAGACGTTGCTTTGCGCGTCACGAGTTCATTTTCAGCTGAAATGAAGAATTAACTGAGGGAAGAGGTTAATATATAAAAGCGTATCATGTTAAACTTTGTGGAAGTATGTAATTGATATTGATATCCATTTCAAAATGAAAGACAATGGTAACTTTCCACACAGAATTTTTAATAATTACCGAACGTGGTTTCAGCACCTATTGCCATTATCAAGGTACAATTTTTCAAGAAACTCCATCATGTATACCCAGGAATGGAGGGGCAGGAGGTATAAGAGAGAGGGGGGGGGAGTTAGTTAGGGGTAGGGGAGTGAGACGAAGAAAAGAATGAATATTTAAGTGTATCACATTCAATAGTTATCTTCGGAGGATTATGTCTTACGATATATTCACAACCATTGCAAATTTAGTACTATATTTTTCAAATTAGGCGGGAAAAATTATACAGAATCGACGCCAAAACCATAATATATTAAGCATAAAACAAGGCAACATAAAATTAGCATAGCAAGAATTAAAATAAAGAAAATTGTCTAATTGAGGAAAAAAGTAATTGTGGGATATTATAAAATGATGATTCTCATTAATGATGCATATAATGTACATGTGATTTAGCATAACGTACAAAATTAATTATTTAGATTACGGTTCTCTGTTTCACACCATTCTGAATGATGATGTGTCTTCTCTAATGTTTCTCACAATTTTAAAATCCATGAACGCCAAAGTAGGTGGGTAGCACGTGAAGCATATCAAAGAATGAGTGCTTGTCTACGGAAGCGAAAGTTGCCGTGTACGAAAGTCTCCCCACTTTATTTTTAATTGAGTGATACGCATGAGGAGCATATCAAAGAATAAGTGGCGGTCTAAGGAAGTGAAGATCACCGTGTACAAAAGTGTACTTCTCCCCACTTTGTTGTATGGCAGTGAAACATGGTATGACAGGAGAGAAATAAGAGTAGACTAAACGCCGTGGGTATGAGTTATCTGAGGAGTATTTGCGGTAAAAGTAGGATGGAAAGGGTCAAGAATGAGTGGGTAATAAACGAATGTGGGTTAGATGCCCCAGTAATGGACATATATGAAAGAAGTGTTCTTCATTGGTTTGGCCATGTTGAGAGAATGGATGAGAGGTGAATAATGAAACAGATGTATAAGAGTGAAATGAATGGTGAGCGAGGTTGAGGTAGACCGAGAAAGTTGTGGTTGAGGAAATTCTTAGGAGGAGGAATATTAGGAGTCTTAAAAACAGGAGAACGCGTAAGAAGCAGTGTATGGGGGTAATTGAGACAAAAGAGAATTGCAAGGATAGGTCAGTGTGGAGGAAATTACTGAAGCAGAGTTAGGTGAACAAATGTGTGTCTGTGAGTGAAACTCTGTGACTATGCCTGCTCCGGAAGGGAACGGCGTGATTGGTATGTATGTATCTATGTACGCATGAACGCCGAAGTGATTATTTTCAGAAATGCATCAACTGTGCCATTTAAATGGAAATGTGTAGCCAGTAACTCTTCTCCCTGGCCAAATATGTAAAGCACAAGGGAGCGACTCGAATACAAGTTGTACGTACCAACGTCTGCTTTAGCCACAGATGACGTACTTTCCCAAGTGCCATTCCTGCCACATTTATCCACACTCAATATCAATCTCTTGAGAAACCCCGAAGGATATTATGTGCCTCCCTCCTTCCTAACTGCAAATACAGCCTCATACATGCTTAAACCAGTTCCTGTTTTTTTCTCCCACGCTACAACGCCGCTCTACTTGTGCTCATCTATTCAGCGTCACGTCATCTCAATCATCTAAAACCTAAAATAGATACGAAGAGCCATTATTCACTCACATGACTCCTATTTTACAGTGATAGTAATAATAATAATAATTTCTATACATCTAACAGCCGAAGCCAATCACTAGATATGTAATACATGGACGAACACACACAACCATGCCCAGGGAGGTGAAATACCCCACACAGGCGGGACTCGAACCCGCGACCTTCGGTTTGGCAGGCGAGGACTTCACCCCAACGCCACCGAGGCCACCCGGCAGGAATTTGATTTTATTGTATAAACCGTAGCTTTCGATGACGCTGAATGTTTGATAACATTAAGTTAAATTCCGAATCAATGCGGCTAAACCATCTTCAAACTTGTAAAGGCGGAATTTGGGGAAATATGACTTTTAATGATTATATTCCTCCATATTTACCATTCACATACTGAGTTATACAGTTCATAGAGACGTTTATCCTGATAAGAAAATGATTTAGTAATTTAAAATAATAGGTTTTTGAAATCTCGTGTACAAATGATAAATTATAGGTTTTTCTCTTGTAAACAGCGATATATCTAAACACGTTAACGCTGATAGAATCACAATTGATACGCCTCTTACGATGTTTTTTTTTAAGCTTTCCACTCTATATATTAATTTTTTTGATGAATTTATCTTCTACGCAGGGTGACCCTAGTAATACATTTGAAAGCTTAATAGTAAGCCGTAGTAAGGAAGTCATTTTCAAATTCACCCACTCCTTGTGAACATATCCTTACTTTTTCCACGCCCTTTGATTTAATTTTTCATATTTCCAGTGTACTTTGAACAGACCTTAAGGGATAAGGAAACGAGATCGGGGGGATCGGGTTGGAGTGGTGGCTAGAGTACTCGCCTACCACACGGGCGGCCAGGGTTCAAATCCCTGCAGAGGCGGATGCTTTTCAGAGGAACTTGATCCCTACTTGAGTGTCTCGTGGAGGGCACTTCAAGTACAGTACTCCGTCTGTCGGATGAGACGTTAAACCGTGGTCCCCTTGGCGCCTTTAGTTAAGAGAAGGCTAATGCCGAAGCCGGGTTTCAATCCATCCTTCCTCCTTTCCCTATCCGCTATGGCGCAAATGAGCCTTAGCCGTCGGTCACTTCCCCAAATATCCAAATCAATCTAAGGTGATCGAATGAGAGCTAAGAGGGTAAAAATGTCAAAATGCAACCTATACGTTTTGAATGACTTACTTTGCACCATATTTTCATTTATAATTCTTACTCACTTACATACATACCAATCACACTGTTCCCTTACGGGGCAGCCATTTATATATCTTCACTTCCAATTAATTTCTTACATTCAGTCACATCAGGTTATCATTGAAAAATAATTTTAAAAAATACTCACTCGCACTGTTAGTTCAACAAAATGGTTAATGGTGATCGTTTTGACTTTAAATAAATGAATGTTTCATAATATAACATTTTTGGATCAGGAAGCAACGCATGACATGAAAAATTTCATTCGCGAAGCCGAGTGCATGGCTAGGATTTCAATGTTCTCACCGCAAAGAAGTAAAGTAAAAAAGTAAGAGAATTGTCCAAAGGGGCCGGAGCGTAGATCATCGGTGTCGGGCGAACTACTGCTCCCCCCCGCCCTCCACCCCATTCCAATCCGGGAGAAATATTCCCGGCCCGTCGCACCAAGGGTGTCCCTACTTACTCAAGGACCAATCCTATCGCCCAACTTGCAAAGGCAAGCAACTCCAACACGTTCTGCCGTCGAGGTGATGGAAGAACGTGAGTTACCGCCACTGCTGGCTATCGAGGCATTTTTCTACAAGTGCTATGACAAATATGAGAAGAGAAAAATTGAAACACCGCAAGCGAAAAGCCGATATCTCCACCAGTATTTCGTGGCTCAGGAGAGAAAAAATATGAAGTTCTAAGCAGTTTTGTGTCTGCCCCTGAAAATTCGATATATGAGGCCTTTCCGTTAAATACAAAATAACAAAATATGTTCATAAAGAGTAAGGTGCTCTAGAATTTCTATTTGACTGCTAATTACGAAGTTTCCATTCGTAATTAGTTGGTGAGGCAGATTTTAGTAAAATACTCTTATGAACATCAATAGAATAAAAGCTGAAGGAAATCCTTCCCATTAAGATGGAAAACCTACTGTAAAAAATTTTAATTTTACCAAAGGGCATTCGGCGAAAATTCACAGCGACAAACTGGTTTGATTCTTCCTGCACTTGTAACTAATATTTATCATAATTCGTGCCCAACTACCTTTAAGCACTCGGACTAATTCAGGTTAGGGTAATCGACAGCTATGGGCAAAGACAGGTAAATACAATCTCAAGGATAAGATTATTCGATTACGCCGTAACAATGGAAATAATCCGGCGTCGGCATCACTAAACTACTAAAAAAAAAGGCATCATGATGTCTGCAGTTAAACATCCCTACTCACGGACAAGTTACGTCGAAGCCTTGACGAAGCATTCCGCAGGAATTGGAATTAGATGGAAAATCTTTGCCACTGAATTGACGGGAACCGAATATGGGCTCATGAGTTGATATGGGGCTCTTTATTTCAACCAAAAACACCAACTCGATTCCACTAATCATTCTAGTAAATGCTAAACATGGTGATAAGAAATTGTGTAAAACAGTGACATTGAGTTTTAAAAAATTGTTCTTGATCGGGGAAATAAAATTGCTTAAAAAGTAAATTGTATCACGTGAGATTTTGTGAGGAGCGGCAGAATTCCTCACTGAAACAGAACACGCTTTAAAAGATTGTCACATATAAAACCGACAATATTTTCAAAACAGAACTTTATGCTACGTTATGGCTACTGAGATAGCTATAAATTATCAGGCACTTTTCATATGAAAAACCGCTCCTATCAAAATGGAGGGATGATTAAAATGCTTGGACAACTGGGGCAAAAACGCTTCATCACTTTCATATTTCATACACGTCCATTACTTGCCGGTAGTGGAAATGGAATAAAAGAGAGAGGGTGGGAGGAGGAGGGGGGGTGAAATGGGGTGAGGAGCGTGGAGAGGGGGAGGGGGAGGACCGGCGTCGAAAATAATAGTCTCTCTTGCACTGATTCAGTCCACTGCCTCCTCACATTCCCCAATTCTGAACCAAATGCCTTTACGCCGATCCTATACTCCCTGGTTCCCTTGAAAACTCCTGTCTTCACACTATCGCCACACAATCCTCTCATCTTATAAAATCTCCCTTTATAAAATCGGGCCAGACGCAGCACTAAGCCGTCAGCCATGCAACATTCTCAAAACTTCCACATGTCTCTTGAACCGAGAATTTAACCTCGTACCACGGACCAATGATAGTGCTGTTTCAATCTGACAGGTAATTCAGCGAGTCTTTACCATGCTTGGGCAATCTAAGTAGCCAATACAGTATTTTATATATTTCTAAACTATAATACGGCCATTTAGATTGCCGAAAATAGTAGAAATATTTGGGAAAGTCATGCACATGTGACCGTTCCTTAGGCCATTGTATCCCACACTGTGCTTCTCCGAAACCTTGGGTGTCCGCGAGTGATTTACAGGGGCTCCGTCCACGACAGTTATGTGGACGATAAGAATCACAAAAATTAAATGACTGCTTCCATCTAATGTTTTTACAATTTCTTTCGTTTTTTAATATACCTAACTTATTTTCCTTACTTCCGTATACGCAATTTTCATATTGTGATGGAAATGAACACTAAACATTCCTTGAGGGTCCACGACAAACCTTTGCTTCATAATGACCTCTCTGGCTGAAGATGTTTGGAAACCGCTGTTATGGGCTATGCGAATAGCTTCATTGCACATTCACAAATCATGATATTTTCTAAAACTATTCACCACTTTTGCGATGTCCCCATGAATTTTTAGAAGCTGATTTACTAGTTTCACTTTAAGCTGCAACTTCGGTACTTATGATTAGCCAAGAATCCATGAAGCGAGGATAAAATGAAACGGTGACTTAAGTGTGCATATATACAAACAGATGGATTTTTAATGCAGCTTGATCAATACTTTAATGAGGAATCATTTGAAATACGCCAATGCATGAGCTCGTAAAATTCTCAATATAATTACAGGTATAGTTCTGCTAAACCTATGGCCTGTCAGCAGGTGCTGTTATTAATTAAAAAATATAACATTGATCAGTCATGAGACATTTAAAAAATTGTTTAAAAACTAAAATGTAATAAAAACACATAAATATACACTCAGACACAATTAAATCATTAATTAAAATAGCATAAGTACAAAAGTTTGTTTTACTTAAACAAATATATACAAGTGTAAACAAAAGTATGAATGTAATTTTTTTAAATCAAACACACCATTGATCCGTCAGAAAACATTTAAAATATCGACAAAAAACCTAAAACGTCATCGAAACACATAAATATTCACAAAACACAATTAAAACTTTACTATTAAATCATAACTACCTCAGGATATGTACATTTTTTTCATAATAAACAAATACACGACATTGATTGGTTTGAAGACTTATTTTAAAATTGTAAACGAAACAGATTTGACAGAATACCACATTAAGTCAAAGTAAGAGTTGAAGATGGCTTTGATCTTGAAGGCCTAAAATAGTTGCTCTCGGGCGTCGTCTCCTTGCATTCAACGCCTCCTAAGTCAATACCGCCATCGCCAATCTTGAGTTCCTGATCTGGCAACGCCGCCCTACCCCACCCACCCGCCTCCGTTTACGCTGCACCCCCTCCCTTCCCCTCTTTCACCCCCCCCCCCATCCCCCAACCAACAAAAGAAAGCCACATCCTCATCCCATCCCCCATAAGTCCCCATATTTCATCTCCCAACACTCTCTCGACCTGATCTCCTATATTCCACCCTCCCTCCCTTCATTCCCTCCGTTTCCCCTCCCAAACACCCCCCCACCCTCTCCCCCTCTCCACCCTCCCCTCCTCTGAACTCCAGCTCAACTCATCTCCGGCAATATCTCTTACTTAATGCAAACGCTCTTCTTATTCTTCCTCGAGATTTCCCTTCCACGTCCTAATTCTACTTTAACACCACTTGATAAGCGCTGTAAAATTCTCCGTTAGACTTTTCAAGAAATCATCCGTAAAATAACCTCATTTTATATCTGCTACTTAATAACCTCTTTTCGCATCGAGATGAAGATTGCGTATATTAAGGTTTTGTGAAATGATTAGTGGAAGGGAAATGAGTTGAGTTCCATTTTACATGCTCATAAAAAATTCACGAACGGAAAATAAAGCAATGAGATATTTTGTAAAGAAGGCAGGTGTAAATGACAAAATATTGTAATGCGGGATGTAGAACTATTTATTTTAATCCCAAATTTCACATTTAATGGCATATTAATCGCGTATTAACATTAGTTTGGTGAAAGGAGAGGAGTCAAAGGAAAAGAAGATTGCTTTCTTAGACTCATAAATGTGGAGTCTAGAGGAGGAGAAATACTCTCGTATTCGGAGAAAGGTCCCGGTTGAAGGATAATGGAATACCAAGAACATATTATATGACTGCTACGTTCAAAGAAACAACCAAGGTCTTATCAAAATACAGAAATAAGGGTATTATTCACCCGTCGCTTGAGAAGCCGTAATATTTTTGTCCAGCGAAGAGATATATCCCATCAATTATCATGGAAAAGGGAAAAACTATATTATAAACGGTAGATAATTTCAATGATGTTGATAATATGAGAATTGACACATCAAGAAGTAAAACTGCTCAAAAATTTTGCGACTGTCTTGCAAACATTATTTGCTGCATTTTTTTAGCCAATACCTATCTATTGCAAATCTTTAAGCTTATCCGTTGAAGAAAAGTAACATATAAACACTGCAATGAGAAAACAAAAAGATTAATGGAATTCCTTTTACGTTATTCTCCAGGAATATCACATCAACCAGTGAACTAAACAAAAAAGCATTAACCGTTGGGTCTTCTTTCACTAAAGTAGGTCTGAAAAGTCATGCAAGTTAGGTGTTCAACACATATAGTATTTTTTGGCCTAAGAGACTTCTAAATCCGTATAAGAAAATTACACAAACCCAACGCAGTTAAAATTTTGATTCAGGTGAAACTACAATCGTTTTTACGCGCAGGGTATTATAGTCAGAACTTCATTTTGACAACGCTGAGAAAAAAATCACATTTTACGAGATCAGGAGGCCTAATACGTAGTTATTACTGAAAGAGAACGTACGCTAGAAGAGCCAAAGTATGAAAAAAAATAATTGGAAAAAATAATTATCAATCTGCAGATGTCACAAATGAATTTCTTTTAAGAAAACCAACTCTTGAGATAGGATAAAATACACTTATAGGAGGCAATACGATGACATTTTAGGGACGTATTCTTTTAGTCCCAGGACAATATTCACCTGTCCAGTAAATGTGAGACTACTCGGCATAAGAAAGATTAATGAGATACAAAATTAATATTTGAGATTTTTTACGAAAGCCGTGAAACAATGTAGTTGCAGCCGAAAACGGATGATCGCCTAAAAGTATTGAAAGTAAATAGAAAGTAGAAATGTATTCATCGGGGTCCAAGGAGAGGCTTATTTGAGCTTCGCGAGTGAATTCACGCTGTGAGAGCCGATGCACCACCTCAAGATAAAACATAAAATCTTCATATACAGTAAAATATCTTGGGATTACCTTAACATCTGATATATCGTGGGGATTACACTTACAGAATATATCTGGCGCAACATTAAAGAATTAAGGTTTTGTTAAACATTTAATAGGAAGGTCCTCGGATTTTTCATCTAAGAGAGATGCCACTTCGCTCTGCTAAGGCCACACCTCGAATACGAGCATGTGGGACCCTGGTCATAAAGATTAAAACAAAAAAATTAATAAAATACAAAGGAAAGCAGCGCGCTTTGTTAAAAACTGCTACAAGCGTACATATAGTATCTTACAACTTTTAGAGGGAATAAAGTGGGAGACCTTAGAGACTCGGAGGCTGCACGTAAGGCTTAGTTTGCTTGATTAATTAAGAACTGATATTTTTCAGAGCAACGTAGAGAATATTGTCATGACTCCTCACTACATCTCTAGGTCTAACAGATGCAATAAAATAAGGGAGATTCACTGCCGAACAGATAGGTACAAACACTCGTTCTTTCCACGAACAATAAGCGACCATAATAAAAATTGAGCTCCACTAAATACACTCTTATAATACATATCACCTTTTCATCTCCAAAAAACGTACACCATTACACGGCTGGTAACCTAACGCCCCCTGACACACGTCCGAGTGGCGGCTCGCGGGGTATTATGTAGATGTAGATGTAGACGAAGGGCAGAAGTTGAGTCGCCCTCCCTCCACTGGAGGGCGACTGCCAGGACGCCATCCGCACTCCGCTCCCGTCGCCCTTCGTCCCCAAGCAACCCCTTCCCCTCTGCATCCCACGACACCTTTTATTTAAATGCTTCCACCCCTTTCCGTCCGTCCCTCACCCACTTTTAAGGCGGCGGACGGGAACGATGGTTAGAGCAGCATATTTCACGCGCTCCCCAAGACGACAGTCCGATTTCCAACCGCTCCTCTCTCCCACCTCGACCCTTAAGTGGTTCTTGATGCAAAATCTGAGCTTCTTGCCCCCACTTAAACGGAAGGGCTCTTTATCGAAATAATAAATAAATGGACTATTCTGCAGTCCAGAAAATAAGAACATTTATCGCTGAATCCGCTCCATTTTTAAATTTCTCTACGTAAATTTAAGAAAACTTTCGAAAATACGACGGATTCACATTGTTTTACCTGCAAAGCGCGCTTAACATAAACCTTCAACGACAAAAATTATGAACACAATGACAGTATTTGAGGGAAATAGTCATTAAAGAGAGTTATCTTTGGATTTTTTATGCGTTATCGGCTTGCATCGTAGTGAGAAAACTTGATTATGAGGTATTTCCACAAAAGTTGGACATTTTATTTGGTTCATTAAATAAAGAGATGATACAGAACTACGACTTTCCTTCTAGGTTGGCATCACGAAATTTTGCTGAAAATTTAAAGCGGAAAAAGACCCATAAGCCTTATCCGTGTTCTTACGCAAGGTTTTAATTCACTGTACAATACGAGGCGTGTTTGTAAGTAAGTACCGTTTTGCAATGAAAATGAAACAAGTACACTTTTCTCAACAATTTTTACATGAAAACCTATAGCTTAATATACTTTTCCACATAATTTCCACTAATATTAAGGCACTTATCGCATCGTAGAACCAGCTTTTGTATCCCACACCAATAGAAGGCTTCCGCCTGATTTGACAATCACTGCAACACGGTCATTTTGACCTTATTATCGTCGTCGTGGCGCTGACCACACAGATGTATTTTAATTGCAATCACAGGGGGTATTCACTGGAAAATAGATCGGGACTGTACGGAGGGTGATCAAGTTGTTCCCAGCCAAATGATCCGATGAGATCTTGAATATGATTGGTCGTGTGTGGGCGAGCGTTGTCATGGAGCAGAACGATTCCCTTACTCAGCATGCCACGTCTTTGGTTTTGGATTACCTAAAAGCTCCAACCCATTTCCGTACATATCCATCGCTCGTATTTTTTTTTGCATAAACTTCACTGATCTGATGATGAATTTCAGCCGCTTTCAGACCTTAAGCACCAAGAAAACGAATAACAGCGCGTATTTCACTGTCGGCGGGACTGTCAAACGACGGGAGGCAATTGAAATACTCACAAGCAAACGTGAATACGGTCGAATGTTTGCAAAATGGCGTCTGTGGCTTCCTATCAGATGTAGTTACACGGCGCTCATGGGCCAAATGCCGACCGCAGCACTGCATTGGCCGAATTTCAAAACGGTACTTACTTAAAAAAAACAACCCTCGTATACGTCAGTCATTTTAGATTAAACTTTCGACAGAGGTGAGCTAGACTCAAACCAATTGTTTCTTCAGAAACTCATATCAATTAAAAAAGATATTTATATGTAATTGCCGATAATTTGGTCATGACTAATCTTTCTTGGTTCATTGGCAGCGCATATAATTTCCTTTACACATCAATTACCGAGAAATAAATTAAAAAGATAAGAAAGGGTGATAAATTAAAGAATATTTTCAGAGAAGTAAATGCTTATTTTGCCTTTAACACAAATTTGGCAAATGACATCGAGTAAGCAGCATTCCACCTCCTCCATTCACTCGCTCCATTTCCTGCATCTTTCACTTTCGAAACTGTTTCCGATCCCTCTCGTCACTATTCGAATCCCCCTGGCCCCCCACACCCCCATCGTCTCCTTGACAACACCTCCCGTTCTCCTCCCGCCCATCCTCTCCAGCCACTTTATCCTAACAAACAATCGGCGGGACCCTGGGCTTACATGCCATTACATTTTCTTAATGTGCATATACTACGGTTAACTTAAATATTTTGCCTGTATTTGGAATCACGGTAAAAACCGTGAAGCTAGGAGTCGGGTTATTTTCCACTCCAGGGAATGCCAATTTAATTGCCTGGTCTGCCTTTTCTCAATGATAAAATGCATGTATTTTTTTTACTGTTCTCAACTGTTTGGCGTCACGTAAACTCATTATGAGGTCCCGCAGCGAATTTTTAAGACCTCGACAGCAGTTTGTTCTCGAAGCAGCGTGATGCTCTTAAAGCTTTGGTGCGGCGTGATTCAAAGCATGCTTTTGCAACGAGTGCAAAGATCGAATGCGTCATGGTTAAATTCGGTCACGTAAATCCTCGCCACCACTTCATTAGTTTCGGCGCTGAAGAACGGATAAAGAGTCATTTGGATGCGGTAGTCTTTTCTTTTCGAGCGAGGATCCCTCACTTTAATCAACGAGAAATGAAGAAATATTCCTTCACCCTCAACAGAATGAGGAGAAAAGACTCTGTCGGTCTTTGGCGCAAGGAGTGCTCTCTCGAGGGGAGACCTCATGTCTTTGTCGAGGAAAAAAATGCGAAAACGGCAAAAACGAAATGACAAGGACCTCCTTTTCTTAATGACGATACACAATACTTTCCGACAAAATGGGGAATATGGAAGAAAATCTCACGAAACGTCAAGCGAATGTCTCAAAGGTATCGCAGGGGAGGCGGCATGAGAGAACATCACAGGAGTGAGAAGGGGAAGGGTGGGGGGATATTCCCCATCCCCGAAGGGGGTAAGAATGGGGGAGGGACAGAGGGAGGAGTCCCCTCCTAGCATTCGCCCCATTACATCTGTGCGCCGCCTTCGGTTTTGGAGGAAAGATTTTTTAAAAGAAGGAAAAAAATGAGGGCAAAATGAGTCATTCACCACGAGAGAAAGAGAAAAAATAAAATAAAATACTGCGTATTTTACCGATGAGCACGCTTTTGGAAATGTCACAGTCAATCTGAATAATTTTAATGCCTTAATCACTCGCTCACAAAAATGTAATTATTTCGGAGAGTTGGATGAAATGCTTGAGATGCGAATCAGGGATCGCATTTGATGTTCTAAACCATTCATCATTATTATATACTTATATGTGAGGAAAAACAGGAATCGCAAATATAAAGAAAGTGTATGCGAAAAATAATGTGGCTTAGGCAAAAAAGTGAGTTAACACGAGAATTGGCTGCTTTTTACAATTAGGTAGAAAAAATACGTAAAATCAGTAAAAAAAAGGGGCTCTATTTACATAATGTGTATGTAAGTACTCGTTGTAGAAAAAATTACCCTAGTTCAACGTAAATGAGGATATTAGAATGGATTCTACGAGCTCACTGCGCTGCATTGAACTGGGCAGCATTAAATCAGTGAATTTCAGAGTAGAATGTTGCTAAATTAGTGATTATAAAAATCATAAAAATCAATTAAAGAGTTTCTGTAAATTCTTAAAGTTATTCAGAATATTTAATAACGGAAACAATGAGATACATTTGCATAAGCATTCAGTTCATTATATTCACATGACATTCAATATAGTGTAGAATCAATTATCATTTACGAAAGATAATGTGCGGTTGATGACAAGGCAACAGTGAGTAGTCATATATAACGAGAAAGTTGCTTTAGAAAAATATTTATAAGTACCCAAGTTTTGCTTAATTTTAGTAATGTGACTTTATTTCAAAGATGCTTTGTGTATATATCTCGAAAAATATTTAATGTCTTTCCGATACACATCAAGGAAGAAAAACACACAGGAAAATTTCTTAAGCAAATAAAAACTTGGTTATTATACTTACTTATAAAATCTTATAAAAAATATCGAGGTTTTGATTTGTAATTTTCATGGACTATTTATTGAATTAAATGTAAAAAATGAAGTGATATCGTAATACCATTGTTATAGTAAGTGTACCCGCTCATGTATTTACGTCTCTTTTTTGAAACTACTGTCTATAATTCTGTATATCTCTGAGTATTTCTTTTGTATTATTGTATTAGTTGTTTCCTTGTATTGTTAAAATTTTTGATCAAAAATTTTTAATCATTTTTGTTAGTTGCTATTTGCTTTTTGCATGGTTCATTTGTTAGTAGCCTCAATACAGGATCATCTTTAGGGGTTATCTATTGTATACCACTCCATAATTCCTGGAAATGAATTAAATTATTATTTATTATCATTATAGTATATTTGCTCTCAGGTGATCATACTGCATCTTAGGTCGTATTATACATTTTACAAGTGCAATTAGACCATTTTTGCGATTTGTCAATGAAAATTCGTTTCCACGCAGCTCTACAATGTAGCAGTCAGTCTCGGGATAACACCTTTCTCGAAATCAAGATACGGGAGAGAAATGAAATTGAGAAGAGCGTAAATATGTCGACAGGAAAATATTGACGGAGTGTCGGTTCACCATTTTCTCTTTTCTCCTCTGCTTCCGCGGGAATCCGCAAGATGGCGAGCCGAGAAATGAGTACTCACCGACTTTGGAGATGGGCAGCGTGGCCATGTCCTTGAGGAGCTTCTCCACGATGGGATCTTCTTCGCCGTACAGCTCCAGCCTCGAGATGGACCACTGGAAGCGTTCCAGATTGGTGAAGTTCTTGCTGCAAGAAAAAAATGAAGCAAATTTATCTTGGAAGTCGTCCACAAAATACATGCACTCGATGCTGATGGGTGCTTCAGTGAGCGAAGAAGAAGAAATTATTTCGGGCTTCTGGGGCATTTATTTTGCATCTGTTGCCAGCATTATATATATTTACTCAATTCAATAACTTCGTCGGTGGTTTTTAGTGATGACGAAAACATCAGCAGATAGTTTTATTTGGCTCAAGCTAGACACGCAAAAAATTCTCTTTAATCGGAAATTTTAATCCACGACCTTAAATCTAGAAAATTTTATTCAAACCAAGAAAAACTATTTTAACTTTCAGTCTAATGAAAGTTTCCCAAAAGGAGTAAATAAAAGAAAAAAGAATAAGACACACGCAGCTTAAACGCCTTATCAAGGCAAATCTTGGATTTACAACAAAGCTTGGCGCTTTGTTAGATATGCAAGCACAGTTATTTCGATAGCATCATCTTTACTATTATTTGCTAACCTGCTTTGCCCCACGCACCGTACCACTAAATACTACTCATCACTTGTAGTCAGTGCCACCGCAACATGGCACTCTCTACCGAAGTATATCAAACGCAGACAGACTCTTTCTGCTTTTAAAGCCAAAATATCTCATTACCCGCTTGCGAAGTAGTTCCGAACTTGTTACTTTGGATTTCTTACTGTTAATATCGAACGAGTTTGTCTCACATTTTTGTAATGCCATTAAAATTCTTTAATCCCCTCATCACCCAAACCATGTTCACTTGGTAAAGAAATTGTACGTGTGAATATATAAAATGCGATCCTTCCACAGATGTGGAATGAAATATACAGAAGGACTCAAGTGGTCATGTAAATAAGTATATTACTAAATAGATTATCGTTTGGCACATCACTGTGAATTTAATAATGCCCTCCATAGGCGTTTTCCTCAACGTATTATCTTCATATACGGCATGTCCGGATCGATCTCTGATCTCATAAATTCAATTATCTAGAAGCTTTGAAGAAGTTGACACACGATAAATTCATCTAAATCTAGCATATTTTCCCAGGAGAAGAAATATTATTTTCATGCCAAGTTGCGAATATCCATGAATAATCCCATCAACTCCAAAATTTTAATTTTCTTAATTGTTCGACTTTTAATCTTCTAATTATTTCCCAACGAAGCAGAAATATTCTTATCCTGTGGCCGAATACTGAATCGATGATGGCACATACACACAGAGTCACAGTACGAGATGTTTTCATGAAAATAAAAGACAAAATAATCGCAGAGATGTTTCCCACCCTCAAGGCAAACAGTGAAACATGCACGCGTTATGAGAGCACTCAGCACGACTAGAATCTGTTTTCTCGTTCGCCTCCGGGGAGAGCAAGCGACGTGGGACGCTAAGGTAGTCCGAGCGAGATAGTTCCCTAGTCATAATAGAGACCATATTTGAACTATACGCTTGAATTTCACCAGCTGCTGGACACATGAATTAAATATCGCATTATTAATGCTAAATGTATAATATAGTTTAATATGACACATATGGTACGTAATTAAATGAAAATATCTAAATATGTCTTCAACTTGACTCATTTTTTACGCGCGGTACGTTTAAAAATCCATCAAAACGGAAGGTTTTTTGTGATCTCGAAGAATTTACTGCGGTGACAATATGATTAATTCTCAAATATAGTCCATAAAACATACAAACTACACGCTGTTAGTTTTTTTTAACACCTTTTGTTTTAGAAATTCCTTATTTTGTAAATACTGTCTCTCTGGAGTGCATATTCGTACCATTTCCCAAGTAAAAGGGCTGGTATTTTTTGGCAAGTACCTCACAAAGTAATGTGGTGAGGGGTTGAATTTTTGGTGTCGTTAGAAGGGTGATATATTTTTCGTTAAAATGAGACCAAATTCATTCATTTCTAAGTAAAATGATGTTTCGCTCAAACTACATTAAGTGCGTACTTCTCATCCCATCAGGTGGGGGAAATGTCTTCAATCTGGAAGCCATCGACTTCACGAGGAACGGCTGCGCGCGAGCGGGAGGAAGGAGAACGGGCGAGAGGACAGAGAGATGCACTCGTCTTTCTCGGAGGTCATGCCAAGAGGGTCACAGAAAATCGGAAGATCTCCCTCCCACTCATCCCATTGACAACTTTTCGCCACCTTCGGATGGGGGCGCCTGGTTCCCGTGTCTCTTTTAAGCGCGCGTGTCGTGTTTACTGCGTAGCAACAATATTTTCAAGACTTATTGTTACTAACAACTTATGCCCTGTGTTTCTGTCTTCTCTTTCTTTCCGGTCCACAATTTTCCCAATTGTCTATTTTAAGATGGATTCAGGTCTTTTTTATTCACACATTCCATCCATGTCCAGATTTAAAATATTTTGTCATAGCTTTATTAGCTCTCTCTTATCACTTGATTTGACACCTTAAAAGCGTGACTTGGCTAAACGCGTAGCCTCTTTATATGCTGGCTTTATCTTTGCTATTTGAAGCACGGCAGAGTTAGTGTGCCAGTATCTTAATCGGTAAATGCTCCTTAGCCATTTCCGCTCCCGAATTTCTAATTCTTTTATCGTCCCTTTCATGAGGAGGTCAGCCCATGTAGGTGCTGTATAAAGTAATGCTGGACGTAGCATTGAGCAGTATATAATACTTTTTACAGAGTTTGGCGCTGAGTTATTTCTTAAGATTGGCGATAAACTTGCGCGTGTGAGTGGCTGTATCTTGTACGAAGTGGTCACGGGTTCAACCGAGAGGAGAAAATCGATTGCTCATCTGGGAATGTTGAGAAAACGGAGGGCGAAGGAGGGACACGGGAAAAAAGGTTAGAAGGGATATTGAAGAGAGGAGGATCCTCTCGAGGGTGGCCAAGAAAAAGAACAACGCCCAATCCCTCCCAATTTCCACCCTCCTCCCCCCCTCGAACCAATTAATTATCGGCGCAGTGACGGTTGCATTTTCCTTTGTCCGTTGGAACGCTTGCTTCGGGGGAGGGGGTGAAGAGGGGTTTAAAGTAGTTTGAGCGAAAAATCATTTTACCTAGAAATCAATGAATTTAATCTCATTTTAAAGAAAAATATATCACCTTCCATTTACACTAAAATTTCAACCCCATATCACATTAGTTACCGAGATATTTGCCAAAAAAGAACCAGCCCTTTTGTATGAAAATGATACATTTATGCACTCCAGAGAGACTTATTTAAAAAATGAGGCATTCCCTACTCTTAGATCTCGTCAAAAAATCAACAGTGTGTAGTTTGTGTGTTTTCTCAACTATTTTTTAAAATTAATCATAGTGTCACCGCAATAAATTCTTCGGGATTACAATAAAATTTCCGTTTTGAAGGAGTATCAAACGTACCGCGTAAAAAAAATGAGTTAAGTTAAAGATTTACTTAGATATTTTCATGTAATTAATTATAATTTCTGTCATTTAAAACTACAATATTGTGCCACTAACCATGCAATATTAAATTCGTGTGTCTCACAGCTGGTAAAATTAAAACGTATACATCGAATATGGTGGGGATCGTGTTGGTGTGGTGGCTGGAGTACTGGCTAACCACACGGGCGGCTAGTGTTCAAATCCCTATCAGAGAAGGATATTTTTTTAGAGGAAATTCGATCCCTACTTGAGTGTCTTGTGGAGGGCACTTCAAGTAAAGTACTCCATCTGTCGAGTGAGACGTTAAACCGTGGTCCCCTTGGCGCCTTTCGTTAATAGCAGGCTAATGCCAACGCCGGTTTTCTATCCACCCTTCATCTACACCTGCATCTACATCCACGTCATACCCTGCAAGCCACCCAGATGGTGTGTGGCAGGGGGTGCTTTCACACCAAGCATGCATGAATTATACAGCAGAACACCGAAACTATATTAAAACCAGCGTATCACACATGAAACGCGCCCATTAAAATCTACTAACCAAGAAACATTCTATCGTCAATCGTTCCAACATGTAAGGGGTACAAGGACTACTACTACAGATTCAAAATATCATACATAAATAAGAACATCAATATTTTCACCATGCATAGATAAGAATAAATAAGAACGTAGAGAACATATAGAGAAAGATCTACAGTCTAGCTAATGTCACTATTCGCACTATTCATGACGACGATCACAGCTGTTATGGTCCCGAATGGTACGCGGAAAAAATGACATTTTATACCTATAGGTTCTATAATCTATCTCTCTTATTTTATTGGCGCGATCTAATCTGATGTAGTAATAGGGGGTTAATAGTATGTTTTTTACGTCGTCAGTGAAATTTTTGTCCTGGAATTTAGGTGAGAGGTTCAGCCTATAATATAATCTAAGCTGTGATAGCGATTCCCATCCCAATTCTTCTAACAATCCAGACACGCTAGCAAACTTATCGTAGCATCGCTTTACAAACCTAGCTCCTCTTCGCTGCACGCGATCTAATTCCGATATCATCCCCGCTTCATGAGGGTCTTTTTTTTTCCTCCCTTCCCTATCCCCTATGGCGCAAATGACCTCAGCCGTCGGTCGCCTCCCCAAATATCCAATGCAATCGAATATGGTCTCTATTATGATTAGGGAACTATCTCGCCCGCACTACCTTGAGTTGGATCCGCGGCGAATCGCTGTGTTCACAGTGGGACAGGGCGATAGTGTGCGAGTTTGAAGGGGGGAAGGGGAATGTAAAATGGAAGTGGGCGAGGAGGAGGGGCGAGAAGGTCGAGTGTTCAGAGAAAATCGAGTGGTGTTTAGGGGGTGGTCGGGAAGGAAGGAGGGGTGGACTGTCCTTCCCCTCCCTCTCATTGGAGGAGGGAGGGGTGGGTGGACGGTGGAGGAGAGGGTGAGTCAGAGAGACTGCACACGGCAGATGCGGGCACACTTGATGCGGTCCCTGAATTTCCACTCTCCCCCCACCCCACCCTCCTGCCTGCACCCTCCTTGACCCGCGCGGCTTATCAGGCTCCAGGAGACGATGGCGGGAAACGTGTGGGAAGAAGGCTGGAGGGAAGGAGGAGGAGGAGTAGTGAGAAGGAATGTTGGAGGAGGAATGAGATGAGAAGAAAATAAAAGAGAACGAGGTTTGCAAAGCGGTCAGGGAGGAAAGGTTTAGCACCGGATCCAAAAAAAAGAAGGAGGAAGAGGGTTGAGTTTTCGGAAGTGGGAAGGAATAGGGGAGGAATAGGGGAGGAATAGGGGAGGAATAGGGGAGGAATAGGGGAGGAATAGGGGAGGAGGATGAGAAAGGCGATGAGAATGAGAGAGAGGGGGTGGGGAAGCGGGCGTTGCAAATGGCTAAGGGGGAAGGAGGAGAGAGTTGGATGAGTCGCTCGGGAGATGAGATCATGGTCCAGGTGAGTCGCCTCCTCTCCAAATTGGAAGGGTGGAATGCGCGGTTCTACAAAATTCTGATAGAGGGGTACAAATGCCCGAGAATATGTGAATTCATCGAATGAATGGTTTTTTTTTAGCGAGGTGTGCAAGGCAAGGCAAAGTTTTCACACACATAATGAGCAAATCATAACAATGGCAGGTTGAAACTGCCACAACGGATTCGATTTATGCGATTATTTTAGAGAGTTTTAACATATAGTGTTACACAACTGTTAGAGGGATTAAGGTGGGAGCCCCTAGAGACTAGGAGGCTGCACGCTAGGCTTAGGTTGCTTGATAAATTCAGAACTGATATTTTTCAGAGCGACACAGAAAATATTATCATGACGCCTCGCTACATCTCTAGGTCTGACAGAAGTGATAAAATAAGAGAGATACTCTGCCGAATAGATTGGTACACAAACTCGTTATTTCCGAGCACAATAAGCGACCACAATAAAAATTAAGCTCCTCCAATTAAATTCTCATTGCACATGTCACCATTTCACCTCCAAAAGTTTTACATCATTACTTGGCGGGTACCTGCCACCCCTGCCACACATTCATGCAGCAGCTCGCGGGGTATGTAGATGTAGATGTAGATTTAGTAATGAAATAATTTATTTCTAACGCAGATGTTTGGCTTCAAAGGGGGTACATTAACGTATCTTTTGAAACATATATAAAGAGGCAAGCAATGTTTAGAATATAGAACAGGAACAGATAATACAGCAATGAAGTACGATATAACGTCATTTTTATGTATTTTTATGAAAACTAATTCGTGCAAAATAGATCACAGAATATACTTATTAGATAAATGCCAGTTAATGCAAGGAATGAGCCAAAATCATCACAAGAGGTTGTACTAATACCTGCGTACGATATTGTAAAAATTATAGGTACAGTTCAAAGAATTTTACATAAATTACATTCTCTTGCTGGTTTCATGGAAACTCAAAAAATAATGCAAACATTTATATAAATAAGCAAAAAATTTTCAACTATGGCCTTGAAATTCCAAACTTGACTCATAAACCAGAGAGAAGATTCTACGAACAAGAGAAAAATTATGTACGTGGTTAACTACATAAACAATAATCTTAAGATTTCAGCATCATTTCAGTATGTATCAAAACTGTGAATAAGATGAATCTATTGAACCTTTCCGGAGAGTAATGTAGAAAAAAGTAGTCAAAATCTAACAAATAGTACTTCTAAAACTCTTAAGATAGTTTAGTCAGAATTTGCTTAACTAACAGCCATCTCTCGTGTACTTAAAATTTTATATATGCTGTAACGGCCGTAACTAAGTATTATCTGAGTTCAAAATCCTATTGTTGGGTTGCCATAAATACGTGAATTGGAAAAATAATTCTCAGTAAATACGAACGAAATACATTTATCCGAACGGCGGTTTCCTCGCTTAGGTTCAGAGGCATACGAAATTCAGGCATTCAAAGCCTTTCTTTTTCCTACAATGACAGTGGTCATTCGAATATAAACGTTACCCAGCATTATTGCGCCCCTTGGAGTTATTTGAGCGTTTATAAAAAGGTATATCCGATATTTAAACCAGGGCTCTCGCTTAGTAAGTAAAAGGAATAACCAAAGGCTTATCACGCATTTCAAAGCAACTCAATAGGAGAGAAAAAGTTCGCAATTTCATTTGGGAATAGAACAATACTCCACTAAATGAAACCGCAATAGGCCAAAATGCCTTAACTGGATGCCTTAACATGCTTTCATGCAGTGATGCCTCGCCCCTCACTCTCCTTCGCAACCACAACTTCCGGAAGCGGGGAATGCGGAAGGAGCGGTAATACGGATACACGGAGTATTCAGTGGGTTTACAGGAGATGTTGGTGTGAGTGTATGCGTTGACTGAGGTCAGCATCGATCGGCCTAGCGCGGATCAGAGGAGATCTCCCCTTCTCGGACACTGCAAATCCGGACATCATCCAAATGCCGCGGGCCGGATTGGAATCTGGGATCCTCGGGTTCGCGGAACGCCTTGAAATCCGTTCCGTCGACACGGACACTTCAAAATCGCAATCAATACCACCCACATACCAACTTACCTACATCTACAAACTACCCCTCGAGCCGCCACATGGGCGTGTGGCAGGGGGTGTTAGGTTTCCAGCCGTGTAGAGGTGTAAGTTTTTTGGAGATGAAAAGGTGACATGAATTATAGGAGCGTATTTAGTGAGCTTAATTTTTACTGCGATCGCTTATTGCTCGCGGAAAGAACGAGTTCTTGTACCTATCTATTCGGCAGGGTATTCCTCTTATTTTATTGCATCTGTCAGACCTTGAGATGTAGTGAGGAGTCATGATAATATTCTCTATGTCGCTCTGAAAAATATCTGTTCTGAATTTACCAAGCAACCTAAGCCTAGCGTGTAGCATCCGAGTCTCTAGGGTCTCCCACCTTAATCCCTCCAAAATTTGTGAGACACTATATGTACGCTCGTAGCAGTTTTTAACGAAGCGCGCTACTTTCCTTTGTATTTTATTAATTTTTCTGGTTAAATCTATTTGACCAGGGTCCCAAATACTCGCGGCGTATTCGAGATGTGGCCTAACCAGGGCGAAGTAGCATCTCTCTTTGACTTTTTCATCCGAGGACCTTCCTATTATACGTTTAACAAAACCTAGATTCTTTAATGCTGCGCCACATATGTTCTGTAGGTGTAATCCCCACGATATATCAGATGTTAAGGGAATTCCTAGAAATTTTACTGTATCTGAATATTTTATGTTTACTCCACTCATAGATGTAACTCACTCGAGGACGTTTGGATTTCCTCAATGGCTGACGAACTGAAGACTGTGGCATCCCCGCGTGAGCGAATTCTACTATATATTGGAATCACGCTGGTATGAGCGGCATGATAACGCGTCTCGATGAATACGAATAATAACAAATGAAATACTAGCTAGCATATATAAAAAAGTTCAGCTGAATTCTGTATGATACCTCATAATAAGCTTACGCTTTGGAGCAGGAATGTAATAAGACTCTAGCTAGCATATTTCAGCAAGAACTGTTACACATTGAGAATTTCCTGAGAGAAGACGTTTTTTGCCATCCAACTCCTTGGTTTGTGCCCGATTCTAAAACTAATTTCGCAAAGAGAAAACATAGCGAAAGTGGAAATAGAAAATAGTCTAGTGCTTAAACTCTACCCCTTTGAAAATGCTGCTCCCTTCCGCGAGTTACGGGGCTGTTACATATAAGATATGTTCTCTAAACGCTTCCGTCCACTGGTTCGGAAAATTAACATCGCTTCGTATTAAATTTATTCTACCGAATGAATGATCCTAGAAAGCGTCGTAGAATGTGATGCTATTAGTATATATTTTCTCTTCATACCTCTCCTTGCGATCCTTTTTTCTGATGAGTTTCTCCGCTTCTTTGAATTTTTTTCCTTTAAGCCCACTCAATCTTTAAGACCGAAATTTGCTGTATATCTGGCCTGGTTTTATTTCAATCTTTCAGTAGATTCGCTTAAGATATATGAACCACTAATAAACGAACCATTACAGCCACAATAGAGGCGGGTCGATGTCTGAGTAGTCAAGAAAAGGGTCCATGAGGATTTTAGGGTTCGGATAGCTTAGGATGAGGAAGATCGTAACCAAGCGTGGGAAACAGATTCTCCCTGCATGACAATCGCTATTCCATGGATAGCATAACCTTGGATGCCAGTCGAATTGACGGATCCTCCATCGAATTAACGGATCCGCTAAGACGCCTAATAGTCCATTTCTCTCATTTTATCGCATATGATAAAATGATTTTTCCTTAGGACGAAAGTGGATTGTTATTGAAACCCGCGTATAACATCAAACACCAATATTTTCGCAAAAAATGAAATCTTTCGCGTTTTCAAAATTGGAATTTCTTTTAAGATAATTCGAGCGAGATGGTTCCCTAGTCATAATAGCCATATTCAAATTATACGTTTTAATTTCACCAGCTGTAGGACACATCAATTTAATAATGCATTATTAATGGTTCAATTATATATAATTATATGACAGAAATGGCAAGTACTTAAATGAAAATATCTAAATAACTTGACTCACTTTTTTCGCGAGGTGCGTTTGAAACTCCTTCAAAACGGAATGTTTTTTGTGATGCCAAAGAACTTACTGCGGTGAAAATATGAGTAATTTTCAAAAATAGTTGAGAAAACATACAAACTACACGCTGATAGTTTTTTAAGACATCTATGTGTTAGAAATTTCTCATTTTGTAAATAATGTCTCTCTAGAGTGTATACACGTACCATTTCCCGCATGAAAGTGCTGGTATTTTTTGGCAAATATCTCCGAAAGTAATGCGGTAGGGAGTAGAATTTTTGGAGTCATTAGAAGGGTGAGATATTTTCCTTTAAAATGAGGCCAAATTCATTGATTTATAAGTAAAACGATATTTCGCTTATATAAACTTAACGGATCCTAGAAACCAAATCATATGGACAGGGCGAGGGGAGTAATATGACCGAAGGATGAGAGAGTATTAAGGCTGAAGGCAGAATAACCCAGAAAAGCAATAAAGGACCACAACCGGATCATGGACGCCTCTTGATGCAACAATGCATCCAATTGAGAAGTAAATGATAGCTTCGAATGATGAAAGCTGAAATTCACTGAATCTACTCATTTCAGCTAAGTATCAAGTACATTTCATCGTCTCTCAATAAAACGCGTTCGCTTCTACGTAAAATTCATAGGATAACACAAAATAACCTCGCGTTAATGAGGTTAATTAAAACACTACGAGGTCATCAATCTCTCGGGTACGATTATCTGCGCGCAAAGAGGTGAGCAAATCGGGATATGGGAAAATATTATCGATTTAACTCATAAATCTGGACATAACCAATTGATTCTGTGGTTTTCACTCTTTTAGCGCGACCTAAAACACTCAATATTTAATAAAGAATTGCGAAATCTGACAAGAAAACATGTAAAAATAATGATTTAAGGCTTTCCCGGCGTATGTAGTCGTTCAAGGTTATTCGGGCTTTCCCACCGGGTGGTCAAACTCTCAATCTCGGCCGACGTTTCGATGAACGAGTCTTCCATCGTCATCAGGGCATGTTTTGCATCGTCAACTGGTCCGGCTTATATACCATTTGGCATATGGTCAGGTGTCTCGTGATTGGTCCACTCGTTTCCGCCTTTTTTCCCTATCCTCTCACATACATCATAGCACCGGTTTCCACGACCACTCGTTCATCGAAACGTCGGCCGAGATCGAGTTTGACCACCCGGTGGGAAGCCCAAATAACCTTCAACGATGTGCAAACAATGTTTCTTTAAAAGCATAATTCATTTACTTTATCTTATAAATCCTACCTTCAGACCAATGATGCAAAATACTGATTCATTTAAATTATTTGGCTTCTCTTATAAAGGCTCCGCATCCATAGCTTTTCTATTTTAGTCCACCATTCGTTCACACTGCAATCTTTAACGATATACTCGAGCCATCAGACCTTCCTTCCGAATTCCCTACTACGCGGCGATTATTCTTGCTTCACCACTTCAATTCTCATGAATTAAGCCCATCCGATATGAAAAAAAGCGATAACATTTTCACATGAGTGTCAAAAATTGCCTGTGACCATTGTAGCTACCACGGCGACGTGACTCCGCTCTCTGAATTATAGGTTACAGTAGGGTTTTATTGAATCGTCAGATTTTTTCCGATGGTTACCATGTTTAGGATTCATTACTTACTTCACCTTTTAACCAATACTAGATATCTACGAGAGGGCTGCGACGACAATTAAAATATGATAAATACGGTACTTATTTTGATTAGGGATGGGCACCTCGTCTGCTTCAGCAGCCAAAACAGACGACAATAGACGATCGAATCGATAAGCGGCTAAGCGACTAGAATTCCCCCTTCTATTTTAAATTATTTTCCTCCATTTAGCAGGGAAAAAATTCCTGCTTGTTCATAGTTAGTAATGCAACTAAATGTTAGATGTCGCCTAGCCGCTTGTTGATTCGATCGTCAATTGTTGTCTGTTATAGCTGCCGAAGCAAACGAGGTACCCATCCCAAATCAAGGTAAGTACCGTATTTACCATATTTTAATTGTTGTTGCAGCTCTCTCGTCCACATCTAGTATTGTTTAAAATGTGAAATAAGACATAAATATTAAATTTGGTGACCATCCGACAAAAACTGGCGATTCGAAAAAACCCTACTATGACCGGGAAGGCTGCTTAGGGACGGAGAAAGAAGATGGAAACTCAGAAGCGACAAAGAGATTGCATTGCTGGATGATCGGCTGGGATGTGAGTAGTTGAAGGAGGGGAGGGGGAGGAGGACTATGAGGGATGAGTAACGGTAACAGTTGGGGTAAGAGACGGATTTGGAATAAACGCGGGAGTTGGTCGGAGCAGAAGATCGCCTCGGATTGAGGCAAGTAGCCGAGGGAGGATGGGATGGGCGGTGGAGTCGGCCGTTGTCACAGGGATGGCGGAGTCATGAGATGAGATGTGGGTGTGCAGCGGATTGTTGTTGACGCGGAGGGGGTGTGGTGGGGGTGGAGGAGGAGAAGGGGTCAGCAGGGCACGTTAGGGCGGGGGAATGGGGGTGAGGAGTTTTGGGGGTTAAAGAGAGTGGAAGTCATATTTTTTTTCCCGGGATGACCCGAGAGATGGATCGTTGTCCGGGACAACGCGGGTGGGTCACAAAGGGGTGGCGGAGGGATCGACGGTCAAGAGGAGATTGGGCGCGATTGTGATGGGATGGACCCCGCGATTCGAGCCACGTCAGTCCGCGTCGCCGGATATGACGTCATATATGAACAGGAGGGAAAGAGAGATGGTAATACGGAAAAAAAAGGATCGGTGACGGCTGGGGGTCGGGTGTGGGGGTGCTGGAGGGGCGGGGAATCAAAGGAGGGACGGGGGGGGGGGGGGAAGTTCGGGACGTTTGCGTGTTGGTGCGCGTGGTTTGCGTGTTTGGACGGACGCAGAGATTTGCGCGCCGAGATGGAATCCGTGTGGAATGGATGGATCGAGCGATGAGATAGGCCAAAAAGTGGGGTGGAGGGGGAGGAACAGGGTTAGGGAGGAGGGTGAAAGGCAAGATAGAGAGACAAAGGACGAACGACGAGCGCGTAGAAAGAGGAAGGCGGGGGCGGGGTCGGTTAGCGACCGGAAAAGTTTTGCCGATTGCGCCGATTCCGCTGAAAGGGAACGCAATATACTCTCACATCGGCCGGAACAACTTCCCTTTTTCTGCCTCGTCTGCACGCCGCGTCTTCTGGTAAAAGGTTTTAAGTTAAAGCAACGAGCGTCCAAAGGCTGCTGCGAGAAGCAAACAGTGGCTACTGTGATGGTCGAATTCCTTCTGTTATCACCGACTCAATTCCACGCATCTTTAAATCGGTCGGATAAGAGAGAAAGAGAGAGTTGACAAAACCGAAAGGTGGCGCTGGGGCTCTCCAGAATACGATGAGCCATAGAGTAAGTACATATATGTAGAGTGGAAAAGATATAGGAAGATTCGGATATAAGTTGTTAAATAATACTTTGGCCGATAGATGGAGAAAGGTGTATCGAATTTGCACGACAAGCCATAACAAATGAGCTTTGGCACACGGCCACTTCATTTTGTGTCGCATGACTCACATGATGTTCTTATGATGATTTCGGTTCCTGGATGATTACTAATCGACCCATAACAACGGAAACAAATCTTACTGATTCGTCGAAACCAAATTAAACATGTATTTTAATGTGGATTAATGAAAATCGTCTATAATGAATCGAATTCACGTCAATATGATAAGACACGCGATTACCAAACACGCCGTCAACTGTTTACCGATGTATCATAGCAACGACAAAACAATTGATACTCGATTGAAAGCACACAACAGCCATGGTAAATCCACTCTTCTGTAGGTTGATGCAAAATCACCGAGTATCACTAGCGCCTCCAAGTGGTCTTCTCCGTAACCCAAAATTCTTCCTCTCCTAAGGTGGTGCCACCTGAGAAATTCTTCCCAAAGCTCTTAAAAATTTATGTCCACTTTTTAGCATTGCTCTGCCACTCAATATGTACTTACTCTTTGGATGAAATCAGTCGTATTTTTATACCAGCCTCTACGAAATATTTTCCAAATCTTGGAAATTGCAATGAAAACAAAATAATATGCGTGAAAAACAGCGTATAAAATGTAGTCAAATAGCGGAAAAACCGCTGCTGAATAATGACCGACTGAAAAAGAAAAATCACCAATTTCAAGACCTCTATTTCAAAGTTTTTGACCGTTAAACGCTTACACTCGATTAAGTTAATCGAATTCCATTGGCACATGAAATAAATGAATTTCGACAATCGATAAAAGGACTAAACATAATAAAATAAAATGATAAATGTGTTTTCAACTTTCGCGTACATCCAATGTAATTTATTGATTTTTTGTCAAATATTGTATCTTCCTGTGATTAGGACATACGTCTACAGAGAAAACTGATATTAAGAATATGGAAAAATGAAGCCCTGAGAAACATATTCTTGGCATAGTGAATATACTATTGGCTCATTTGTCTCAGAGAAATAATTGATATTCACTTAAACAACGGTACAATGAACAAATAAAAATTAAGTTTCCATTTAACTACGGCTCATATTGAACGCATTTGCTAAGTTCTAAGGAGGTAAACTGACGCCTTACTGAACGGCGCGAAATAAATAAAACAATGAAAAGTTCGTGACAATATCTTTACTAGCAAATATTAATGGGATTGATTTATAAAAATCTTGAATACTAAAATAGACATTATTATCACAAAAAAGGCAAGAAATAAAAATATACGAAATGAATTCATTATTTTCCATTTTAAAACCAAATTCATTTTTGTTTAAGAGTTAACCCTCTGAGTGCGGCATGACGTGATGTCGCGTCATGGTTGCCTTTACGCCTGTGCTGATGACGTTATATCACGTCATGGGTACCGTGAATGTTTCACCTTTCACTAGGGGGCCTAATAAAAGTTCCCTAGTAAAAGCTGGAACACTCGCGGTACCCTTGACGTGATATCACGGCATCAGCACCAGCGTAGACAAAACCATGACGTGACATCACGTCATGCCGCACTCAAAGGGTTTTTGATGCTCCATCATTATATGGTACAATTTAGTCGACAATGAATATTGAATGATCATGACAGATTACCTCCATCCCGATATGTGATTTAAAAGGTAAAATAGATTATACTTATAATTATTAGCTCCTGTGTAACATGATCAAAATATTTTTAAGGCAGAAGGAAGTGAGAATTGGAAAAATAATTGCTTTCCATTCACATACGCACAAGTTGTTGGGAAACACGATGCTTGAATTTGGTCAAATCTGAAATGAAATGACTAGACGCTTATACACACTTAAATGATAATTTCGTCGACATTTTGGAGTCGCTCTATCACAGTCAAAAGATGGGCGTTCGATACAGATGAGAAAATCAAAGCAATCAAAATGGGAGAGAGACAAATGATCCCAAAACTAACACTATTGTTACGTGTGACAATAGGAAGAGGGAGGGGTGGTCAAGTTATAAAAGGGGGTGAGGGGAGAGGGGAGGTAGTGACAGACGGACAGACAGACAGATGGGAATCCCCCGTCATCAACCCTTCCCCCTCCCCTCCTTCGCCTCTATAGTATTATTTTTATTCCTTCCTCTTTCCTTCTTCGCAGATTGTGTTTTCCGGTTGGCATGGCAGCCCCGACATCAGTCTGTGCGTCCGTTCATCTTCCCCCCCTCTACCCGTTATTTTCTCCTCCCCCCAAATCCCCAGACCACCCTGCTCTTCTCCCTCCTCGCTCCACCCCCTGCCACACACGTCAACCTCACGCGGGTATCGGATATCGCGGGCGACGGTGCTGCCGCGGTGGCGGACGACGTCCCTGCGTGCTCGTGCGGACAGGGGGCGGGGGGGCAGGAGAGAGGGAGGTAGGTGACATCCCTCCCCCACCCCCCAATTCCCCCATTTTGGACCCTAGGATACGCGGAAAGGACCCCTGGCGGCGGCAGGACGACGACGTCTAAGAGAGATAGCGGGGGCGTGGCAGATAAAGAGGGCGACGAGAGAGAAAGAGGAAGGAAGGGGGAATGTGGGTGGGAGGTAGACCGGCGTTTGGCGAGATTGCGGGGGTGCGAGGGGGTGGAGGGGGTAATCGGAGGAAGGGTTCTGTTCTTTCCGCTGGACAGAGAGAAGAAGGCGGAATGGGTTACGGAACACAAAAAAAGTTGGCCACAGGATTTTTATACAAAAAAACATAGGAGCATTCTAGGTATTCCGGAAGAGAAAACACGTTTACACTCCAGGAGATTTGACAGCAGCAAGAAAAAAGTCTTTAGCATGTCAATGGCATTTCACTGTTGATACATGTTCCCCCTAAACTACTAAATACATTTTTTCATTTAGATGCTACTCAAAAAGAATTTAAAACATTTAAATAAGCACAAAATAAATGAGAAAATCCCTCCTTTTTACTATTTTAAAGCATTAATATATTTTGTTTACTTCAATACTCAGAAAATAGTCAATGCATGTGTGCTTATTGCAAAATAAAAAGAAATTCTACGCGAAAAGCAATTATTGATCCTTGATATTTGCATTAGCACTTTAAAAAATTAATAAATTCAATATTAACTATGCTGAATTTCGAAGCAAAACATATACCACAAAGTAATAATTCCATAGTTCGAACAATGCCCTTACTAAGAAATAATTTCTTTATTATTGTGGTCTAATTATACACCAAAGTAAAATCCGATTAACTGGTGAGATGTTCCATCATCTTGACAAATCAAATTCGCATATTTCGAATTTTTCCAGAAGTCATTAATTATAAAATGGTTTTTCCAGTGTGGACCAAGGATTTGAAATGGCCAGGTAAGTGGTGTGGCCAACCAGATTAAGTTTGCATTGGGGACAGGTCAGTCCTTCTCGGTTCCATGAAGTAGTTTGAGTGAAATTGTTCCCTAGTCATACCGGAGACTAAGTTGTAAATTTATTTTATAACTTCTGAAGACGTAAGAAGTATGAAATAAAATTATAACATTAATGGTTTAATGATACAGTTTCGTGTGTCTGAAGTTCTGTTAAATTAAAAAAGTATATCCAAAAACGCCTTCAGGTCGGAATGAATTTTTTTGCGACTCAGTATGAACTACTGCTTCAAATACTAGATTAATTACAAAAAGCAGCTGAGAAAACTTACAAAATGCGTTCTGTAAAATTCTCGACATCTAGGTGTAATAAATAACATATGTTCTTAACTGTCCCTGTAGAATTCACATGCGCAACATATCGCATGGAGAGTGGATTCTCTGTTTAGGCAAATATTAAAAAATAGTGCAATAAGATTCTTATATTTAAGTATCTCTCAGTGACTACTGGGGTTCCTCAGGGATCTGTGCTTGGTCCAATATTATCCCTAATTTATATAAATGATTTATGTGACAGTAAATTAAATGAAATTTTAACAGCCTTTGCTTATGACATGGCTCTAAGTTACTCTGGTTATAACCCAAAACGTATTGTAAATGATGCCGAAAATGACCTGTACATATCACGAAAGTGGTTTTGTTATAATTCTTTAGAATATGGTAAAAAAAAGAAATTTATGTTTTTTGACCCCAGCAACAGCTATGCAATTATTTGTAAATTATTTTACCATGTTGCAGATTGCCGGAAAGTTAATTGTGACTGCCTAATAATAGAGCAGGTCCATTCCACAAAGTACTTGGGAGTAATAATTGATAAATTTCTGAAATGGGATAATCATATGCATGATTTACTTAATGGTCTTACGTTACTGTGTATGTAAGCCGTTTTTCATACGACACAAGTGCCCCCTCTATTTCCAAAGAATTTTGTACAACATATTAGTGGGCGCTAAGATAAATTTCGGGTTAATATGTCGGGGTGGAGCCCACTAGTCGGCACTGCACCCTGCAATTGTTCTTCAAAAATATATAGTGAGAATAATTAATAATACGAATAATTACTCGTAAAAGGCGCTTTGAGCATTCCTACCCCTTGTTTTTTAGCCTGAAGTTGTTGCCATTGAGATATATGTTCGTTTTTATGGTCTTAAAACCATTCTTTTAAAAAAGTGGTAATTTTCCAGAAAGGCCTTGTACAGTAAAATGTTATAACTTACGCAGAAGCATTTAATTTCATATTTCAACGCCAAATCTTTCATTATGCAAAAGATTGTTGATGTTCACTGGGCCAAGAACCTTTAATGATTTATCGAGTGACATTAAGGAATTAAAGAGTAAATACATTTTTTGTAAAAAGGTCAGAAATTGGCTATTATCTCATCATGATATAGAAGTTTTATTATGATTTCATGGTTGTGTATTGTATAAAAAATTGTAATTAGTCTTGCCACTGTTAATTTTATAACATTCTGAAAACATTGCAATAAGCTAATTCTTATTCTTGTATGCTCTCGTTTATTGGTTTATTTTTCATCTTCTTGCTCATGTCTTGTCAAAAAAGCTATTGCTACATTTTTCAATGATATATTTTGAACGCATAAATAAGTGGTGGTAGGGTCTACACTGGTGTAAACCATTGAATCTACCTAAATCTACCCACAGTTGTAGTACTAAACTTTTTTTTCTGTATTGTATATTAAGTGGAGCAATAAATTCATCTATCTATCTATCTTTGGTAAGAAGAAATTTGTTATTCAAAAGTACAGGCATTTGAGAGGTTACGACGAGAGAGCAGAGGAGGATGTGGGGAAAATGGGTAATGGCAGAGAGCGAACGGGGAGGGTCGGACATCTATGTTCGTGAAACGGAGTCTGGGAGGAGAGGGGGTGAGGAGGGGAGGGAGGGTCACGTGATAATGGCGTCTGTTGACGGATGATGCTGGCGATGGGATGGACCGCGGCCGCAGCGAAAGGATTTAGATGGAAATGAGATAAAGAAGAGAGGAAGGAATGGGATTTATTCCACATCCTGCCCTTCGGACGAGACTTCCCTCCGGTAAACGCCGACGGGCGGCGCCACCTGAGCGGAAGGAAAGCGAGGGTGTGGGGAGGGGCGATAAAGAATGCGAAAGAGGCGAGAACTTGATTGGCAAGCGGCGGGGATCAAAGCCAAATTCAACCAGGAGTAAAATCCACTGATTGATGACAGTGGATAGACAGATACGTTAGGCGTAAATCTGCCATCCTACGCCTCATTTTGCTGATATCACGGGTTCGTATTCCACCGGATTCAATTTAAAAGAAATAAAAATTACTATCTACATATCCACAATACCCCGCTAGCCGGCGTGTGGCAGGGGGTGTAAGGCCACCAGCCGTGTAAATGTGTACGTTCTTTTGAAGATGAAATGGTGACATGTGTTATAGGAGTGAACTTAGCGGAGCTCCATTTTTATTTTGGTCGCTTATCGTTTGCGGAAAGAACGAGGTCTTGAATCTTTCTATTCGGCAGTGTATCTCTCTTATTTTATCGCTTCTGTCAGACCTAGAGATGTTGAGAGGAGTCATGATATTTTTCTTTATATCGCTCTGAAAAATATCAGTTCTGGATTTCTCAAGCAACCTAAGCTTGTAGCCTCCGAGTCTTTAGGGGCTCCTACCCTAATCCCTCTTACATTTTTGAGACACTATATGTACGCTCGTAGTAGTTTTTAACAAAGCGCGCTGCTTTCCTTTGTATTTTATTAATTTTTTGGGTTAAATCTATTTGACCAGGATCCCAAATGCTCACGGCGTATTTGAGGTGTGGTCTAACCAGAGCGAAGTAGTATCTCTCTTTGACTTTTTCATCCAAGGACCTTCCTATTATACCTTTAACAAAACCTTGTTTCTTTAATGCTGCGCCACATATATTCTGTATGTGTAATCCTCACGATATATCAGATTTTGATAACTATAAGGTGGCGAGCGAGGAATACAGCGGATCACGCCAAGATGTTTATCTAGTATCTAATGGGCGCGACGGTACGCGGCAATGTCATCTTCATGCATAACGAGCGTTCTGCTACCGTCCCTACGATCCCCAATTCATATTTTAGTGAAATCCATTCCATTAACTTCTCCTTTAATACAAATTGTAGACATTAAGGGAGCTAGAATATTATGAACAGAGCAGAAGACTTCAAACAGTAACTGTAGGTTTCTCAGTCCTTTTTCAGTCAACAAGAGCTTGGAAATTCGATACGTTGTCATAGAAAATGTTTAATTGTAGGTACTTCTTCATCTCACGGCTATGAGGGAAATTTTGAAGATGAATTTTTATCATCAAAACGGTTCTCGCTTACCACAGTCATTTCAAGAGTGACCAGAGTGGGCCAGCTGAGGATTTAAATACGACATTGTTTCTGTGAGCGTAATCCATCTGTCATCCAATTAGTACGTAGATAATCGAAAGGTAAGTGAAATTTCAGTATGGCTCCCATTTGTTCCCGCTCTACGTCTGATTGTAGATACGATTTCGACTGAGATGAACGTTTTCTCTCACTGTAGCGGTTATTCCACGGTTCCACCACGGTTCTTCATAACAGCCGACAAAAATGAGATTTCGTACGATTACCCATCTTGGGAATAGAATTTAAAAAATTAATACCCTCTCCGCCAAGCAATTGTTCGACTCAGAATTGGACTCACCACCACAATACCTACCTCCCTGTTAACTCACACTAGTTCCAATGATTTTCGGGCATTTTTTGTATCACTTAAACGTTTATAATTATAATCGGAGGTACTCAGCAATTTATACTTATCTTATATAATAATACCGATTTAGAAGGCGATTTATTTCAGTGGGCGATAATTGCATACACAAAGTTTGTTTACGGTAGGAAAAAATTATACCAGAAACTTTAATGTAGTTTTCTATACCAACTAAATACGAATAACAGCTAATTGAAAAGAAAAGTATAGATAAGCTAACGTGATTATATACGAGGTCCCTTCAATAAATAACGGGAATTTTTACTACGCGGTAACAGATGGCCCTAGTAACGCCTAGTTGGCATTCTTCACTACCTCCCGAGAAACTATGGTTTCCCATTTTTGTCCTGTTTGTTTGTCGTCATATACCTGCATAAGTGTAATATGTTTTATCGTCATGGAGATTTTCGTAATGCCCGAATTTCGGGATCAAAATCGCAGCATGAATATCTGCACGTTAGCTTTGGAAATCTTTCACAGAAATCTTCAAAATTTTGAAGAAGACTTACGGAGACTGCTCTTAGTTAGTCGTATACAATATTATAAACGGTTTATGCGATTCAAAATTGGATGGTCAGACAAGTTAAGACGATCCTCGACCAGGAAGGTCTACGACGTCAGCTGACGTCAGTATCGCCATAACATCGAGGATCTGTTGCGCGCTTACCGTCGTCAGACAATCGGAGAAATTGCTGGAGATTTAAAATCTCCTTGGGTCATATCATGATATTGTTGCCGAAAAGTTGAACATGCATCGAATTGCAGCAAATTTGGTTCCTCGTTTGATAGCGGCCGAGAAGAAAGACCTTCCCTTGATCACGGTGACCGGCGGCCGCCACCCATCTTTGTAAATTCGTGAGTTTCAGCAAAAAAACCGAGTGACTGTCCCGTCTCAGCCCAGCGACATACCTGACTGTCTTCCGAGTGATATTTTTTAATTACTCCAAGTAAAATTATCGCTTCAAAGACGTCATTTTGATGCCATTGACGATATTAAAGAGAACTCGGGCACGGGAATGGGAGGTGATACCTAAAAAATGCATCCCGGACTGAATGGCGAAGCGCATCACCCTTAAAATAAGTGTATTCGTAGATAGATAGATAATAATTATTCCACTAAATTTTACTACACATAAATTTGACCATAGATTAACATATGGTGGAATATAGTTTTTTTTTTTTTTTTTTTTTTAATTTTTGATTTTTTTTTTAAAATTGATTTTTAATAAGTCAAGAAACGGTATTTTTTTAAATAATGTGTTCAGTACAAGAAAAAAAAACAATTAATTGCCAATGGTCATGAACCATGGTGTTAACATACAAACAAATTTACAAGTTATACATTAGTCACTTCACTTTGTAGTTCAATATTTAGAAATATTTTTCAATATTATCTATAAAAAATACCCATGTTTTCAGGTCTCGGAGAAATAATTTAACATTCTTTGCCGAGGCAACGTGGAATGGTAGGCGATTAAACATTGTAGTTGCACAATACAGTTAAGACCTTCTAAAAGCTACATTGTTAGATTTTGGAACAGGTACTCTGTTCCGTGACCTACCGTGAGATAAGGAGGGAACTTTTGAGGATGTGAGTACCATACAGTAACAAGTACTCGAAAATATTATTTTTACAGAAAGACCCTTCATATTGTTTTAACAGACCACTCATGAGAAGACAACATTATACGTAAATAGCCTTCACGCATATCTTTATCATTCTTACTCCCACTGAGAAGGTCACTCAACTTGGATCTCGACCGTTCGACGTTCCACGCGGGGAATATCATTCGAGTGTCACCAAAATGTATATACTGCGGCTAATCCCGATCTCCTCATTTCATACTAAGACCACAATGGTAACGATTCATTTTGACCCATTTCCAAGATATATATGGGAGAATTAGAAGGCTGATATGAGATACAACAGCTGCGCTGTACTCCTTGCAGAGTAGTTATTGTTATTTTTAGAATGGCGTTTAATTACGCACATTTAAACGATTCCCATTCATCATCTCCGAAACACGTCGGAATTGTGATTTAATGTCTGTTTTTTCTATTATGTTGTTGAAGTCAAAGCAACAGTTCTACCACTGCCACGTTAAAGATACGAATTCCTTGACTTACCTTAAGTCACTGAGTCAAAGTCACTCTAAATTAACAATAATGTACCAATTTTGATACTTACTGGTTAAAATTTCACCGTAAGTTAACACAACTACCTACTCGTAATTCTATTCATCTTCCTAGTTGTAATTCTTTCTTAATTCTCACGGCAGAACAAGATATGGAGAGAATGGTCGGGTCCTCGAATGAAAAAGTCAAAGAGAGATGCTACTTTGCTCTGGCTAGGCCACACCTCGAATACGCCGCGAGCATTTGGGATATTGGTCGTAAACATTTAAACAAAAAAATTAACAAAATGCAATGTAAAGTAGCTAGCTTTGTTAAAAACTGCTACCAACGAACATACAGTGTTACACAACTGTTAGTGGGATTAAGGTGGGAGCCCCTAGAGACTCGGAGGTTGCACGCTAGGCTTAGGCTGCTTGAGATATTCAGAACTGATGTGTTTCAGAGCGACAGAGAGAATACTCCTCACTACATCTCTAGGTCTGACAGATGCGATATCGTAAGAGAGATACACTGCCGAACAAATAGGTACACAAACTCGCTCTTTCCGCACACAATAAGCGATCACAATAGAAACTGAACTCCTCTAAATACACTCTCATAGGACATGTCACCATTTCACCTCCAAAACTTTTGCATCTATACACGTCTGGTGACCTACCACCCCCTGCCACACACCCAAGCGGCGGCTCACTGGGTAGTATGTAGATGTAGATGTAGATCAATAATTCGTTGAACAGCGTTTTCACTGGCACGACACGGGCAAAGAGATATTACGTCACATATCTAGAATCATCATAATGAGGGGGGAACGGTTTGAGCGCAGTAATCACCGCTCACCAGAGTTTACGCACAGTGAGTAGCCGAACGTTCCTTCTGAAGCTCAGAAGCTTAGGCGCGTTTACGAACGTTGAATCGAAAGTTGCAGTTAGTTTTAATCGCATGTATTCCTCATTTACAGCAAAAAAGATCCTACTAGTTAGTTGTTTACCGAATTATTAAGAAAGAAACCGAAGCGATTTTTCTTCACTCAAATTTGAATAAAACATCCAGAAATCATCGCAGATATGGATCAGAATTATTTCAAATATTGTGAAAGAATCATGAAAAAAATGAGTATCAAAGGCATATGGGTGGAGAATGACCATATGGAGTATGTATGGCCGTATGGTACATGATCGTTGGTCGTTGACCGAGTTTTACGAATATTGCTTCCAAATGTTTCGCTCTCTTCTTATTACCAATGCGCATTGACAAAAAATATTTTGTCTTGACTATTATTTGAAGGAAATCATTTCAAGACACTCTTCTCCCAAGACAAGGAGATTTCGCCGCTTAGCCGCTCTTCTTTTGTCACAGCCTCGTCGTAGCTAATTCGCTACGGAAGCGTTTTTTTTTAATGGACACCAGAGATACATACGCGGTATATTCCTAAGTTTAGTCGAACTCTATCCTGCAATATTACAACGAGATCCCAAGAAAACTATGTTTTAGTACATGAACAGGAAATAGCATTAAATAAACGCTGCCAGGAAGAAACAGGTTCTCATTTATACGACGATATTTTGACGAAAAAAAAAACAAATTACAAACCTTTGAGAATTCTATTGTTAGCAGCAAGTTTTTTCGAGGATATAATTTATACAATTCTCACACTATTGATTCTTTCCAATCATTTCAAGTCGAGTAATGCATTATCCATAATGTAAATGAGAAAGACTTATTCCTAAAAAGGTTAAGACTTATGTCAACAACTCATTGAATTTGAAGTGTTTTGCAGACATAGCCAATGCATGACACGACTCCTCTCCGAAAGATGACTCTGCCATCACAAGGACAACCTATAGTCCAGCATAATATTGCCCGGAGTAAAAACGCTGTTCCAATCCACTGAAACGCATTTTACTGCTCGGTCAGCAGGAAGTCGAGGAATCCTCAGCGTCTCAAGGCACAGAGTAATCTCCACCCCAGGGCGTCGTCGTCTTCCTTTCCGAATCACAATAAAAAGAAAAGTCCCCTTCACCTCACTGGAGTCAGTCGTCCTGGAGACCACAGAGGCGGTGAGAAGATGGACACAGTCTCCACGTAAGAGCGCACCTTGCCCTCGAATGGACCAAAAGTGATGCTGGGAGGATCGGGGAAGGGGAATTCGGAGGGAGTGGAGAGTTTGAGGGGAGGAAGAGGGAATGATAAGGGGTGGGAAAGAGGGGAGTAATAATCGGAAGGGAGGGAGGGGAAGGGAGGGTGAAGAGAGAGGGCAAGGGAATGCGGGAGAGGGTGGGGGAGGGGGGGGAGTGAGGAGAGAACTTGGGAAGAGAAGGGGTGGGAATGGGAGACGACGATAAACCGAGCCGGGTTGTATTTTGCGGGGAGCGAAATGGGAAGTGAGAGCGTTGGCCGACCTGATTGGATGGCGTGTTTTATGTCTCGCCCCTCCCCCACCACCGCCAACACCCACACGATTCGGAACCAACCCCTCCTCTCCCCCATTTCCCTCTAGTCCGCACCAAACACCCGCACCCCGTCCCTCCCTTCACCACCTCGCACCCTCCTCTCCCACCATTCGGCAAACGAGGGACCCCGCGCCGAAGAAAAGCGCGCGTGCTTGAGGATGCACGACCACCACTACCTCCACCGTTCTCGTTCCTCCGCCCCCGCACCCTTCCTTCGATTCAAAGGGCAAAGTCGACCCTTCTACAGCGCGGGAATAACACCACGACGTAAAGTTTGAAATTTATGAATCGGGATATTGATATTTATGGTTTTGAAAAAAATACAAATTAATGTCAGGGTTAAGTCGAAAAGAATTTAAAAAATTCCTGCTTTTGAATAATTTCCACGGAAAATGGATGAAAAGCACAGGTCCAAAATGTTAACTATCCGTGAGGGGGGAGGAGGCGGACGAGGGGTAAAGGGTACACGACGTTCGAAGGCGTGGAATGCCCGGGAATCAAAACGATGAAGTACACGCGAGTGGATGTTACGGCGATAAAAGGGGTGTGGGAGGAGGGAGGGTAGGGGAGGGACGGGAGGAGGGAGGGGGGGGTGGGGGGAAGTAGGGAGGGGAGGATTGGGAGGAGGGCGGGGGGTGGGAGGAAGGAGGGAGGGGAGGGGGACAGAGTTGGTGGGGCGGGTCGAGAGAAGGATCAGAGCGAGTCGCTCCTATTGGACTAACATTGCTATTTATCTTAACCACTCCTATTTCTCGCCCTTTTGAGAGATTTGGCGCGGCATTAGGAGCCTTATTCAATGGATAATACCAATCATTCGAAGGAGAAAAGTCACCAAGGAGATGAAATCCCAAACATCCATATTTTAAATATAAATGTAAGTTAAAAGGCTATTATTTTCGAGGATTGGTCAAAGTTTGGTGAATGTTAATCAAAATATAGTAAAAGTTTCGTCTATACTATTGATATTCTAGGGAATTGACTTATTTGGAGTGTGTGTAAAATGGCTGCTTTAAATTTACCCATCGGCATATCAGAGCAAACAATTACTCATCAGCGAAATAACGAACATAAAAAATACTTGCTAGTACATACACGCTACTGCTAGGTTCCCTACTACCTTACTACTGCTACTGCTCCTACTACTCTAGCCACTGCTAGGTGCTATAAATGGTTACTTCCCGCCAACACAAGATTGAGTATAGGAGACTTTACACATCAAAAGCTTCGATTTCCTAAATTACATGTTTTCCGCGACCTTTGACGCGTGAGCAAAGATGATCGAGCGAAGTTCGTGGCTCTCCGCTTCCTTATAGAATTCGCGGGCCGCCACGGCATTTAAAATTAATGGACGACTCCGACAGATGGGGTGAGCGCAGCCGATGACGTACGATGAAGAGGGGGGTGGGGTGTTGACAGGGTACGGTTGAGAGGACGGCGCAAAATTTTAATAGGAAACGGAATAATTGGGGAGGGGGGTGGTCTTTGAAAGGGATGACCCCTCTCCCCCCCTTAACTCCTACCCCATCAAACAGATCCCAGGAGGAAAGCTAAAACAATCTTATGTGTCGAGGGGGGCGCTCCACGTATTACATGGGGGGGGAAAGGGGTAGGGACTCCCCCACCCTCTGATTCTTCTTGTCACGCCATCCCGCCGTTTTTTTCATTTGCCTTCCCTTTCGCATTGTTCGTCCCGCTTTCTGTGTCATCCTGTCCTTTCACCCCTCCTCAGCCGTCCCCGCCCGTCATCCACTCTATTTCACAAATGAAGTGCAAAAAAAAGCAAAAGAGAGCTCGAAGCGTATGAATGAATGAATGAATGAAAGAGAGAGGGGGTGGAAACGAGGAAAGGGCGAATGAGGAGGGCGAATAATGCGAGGGAAATGGTGGGAGGGACGGAAATAAAAGAGAAAACAAGAGAGGGTGAGAGGAGGAAGGGAGAAGGGCATCATGGGAAGAATGCGAGGAATTGAGCGTCGACACAGCAGATTGCAGAAATTAATAATAAGAGAGAAAACGACGGAAGTACAAAAAAGGGAAAGAGAAGTGAAGATTTTCAGACAGTGACGAGAGGAAAACAAGCCGGGTAATGAAAAATAAATGCTCTGAATAAAATCATGCGGGAGCTAACCGGAAAAATTCAATCAAAGAATTAGAGATACGGAGCCTAATTCAACGGCAGCCAGAGGAATGGCACGAGAAGAAGAAGTTTATAGGAATATAATCCAATTGTTCGACTTCCATGACACCCAAGTAGAAATTCTTAAGATGATGAAATACTTTATAGAGTAATTTGTTGGAATACATTCTAATTGACCAAGATTTGAATCTTGGTAACGATGGAGATTTTTTGGTGATAATCTCAATAGCTCGTTGAAATATAAGGGTATATTACGACAGAACCGGGTCCGTTAAATGAGAGGCTAAAACACGGTCCCTTCGTTTTAATCAGGGTAATGCTACCGCCGGGTTTCCCTCTTCCCTGCCCCTACTTCCTTAGTGATTCTTCCATTGTGAAACTAATTAGCTCCCCCGAATTAACACAAAAAAACTCAACCGTCTACCAATAAACAACAATTAAACCGACTATCAAAAAACAACAATAAAAATAAAGATTGGTCATTTCTATTTTGCCTGGTTATGGACAACTACTAAGTGCAGCTGACACTGAGAAGTTCTTGCACTGATATATGAGATACACTGACTATGATACTTTAAAAGTCCAGGGTAGGAGAGGATAAATTCATAAAAAAATGCGCATAAAATATGAATTAGCCAAATTTAATAAGCAAGTATTTCTACACCCATTTCTTAGGTATGTAAACATTCATAACGACAAGTTTCAGCAAACATCACCTACGTATATAATATCACTGTTATTTCACATCGGCAAGTACATAAAATGTGATATAAAATAACCAGCGTCCTTCCAGACCAGAAACAGCTGCACCGATAAAAGAAATGAATATACTCCGAGAGAGAAGTATTCAGTATGAACCGTTAAAGGAGAGGTAAATAGAGGGAAATTCATGAAAAAGTTGGATCAATGGGAAAGGGTTAAAATCTAGCAACATCAAGCCGAATTGGAGCGGTTAAAATATGTGAAAATGGATGAGGACCGGTGAGAAATCCTCCATTGGCATTTGTCTTACGATGAAAGGCGCAAAGTTGTGTCCAAAATTCAACGTCCCAACCTATCTATAAGGTGTCACACTCAAGAGTGCTCTGTGCTAAGCGATCAAGAAGAAATTTAGATTCACCGAGTACGTCTCAATCTCAACCAAGATGCAGACCTGACCCATCATAACACGGCACACATACGTGAAGCAGTATGATAAATGCTTGAGATTCCCGGCATTCATGGGATTTACCCTTTTCCTCCTTTCCACTCTCCCGCTCCACCACCCATACCACGCATTGCACCCTAAACCTCCCTCTCTCCCTTCCCCCTCTTAACAAAACCGCTCCTCTTCCCATCCTCCTCCGGGGGTAAGCAACTATCTTCCCACTGCCCCCACACGCCACCTTTGGCAAGCCTGGGAAAGCGCAAACATCGGCAGAAAATCTGTCCTCTGGTGACTGGAGGAATGCGGGAGCGACGGTCGCGTGAAACGTGAGCAGTGCGTGTTGGGCAGTTGCTCTTCTGAAAGCGAGCAGTAGCGACGTGGTATGAAATGCATTATGCTCGAACATTCGTTTAACTCCAACTTATCCCGGCAGCATCAGTGGTGATAATACAAAGGGTACGTATCCTATATTAACTTATAAGAGGGTAGCGGGGGGATCGGGATGGTGTGGTGGCTAGAGTACTGGCTAACCATACGGACGGCCAGGGTTCAAATCCCGGCAGAGGAGGATGTTTTTCAGAGGAAACCTGAACCCTAATTGGGTGCCTTGCGGAGGGCACTTCACGTACAGTACTCCGTCTGTCGGATGAGACGTTAAACCGCGGTCCCCTTGGCGCCTTACGTTAAGAGCAGACTAATGCTTACGCCGGGTTTCGATCCATCCTTCCACCCTTACCTATCCCCTATGGCGCAAATGACCTTAGCCGTCGGTCGCCTCCCCGAATATCCAATCCAATCCAAGAGGGTAGCGGAGGAAAGTTTGGATGTAAATCAAGGGAAATGCGTATTCAAGAAGCCTCTTTATTTACATTTTGCGAAAGAATTTATTCACACGATATTGTTGAGAGATATAGATATAGAACGGGGATAACGAGGTAAAGGAGCAAGATAAGACAGTGGACGAATATGCGACGGAATAATGGCGTTGAAAAGCGAAGGGTGGGAATTAGTTACGTATACGGTTTAAGGTTTGAATACTTTATTAAAATATGAAACTTTTAGACTCAATCGAAAGAGGAAGTATTCCACCATCGCCAGGCATGCATATTGAATTGTTGGAATTCCAGATATCACAACAATAGGAATAAAACCCAAAAGCGTTTTTTTACTGTAATCCACAAACAAATAAGTTTGTGTGTACAAGAATAACTATATACGTCGGACCACAGATTAATAATATTTAACGAAAAGTATTCCAACGTTATTCTGCTCATATCAATGATGTGATTAATAATCCTTCGATAGCTGTAGGTGTCCCTTTAGGAATCACATCACTTTGTTGGCAGGTTATGTGTCCCAAAGATAAACTAAACACTTAATATTCGGGGAAAGTGCTAACAGTTTCCCCATCGATATAGAAAACTACGTCCCTATTACAACTAGCGAAAAACTAATTTGAGTTATCATAGATGTGATCCTAACTATGCGAGGAAATTTGCGTGATTGCTTTGGAACTGACAGGCGCTAGAACTAGTCATCGTAACATTTGCTAGGCGGTAACATCGGCCAAAAACAATCTTTAGCAAATCACCGCTGACAAAGGCCTTTTTCTGCATCCCAGATAAAGTATTTGAGGTTGCTATATAAGCAATTATTTTTCTTCTCTTCTTTTCGCATCAAGTCACTTTGGTGTGAGAAGAGAGGAACTGAGGAGGCTCTCAGGTTACGGCTCGGAAGGAATCCAAACCGGCCGCGCGGCCATGGAACCAGTCGTCCACGGAGTTCGTTAGTTTCAGAACTTATTCAAAACGTATTCACTCTTTAGCACCGGGGCGAACTCTTTATATCACTACCCTATGGTTGGACACATGGATAAACTGGTGATAGACATTGCTCATTCCAATAGTACGGGTTCGGAAGGACAGAATGATGGTGGGAGAGAGATATGTAGACATGAAGACTCCAAATGAAAAGGTAAATTTGTTTTTTTTTTCCAGAGATTTATTTTTTTGGTACAACATGTTTCGACAAAACGGTGTCATCATCAAGTACAAACTTAAAAAATTTTTTCAGATTTAGATATATCATGAGGGGTTTGGGAGAAGGTAGAAGGGGGAGGTGAGGAGGGAAAAACCAGGGGTGGGGGAGGTAAGGGATCGGTTGGGCTACGAATCTGGAAAACTCGTGTGAGACCACGTGAGTGGAGGGTGGGGTGGTTGGTTGAGTTGGGGAGGAGTTTGACGAGGTGTGGAACTGACGATGAGACCGCTGTGTCGAAACATGTTGTACCAAGAAAATAAATCTGTGGAAAAAAACCAAGTTAAGCTCTTTCATTTGTGAAATTCAACTTCCACATAGTTGAGCCCCAAAATATGGAATGCAAACACTAATAAATAAAGAGAAAGAGGAAGAGAAGAGAATGGGAAAGGCCTCTTTCCTTGTAGAGGGTCAGTTTGAAGAGGAGGAGACGGATAGTGAGAGGGAGAGAGAAAGATAAGATGGGGAAAAAAATGACCCATTATGGGAAAAAAAAATTCGAGGATGATGAAAGGCTGAAATGACTCAAAAAGATGCACGCTGAGAGATATATTCCCCGATGGATGGACGGGCGGCGAAAAATGAAAACATTGGGGAACCAACGCGAAGCGATAAGGGAGAGAATGATAGGCGAGCACGTGGAAAAGGATATCGGCGTGTTATGAGACACGGGACGAAGGGGTGGGAAAGTAATGAAATCGGAATGGAATGAGAACGAGATTTTTTTTTGGTTGACTAAACATTTACAGTTGAATAGCGGATGAGCGAAACAACGAGCAGGATACCCAGGGAAATTAAGCCGCTTATGATATCAGTTTGCTCTGATTCGCCGTTTAAACGGTGGAGAGTGAAATTGAATGGATCTTTCTGCCGTCTAAATTGCGTCTAATATGTCGCCGTTGACATATGTGCTGCCATTGATAGCCTAGTCAGGCACGTCACCTAATTGGATACTATTAGCCGAGAGGCTTGTCTGCACGTGATTTCCTTCCCCAAACATCTAATACAACCGTGTGGGAAAGGAAATCAGAGGACCGACGAATTCATTATGGCTGTTTTTGCTCAACCCATACGATCAGGAAAAAAATACTCACTCTTCATTTCTTTTTCAGTCCAATTAGTTCATTTGGACAGTGCTAGGAAAAAAATATTGTGACGGGTTTTTCGAGAAAGGTTTAGATAGCTGGCGACCTGATAAAGTTATCAAAAGAAAGGGAATGAAAAGAAGCCTTAGTCCTTGTATTTTATGAAACTTTCATCTTCCACTTTTTTACTATAAAGAATACTCGTTATATTACAATGTTGACCTTTCACCATGTCAAATGGTCAACTTTGAAAGAAGCTTTAGTCCATTACAAGAGCAAAAGTCAAGCATGAGACCAGTTTCACAAACTTATATTGAAGGTTAATATATATGGGTTTCAGTAAAAATGAAAAAATTCATTTCACGTGAAGCAGTCAGAAGTTAATCCGATCAATGAAAAAAAGTGAAAAATAAAATAAAAATATTCACAGGATTTACGTAATGTCAGAATTTAAAAATAAAGAAGTCAAAATAAAAACTAAAGAAGTCAAACAGAGTGGCTATTGATATCCAATTTTCAAATTCCCTGACCTTTCCCTGACTTTTCCCTGATGGATTTACCAATTTCCCTGACCAATCACCAAAAGGTCAACTATTATCGGAATATTTTTTTCGGATGAATTACATTTTCTACGGCAGCTTACAATTGTCTAAATTTTCTAATCCTCGTCTCGTATTTTTACAACTGCAAGCATTGTATTCACTATTAAGTTTGTGCGCTCCAGCTACTTCTCGACCTGAGTTTCGGAAGTTAAAAAAAAAAACGCGAGGTAAAATTTTCCGAACAACATAGCCTCGGATTCCTTCTGATGAGCGTAATGCGTTGTGATCATAGTTTTTAACACATCTAGGTAAATATCACAATAAGGACATACATTGTACCTCTGATTCACAACTAAATATCTAAGATTCACAACTAAATATTTCACGAATTGATGGTGCTTCTTCCATGAACGTCAACAACGGACGTTATTTTTAGTCGGTAAAATAGAGGGTGGGAAAGACTGGCCGATAAACGAAATGGTAGAAAAATAACGAGGATTTCTATTCCAGTATCTCCCTGACTGTTAAGAAAATTCCCTGACATTTCCCTGACTTTTCCAGAAATTCAAAATTCCCTGACAATTCCAGATTTTCCCGGTTTTCCCTGATGATTGCCACCCTGCCAAAATGAAATATTTTTATGACCCAAAAAAAAAAAGCATTTCCAACTTAGCAGTGCCAATAATAAGGTCAAAGACATTAAAAAATGATATTATCAACGTTATTCTGAAGCTATTGGTATGCATAAGCCTAGTACTTTAATTAGAATGCTTCGTCGTAGGATAAAATTGAGCAGTTGAAGAGAGAGAGGAATATCTGCATTTCTAGGCAGGGAAAATAAAGCGGGGAATGGAGAGAAAGGAAGAAGAAGATGGAAAAAGAAGAGAATGTTGAGAGTAGCGAGGAGGCACAAGCGCACAGAAGGGGGTGGCAAAGGTAGCGGAAGTGGATGAGGGGGAGGAGGAGGGTGGGATCCGGCGGAGGTGGGTGGGTAGGAGGGAGGAGAGGGTGCGGGGGGGGGGCGGGTTGCGAGATGAGATGGAATGAAAAATGGAATTCGCGGGGGTGGTGGGATGGACGGAAAGGGGTGAATTTCGGACGGAGGGCAGCGGCTATCCTAACAAAATGAGAAACAAAAAAAAAGAGTAAACGTAAAACATGAGACAAAGATATGAAAAGCACTGCGCTCTGGCCCACTGAGTCTCAACCGGCCCCGGGAATCTTCTCTCCACATTCAATGATTAAAAAAATTAATAAAAAGAACACTGGAGAGAGAAGTGTCAGGATATGCTTTTGTTCAATGACGTGCGAGGCGTCTTTTTATTTCTATTTGCCCTCCACGTGGAAATTTATTTCCTATTCAGACATTCCTGCTCTGACGTTTAAAATACTTATATTTAATAGAATTTGAGATGAAATAAGAATCGGTCTCATCATACAGTCAGGTCTAGCCTTCGCAAAAGTTCCTGGAGAAAAGCAGCGGCCGATTTAGGGACATGGGCTACTGAACTTTCAGAGCCCGGCGAAATGGTAAAGGAGGTTGTTCAGAAAAAATCTTCCGAACTTCTCCCAACACAAGCGCTAATCAATGTGTCTCACAACTACCTGCCGTCCAGTTTTCACTTTTATCACAATGAGACCTTAAGGTTTGGTCCAAATAGCAGCCTTGTCGATGGATTATTTTAACCACTAAATAATAGTCATGCTTTCTTACTTATTTAGCTATGTAGTTTGGTACCTCCGCCTTACTCTCCATCCCTCTCTAAATATCTTCATTTCTTCCCCGCCGTTCTTTTGCTAAGCCCCCTCCACTTCTACCTCCCTTTCTCACCACGGAAGTTTGCGCCAGGAACTTTTGCGGGACCTATAGCAATCGATCGCTTTGAAATTGAAGCGGAAGCCATACAGAATGGAATGAAAATGTTCTCCAGCTGATCGGACGACTTTTCGAGGGCGGCCCCATTCGATAACTCGGCCGCCGCCACATTAGATCGGCCCCATTTGACTCTCGGGCAGCGTTTATCAGTCGATCCCGCCTCGTCGCGCCGGTAAAACGCATACACACACTCTCTCTCTCTCACTCGCATTTGCGCGCGACCACGCGTCACTTTATTTTTCAGCGCAATTTATTCGCACTCCGTAAAAACGTCAAGAGTGATAAGAGTTTGAAAAACGTTACACGTGTTTTTGTCGAACGCACAAGCTTTTGCTTTCGAGATGATACGAAAGGGCGGGTATTTCTCTCCAGGGATCCGAGAGAGTGCAGCAGCGGTCGCAGAAAAGCAAATCCACAGCGAAAAATGTTTTACATTTCCAAAATATTGAATGCTATCTCCATCTTTCCATTCGCGTTTGACTCTCAACTTAAAAAAAAAATTGAAAGTAAAATACTTATATGGCTTTGCCTTTAAGTCCTCGTCCTGATAATCATTCCTAGAGGAAAAAAGAAATAACATGGATTTTGAATAGCTGAACAGTCCCTTTGGTATCAGAATGAAAAGGCATTTACGCATTCCAGCGGAAGATATACGCTTCAGCGCATAAGTTATACCAGGACATAAATTGAGATGGTAAGAGGACATTAATTTTCATTTGCACACTCAACCTAACGGTAATACTGAGAAATTCCAACTTAAAATGCTTGAATATTCAATGATCCAAAATGCTTCAGGTCCTCGCCCATCCCTGAATGCTTTCAAGGATTAGAGTAAATTTGTAAATACTTAGAGACTTTTTGAAAAATAACTGCGACAAACTTTATGTTAAAAAGTAAATTTGGGGTAAACCAATGTGAACCATGAACAGCCCCACATTTAAGATATCAGGCTGATTGAAAGCACCATGAGAAATACGATACGTACAGCATGTTAATTTTACTCAAAGGAGTCATTATTCCCCACTCGCTAGTACAACAATAAGATTAGCCAAACGATCAATGCTAAACACCGGCTGAGCGCTTTGTAGATTTATTCATTAACTTTACCCTCACATTCATCATTGGAATAATTGCAGCAATGCTATTTTTAATATCTTCACGGCAGGAGTTATACATATTCTGTGTAAGCACTAATGGTTGTCCAATTAAAATGAATCAATGACGGTTACACGGCCACTTAAAATAAAACCCAATGCACGAGCCTTATTGAAGAGGCAGTGGAATGTAAATTTTTTTAAAACTTTACTAAAATTATCCCTTTCATAATTACCATATACAAGCGGCGGCCATCTTTTTCAAGATAGTGAATGCATATTTTCGAGAATTGTGATGTTCACTCTTCTTGAAATATCCCAAAGCTTAATTATGACACGGAGTAGGTCCTGAAAACACACATTTTAACACAAAGTGAAAACATTTTCAAGTATTATTATTTTCGGTCATGTTTTTTCATTGTAAAAATTGAAACAGTCGACTTTTTTCTATAAAAGCTGGTTTTCAAAACTCTAAACGTAGAAACTTTACAAATAAAGAAAGCTTCATATTTTAGAGATTTTGTATTCAAGGTAATAAAATAGAAGAACTACTTTAGAAATCGGAATATTTGAAGAACTAACCCCTATGCCTACGACAACAAACACAATTGTCTCTGGGCTCAAAGTGGAACATTCTTGGTCACTTGTCCCCTTTAGGAACCCCTCTCATCAAATGCCATACACAATCATCAAAACCACCCCATTTCTCTTGCTCTCTTTGCAACAGTTTTTCCAGTATTCCCCTGACCATGGATACTTTCATCTCATCTTCATCCAACAATTCCAGTATTTCCATATTTTTCTAACTCTGGAACGAATGCATTACGTATTTCGCACTCAAAAACAAAAAAAGCATGGCTGGTACAAAATTTTCAATCTCCACATAGATAAAAAAAAACACCATTACAAATGTACCGTTTGCTCATAATTTAAAGATATTTGAATCCACCTAACGAAGGAGCACTCAACCAGAATTTATGGTCCGTGTCTACGGGGCAACAGCGGCACCGATTACTGTATGACAAGGTGTTTTCACTAATCTGCATGATTTGGAAACCCCTTGCCAAATGTAACACGTTCTATTTTTCAAGAACAAAACATTGAATATCATGTTCAAAGGTCAATTTTGATTAGTACATCTGATTCTTAATACTCTCACTGATTTACAGATACCAACTCATTGAACAAAATGAGACTCTGCGAAGGTAAAATATATTTAAAGCCGCGATTACGAAGGGATCGAAACACACGCGCCAGTCAAGTTGAAACAAATAAATCAAACGTGGACATTTTTATTGACTGATATAATTTAAAAACAAAGGCTTGCTTCCGCGACTCGTATACTTCTTTATATCGCTGTTTTCAGGTATTCTCGTCGCGTGTTTATTTTTCATGACTACAGTCAATCCCCTCTTCCTGGATGCGTCTTCAGGTCAGTTGGACATTTTGTAATTATTTATTGTTATTGTGTATTTCCCGTTGTCATGCATTTCGTTACTAGTTCAGTTGACCATTATATTCATGTGCTGGAAATACATTCAAAATGTGTCTCCTCATTGGCCGCTCTTCGCTGTGGTCAACTGAACTAGCTACGAAATACATAACAACGGGAAATTAACAATAACAATAAATAATTACAAAATGTCCAACGGACATGAAGGCGCCCCCAGAAAGAGGGAATAAACTGTAGTCATAAAAACTAAACACGCGACGGGAATACCTGAAAACAGCGATATAAAGAAGTACTTCACTCTCAAAAAATGAAAAAAAGCTTTATAACAATTATTTTCAGGGCACCCAGTTTCCTCCGCAGCATTTCCGTAAAACTCAACAGCAAAGCATCATTTAAATATTTCAGGAATGGCTTCAAGCTGATAGATTCATGCGGAGAAGTTGATCTCATATGAAGCGGCTGTAATTAAAATGGTATGAAACAATGAGTCAACATAACTATGGGCAGTTACTAGAGTAAATATATATAGATCTCGCATGAGAAAAATGAGTATTTAATTTTATAATAGGGAAATTTTATAATTAGGAAGATTTCCGCACTTTAAAAAAATCTCGCATTTAAACCTCGGAGTGCATCTTTTTTTATCCGCTTCACTGCCCCTGCTGCACTCATTTGTCAATTATCGTCCGTTGTTCTGGTCACGCATGTCGGCCAATCTGCTCGCGTCGAACAACCATCTTCCTCAACGCAGTAGAACTCGCTTGAGAAAAATGAGTATTTAATTTTCTAATTAGGAAGATTTTACGCACTTTAAAAAAATTATGAAAAACACAGTAGGAATTCTAATGATGACAGTTCCATTTAATACGAGACGGTTACGAATTAACGGCACAAATATTATATTTTAAAAACTCAGCAGGTTTTAAAATTAAAAAAACTGCCCGAAATTAGGACAAGTTGAGGGGCGTGATTTAGAAGCACGCTTTCCGAGGAGCATGGCTCCGTTGAATGACACGGACATCTGGGAAATTAAATCGCCGGTCGGAGTGCATGTTTTTTTATCCGCTTCACTGCCCCTGCTGCACTCTCTTGTCAATTATCGTCCGTTGTTCTGGTCACGCATGCCGGCCAATCTGCTCGCGTCGAACAACCATCTTCCTCTCCACTCTCTTCATACACTCTCTCCCGTCTCCGCGAGCCACACACCCCCTCTCTCTCTCCCTCCCTCCCTCTCCCTCTCTCTCCAAACATTTGAAGCGCAGCAATGAATGGGAAAAAATTAAACGAAACGAGAGAGAGAGAGATTTAGTACACATTTATGGGCGCAAGGGAGCGCGCGCGGCACGGCGGCGGTTGCCAAGGCGACATTTTGACTGCAATTTCGCGTAATTTTACTGCCACGTATAAAACCCTCTTTTCCTGGAAAAGTTGTGGAGCATTAAAACAGTCTCTAACACACTAAAAACACTGAAAATAAAAAAAAACGAGAAAAATGAAGACGTTTACAAACATTTTACGGCTTCACGGATACTCATTTATGGCCATATCTTTTAGAGCACCACGTTCCCAGGCGTTATTAAAGCACGGTTTTCATTTTTGTTTCAATTCATGCAAAGGAGAGGATGCACGAACGTTTAAAATAGCACGATTTATCAAGCGTATTTAATGGTTAATTATCACTCAAAGTGCTTAAATTTTGATAGCGCGGAGATGCTTCCGTTCACTCGAGGAATGACGGTGAGATCTTAGGGTGTGGGGTATCATAGGATGCCCATCCATCGCCGAACTACGCAACATGATTAACGCACCAAGCGATGCACCCGAACGAAAGGAAGCTGTGGACACATATGTTGATCGCATTTCCTCATTGGAGCCATGGATGCCTAATGCATATGCCCAGGAGCAAACGCACTTCCCAACCTTACATTTTCCTCGGCAGATCCTATTTCTCTCGGCAAGATATGTTGCTCTCATAAATAATATTTTAATAAATCTACCGGAATTTCCGCCAATTATCCGATGGTGATAACATTATTTAGACTAATATGAATATATTTGGATGGCGGAAAATAAAAGTAACTTCAATTGAAAATTCAATGTAAAAAATGAAATGAAAATAAAAAATGAAAAATTAAAAAAGTGAAATTCATGAAATACAGAAAATTAATAAATAATTTATTCGTCGTTTCGCTGAGAAAAAGTAAATTTCTTTAATTGGTATCCATCAGTTCACTGCTGCGCGTGGTAGGACACGTTTCAATAGTGGATTTTCCTGATATGACAATTTTTAATAAACCAACAGTCATCGCACTCCTGACACGCCATTGTTAAATCACGCTTTTTCATTTCTCATGTACAGAGTTGAATACGAAGGCTATGTCATCATTAATTGGATATCTATCCATATTTAGAAGAATGTAAACACGAAAACACGAAGAGATCGTTATTACGCTCGCACAATGTGTTCGAGGCGATTAGGAGGAAAAAAGTTATTTCAAAAGTTAAATGACAGTAGTGAAACTTCATTCAAAAGTGACAGGCATCATTTTGTTTAGAATACTTTGAGTGATTAGTTATCGTATGTACGCAGTAGAAGTTACCATCCGCTGTAAGTTATGTCACTAATACGTCTGGAGACTCCAAAAGAGCAATTAAAACCTAATCCCTTTAGAGAACAGTTCCAAAATTCCTGAAGCGTGCATTATTGTCTCTCAGACTGTTATCATTCAATGAAAATCCACTAATATTTTGACCGGAATTACCACCTCTATTTTTCAACACATTTTACTTTTTTTAACAGATGATGTTGTGTTTCACATGTTCGTTTGGGTTAACATGTTGTAACTGAAATTTTACCTACTTTCTGACGCCGTAGAGCTCTGAAAATCTGTCAAAAGACACAATAATATTGACAATACAGTAATCAATCTAAATAATTCCGATAAAAAATTAACTACGCGCCTGCAAAAAAGATTCATTCTCTTGAGGATGAATTTTTTGGCTGCGTCAAATCTGGTTACTATAATTGAAAAAACTTCCCGATGACGTAAGAGCTCTGAAACTTCGTCAATTCGGTGACTCTTCCGGTGATAATAAATTAATCGATTAATTTCGATACCCATTAATTAGCTTAAGTGTTTATATTCGAGAAATTACGGTTTTCCTCTTCTTCTTCCACGAAGGATTCAATCTCTACGATTGTTGTTCTCGTTCAAAGACTCATCCGTTTCAAGATCCGCTCAATACGAATCGTAGCACACGTATAAACAATGAACATGGATTGGATCTGTAACATTTATTGCTTAGATCATAGATGAAATTTTAAAAGTTAAAATGATATTGTACTAGTAAGTGAAAGCTAAAAAGTTGAAAATAATAACATAAAAACATAATTTTTGAGTACAAGGTTTTACTGTTGAATAAATGCTCCTAAAAGTAATAAACGCCCAAAAGTTAATATTGTAGTTGCACGTTGAACCGAGCGTTTTCTGAAGAACATTACTTTTTTACTTTTAAGACATTACATTAAACAATAAAACCTTTTTCCTTAAAAAAAATCGAGTTTTGTTGAATTACTCACTTTTATTTTCAAGTATTTGACACGTTTTTTAAGGATAGTTCTTGGTCTACTTAAATAGTCGTGTTTTCTGTTAGATGAATAATCAGATTTACGAAGAAACTGACAGGGAATATGAAGACGTAATGAGACATGACAAGATAATGTCAGCATAAAAATGATGCATAAAGTAACTTGTATCAGTAAATTCTACTCGAGCTCATAGCTTCTGGATTTACCTCATATCCGGGTAAGAATTCTTAAGTTACATTTAGGATCAGAAGGGATCGGTTGGGTACGGTCGGCAGAGAGAGTCTTGCTTTCACCCGTCGGATCAGGATTCAAATTCTGTCAACGGCAGAAATTTGTCAGCAAAGTCCGCTCCGCTATTTGAGGGATATGTCGCTAGATGGCGACACTTCAAGTACACATTTCGTCCGCCGAATGGCACTGAAATCATAAGAGCATTTGGCAAGTTTCATAGACGCTAGAAGACACCCATTCTTCATTCATTCATCATGGAATTCTCTCCTCAAAAAACCTTCTATACATCGTTATAACGAATATGAGATCATTTTCCGGTCATAAAAAAAACCGAGGGGTGCGCAACTTCAAAAACAAGTGTACACAGCATTTCCATTTCAGCCATTTCTAACCATTTCTATCAATTTCTGTCCATTTCTATCAATTTCTGTACATTTCTATTGATTTCTGTTCATCTCTATCCATTTCTGTCCATCTCTATCCATTTCTGTCCATTTCTATCAATTTCTGTCCATTTCTATCAATTTCTGTACATTTCTATTGATTTCTGTTCATCTCTATCCATTTCTGTCCATCTCTATCCATTTCTGTCCATCTCTATCCATTTCTATCAATTTCTGTACATTTCTATTGATTTCTGTTCATCTCTATCCATTTCTGTCCATCTCTATCCATTTCTGTCCATCTCTATCTATTTCTGTCCATTTCTCTCCATTTCTGTCCATTTCTGTCCATTTCTATCAATTTCTGTCCATTTCTATCAATTTCTGACCATTTCTGTCCATTTCTATCCATTTCTGTCTATTTCTGTCCATTTCTATCCATTTCTGTCCATTTATGTACATTTATATTCAGTTATGTCCGTTTATATCCACCTCTAACCATTTCTGTCCATTTATATCCGTTTCTAACAATTTATGTCCATTTATAACCATTTCTGTCCATATCAAATCATTTCTGTCCATTTCTGTCCATTTCTATCCATTTCTAACCATTTCTGTCCATTTCTAACCATTTCTGTCCACTTCGCTACCATTTCTCGACAAGTGTACACCATTTCTCAGATTTACATACCCCTCGAAAAAAACTAACAGTTGATTGCTCTCAGAGACTTCTCCGTCGAATATTCCATGTTAGTCTAAATTCATCCTTAGGAAAAAACTTCTCCAATAAGGAAAAAATAGGAACCATTTACCACGCATTGATTCATCAAAATAAATATGGGATGATTCTCTCGAGGTAAGGTCGTAAGTATAATAAAAACAGCAATTCTTCACCGACGATTCGGAATTTTAATTATTCCATCTTCAGGGCGATAAATAGATGTAAACTTAAGGTCAACTCCAACACACTTCAGCACAACTCAAAATATATATATTTTTAATGTTATATTAAAACAATTCAATACTTAAATTACCTTACAATCACATTAAAATCATTAAATTCATAACACACCGCAATTCTGGAGCCATTTTCCTGATTACCCATGATTATTTGGCACGATAAGCACCATCAAGCACCATTCTGTTAGTTCTGTTCATTGCACTGATGTCCATGTGACTTTCTATGCAAAGTATATGGCTTCAACATATCCAACATATACAAATATCCACATGCTTTTGTTTGAAAGCAACTGAACGTCATAATGTATCACCAAAGTATAAAAAACAAAAACACAGCACTTACAATAGAGGTCTTTCAATGAAATGAACAGAAATAACAGAATGGTGTTTGATGGCGTTTATCGTGCCAAATAATCATGGGTAATCAGGAAAATGATACCAGAATTGCGATGTGATGCGTATTTAATGATTTTAATGTGATTCTAAGGTAATTTAAGTGTTGAATTCTACCATTTTTTTTAATTTTATTATATACTGAGTTTTTCTGAAGGGTTTAGGAGTTGACTTTTAGTTTACATATATTTATAGCCCTGGAGATGGATTATTTAAAATTCCGAAACGTTGGCGAAGAATTGCTGTTTTTTTATTATACTTACGACCTTACCTCGAGAAAACCATCCCATGTTAATGGAGGCAGATATGGTGAACAAAGACATTAAAATAAATTCAATTAATTTACATAAAATATTCTAAGCATCAGGAAATCTCAGTTCTCTGAGAATCAGTAATTTTCCCTGAGCGAGCAACGCTCAACATGACTACTAAGAAATGTAAAGAGCTTGTCAGTTAGCATGAATAAGAATGACAATTGTGACTGAAACTATCAGTTATTACGTCATCCCATGAGTCTTGAGGTAATTCGACAGACAATCGTCGAAAGGAAAAGGAAACGTCAAAAATGCTCATTGCTACACGATTACTTTTAATTTATCTCTCAGTCAAGGAACCGCATGATTGATCAGACTACACACAGCGCACAGTAATTAAAAAGGCGTGTATTTTTAGAATTTCTCAACATGTTTTAACCTTAGTCTAAACGATAATTCAAAATACTTGAATCTGGTTCCTGATGTGCATAAAATAATATGCAGGACGCGCCAAAAATAATTGAATAACGTCCGAATGCTTAAAAGAGAAAATGTTTTTGATTGCGAAATTGACGACGCACATTTATTATTAATGGTATGCAAGAACACAGATATTCACTCGAATAGTTTTTCGTCCAAAAAAGGTGGTTGAGAAGCGTATCAAATCTATTCAAGTCAAGCGATGATGCTCGATAAAGGTCGAACAATTTTGAATTTCTATGCGTTAACTTTTAGTGGATCGAAAGTTACTGTGGCGAATCCATCATTAACCCTTTCAGTGGGAGCGTGAAATTTTGTTACAAGGTTGGGCGCGCGGACCAAATTTAATTTTTTTATTGCCTAAAATTTTCATTTTTTGTAATAAATTTTTACTGTCAATAAATTTAGACTAATACCTATTATTTTGTTAGGAGTTTGTCACTATGGGACATATTTACAGTTATTCGTGAAACAATACCCAAAGTAACTGAAAAATCTTTAAATATTTTGAGCATCGAACATCCATGTGACAAAGCAGGACTCTTACCGAGGTACCCAAAAAAAAGTAACATAAACGTCCCGAACAGTGTTTGCTCGTGTAAGTAAACAAACACCTGACAAAAATTTGCTGCACGACTATTAGTGTCGCCGACAGAAAAAGGTTACACAGCTAGTCGCGTGGGCCACATTTGTTGGCCCAGTCACGCCGGCTTCCTTTCGCACTCTATTTAATACCTAACCCTGCTACAATTTGTGACAAACGACCATGTGAGGCTTTGAGGACATGATAATGTGCAGCTACTGAAACTTACGAGTATATTGTGCCATTCTATGAGAAATGGCACGCAAATGAAACACTGTGGGCCACCCAGGTGCCTACTGAAGGGTTAATGCTAGCGTACATGGATTTTTTTGCGAAAAAATGCTTTCACGCAAACTAATCACTCGATGTAATGTAGCCACGTCAAAGTTCGCCAAATGGCACCAACGGTGGTCGGTCAAATGTTTTTCAGGGAGTTCTGGCTCGTTCTCTCGCCCCACCCTCTCCATCCCCCCGCATACCCCGCTCCCTTAGAGCCATCTGAAAAGGGAAGAAGAGCAAAAGGGGAATTAGCAAGCTCCGCTCGTCGCGAGCCCAAGTGGGTCACTAGGCGCTCTCCTGAGCGCGGCAAGTTCACGGGCTCCGCTCCAACTCATAAGGCGCACATAAGATGGACCTTTAAGCGCCGCTAATTCCCTCCTCATCCCCAAAAGCCCCAACATCCCCCTCCCCCCGCCTCCCGGTCGGCCTTCGAGGTCGACCTGTGAGGGACGTCAGGGAATCAGAAAAGGAAGTGGATGTGAGAACATTAGAATCTCCACAAGTTAAAGCAAATGCACTCGTCCTCACGCCAATAACTATATATAGACAGATGTGAAGAGGGACTGGATTTATTCGGCGCGACTAATGGCCGATTGCAAGAATATTTAGTTATAAAATCAATAGTTACGAGATCCACGAAGGTATATATCTCATAAAAATATTCGATTTGCAGGAAAAAGTCTACTAGTTACATAACTTATTTACCAATAGTTAATTGGATCGAATGTTAGATCTAATCTTCTACCGCCGGATAAAATTTATGAAAGTTTAGCCTATGAAAAATTGCTAATGCACATAATAGTAAGTCAGTAAGAATAAACAAAATGGTCATTTTTCTCAATAACTCTTTTACGTAGTAATGAAATCTCCAAGCGGTTCATTGCGCATCCGCCATCTTGCCTACTTATTGAACTCATAACTCCATGCCATAAGTTATGAAACCAATAAGCTTATCTAATTTTTCTTCAACACTTATTGAATTTCTACCGTGGCTTATGGGTCGCATAACTTTATAGAGTACATATGTGTTGTTCCTGCAACTGGCCATAAGTGTCACAGGCCAACATCAGAGGATTAACAATAAAATCAAGAACGAGACAAAAAAATTAAAAGAAACAATTGGTTCCCTTTGCAAAGAAATCAAAAGATTGCCAATGAAACGTCCCTTCAATCACCAAGTGGATTCATCAAAATCCGAAGCACCGAAGGAAATCCATTTCTTTCTGATTGAACGTTTTACTCAGGATACTATACCTTTAATAATTGGAATGCTTTGGGATACATCTTATCATAGCAAAAATGTAAAATAATTTTTATTCTAAATTAGAACAAATAAGTAAATAACAGGTAGATTATATTTATCTCCGAAGGTTATAAGAAGGCCAAATTCTCTTTTGCCGTGAACCTGCAGCAGGACAGGGCGATAACTCATGAAAATAACAGAGCGACAAAGTTGTGTGCTATTAAAAAATGTCAAATAAGAATACGTTAACGTCTTAAAACTTTTAGAATAACTATAATCCATGGGTTATTCCTGCGGTCAATCGTAGAAATGTATAGGAGTTTTCTCTGCTGAAAATTAGTAACCCTAAAAATAAAGAAAACATGTATCCCTTTGCATGCCCTTATGTAAAGCAAATAATTTTCCGAAATTCGATGATTTGACCTTCATTTTTAAGGCAGAAATTTCAGTATTATTACGTTAATTCATTTTTTTGTTCTTCATTACAACCTCTTCATTTCGTTTTTGGACCATCTCTCTATTTAATTTCTTACAATAGTTATAAGGTTTTGCCTGAAAAAAGATGCAAATGCATCTTTTTTTCTGTCAAAAGCTGATGCGCGATCAGAGCATGGCCATCGAAGCACATGTGCGTGAGTGTGTTTGAGTGAAAGAAGATTCACCTGAAGGTTCAATGGGTGTCTTATTTCAATAGCCCTTCGATTCCCGATTACAGGAGGGTTTTATCGAAACGCCAGTTTTTGTCGGATGGTCACCAAATTTAGGATTTATCATTTATTTTACATTCTAAACAATACTAGATTTGGACGAGAGCGCTGCGACGACAATTAAAATATGATTAACACGGTACTTATCTTGATTAGGGATGGGTACCTCGTTTGCTTCGGCAGCCATTAATGACGACATAGACGATCGATCTATAAGAATTCCCCCTTCTATTTTAAGTTATTTTGCTTCATTTAGAAGGGAAAAATTTTGTTTGTTTAATTTTGTTGAACGGAACGAAAGAAATACAATGATTGAAATTAACATCATTTGTGAACAACAAACACTCATAATTGATTTCTTTTCCAACTCAAAAGTAAACTTACCGCTTGTTTATGGTTAGTACTACTACTAACTGATAGATGTCGCCTAGCCGCTTGTTGATACGATCGTCTACTGTCGTCTGTTTTGGCTGCCGAAACAAACGAGGTACCAATCCCTAATCAAGATAAGTACCGTATTTATCATATTTTAATAGTTGTCGCAGAGCTTTCGTCCATATCTAGTATTACTTAGAATATGAAATAAATGATAAATCCTAAATTTGGTGACCATCAGACAAAAACTGGCGATTCGATAAAACCCTACTGTAACTCAATTTCCGCCCTACACACCCATCCAAGCTCCCTCTTAATTAAATGGGCGAGGACCTTGATTTTCGGGAACACGGGTCCTCCAAAGGACTTAGAGTCGTGCAAGACGGCGATTCTTCTTCTAACCCTTCCCATTGTTATTATTCGTATTGTAAACAACTAAGGTGACTCAATGTCAAATCCCGTAGAGAGTACTTTCTGGGATTCTTTTTGTTTGTTCTGTTTAAAAATTAATAACCTAAGTACCTGTATGATTTGTTCCTCAGTTGTCCCTCAGTTTCTACAATGTCCACAAGGTCTTATCGCAAACTATTTGTATTCCCTAGGACATCGCAATACTGTTTACAATAAGTCATTTCTTGTAACAGCTTGCCACGTATGGAACAACATGCCAACTGAAATTTAAACCCGCACGTCTGTTAAAACATTTAAAATGGTATACAACGATTACTTACTTTCCCGGGAATAACATAGTTTACTCTCCTTTCTTGTCAAATTTGTTTTCATGTTATTATGGCTTCTTTGTTATTGTACAATTTTTTTATTTTTTAAGTATAGAACACAAGCTATTGTGCTGTATTTCAACTGGCTTGATGTATAACTCTACTTGTCATTTTACTACAAATACGTTTCATGTGTCATGTAACGAGAAGACATTATTCTATAGCTATCATCAACTTTTCTGCTATAATTATGAGTCTGTTAACTGTATCACTATTATTTTCTGTTCTTATGGATTTATTCCTGAACAATATATGTCATTCTTTCTTCTCTTTCGTTCTTCTTCCATTCATTGTTTCCCCACACTCTTCTACCCCTCTCTCCTCCCAGCCCCCACATACCCACCCCTTCAACACTCTGGCCCAGGGATCATTCCACCTTCGCAAAGTCTCCGAGATGACTCTCCATCCGCGTCAATCTCAAAGAGGCGTCGGATTGGAAATCCCAAATGTTCGCACGATTCACCAAGATAAACTCTTACTTACTCGCTCTCTCGAGTTTTTCATATTACGAATCGGCACGCGTGTGCGATCTGAATGCGTGCGTAAAAGGAACGCACGGAAGTAAGTTGGAGTCGAATCTAAATGTCGATACACGATTCCGCCGATTCTCAGGATTAAAATCGGTATCAAGAAGCGATCGCCTAAAGTCGATTCCGATATATAAATATTAAAATCGAATTTCATTTATCACATCATTTTTTTGTCTCAGTAATTTTGGGTGTTGGCTATCAATTTGTCCTTTTCACTTACCTCAATAATCTGAGGATATATATGCTATTTGTTAATAAATATACTTTTTGAGCGACTTAATTGTCTTTGTCATTTTATTCCAGCCGATACTTGAATTTAAATAATAGTCGTACGCTACTGGTATATCAATATCCCACCTGTTATTGGGAATAAGAATCGATTGAATCGGAATCGAGAATTGGGAATCGATTTGAAAGAATCGTAATCGGAATCGGAATCGATAAAAGTGGAATCGACTCATCCCTACACGGAAGGAATTTCAGCATTTCTCAAAGGTAGCAGGGATTTTCTTTTTCAAATTAGAATGCTCAGCGGAAACACGGACTGACAGAGGATTCACAGACAAAAAAAACACAGACGGCAATATTTATTCGATGAGACTACGAAATATACGTACTTGAAGTTTCCATTCAGTTCGAAACCAGTAATGCTACAAATTTTGAGAATATATACACACATTTTTTATCACACTGGGCCAATTACTCAATCCCACAAGCACACCGGGTATATTTAAAATTTGTTTTAAATAAAAAATAAAAATAAAATAATTCCAGTCACACAAAACCATTATCTTTTGAATTATCATCAAGCGAGCAAGTAGAGATATTATACCTTGAAGTATAACACAATAAAAGGTGAAAAAGATGACATTCGAAATAAGTGAACGTGAATGAAGGAAGCTACCGTTCATGTTAGGGTAGTTCGAGAGGAATATCATTTCACCTACAAATCAATGAATTTGGTCTCACGTTAAACAAAAATATATCACCCTTCCATTAACACCAAAAATTCAACCCCTTACCAAATTACTTTCGGAGATATATTCCAAAAAATACCAGCCCTTTTACATGGGAAATGGTACGTGTATGCACTCCTGAGAGACATTATTTACAAAATGAGGCATTTCTAACACTTAGATGTCGTAAAAAACTAACAGCGTGTAGTTTGTATGTTTTCTCAACTAGTTATATTTGAAAATTAATCATATTGTCACCGGAATAGGATCTTGGAGATCACAAAAAACATTCCGTTTTGAAGGAGTTTCAAACGCACCTCGCGAAAAAAGTGAGTCAAGTTATTTAGATATTTTCATTTAATTACCAACAATTTCTGTCATAAAAACTATATTCTTGCACCAATATTATGCAATATTTAATTGATGAGTCCCACAGCTGGTGAAATCAAAACGCAGTATTCGAATATGGTGTCTATTACGACCGGGGAACAATGTCGCTCGGGCTACATTAATAAAACAATTGCCCGTAGAGCAGAAGGAAAATCATTACTGGCGATAGTTTTCAGGAAGGTCCCACTGATACACGTAAAATTATAACATTTATACAGGAAATTAATGGAGTTCCAAAAAGCCGAAATCTGTGAACATTACCGTAGTTTACTGTAGGCCGAGAAGGTGTAGAGAATGGTCACCGATGAAATGCTAAGTCCGAACGAAGATATCTCACCTGAAAAGGGAAAAAACAATTAGTGTCCATCATGAATGAACGAAAAACTATTTTACAAAACTATAAATATGGAAAAAAAATTTTTCCTTCAGTTGACTTATAAGAAACGATATTTTAACTAGGAATGAGTCGATTCCACTTTTATTCGATTCCAATCCCGATTCATTTTCTTTCAAACCGATTCCCGATTCTTGATTCCTAATCCATTGATTCCTATTCTTAATAACAGGTGGGATATCGATATACCAGTAGCGTACGATTATTATTTAAATTCAAGTATATTGGCTGAAAGAAAATAAACAAAGACAATTTAAAAAGTCACTCAAAAAGTATATTTTTTAACAAATAGCAAATATATTCTCAGCTTATTGAGGTAAATTAAAAAGTACAAATTGATAGCCCACACCCAAAATTACGGAGACAAATATGATGATGTGATAAATGACATTTGATTTGAATATTTATCCATCTGGAATCGATGGAATCAGAATCGACTTTGGGAGATCGATTCTCGATATCGATTCTAATCCTGAGTATCGGTGGAATCGAGAATCGACATTTGGATTCGACTCATCCTTAATTTTAACCGCGTAAATGATTCTGACGCTTGCTTAAGTCAAGACAAAGGTGACCCGCTTCTCTCATTAAATGAGCTATCTGGAAATATCCTCCAAACTGATAATATGTAATTAATACGCTATCGAGGAAATCACAATGAATGAAAACATGAGTATGCAAAGCGATCGAGACGATTTTTTTGCACTCAGAATCTTGGATAATTACCAAATTTGCAAATTCATCACCAAGGAAAACAAGAAGAGCGAAAGGTATGGAGGGGAGAACAACAGATGACAAGAGAGGGAATAAGATGGCAGGAAGAGGAGATAATATAAATATGATAAAAAAGTAAATTGAAAAATAGACGAATTAAGAGGAGTATATTATGATATACGTGAAGAACAAAAAAGAAAATTCTCAGAAATTGCTATTTCGGTGCAAAGGCGAAAATGCATAAAAAAATACACAAGAAAATATATTCGATATTTTTACGAGAAAAAGGAAGGAAACTGTCAAAGAATTATACCTAATACTGGCAAAGGTACCCGTTGAAATTCAACGGGGGATGAAAGAAAGACAGGGCACATAGGTTGTAGGTTGGAGTCACTCATGAGGTGCATTATTTTCTACGCAAATCAACTATAATTTTAGTTTCATTTTTTTATTCAGCAGATGAAAACTTCATTATAATATATTTACCGAGTTTCGACATTCTTTTGGAGTAACATATAGAAATTAAACTACAAGCCATTTGCATTCCAGAGGCTAGTCGCGTTAATACAACATCGTGGCATTCTCCTGTTTTACATGGGTCCAACTTAAATTAGTACACTTGAAATGAATTTTGCCAATTTTAGGCAAAAATATCCCTGAAAATATTGTAATCAGCAACATTTAAGAATACGGCCTAGATTTCCACTGTAATATATATCTCTAAATATAAAAGCCAGCCACCATTGTAAAGGCCTCATTTCCCTTCTAAAGCTAATGCTAATTCCCCGGTTACCAAGGAAACATCCTATTGTTGACAGAAGTAATATTCATGATTTTGACATTAAAAACGCGATTTATAGGGAAATTTTATTTGCATAAGAAAGTTTAATGAAAAAAATAAGAAATTGCAATCTTTTATCCATCTAATGGCGAAAAGTTTAGCCTTCTATCCTTAGTAGAACTAATTAAAATATGCAAAAAGAGAAACCTCTGCACTTGAACCAAAATGTTTAGACTTGAGTTTCTCAAACACATAAGACACCAGACGGCCCAATACGCCGCTCTTGGGGCCCAGGGGCCTCCCTTATAGTCCCAATTTCCTAAAAAAGCTTTACTGATCCCATGTGTGACAATTTCACAAAAATCGGTTCACTCGTTCAATACTTATGAGGCTTTTAAGAAAGCATTCTTTTGGAACCTTGGGCCATCTGGAGCCCCGGCGTGACTTACGACCCCATGATTGTTGTACATTCAGTACAGGTATATTTTACGTATTTCTAATACAGGCAAGAATTATCTACCAGGGCCAAGTTTTGGCGATGAATGGGTCTTCTAGGGCCCCAAGGCCTTTGTTCTGTAGCCTATGCGTGAACCAGATATATCAAGTACCTTCCTGCCAAATGTTGTTTCAACCGATTCAGTGATTTATGAGTGATTGAGTAACAGACAGACAGACACCACTAGATATTTATACATTAGTAACATGTCAGTGAGAAATATGTGATCTCAAGGAGATGCGGTACGAGTGAAAATGTGTAGAGGTAAGGATGAATGCGGGCAAAAGTTATTGAACTTTCTAAGAGAAATCTATAAGTCCACGAAAGTGCAGACATTCAATTAAGACACCATGAAGCCATTTAAGAGATTACTCTGTCGTACTCACAAGCATCCGCAGGCGCAATATTCGGCAGTTCCCACTTCCTTCCTTCTGCCCCTTCGACCTCCTCCAAAACAAATCCTAAATAACACCACCAACCAAACTGGCGACTAACCCTTAACCTGCAGCCATGGGACCCAGGTTCGGACCCGAGTCGAGCGAACAGAATTTGATGTTCCTAGATGTCTCGCATCTGATATCCATTAATTTTGCCACTATCCACTAAAATAATATTCTTAAGGGTGTATTTTACGAGTACGAGTTCTACTATATGCGGATGATTCTGTTTTGATATCAGTGAGCCAACAGGAATTGCAGAAGCTTCTAGATAAGCTTTGTGAATCAACAGAGAGAATGGAATTGAGGGTAAATGCGTGCAATACTAAATTCGTAGTTTTTCATTAGGAGAATGGGGAAGATAACTGTAGGATGAGGGCGAATGGTGAAGTAATTGAACAAGTAGATGATTTTGTGTACCTAGGTAAGATGTTTTCAAAAGATGGACGGATAGATGAGGAGATAAAGAGACGTGCGAATGCTGGAAGGAAAGTGGTAGGTAGCATGCGGAGCATATCAAGGAATGAGTGCCTGTCTATGGAAGCCAAAATCGCATTGCACAAAAGTGTACTTCTCCCCACTTTGTTGTATGGTAGTGAAACATGGGTATGTCAGGATAGATATAAGAGTAGACTAAACGCAGTGGGTATGAGTTACCTGAGGAGTGTTTGCGGCAAAAGTAGGATGGATAGGGTCAGGAATGAGTGGGTAATCAATGAGTGTGGGTTAGATGCTGTAATGGACAGAATGTAATGGACACGCTAGTAATGGACATACATGAAAGGAGTGAGCTTCGTTGGTTTGGCCATGTTGAGAGAATGAATGACATTCGAATATCGATACAGATATAGAAGGGTGAAATGAATGGTGCAAGAGGTAGAGGTAGGCAGAGAGAGTCGTGGTTGAATGTGGATGAGGAAATTCTTATTCTTAGAATTCTTAGAATGAGGAATATTAGGAGTCTTAAAAACAGGAGGGCGTGTATGAAGCAGTGTATGGGGGTAAATGAGACAAAAGAGGTTTGCAAGGATAGTTCAGTATGGAGGAAATTACTGAAGCAGAGCTAAGTGTATAAATGAATATGAGTGAAACTTTGTGACTGTGCCTACCACGGAAGGGAACGGCGTGATCGGTATGTATTTATGTATGGTATATTTGTGTTTAAAAAGACGATTTGTAAATAGGTAGGAGATTGATTTTTAAGCGCAAGAGGGAGAGGGGGAGGGGAAAAGGTTGAAGTAGGGCAGGGGGGGGTTGGACGGGAAGTGGGGGAATAGGGAAGGGGGTCAGCTTGATGTCAGAGCGCACGAGTGTTCTCCTTCCACTTTTCCCGCTTTCCTTTTCCTCCCCACCCCGCCCCCCCATATCCAATCCTCCCGCTGCACATCAGAATCCACCGGACCCTTGCCTCCACGAACCGCCCCCCCACTCCACGCAACCCCATTCCGAGAAGTGGCTTTAATACTCACGTCTCACGTATTTCCGAGAAGGGGTTGTGGCGAGGAGGGTCGTCGGGATGAGGAGGGATGCGAAAGGAGGGGTCAGAAAGGGAGAAGGTGAGTTCAGAGGGTGCGCAAAGGCGACAGGGTGGAAGGAGGGCGCGGAGGAAACGGAGAGAGGGAGGGAGGGTCGACCTGCGATATATATTTCCGAGTGTCATGACTCCCAGTCGCAAGAGTGGATTCGCCCGAATAAGGGAGTCTTATGTGACGCATTTATAATGCTCCGGAAAGTAGAGGGAAGTTCATGTCGAGGGGGTTGGGAAATGGGTGGAGTGCAGCGCGGGGAGGGAAGTGGAAAGAGGACAAAGAAGAGATGATAAAGGAGAGAAAGAGAGGGAAGAGATGGGTCAAGGCTTTGCGACAAAAGGAGTCACATCCGAAGGGGTCAGTCGGTCGCCCATTGCAGGGGAGGGGGGGAATGGGGGAGAAGATGCGATTGACGTTTGGCCAATAGGACGGGGGGAGGTGGGGGGCTGCAGAATAAATGTAGATGTTGGCTCGTAGGTTTCCGCAGATGCAGTGTTGACTGTTTCTTTTTTCGGGATTCATTCCGCGCTGTAGCACGGCTGTGAGCTGTCGGAAGGATTTATCCACCACTTTCTCTGGATGCAGTCAATTTTTCAATACCTCGTATGTCTCAGGTCCCACCAACGTGATGAGTAAAGGCACTTTTTTCTCATCCTTCACATCATTAATTACCAAGAACTGTTCCAGTCTTTCAACATACGCAGCGAATTCTTCTTTCAAAGGGGGCCCATTATCTGTCACAATTTCTTTAGGGATTCCGAAAACTGCCGTAAAACTACTTAACTTTAATATAGTACTCTGTGCATTTTTGCTGTCTATCACCCAAACTTCAATCCACTTTGAAAAACTGTCCACAAGTATTGTGGCCCTGAAATGACATGACGTCCAAATGAACGCGTTCCTACGGAGAATCGGAGAATTGTTGCCTGAATTTAAAGTTGAAAAATTCGTTTAAAATTGCAACTCAACGTGTAACCGTCTCCTCGGTTGACGTTCTCCGGTCTCTTCGCAATTTCTATAGCCTCCCTGGTTAATCTTGGGTGATAGCGTATTTCCCTAGATATTAATCTTGTCTCTGAGATGGTGTTCGGCTATTGCAGAAATGCGGTAATTATTATTTTTAAGTGCCCGTTGATGCTCTTGGAGGCGTATTTTTTGGGCAACAATGGGAGTCCACACTCATATATATATATAAACGAGGGAGACTAAGAAATCAATTCAGTCAACGTCATGAAGCTGGCAGGAGGACCAGCGAAATATTGTTTACACAAAACATACATCGCGGAATGGTTCCTGAAAAAAGAAACAGTCAAATGTAACTGTTTTTTATCACAGAACGGGAAGAACTGAGCGCAGATTAATGAAACTGTTAGGATTGAGATACGATAATTAATCGGAAGTAACGGTTGAAGGTTGATACATCTACATCTGTATGTAAATAATACCCCGCGAGCCGCCACATTGGCGTGTGGCAATTTACGTTAGGTAACTATCCGAAAGTTGGCGTAAGTTTTTGGGAGATGAAATGGTGAGTGGTATTTAAGGAGTGTATTCAGTGGAGCTCAATTTTTTTGAGGTCGCTTATTGTTTGCAGAAAGAACGAGTTCTTGTACCTATCTGTTCTACAGAGTATCTCTCTTATTTTATCGCATCTGTCAGACCTAGAAATGTAGTGAGGCGTCATCATAATATTCTCTATGTCGCTCTGAAACACACCAGTTCTGAATATCTCAAGCAGCCTAAGCCTAGCGTGCAGCCTCCGAGTCTCTAGGGGCTCCCACCTTAATCCCTCTAAAAGTTGTGAGACACTGTATGTTCGTTCGTAGCAGTTTTTAACGAAGCGCGCTGCTTTCCTTTGTATTTTATCATTTTTTTGATTAAATCTTTATGACCAGTGTCCCAAATACTCGCGGCGTATTCGAGGTGTGGCCTAACCAGAGCGAAGTAGCATCTCTCTTTGAATTTTTCATCCGATAACCTTCCTTATTATAAGTTTAACAAAAGCAGTTACATTGAAAGTATACACAAGTATCAAAACTCATTGAATTTCCAGCAGTTCCTCCAAATACCTCAGATCACGCTTTATATTTTATATAATTTACAATTACAATTATAACATCGAAATGCTCTCACATTGACAATATAAATGATTCTTTGTTAAAAGGTAAAATTTTTAATTTGGAATCAGTAACTTTTTCCTAAATTTTACCCGATTCGCATTGAAATTCGAGCTGTCCACTGTATAATCCATTATATTCGACGAAATCGCTGTTAATTCACTGCGGCGGGAATATTATTTAAAATATTATTATTAAAAAATATTTTTGAGGACCTGAGTTATGATTGTTTAGGGCTTTAAAAACGGGAAGCCATGAATAATACAGAAAAGTTGAGTAATTAAATAATGATGATGAAAATAAAAGCCGAAAATATCATCTGTAATTAATGCGGCATTAATGGGACATATTTGTTACCAAAATGTAAGGATAAAGTGTGAACTAATGAGCAACAGTGAGAGAAAAATAAGAAAATTTGCGATTTAAAAAACGAGAGCCTTAACAATCAAATCAACGCAAATGGATTGACTAAACCATAAATATATATTATGGATTGTTATCTCGTCGCCAAAAACTGTTGTCTAGAATTCCGTAAACAAACAACTTTTTGGAAAGAGGTGCCGCCAAGTGGTGAAAGACGGAAGTTCAAATGTAAATACAGTCGATAGTTCGTAAATAAACATGTCTTACAGGTTTTAGCATAAAAAAACATGGGTTTTACTTACGATTAATCATAAAGCAGTGGACAAAAAATGTAGTACAACATGCGGGACTTAATTATACACTTTTATTAACATTGTTCGGGCTACAGATATATTTAAATTCTGTCCAAAATTTAATTACACAAATGCATAATTAACTTCTTCGCACTTCGTGAATATCGCTATACGGAAATTTAATGATAATGTGAGTTGATTTCATGAGTAGTCCCATCATCGGAGGCCATCAATGCAGTGTAGGTAGAAAGGAGTGAACTTACCGCCGCCTTGTACAGATTCTTATTTTTCAATGCAAGTCTCATATTTTGGGTCCTTGTAGACGCATACCCTGTTTTGCAGCCTGGTATGAAGTAAGTTCTGTTTAAACAAGAAATTCTGAATTCTTTATTTAAGCCGAACGGGCTTAATGCATTCAAATTAGAATCAAAGTCTGGCAAACATCGTCGTCGGCACATGATGGAGGTTTTAAATGCCTCTTACAATTTCCTGTAATATATATTTCCTCTCTAGCAATTACAAGGTAACAAGGTAGATCACAAAAATAGCAATATATTATTCGAAGCATCAAGTAATTCATATCTCCTCGATCGTTATTGAATATTCACCACAGTCTTACGTTAGCAATAATTAACTACGTCTATTTACAGTAACAACTGAAAAGACTCTAATCAAAGTGGCGCCAAGGACTGGGTGGACTAAATGTGGGAATTCAGGCAACACGTAGCCTAGGGTACAATTCCAAACATCAAAATCCATAATATATATTCATGGACTAAACTCTAATTCTCGACACGTAGATTCAAAAGGTAAAACGTTAAATACGGAGGCAAAAGAAACAAAAGAGAAGAGGTGGCGGTCGGTGGGGGGTGAGGAGTAGCTGAAGGCTGGAGGAGGGCGGTCCTCTGGAGAGGGGTCTTTAAAAAGGACTGAATCTCGCCGAGGACGCAAGAGGGAGTAAGATAAGGCGCCAGGGGTCGCGGGGGTTTGAGATGGACGTGGGGAAGCATGAGAAAAGAGGCCCCGAGGGGGCAAGGAAGCCTAAGTGGTGGAGGAGGACGCGATTTAAGATGGCGCTGAGCGAATTAACACTAGAACAGCCGAAGGAGCCATTTTGGCTCCTATTACATTTCAAGAGTTTTTTTTCTTTATGCCTTGGTAATCATTATTTCTCCTGACTTTTAATTAATGTTCATGACAATGCCACTAGGAAAAATATCTGTGGCTCATTTCGAGTACTCCTTCAGAAAAAAGGTAATTTACCTCGAACAGCCACGGGAGCCAATATGGCTCCATTAAGGACCGTGAATGCCATTAAGTTTTTTCTTTAAGCGTAGAGTTTACTACAAGCATCAAACAACTTAGCATATATTTGCTTCTCTACATTGTACAATTAAGGGTATCAAGAGTATATAATTATATAAGGGTAAACTTCGAGCTCCTTTCTTCCATTTACAATATCACAACACATATGTGGCATTCATTACACGACAATGTATTTGAAATGACGCCAAGAAGCTGAAGAATCCGACACACCCCATCCATGTTATGACTGTGTTTACTCAGTATTCATTCAGAATTTAAGAACTCAATTGCTCAAATAATAGGGTAATTGCTCAAATCGCTTCACGCTGGCAAATACATTGTTCAAATAGGATTTTCATTACTCAGTCTTCATCTTTCGCCGTGAAATCTAGAGCGGTTCGCAAGAGATACGAGCTTCTTTGTCTTTAAGTCGGCGTCTACAACCTGAAGACATTAATAAGATTCTAATCAAAATTTCTCAAGATCAATCAGCAGCTGAAGATGATTCACCTAACAGTGACGGCGATTCAGACTGAGAGGATTATAACCAGGAGAAAGGCGTTTCAAAGTTCTAATTTTTTTTTTAAATGTGCCCGTATGGAATTGTAAAGTAGCTAAAATATGAATGAATTATTATGCATACCAAATAAAAATCATATCTCTAAAGTTATTTCTTCATTTCAGTTACCCAAGTGTATGATATTAGCGACGGAGCCAAAATGGCTCCGTTGGCTGTTCTAGGGTGGAAGAGAAGCTGGGTTGTCCTAGTGTTAATCCGTGAGGTGCGAGGCAAAAATATTGCCATTACAGAAAAATATACCTGAAGAGGATTATGACTCAAGATACACTGGCCAATGTTCGCCACCGATGTATCCGAATGTAAGAGTAAATTTAGCGTTAAATAGTTGGGAAAAGGCCTATCAATCTTTTAAAATCAAACACCTCTACACATTTCCCGTGGATACGATAAATTCTAATAAAATTCAATCATAAATATATATGGTTTGATTGTCTCCAAAACAACTCCATTGAGCAGATCTCGCAGACTTGAAATACTTAGCGGCTAATAAATTAGGAAAATTCCTAACGTGCAGAATGCTAGCCTTCACTTACGCACCTAACACTTGACATCACTTACCCTACGCAGTACAATGTACGCACTTAATTACAGCATTTCTCATTCTATCCGTCTTGTCCAAGGTATTACCCTCTACCTTGGCTACCTCATTATTGGACCTGTACTTGTGTGTCATGCAAAAAAACACAGTCAAAATTATACGCATATGCTAAACCTACTGCAGCGAAAATAACAATGAGAACACAACCAATGCCAACGTGGAATGAATGCAAGATGGCAAAAAAAATGTGCTTCTATGCACTAACATCTGATTCAAAGCACACACTTTAAATTAAAAGAGTTCATGATCACATGTTTGTTTATTGACAATCTGTCGACTGTATTTACACTTGAACTTTCGTCTTTCATCACTAGGCGGCACCACTTTCCAAACATTTGTTTGTTTACGGAATTCTAGACAAGAGTTTTTGGCGACGAGATCACAATCCATAATATATATTCATGGTCAAGATATTGAGTGAGTGCCGCGATTCCGGCTGATTACCTTAACACTACACATTTCGCTCTTAGTTTACTTTACGGAGGCTTTGATTTAAGTGTCGTTAGCCAAGAGCTGAAATTAGGACATGAATTGTCTCGAAATAAACACAGGAGAGGAGAAAGCGGTAGAGAATAATATTCACAAAAAACATCATCGCAGGAAGATCGCGAAATAGTAATCGAACCGTACTTCGAACTGCACCGACAATCTCTTCCAGTCTCATCATTGTGAGCTGCGTTAGCGATGAAAGTTGAGGCAGCACTTGGTCAATACCTTGGAAATGACCCGCTAAAATTTGAATAGGGTTTTTTCTATTCATTGATCAAGAAAGAGAGTAGTTGGCGCCTTGAAACACGATAGAGAAGCCAGTTCTTTGATTTCGAAAAATTAACGATCTATCATGGATACCACGCAAAATTCACGCGTTAATATTATGAACATGACTTTACTGTTTTGAAAATGTATGTATTTTCATTGTTTATATTATTACGATGCCCTGACTATTCTAAAACAGATTAACATGTTGCAAGCGCATTACCTGCACGACTTGTCCACTGCCACTGCACAACTCTCCATCTCCCTACCTACACCGTGGGTGGAGTAAACAAAATCTTCAAATACAGTAAAATACCCTGGAATTACCATAACTTCAGAAATATTGTGGGGAACTCACATACAAAACATACGGCACAGCATTAAAGAAACTAGGTTTTGCCAAACGTATTATAGGAAGGTCCTCGGATGAAAAAGTCAAAGAGAGATGCTACTTCGCTCTGGTTAGGCCACACCTCGAATACGCCGCGAGCATTTGGGACCCTGGTCATAAAGATTTAACCAAAAATTAACTAAATACAAAGAAAAGCATCAGGCTTCGTAAAAAACTGCTACGAATGAACATATAGTGTTCCTCAACTTTTAGAGGGATAAAGGTGGGAGCCCCTGGAGAATCGTAGGCTGCACGCTAGGCTTAGGCTGCTTGATAAATTCAAAACTGATATTTTTCATAGCGACACAGAGAATATTACCATGACTCCTCACTACAATTCTAGATCTGACAGATGCGATAAATAAGAGAGATACTCTGCCGAACAGATAGGTACAAGAACTCGTTCTTTCTGCGCACAATAAGTGACCACAATAAAAACTGAGCTCCTCCAAATACACTCTCATAGGACATGTCACCATTTCACCTCCAAAACTTTTACATATTTACACGGCTGACGACCTACCACCCCCTGCCACTCGCCCAAGGGGCGGATTGCCGGGTAGTATGTAGATGTACATCGATCTCTCTCTCTTTCTCCACATCTCTCCATCCTCCATGGCCAATTGAGCATTTAATGGCTAAACTGTTCCCTTTAGTTATCATTTAGTTAGATTTCATCTCATCTCTTCTTTATTCTACGGTTTGTATTCGTGCAAACATAAATGGCGTACATTAAAAATAATTTTTTAGGCCGAACAAATGCAATAACAACCAAGGATGATATTGAAATTTCTCATTTTCGTGCTCTTCATTGGTATCAGTTCTCAGTTTTCCGGTCTTATCCTTCACGCTGCCGGTGGTCGCATCAAAGCGAGGGTGAATGTGGTCCAGAGGCAGATGGCCACCTCACCCTCTTCGTCATCTGGATGCTGTGTCCGGTTGGAAGATGAGGGGGAGGGGAATCGGGGAGAAGGTGGGAGGTCACTATGAAGACGCTTATGATCTCCACGTTCAGTGAAGTAATCTCCCAGTGACACGCTGTTCCCATGCCTGCTTAAGTTTTATCTCCGCCTCAATTTCGATACAGATAACTATACCGATAACGCTCACCTTTTTTAAGCTGTAGCACTCTGCACTTCACAATGCCCGGACTCTCTGTGACTAATCGTTTCAGTGCACAGTGGGCTAAAATCGAAAAAAGCTGGCCAAAATTCAAAAAATGTTTTTTTTTTAGTCTGGAAGTTGAAATTTTTCATAGTAACTCTCCTACTAATGGTGCATATGATGTGTAAATCGTTTTGTATAACTCTTCCGCATTAATATTATACAAGGGTTTAAAGTTGAACAAATTTTGCAAAAAATCCAGAAATGAGAGTTCGCTGAAAATCTCCAAAATGAAGTCAACAGAACCTATTGTAGGAGTTTATTTAAATAAAAAGTGATCTTATTTTAAATAAAAAACTTTATTTGTTGACGTGTTGAAATGTTGAATGATCTAGAGAGATATTTGCCCTTTAAATAGGACGAAATGGCGGACCATATATTTCACTGATTTCCTGGCTTTAGGTAGAAAAATAGTTGAGAAGGACACGGAGTAACCGTAAGTAACTTACATCACGGTATTTACTGAAGCTTCTAGAATGCGAATCCGTTTAGAAAGTCTGCGGCTGTCCGCGGCGCCGAAAATAAACTCGGTTTTCCGATCGCGAGGCGGGCTCCAGCCTAGCGCGCCAGCTAATCGGAATACAGTGACGTGGCGAGTATCATCACATGCTATTCAGCCATGAACTTAACTATGGCGATTTTCTAACTGTATATTGTGTAATGAATCGCTAAAGGTGCTATATTAGTTGTTTGAAAAGACAATCCATTCTCTTTCACAAGGTCCGATAGCACTAGTTGTCGCTCTTCGAATACATTCAAGGAGCTAAACCAGGCACTTCACGCTAACATTTAAGGCTGTGAACAATTAGTTCAGCTTCTGTGGGCATCGTGCAGAGCCCATTGAACATGCACATTATTTTCCATAGGCTAGAAGCTGGTGTCGCACCCCACCCCCCTCCCTCCGCCAACTCCTCTCCAACCAACCCCTCTGTGCCACCCAGTGAGTGTTCGCAATGTTTTATGTGTTTTATGACACCACGGGACAGTTCGTGCGGCCTGCTTAAGCCCACAATCTTTGTCTTTTGCTTATATAGTACCTAGTACTCACCGAAGGTTACCTTGAGTCTACGCACACAGTATTGTTTGGTAATTGTTTCGTATTTTCCACTCCACACACTAAAATATCATCCACTGCAACATTTTATACTACAACAGCCGACTGACTATTTTAGGATTAGCGCATCTATTTCATTAGGGCATCTTGCTTAATTATAATTACAGCAATTGTATTTAAAGAATTTTTATAAAGAAATATTTTGTCACCATTAATGTATATTTATTAAACGTGGGAAATATTTTTTCCCAGATGAAGATCCTGATCCTGAGTCTCTTGAGAACTTTATCAGGACTTAGATCAGCCGTTTGCGTTTTGTTACGGTCTTTAGGCGTCATTTTGCTCGCTGTTGTTTTATTCAGATCGTGAATGATGCGGCGCAATGTCATCAACAGTGGATTCTACTTTTCTCGAAGGAGGCGAGTCCTTAGTAGTGGTCTGGAACAGCTCTCAATGCGATGGAGAGAAGAGGGCGTAAGAAAATGAGAGGTCTTGCTGGGATTAATCATCCCTTCATTCACATTAAATTGTTCACTCTCCATTAACGTAAAGCTCCTTCATGAAGTCGTAGCCTACGGCGTGAAATCATGGAATTGCTTGGACAGTGCTGAGCAACTATCTTTCTCTGACAATGACGTGCTTCGTCTAAACCTTGGTCGTTTGTGAAATAAATTTACGTAGATTTACGAAGTTACTCTTTTCATTTTAAGCTCCTTTCATCAACTACATAATCAATTCAACTAAAAACGAACTTGGTACCCTAATACCCTCAACAACATCCCACAGATGGCGCCAAAGAGTCATTCCAAACACGGTAATCTAAATGCCGCCACGACAACTATCAAGTACTTGATAATTTTTGTGGCGGCATGTAGATGACTCTGAATCCAACATAAAAGTATTTTATTTCAACAGAGAGAGGCTCAAACCTTCCAGGAAGCTCGTAGAAATGAGGAGAAGAGGAAGGTTTGCGGAGAGAGAGAGAAAGTGAGAGAGAGAAAGGAGGAGACGAAGTGGAGGAAGAAGAGGAGGGAAAGCAGAGATATTATGAGGGAAGTTAACAAATAGAGATTTATAATGAAGGCAACCAACAAGATAACCGCACAAAAGAGGCGAGTGAGGCGGTGGCAGGCGGGGGAAATGGCCGAAAGACCGCACTTTGTCATACCGCTCTCGGGGAGAACATGCTTAGCCCTAAAACGACGAGGCAAGGAGTGGAATTATACGGGGCGCCTCCCAGCGGATAGAGAGAGAGAGAGGCAGTGAATGTGGAGTCTCTCTTTCTCCCGATATAACTCGTGCCTCCCTCCCGCCTTTCCAACCCCCTCCTCCCTTCCCCAACCCTCACCCCCTTCCAGCCGACCGACCAACACATACATACGCTCGGCACAGCCGAAGAAGAGAGTGTGGCGTAGATCTTCATCAGAGGGAGAGAGGGAGAGAGGCCGAGAAACACATTTCGGAAATGTAGGAGGAGGAGGGGCGGGGCCAAATTGTGGGTGGTGGTGGCGGTGCTAGTCGTTCGGAGGGGGTGGCAGGGAGACCACTTCTACAGGGTTATGGAATGAGGGTGGAAGAGCGAGGGTGTCCTTACGTGTGGGATGCATGTGTTGGGAGGGGGAGGGGAATGCGGCGAAGGTGAGAAAATTATAGGAATGGGAGGGCGATGAGGGTTTTGGGAATAGAGTTTGCGGAAGAACCGTTTGTGGGCCGGAGGGTAGGGAGGGGGTTAGAAGAGATGAGGCGCGATGGGTGGGGGGAGGGGAGGGAACGGTCAGTAATTTCAAAGGGGATGGAGGGGGTTTGGGCAATTACTGGGGTACGGAGAAGGAGGCGAGGGGATTTTAAGGAAGTCGCCCATTGAGTTAATCCAGGGGGGCATTAACTTCACCTAGATAGCGGAGAAATACATCCTGTACTCGCTCTCCCATTTTCACTCGTATGCGATGAGGTGATCAAGAAGGGTGCGGCGATAGCAGGAGAGGAAATACCGCAAAATGTCCCTGAGATACGCTTCTAAAAGTATGACACCCTCAACTTACGTGAATCTACTTGAAAAAAATAACGTATTTATTGGGATATTAATAAATATCCTGAAAGCCTAAAGTAAATGTCTTCACCAAGGTGAAAAATGCCCACGTAAGTGTTCACAAAATTTTTAAAATCAGCATTATATCCAAGAATGTTTCCACTAGAGAGCCCTTTCTGGAAAAAAAAATCTGTACTAACCTTAGAAAATAGATATTTACTTTTCAAGGCTGAAAATTGGGCTAGTTTGACGAAAATCTTATTCACAAAAGGAATCATTATAATTAATTGCGTCACTACACACGGTGGTCCGCATCCTGATTAAAGCAAACGACGGTCATTGGTTTATTTCTCGAAACAGTTTTCGATCATGTTGCATTTTTAGAGTATTGTCAGTGGAATCCTGCAATGCATTACGTTTTTAATTAAAAATGATTTCTAAGTTCATTACTATGTTTCAAATTAGAGCCAAGATTATTCAAAATGGGATAGTTAGTGTTTTGCATATAGTATAATTTATATCTTTTTACTCCATCGAGCGATGAAAATCGTAAAAATTACTATGCACAATATTGCGGACACAGGGAAAACAAAAAATGAGTGTTTCGTTTTTTTCGCGATTGCGGTGTCTACTAAATCATTTAAAGCAAATTTCGTATAACAGATAGATATAAGAAAAAAAAACTCCGAGCGACACGAGGATTTTTGTGGGGTATGAGTGGACTGCATTAGGAAGAGACTAACTATATGCCAATACTTGACTATACACGAGTAGCAAGGGCTTGAGCAACTCACGGCCACGTTCCGGAGACACCACATTCGTGAGTGTAAGCACTACAGAGTTGCCATGGAAACATATCGTTAATATATTTAAGACTTAAGGCTTTCCCGGCGAATACTTTGAATGTATAGCTCTCGGGTCTCCAACCGAGTGATGGTGGTTTTTGGCACCAACGTTTCGAAGGCGTAGTCTGCTATCATCACCCTGAGGAAGATAGCAGACTACGCCTTCGAAACGTCGGTTCCAAAAACCACCATCACGCTGTTGGAAAACCGAGAGCTATACACTCTCGTTTAAATATTTGATTCATAGGTTTCATTAATTAGATTTTTTAAATCAAGAATTATATCTTTATCGATTTCTGTTCTATTCTTCTCTTGTCTGAACTTAATCTAGAAAAAGAGAAAGAGAAATTTTCCACCCTCGATTGTTAACAGATTGGGTGACATATTGCTGATATTGGAGGAAACTTTTTACATCAACACCCTTCGAGTACGATTTCTTCCCATTTTTTTGCAGTCCTTTTAAGTAAATAAGACTAGTTTGAAGAGTTTTTCTGGGATAGCCCCCTATTGGCCTTTCCCATTTCTTCGAAGACAAAGTAATAAGGGCCTATTATCTCCACATATGCGGAACCCACATGGAGTGGGAAAGGTTCTGAAGCTGTATATTTGCCGCCTCTATTTGACATACCGACCAAACTGTGTTCATTGCCAACTTTAGGTGTCTTCCACCTTCAGCAGAAGCTTCGCCTGTCCAAAAATGTGGTTTTGACAGCATTCGATTCTTTTCCAAAACTCTCTTCATTGTGGCCCAAACCTTCTAATTTTAAGATGCGTTTTATTGCAGGGCTGCCGCAAGTGTGCATGTTTACAAAATATTCAGGTATTTCCAATTCCCGGTTATCCGCGGGGATAAAACCAAGGGGTTCTCAGTTGGGGTGCGACATTCGTAAACGAAAGGGGACAGGGATTGAACGGGAGGACCGAGAACCGACTTGTATGGAACGACCGTTCCTTTCGGTCCTTCGTTCCTTCCGGTCCGTCGGGACCTTCGGTGAGCCGCTCCTTTGTACCTTCCGGCGAATCGGTCATTTCGATCCAACGTTCCTTTCGGTTCGTCGGTCCTTTCTGTCCTTCGTTCCTTTCGGCCAATCAGTATTTTCGCTCCTTCGCCCCCTTCTTTAAGAGATACGATGTTCTTTATAATACCCAAAAAGTTCATCTCCTGATACCGGCGGTGAAATTAGCAGTACTTTTTCTCTTTACACAAATTTAACCTATTTACGGGACCATGTAAAAAGTGGGTTATATATCCTTCCTTCTTTTATTTAATACAATATTCTTAAACGCTATCATTACGGTATAATAAGTATTTTTACGGTTTTAACATTCCTTTAACACCAAGAAAATGTAAAAAAATACATGACCACCAATCATCAAGGAACGGTGAACGAGTAAAATGGGACGGATCCCAAAAAGGACCGGTCCAGAGTGAACGGCATTCCCAAAAATGAACGGGTTTTCCTATCTCTAGGTGTCAGGGTTGGAAAAAAAACTCCCATTCATCTCCTTCTCCCTGCCACTATCGAAAAATTAATGATGGCCCTATACAGTTTTCTCTTTTTCATTGATGTTTACCTATACTTTAAAAGCGTAATTCTATGCAATAGTTTTCCTGATTAAAAATCATCTCTTTTACTGAGTGCCAATTGTTTTGATGGCTACAAATTCCAGTAACGTGATTTACCAGTGCCACGCCATGACGGCGATAAATGTAAATTTTGCGGGCGTATTTCTTTTTTTTTCTTTATCTTTAGTTAGGTAACGAGAAGGTACAGTGAGAGGCCAATCCCTAAAATCTGAATGGTTTTTGCTGCCAATTTCAACATAAAATATATGTGTACAATCAGAGAGAAAGTATAAATAGAGTGGCAAAGCAATGCTAAAGACTGGACATAAATTTTTTTTAGAGCTTTGGGAAGAATTTCTCAGGTGCCACCACCTTAGGGGAAGAATTTTGGCTTACGGAGAAGACCACTTTGAGGCGCGAGTGGTACTCAGTGATTTTGCATCAACATACAGAAGAGTGGATTTACCATGGCTGTTGTGTGCTTTTTTTGAGTATCAATTGTTTTGTCGTTCCTATGATACATCGGTAAACAGTTGACTCCTTGTTTGATAATCGCGTGTCTTATCATATTGACGTGAATTCGATTCATTATAGGCGATGCTCATTAATGCACCTTAAAATACATATTTAATTTGGTCTCGATGACTCAATAAGATTTGTTTCCGTTGCCATGGGTCGATTGGTAAACATCCAGGCACCGAAATCATCATAAGAATATCATGTGAGTTATGCGACACTAAATGAAGTGGCCGTGTGCCAAAGCTCATTTGTTATGACTTGTTGTGCAAGTTCGATACACCTGTTCCATCTATTGGTCAAATTATTATTTAAAAACTCATATTCGAATCATCTTATCTCTTTGCCACTCTATATATGTACTTACTCTATTGTACAGATCATTTTTAATTATTCCACGTGCTAATGATTTACATTTTTGACACCAACTTATGTCTTCATACATTCACTCGGAGGCAAATTCACGACTCAACGCAGGGAAAGGCGGAAGTCAATTGACGTTCGGAAACTTATTTAACGACATTTGAATGACGATTAAATTCACATGGAGATGACACATGCCATAACACAAGAGGAAAGTGGGAGGGCCTGCTCCCGGACCGACTCCTCACTCGTTCAGAGGCATGCGACTTAGTTGTATAAAACCGTTTATTTTCCTAATATAGTTCAACTTTGCCTTAAAATCACTCTTACTTTCGTTTTTGTATTTTGCGATTCACAAAATAGTGATTTAAGTAAGAAATTTTCAACTGTCTTGAAAGGTCAATCTCGCGGATATCTGATTGATCCTCAAAAATTGAGTGAATATTGTATATTAACGGCCAAATTCTGTCAACTTTCAAAATCACTCTTCACAACATATGTTCTTTAGAGCCAGGCTCTCATATTCCGCACAGATCCTTAGAAAAGGAACTAGTTCTGAAGAAAAAGAATAAATGTCTGCAGAATTCCTTACGTTCTACAGATCAGCTTCTAAGGAATTTTGTGGTAGGGCAGTATGTCAAATTACCTCAAGGGAACAACTTTCAATGCCATTTGACAAAAAATTTTATTTTTGTCCCACTTTTTCGTATATATAACTACACTTAGGATCACTCAAGTGACGAATATATAAATAGTTTGCCAGAGAAAGCCAGACGCTAAACACAGAAAAACAAAAACAAAAAAAAATGAACACGCTTACAGAGTTTCTTAATATTTCGGTGCCACTAGCACCTTGTTCGCAAGAGCGTAGAAGACTGAGAAGGAAGGGAGGACTGAGTTGGAAGGAAATGAGGGAGGGGAGGGACAGGGGAAGGGGAGGAGGGGGAGGGAGAGGAGAGGTGGGGGCAGGAAGCGGGAAGTGGAAGAAATTCGAAAGGAAGAAGTAGTATGGGCAGAGGTGATAGAAGAAGTTAGTGGGATTTATTGAGTCCTGGCGGAGAGAAAGCCTGGAAAAAATAAATGCAAGAGGACTCAAGATCTTTGATTTGGAGAGGGGAGGAGGGATGGACCACTGTCACTTGACTCATAATAATTTTAACTTAAGTTAGTCCGAACGAGATACTTCCCTAGTCATAATGGATACCATATTCGAATTATACGTTTTAATTTCGCCAGCTGTAGGACACATCAATTAAATATTGCATTATTAATGGTGCAATTATATAGTTTTATATGACAGACATGGTAAGTAATCAAATGAAAATATCAGCACAAATCTTCAATTAGATTCATTTTTTTGGCGCGGTGCGTTTGAAACTCATTCAAAAAGGAAAGTTTTATGTGATACTTAAGAACTAAGAATGAGGTGACAATATAATTAATTTTCTAATTAATTATCAATTAAATAATGCATTATTAATGGTTCAATTATATAATATTATATGACAAAAATGGTAAGTAATTAAATGAAAATATCTAAATAAGTCTTTAACTTGACTCGTTTTTTACGCGCCATACGTTTGAAACTCCTTCAAAACGGAAGGTTTTTTGTGATACCCAAGAACCGACTGCGGTATCAATATGATTAATTTTCAAGTATAGTTGAGAAAACATATAAACTACACACTGTTAGTTTTTTAAGACATCTAAGTGTTTTAAATTCCTCATTTTGTAAATAATGTCTCTCTGGAGTGAATACACGTATAATTTCCCATGTAAAAGGGCTGGTATATTTTGGCGAATATCTCCTTAAGTACTGCAGTAAGGGGTTGAATATTTGGTGTCATCGGATAGATGAGATATTTTTCTTTAAAACGATACCAAATTCATTGATTTCAAATTAAAATGATTTTTCGCTCAAACTACCTTAACTTTATCATGTATCTGATTTGACCCTGCAGCCTACGATTTTTAACTTCACGGATGAGAGGGCAGTCTTTGGGTACAGATTTATGAAATCAAAGGGGTGGTAGTTCGAAAAAGTATGATGAAAAACTGGAATAGATGCATGATAAGACAGTCAGAATGGCAGAAAGAAGCGCGCTTCGTCACGTTCTTATTCTTGTCTAAATTATAGCTTCAGTCTATGTTCATCGATCACGAGCGTAGTGATTTTGTATCAGTACACAAAACATTTTCTTAGTTTTTTCATGGCTATAACTGACTAAAAAATATCACTGATCCCTAGATATTATATCATTGTTTAAGCAATCTATCTTCCAGACCAATTTTGATTCGCCAATGGGGTATTTATCTTAGCCCAATCCAAAATTCCAGTAACTGTATATTATGTCCCAGAAAAATATTCAAAGAAACCAATAAATACAACATTTACCCGTAAAAATGTAAACACCCATTATCATCTAAGGACTAAAGAACCGAATTATTACACAATTGCATTTAACTATAAATGTTAGGTCAATAAAAAGAGCATGATTCATCACAGCCACTATGTAATTCTTTAATCCAATTGTAATAAGCCCTAAAATCACATTGTAATTAAATGACGGGATTCACGTTTCATTTTTTTAAGTAAACCATGAGTTACAAATTCCAGATGAGGAGATAGGATAATGCCACGAACTGAAGAAACTGGATTATAACGGAATCGTCGTCTATTTAAGATCATTAATCCATGGAATATAACACAAAGAGTAATTAACTCGGATTACGTCGCATATTCACGAATTGCTGCTCCCGTATATTTCGATATTGCGCAAAGTAGACCTTCACTGAAGGCTAGTGTTACTATCTAAGGGTTACCAATGCGGGGAAAATAACTTGATTCCCGACAATGATAATGCAGTACTCATAAGGTGTAATTGATGAGTAAATGTTATAGAATCTCTCTCAATGAGTTCTTGGACATGAAAACAAATCACAAAATGTTAAATGGAAGAGAGAGAGAAATAAACAATCTCGTCAAAATTCATTACTTAATTACCCTATTTATATGTACACATACATGAGGAAGGAGCGGGTTAGGGTTTTTTGGGGGTAAGGAAGGTTGGTGGGACGGGAGGAGTGGGGGTTGGTGGTAGATGTAAGGCGCTAAACGCTTCCAAAACCTACCACCAACCCTGCCCCTCCACCATTCCTCCCGTCCCACCAACCTTCCGTAACGCCGCACTCCTTAAGTTATTCTGCGTCTTGTGTTTTAAATGTTTAATAAGTTTATTGTTTGCTTTGTGTGTTTTGTTTTCTCTTATTTGTTGTTTTCGTGTTTTAATGTTTAATTTGTTTATTTTGTATGATCGTTGTTGGTTGTGAGGGAGTCGTTTGAGTTCGGAGAGGGATTGTTGGAGTGGAGAGAGAAAGAGACAGAGGTGTATTAAAATACGGCAAGAAAGCGCTACCAAAGAAAACACTTAAGGCGTTGCACTTCCGTACCCCCAAAAAACCCTAACCCGCTCCTTCCTCATGCATGTGTACATATAATCACTGAGAAAAAAATTTTCTGTAGTCACCAGATGATGACCTGAGTGTTGAAACATAGGTAGTGGAAGAAACATGAAAACTATGGAAAAATCAAGTGTATTCACTGATATTATAATGAATCGTTTCCACCAAGTAACGGCCGACAACACCAACTATATGGACATAATAGTCTCATTATTAATTTTGGGATGAAGTCCGACGGAGTTAAAAAAGAGAGAGGGAAAGAGAAAGTGGGGGAGAGGGGGTGAGAAGAGAGTGGGGGAGGGAGGGAGGGAGGGATGAGAAACGCGTTACAAAGAAAGGGAACAAGAGCAGCTGTGGAGGAAGGCGGCGGTCCGATGGAGAAAGGGGACTCCGTGCAATGTCGAACGATAAGAGGTTAAAAGAGGGGGAGGGAGGGTTGGAGAGGGATGCAAGGAGGGTGGGTGGAAGGGGGGTAAACAGAAAGGAGACCCCCCTCCTCCCTCTCCGTCTCACCCCCCCCGTAACTCACCCCCTCATCCCCCGACCACCGCTCGAGATACCTGCGACCCGGCTGACCAATTCGAGCGACGCTTTATCTTTATGTACGAGAGGGGATCGCCCGCACAGAATGTTCTCCCCACTTATCATACGATAAAGTCAGATTCATAGCTTCCTTCTGCCATGCCCGCCACAAACCAACCCCCGCCAGTCCTCCAACCCCCTCCCGCACTCACGACCCACCCTATTTCTCCGAAGCCCCCTGGACCCAAAATCTCCACCTACGCGAAATTTACTATCGCCTACCTACCGCTTTACCTCATCCCTTCCACCTATTACCACACGACGCCCCACTGCCACACGCCCTTGCGTCTACTTTCAGAGCTACACCTAGAATCACTCATGAGAGCGCACATGCATACAGAGAAAGTCGTGCGATAAATATATAATTGACAGTATCACTAGTTTTAACAAAACAATGGCTATATTATCGCCAACGAATATATATTATGGATTGTTATCTCGTCGCCAAAAACTGTTGTCTAGAATTCCGTAAACAAACAACGTTTTGGAAAGTAGTGCCGCCGAGTGATGAAAGACAGAAGTTCAAATGTAAATACAGTCGATAGTTCGTAAATAAACACGTCGTACTGGTTATACCATGAATATATGCATGGGTTTTACTTACAATTAATCATAATGAAGTGGATAAAATATATAGTACTACACGTGGGACGTAATTATACACTTTTTTAATATCGTCCGGTCTACAGATACATTTAATTCCTCTCCAAATTTAATTACACAAATGCACAATTAACTTCTAAACACCTCGTGAATATCGCTATACGGAAATTTAATAATAATGCGAGGTGACTTCATGAGTATTCCCAATGGCCTTCATTGCAGTGCAGGTAAAAAGATACGCACTTACCGCCGCCTTGAACAGATTCTGATTTTTCAATCCAAGTCTCCTATTTTGGGTCCTCGTAGACGCATACCCTGTTTTGCAGCCTGGTACGAAGCATGTTATGTTTAAACAAGGCATTGTCAATTCTTAATAAAACCGAACGGGGATGAATGCATTCAAATTAGAATCAGAGTCTAGCAAACATCGTCGTCGGCATACGATGGACCTCTTACACATTTTCTGTAATAGATATTTCCTCTCTAGCATTTACAAAGTAACTTTTAGATCACAAAAATAGCAATACATTATTCAAAGCATCAAGTAATTCATATCTCCTCGATCGTTATTAAATACTCACCACAGTCTCACGTTAGCAACAAATAACTACGTCTTTTAACAATAACAACTGAAAAGACTCTAATCAAAGTGGCGCCACGGACTGAGTGGACTATAAGTGGAAATTCAGGCAACACGTAGCCTAGGCAACAATTCCATATATCTAAATCCATAATATATCGCCATTGATGTCAACGTGGTCCATTTTCACTTTTCCGGGTCCAGTAAAGTATACCAATAGATTAACTGTAGGATAATGAGTACATCAATTGAACAAGATGATTAACGACAAGTAATGAAGTTCCACGACGAGCATCAGACATTTAAAACGAGCGACAACGACGGATAAGTGAACGCATGTTGGCTCATGCGCCGCAAATTGTTAATCTTTTCCTGAACTCGGCGTGATATTTGACGGATGTGCCCCGGAATATCGTCACCAATAATGATTTATGATTCGGAAATAACTTAGAACTATGCATGACTACATGCCCTAGCTCGATATTTCATAAATTTAGGAATACCAACAAACTTTATAACCTAGCCAACCATCAATGTTCACAATCGCTTCAATAATCAAAATAAATTTTTTTAAAAGTTTTTTTCTTCTCATGCATTCCCACTGTTCTTAGAACTGAACATATTACCTCTCAGATATATGTATTTTTATAAATCCTTTAAGAACTTATATTTAAGAAGTGGTGACGAAGCGAATTTGCTACCCAGGACTCAAGTCCTGAGCTTGCGTGAAAGAAATACTGTTTCTTTACGTAAGCCTAATTTGACTTTATTTCAAAGATGTTTTGTGTATATATCTCGAAAAATAATTAATGTCCTTTCGACACACATTAAGGAAGAAAAACACGTAGGAAAACTTCCTAAGAAAATAAAAACTTGGTATTTACTTATACAAAACATTGAGGTTTTGTTTGGTAATTTGCATGTAATATTTATTAAATTAAATGTAAAAAATGAAGTGATATCGTAATATCATTATTATAGTAAGTGTGCCCGAGGGGGCGAGGGATGTGTGATCCCAGGGTGGGCAGCTGAGCAGAACATGCTCACTGCCCACCAAGACCGTCATGCGTGGTGAAGAGCCACATCCTCCACGAGGTGCCCCTGGTTTTCGCTGAACATGACGGATCTAGACCCGGCTGGTCGATAACTAGCTCCCTTCACTACGGTGACTCCCCGTGCCAATGGTGACCGCGTCTGCGGGGCGGAGGGTAAGAAGTCATTAACGGGGAAACTCCGGATACTGGGCGACCTCCGGTTTTACTTAGCCTTACCCATGCAAGCGGGGCTCTGTGTGGGTGGACCATTTATTTCCCTAGCTGCTCGTGGGATTTTCTATGGAACAAAAATCAAAACAAAACCTTCCGGAGGTTGCCGCAAGGCGAACTCCACCTATGGACGCAAGTCCTATGTCTCTGGGGACGGAGGATGCACTGTTGAGGAGCCCCGTTGGGGAGCCCAACGGAAGCGCCTCCTCCTCTCTTCCCATAACCCAGGGAGTCCCCTTGAGGGATCCCAAACCTTCCTGTCACCCCTCTGGAGCAGTGGAGCAGGAAGAAATGCTGTCGGACTCCTCTGAGTCTACCTTGAAGGCTGTACCAGGGTCCCCTAAGTCAGACTCGGAAGCCTCCATCATTACGCTGGGGAGTATTTCCAATAAAATGGAAAAGCTCACCACCAAATCTAAGGAAAGCGGCGCAGCCAGGAGAAGACGGAGAAGAGAAAGAGACAGACTGCACGCAAACAAGGCCACAACCTCAAGGGGTCCTGCGGTCCCTCGCACTGGGGGAAAAACCGGTGATGGCAACGTCACCGGCAGATCTCCTAGGTTGCGGGCGGACCCTGCTGGGAACCCAAGAGGTGCGCCTCAGAAAAGAACGAGGGCCCCAGGGGATACCCCTACCAACTTGGCACAGGATGCCAAGAAACCAAGAGTTTCATCTTACGCGCAGGCCGCTAAATCGGCCGACTTCAAGAAGATGGCGATTGTGCCCGTCTCCTATCCGGAGGTGATGATGAACGAGGAGTGGCCGTCGCAAGGCTCGAGGAGCTGTGGGACACAGTCCCAGCGGACCAGGAGGTTCCTCTTATCGAAGCCAATAGGCTAATAAATGGGGCAGTGGAATTTGCGTGTGCGAATGAATACACTGCCAATTGGCTGGTAGAAGCAGCGAAACGTATGGGACCCTTCGGCGAAACCAACGTTAAGGCTGTGGATGCCGATAGCCTCATAAAGAGGAGAAGGATGATGGTGTGGGTTCCTGGTCTCAGCAAGCCCGACGTCAGAACTCTCCTGGACAGAATGAGGAAGTCCAACCCGGGTCTCCAGACAGTCCTCTGGAGACCTTATGAGCGGAAGGAGGTGAGCCAAGGTACGAGGTTCGTCCTCGGAGTCGATGAGCCCTCTGCCTCCTTCATAGCAAGCCCAGAATTCCGGGGAAATGTCGGCATGCAGAAGGCTGAGATAACTTTCCTGGGAAAGACGGGCGAACCCGAGGAACCCCAAGAGACCCCAGAGGTGGAAGGGGTTGACACCGAGAAAAAGGATCAGCATGGCGGGCATCCATTGCCTCCAGGCCAATCTTCAGCATAGTAGGGCCGCCTCGGGGGTCCTGCAAAGGATCCTCTCGGAAGGTAAGGTAAAAATCGCTTTGATTCAAGAACCCTGGGCTTTCCAGGGCAGAGTCAGAGGCTTGAACATGACCAAGGGTAAAGTATTTTATTGTACCTCGGTCGACAGACCAAGAGCTTGTATCTTTGTTAATGGGTTAAATGCTATACATTTACCCGAATTTACCACCAGGGACCAAGCAGCAGCTGTGCTGAGTCTTGGGGACCATGGGAACGAAAGGAGGATGGCGATTTGCTCGACATACCTCCCATATGATGCTCCAGGACCACCACCCTCGGAGGAACTGGAGAGATTGGTAAGATTCTGTCTGGCCAAAAAATGGGACCTCCTCGTTGGGTGCGATGCCAACTCTCACCATTTTGTGTGGGGAAGCAGAGACACCAACAACAGAGGGGAGGCACTTCTTGAGTATCTCATGTCTACGGACTTAACCATTCTTAATAAAGGATCACGACCAACTTTTTCTAACAGATCAAGGGAAGAAGTGATCGATATTACTCTCTGCACCAACTCAATGGTGAATAGCGTGGTAGGGTGGAAAGTGTCGAGTGAAGCTTCTCTCTCTGATCACCGGCACATACAATTCACCCTTCTGGAAGCCAGCAACAGGCTGACAACATACAGGAACCCCAGATCAACTGACTGGGGGAAGTACAGGCAAATACTGGAGGGGATGCTCTCAGAAGACCCCACCTTTAAATTTAGGAAAGTGGACGAGATAGATGCTGCCGTGGAGTTCCTCCAGGAAAGCATCATCACATCCTACGAAGCTAGCTGCCCTTTAAAAACCAGGAAAGAAGGCTGTAATCTACCCTGGTGGGGCACAGAACTCGAACATCTCCGGAAGGAGACGCGAAAACTCTTTAACAAAGCAAAGAGAACCACCCTGACCAGGGACTGGGATAACTATAGAGCAGCCCAGCGAAAATACAGAGCGACCATCAAGCGCTCCAAAAGAGAATCTTGGAAAAACTTCTGCGAGAGCATGGAAGGTGTTCCACAGCTAGCTAGATTTCACAAAATCATTGCAAAGGACCCAGAAGCAGGGGTAGGGTCTCTTCTGCTTCCCTCTGGTGAATTCACGTCATCAGACAAGGAAGCACTAAAGCTTATGCTGGAGACCCATTTTCCAGGCTCCATGGAGGTCGAGATGCACCTAAGGAGGCCTCCCAGCCGTCCAGCCAGGACGGAATGGAGATTGGCCTCCAGCATCATCACGTACAACGCTACTAGATGGGCGATAACAAGTTTCAGCCCGTATAAATCTGCTGGTGAAGATGGCATCTTCCCGGCATTTCTGCAAGAGGGACAGAATCTAGTGCTGCTACCAATTGCCAGAATCTTTCGATCCTGCCTGGCATATGGGTACGTCCCTAAAACATGGAGGATTACAAAAGTCGTCTTTATACCCAAACCAGGAAAGACAGACTACACCAAGGCTGACTCCTTCCGTGGCATCAGCCTCATATCCTTCATGCTGAAAGCAATGGAGAAAATAGTAGACAGATATATCAGGGAAGGACCACTGAAAGAAAATCCCCTACACCTGAACCAACATGCCTATCAAAAAGGCAAATCAGTTGAGACAGCACTCCACAACCTTGTTACCAAGGTAGAAGGGGTACTGGAACATGGGATGTACGGCTTGGGCACTTTACTTGACGTGGAAGGAGCCTTCAACAATACATCTTTTGATCAAATCTGCCTTGCAGCCAGAAGACATGGTGTTCACGCACACATTGTCAACTGGATCAGGCTAATGCTTGAAGAAAGGATCGTCAAGGCCGCTCTTGGGGAGAGCACGATGGTGGTGGCTGTGACTCGTGGATGCCCTCAGGGGGGAGTTCTGTCTCCTCTGCTATGGAACATGGTGGTCGATGGCCTCATTTCAACATTGAATAAGACTGGAACCTACACCCAGGGGTATGCAGATGACGTAGCAATACTCATCACTGGCAGATACCTCAATACCGTTTCGACACTAATGCAGAAAGCTCTGGACAAAACGATGAGCTGGTGTAATGAGACAGGTCTGACTGTTAACCCAGGAAAAACAAAACTCGTATTGTTTACCAATAAGAGAAAAAGGGAAGGACTCATACTACCTTCATTACAAGGAAGGCTTCTACAACCTTCAACAACAGTAAAATACCTAGGAGTCCTCCTGGACTCCAAACTTAACTGGGGGGCACACCTTGAGGAGAAAACCAAGAAAGCATGCGCCTCCCTATGGACATGCAGGAGAGCCCTAGGTAAAACCTGGGGACTTCAACCAAAGGCCATCAGCTGGATCTATTCAGCTGTAGTAAAACCCAGCTTCCTACACTGTTCAATAGTCTGGTGGAGGAAAACGCGGCAATGCACCGCAAAGAAAAAATTGAACCACCTGCAAAGAATGGCCTGTATGGGCATCACGGGGGCAATGAAGACTACCCCTTCTTTAGCTCTGGAAACCCTACTGGGTCTCTCTCCACTGAACGTGGAAGCAGAAGCCCAAGCCAGGGTAGCAGCATATCGTCTCAAGAGACTGGGACAGTGGAACGACAGGGGAAACCCATTCGGACACAGAAAAATATGGCAGGAGCTTAAGGAGTCAAGCCCCATCTTTGAGATGGGCTCGGACTCAATAACAGCTTCACTCACTGCACCCCCACTCTTCAAAATCCACTTCCCAGGGAGGGAATGGTGGACAAAGGAAAGGGATAAAGACCTCCACAATGGAGCCCAACTATGGTTTACCGACGGCTCCAGAAAGGAAGGAAAAGCAGGAGCTGGCGTTTATTGCCAGCGCCCACACAAAAGACTCACCATCTCGTTGGGAGAATATGCAACGGTCTTTCAAGCAGAGGTCTATGCTCTGCTGACCTGCGCTCACGTGGTCAAGGAAACAGGTCTCAAAGGCAGACCAATTCACATATGCTCTGACAGCCAAGCTGCCCTAAAGGCCCTGGTGTCACCATGGTGCAAGTCAAGACTACTTCTTGAATGCCGTAATGCGCTCAACTCATTGAATAGTCTCGGAAAGGTGGAACTTTTCTGGGTCCCAGGACACATGGGCATAACCGGAAATGAGATAGCGGACCAACTCGCTAGAGAAGGCTCAAATAACTCCCCGATAGGACCTGAGCCTTTCATCCCAATTGCACCCTCAACAGGGATAACAGAGATCAAGGAGTGGCGCCTTGCCCGCCATTCTGAGATCTGGCAGAACACACAGGGGCTCAGACAAGCCAAGCTCCTGATTGAAGGACCAAAACTGGGACTGGCTAGAAGACTCATTTTATTAAATAGAAGTCAACTACGTACGATAGTGGGACTCCTAACTGGACACTATCACGTCATGAGGCACCTCCACCTTCTGAAGCTGGTGGATTCTGCCAGATGCAGGTGGTGCGAAGAAGAGGACGAGACAACATCTCACATCCTCTGCGACTGCCCGGCCCTGATGAGGACTAGAATTAGGCACCTGGGATCACCCTTTTTGGAACCAGCTGAAGTTAGGGGTATCCCCATTGAGGACATTCTGGCCTTCAGTAAGGCCATCAATCTCTTTGGGTGATACAAACATGGTGGTCAGCACAAAGGACCAACAGGTCTAGGTGCCCCAGGTCCTCCTCGAGGAACTCCACCGAAATTCAATCTAATCTAATCTAAGTGTGCCCGATCATGTATTTATGTGTCTCTTGTTTTTAACCACTGAATATAATTCTGTATATCACTGCGTCATTTTTGTTGTAATTTTGTATTAGTTTCTTCACGGTGTTGTTAAACGTTTCATCGAAAATTTTAAATAATTTTTGTTTCTTGCTATTGCTATTTGCATGGTTCATTTGTTAGTAGCGCCAATAAAGGATCATCTTTAGGGGTTATCTATTGTATACCACTCCGAAATTCCTGGAAATAAATTAAATTATTATTATTAAAAATAATCATAGTATACTCCCCTCAGTCCAAGTGAACATTGTAGGGCACATGAAACAGCCCTTTTCATTCGTCTCATCTCTGGGTGCTCCTTTTATTGTCCCTATCATAATGTTTTCAACAAAGAATAGGAAAACAATTTCGAATTGAAATAAACATTTGAAAAAACCAAAGTAATGAAAGTAGCAAACCAGGAAGAAGTTCAAGGAGTGATGATTATTGACGGTAACGGCTAGAAAAAATGTCATCCTTTAGACACTATGGACATGAAATCGCATAACAGATGTTGTATAGAAGAAATAAGAAATATAACCACTCAGGGAGATACAGCCTCCAGCATAGTTAATCAGCTAATAACAGTAAAATCGGTTTCAGAAATTTAGCAAAATGTTTCAGTTAGTTTAGTGCTTTGAGCAGAAACATGGGCTGTTATATTACTATATAAGGAGGAAATGACCCTTAGCATAATTGTAAATAGTTGAACATGACATGACACACATTATTGTCATTTCAAAAATAAACTCCACCACTACAGCAAAAAAACCACAATCTAATGAGAGAAAATTAGGAACAGAGTAAGGGATATCTCTACATGTTCGTTTGTACGCCCGAGGGCCACAGTAAATGATACAATTGGGCAAAGGTATTATTTCAATTTATTGTACATTGTTGACGTGATATTGTACATTGCTAATTTGATGATTGAAGAAGAGAGCGCAATAGATTGGCTAAGATCAAGTGCAGGGCAATCGTGATTAATTTAAGATGAATAAAGATTGCAACACTTATATAACCGCTCCGGAATTCCAGAGGATAACCGAATAATAACGGCAGTGGGAGACATAGGTGGACGAAGACGCACACAGAGAACCCAAACTAGTTTAACCACAGAGTAAGTACATATATAGAGTGGAAAAAAGATAAGGAGATTCGAATATGAGTTTTTAAATAATACTTTGACCAATAGATGGAACAAGTGTATCGAACTTGCACAACAAGCCATAACAAACGAGCTTCGGCACACGGCCACTTCATTCAGTGTCGCATAACTCACATGATGTTCTTATGATGATTTCGGTGCCTGGATGTTTACCAATCGACCCATAGCAACGGAAACAAATCTTATTGAGTCGTCTAGACCAAATTAAACATGTATTTTAATGTGCCTTCAATGAGCATCGTCTATAATGAATCGAATTCACGTCAATATGATAAGACACACGATTACCAAACAAGGAGTCAACTGTTTACCGATGTATCATAGCAACGACAAAACAATTGATACTCGATTAAAAGCACACAACAGCCATGGTAAATCCGCTCTATTGTATGTTGATCCCAAATCACCGAGTACCCCTCGCGCCTCCAAGTGGTCTTCTCCGTAATCCAAAATTCTTCCTCCCCTAAGGTGGTGGCAACTGAGAAATTCTTCCCAAAGCTCTCAAAATTAATGTCCAGTTTTTAGCATTGCTTGGCCAATCTATACATACTTACTCTATGGTTTAACGGTTCGCCGAATGCGAACTCCAAAATGAAAACGCCTGTAAATTTTCGACTCACCATTCTTCCAACTTATGCGCACGAGTAAAGCAAGATGTACGCGGATCCATGGCAACAAACATTCTCTCATTCCTTCTGGGATTTATTGCCCGGAGATATCGTTCGCAAATAAGCGGGATTCGATCGTAAATAATGCATCCGATACGACCGTTGACTTTTTTTAGGGAAAAAAAAAGAAACGGGTAAAGCGCCTTAAGTCCTTTATATTCCCAGAGTCCGGTCTCTCCACGCAGCGACATAATTCACAGTTTCACCGCTGGGAGGTGTTACTCATGCGGTTAAGTGGAAGCTTATATATGTATATGTTTTTTCTTCCCCTTTATACCCTGGCCTCTATCCCGAGGATTTCGCTCAAATTTGTTGTTTCCGATAAAGATAAACGTGGAGATCTCGAATTCCCGAAAGAATGCATGAATGCTTGGGGAAATGAACCCACACTTGATTTATTGACGAGTATGAAACATTTTTACGGCCACGAATCATCCCTATCGACATAATCCTACTGCATGAGCAGTCACTAAAATCACAAGCATGGATTTTACATACGAGGAGTTAATGAATGAGATACTTTCCTGAAAGTTTTATACGATCATAAAAATAAAAAAAAAACATTTACAACGTATGCCTATCCTAAATTCCAACGAGTATGTTAAAACATTCAGCCGAGTGAATTATCAAGAGGATTACCAGATTAGGAAAAAGTGATGGTCACAGACACATTTCTACGTGGCAATCCCAAAGAAAGATGACAATCTTATGCATAGATAGGTATAAAGGCACCACCACAGGTTTCGTAATTAACATCGTTACGTCAGATATGAAATCATTCCGATTACCGCATTAATATGAATAATTTGTGAATAAAATCTTTGCAGCACTCATTGATAATTTTGGAAAATATTGCATACATGTCACCAGAAGTGTGAAAAAACTCTCTCTAGCAAGAGAATATTTTTAAAAAATATGACATAACACATGAATAACAAAACTGTTTCCCCGTAAATTAAATTTCTTTCACAGAAAATAAAATTCCTCAGGTGGGGTTAATACCAGGAATTATATAACTGCTCCAGAAAAAAAAGCTATAAATCTTTCTCAAAGTTTGAAATGTGAAGTATAAATCACAGCTTAAGGTGGAGAAACAGTTTAGCCACTCTATTTAATCGAAACCTCGAAAAAATATCAAGAATATCACCCCGGTAAACACTAACAATGTCTCAGAAGCCTTAAATTTCTTGGAAAAGTTTCCGGAAGATGGTTAATTCCGAGTGGTCTCCTATATTTTTTTTAAATTTTACCAAGATGTACCTTGGGTGCGGAAACGGGTGCTTCACAATCCAGACCCTATTACCTCGTCATTAAAAGGCATCAGGATCCTGCATGTCTTATTTTATCGTTGAAGAATGAGAGACCAGACGCTTGAATGCCAGCAGAAACACCAGAGACTGTTTTGTGGTCATCAGCAACAAGAGTACAAGTGAGCGCATTTCACTTTAAATATTTTTTTTAATATCAAGTTATTTTTCTGGAGATTGTAGATCATAATTCATGTATAAACTTTTACTCTTTCGCCAACGTTTTGCATCTTTATTTGTGCTTCATCAGGGCTACAATGAAAGTTAATAGTTTTACTGTACATCAAATGAATCCTGTTTACAATTTAGGTATTTAGCTTTTTAAAAAAAGTATGTATACATGTGATTTTTGTTATTACCTCAGAGAGAGTTCCTTTTGAATTACTTTTTCTTGATACCTTCGTTGCAATTTATAATTTGTTGGTCAATTTTTATAAATTTAGGAGTTTTAAAAATCGAAATAAAATTAAGTGTTGTTAACGAATATCAAATTATAATAAATTGTACTAAGTTTGGCGATGTCTGTATTTTAACTTCAGGATGTTTTGTTTTTGTGATGTGATGTGTATCATTTCTTTAAGTAATCTTTTGGATAGGTTGGTTTCTATATCTAATACTATTGTTTCATGGAAATTAAATGAGTGGTTATTTTTGATCGCATGGTCTGCTAGTGCACATAACTGAATTTTGGATTTTATTGAATGATGACCTACTATCTCCAGAAAAATAACTTCATATTAAAAAAAAGAAAAAGAGAGGAAGGAGAAGAATTAAATTGGTGGATCAGGTGAAGAACATCAGCTATGATGAAGCAAAGAAGGAAGCTGGGGACAGAAGCGGATGGAGACAGCAGTGGTGTACGGGACCTGCCAGCAGGCAGAACACCAGATGATGATGATTTAAAAAAAGGGGTCACGAAGAAGAATCATCTAGATTTTTTAATATCTTAACTTTTTTATCATGTGATATTCAAGCAAATCGGAAGTCATACCCCAGAGAGCTCGGCATCTCTGTGCTTTAGGCATCCACTCGCTCGTTAATTTGCTTAATGTGGGCACGCAAAGAAACAAAACTCTGCGGCAGCAATTACGCAAATGCACGAGCAAGATGTAGCCCACAAGGAAATCACCTCCGGACGTACGCAAACTGAGAGCACTCCTCACAACTCCTCTCTCCGATTGGTCGTCTCTCTCCCGTGATACGCGAGAGTAGGTCTGTCGGAGAAGCCCTCCGATTCAGAAGAAAAAAAACCTCCTTTCCCTCTCCCTCGCTCCAAAGCGGGCGAAATCAAAAGCGACTCCCACAGCGGGCAGCAGCCCATCCGGGACACGGAGAATATGTCGAAGGGGGAGAAAGTTGCAGAACGATTCAAAAAACATAAAAGGTAAGGGTGTGTTATTTTTTACTTGCGGCAGTGTTTGCTTTGGGTTTGCGGATGAGCGAGGGGAATGAAGGCCGAAGATGGGGATGAGCGAGAGGGAATGAGTGTGGGCGATCTTGGTTCCCTTTCCACCAATCCCATCTGCACCCCCCTCCTCCCTAACGCCTCCCGCCACACCCCCTTCTGATAATGCAGGAACCCTCTACGAAAGGGCAACGCTCCGTCAACCAGAAAGACGAAGTCGAGGAGTACGTTGGTGGAAGTGAAGAATAGAATGGATGGATGGATGATGTAAAGGGTAGGGCTGGATTGGAGGGAGTTGGCGGGATGGGGGGGTTGAAGAGATGGAAGGGGAGGGTGGAAGAGGAAGAGGAGAGGGGGAGGGAGGAGGAGGTGGGCCGACGGCAGTGGCCACTTTGCTTTCTATTCCCGTTTGCAAACCACTTTTGAACTCATTCGAACGAAAATGATCGTCCTGCTTCCCCATTCTCATCCCCGCCCATCACCTCACACAAACACACTTATATATGTACTCACACATAGGTAGAAATATATGTATTTATGTGCATAAAAGTGGGACCAGGGAAAAAAATATAAGTATGTATTCTCACTCTTACGAGCAGAATAAAAAAGTGAACGGCAGCCGGGGATTTGGGAAAAAGAAGAGTAGGTACTTGAGCGCCCCTTCCAGAAAACACACGACACACAAACACACAGACGAGTGCACGCATCAGTGCCACCGCCGGAAACTGTGTCGAACTAACTCTCGCCCATCACCATGGAGACGCGATCTTGCACCTCCCACCCCTTCACCATATTCCCCCCACGTCCACGTTCATTCGACGACCACATTCAGGGAGGAATGGGGTGAGGCCGTGGGGGTGAGAGGGGCGGGGGAGAGGGAGGACAGGAAAAAAACAGGATTCATTCCTTTGTTTTTTTTTTAATTCACTGATTTTTTTATGGTTTGATTTTATTTCTCCTCGGCAACCTCACTGTCTACTTCCGATCCCGTCACAACGGTCCGCTCCCCAACCCCTCCCTTTCCTCCCCCTCCCTCTTGCTCCCTGTGAGCCATGTTTGTTTTCTCCTTCTGTTGCTACCATCCATCGCCACAACTGGACAGCGCGATGTTTTTATTTTCGCTAAATACCCGATCCGATATATCCCCTTCTCGTTCTCCCTTCCATTCTCTCATCTCTCTTCACTCTCCTTATCCCTCGTCACGTATAAGCGATCCCCGTCTCTCAATCACAATTGACATCACACAGACGGACACAATCTCGCGCCCGCTCGCCGCGCACAATCACTCCATCCCTTTCTCTCCCATCGAAGTCAATCCTCCCCCTCATCCCCTCTAATCACCGTCCGCTCATTACACGATCTCACTTACTTGCTTAAACTTACTCCAGGGGCCACTCAAATCCAAGCTGATTTTTTCGGCCTCGCCTTCAAGTTGCCTCCAGACTTATTTTGTTTTCCTCCATCTCAATGTCACCACCCAGTTTCCTCACATCATTGGCTACTTAGTCATCCCATCTTATTCTTGGCCTTCCTGGTGAGTGTCTTCCTTCTGGGTGTCCCCTCCACACTCTTCGTACGGCTGTATCCTCTTCTCTTCTTCTGACATGACCAAGCCATCTTATCCTTCTGCTTCTAACCACGGCCACAATATCAGGTCGTCCGTATAAATCTCTGAGTTCTCTATTTTTCTTCAGTGATAGAAAGAGTAAGAAATGTAATCCTCACATACATATTCGTTCAGTTTTCGCAGACAATTTTAATCTGAATCAAGTTTAATCAAAATTAATTGAAGTGTTTAAAAGAAGCAGTGAAAAAGATAAAAGTGTCCGTATCGGATTTGGTCACCGCGGAAGGAGGCAAACCCGGTTAAAAAATTTCTTAGAAGCTGTTCTGCAGAACGTAAGGAATTCTACAGAAGTTGACTATCTTTCTTCATAACTAGTTCCTGTTCTTTGGATCTGTACGAAACATGAGAGCCTGACTCTACAGAACATATGTTCTGTAGAGTTATGTTCTGCAGAGCAAAATAACTCCTTATAAGATGTTCTGTAGAACTTCCGCAACTCTACGAAAAAATATGAGGTTTTCGTTGACCCAGTTCCTTTTCTAAGGACCTATATGGAGAGTCGTAGGGAATTCCACAGAACGTCCTAAGAAATTCAGCAGAACGCCCTAAGGTATTTTGCAGAACATCCTAAGGTATTCTGCAGAACGTCCAAGGGAATTCTGTAAAATGGCAATTCAATACTTTAAGGAATATCTACAGAACTTTTTAAGAACTTCTGTAGAAGTATTTATAAGGAATCTATCCAGAATTTTTTGCAGGGAACAGTGTCGCACCTTCCATCCTCCGACTATGCAACCCAACGCCCGCAGCATATTAGTGCACTTAGCGCGAATATCCGTTCCATTCCCACCGATGGCCCCCTCGCGTCCATTTTCCATCCCGCCGGTCGCAATCGAGTCCGACACACGTCCACCGACGCCGCTGACGTCGCGACGCGAGGCCGCGGCACTGAGATTCCCTCTAATCTTCCCCCTCTCTTCCTCCCCCTCCCACCCCCGCTCTTCACTGATACCCCACCCAACCCTTACTCCATCCATCCCCCCACCCCCATCTGACTGACTTCCAGTCCAAACCAGGCAGGGTCGCTCGCGGAAAACACACGTGGCCCAACGGTGAACGGACAGATATCCGCCATCCGGGGGCAGGTCCATTGCAATTCCCTCGTGGCCACCCTCGAAAAACCAGCCGCGACCTCTCGCGCCGATGGACGGGCTCACACGCAAACACATTAAACCAGAGAAGGGCCAGACATTCTGTCGCGCTCTTTTGTTTTCATGCACGATTTTTTATTCCTTTGTTTTCCCTCTCCCGTCACCCGACCGTCGCGCCTCCCACCCGTCGCCCCGCCGAGCCATCCGACCGACCTGCCACGTAGCGGCGACGCGGGGAAGGGGAGAGGGGTGTATGCATGGACCGACCACCTATGCCCCTTCGTCCTACGGTTGACCTCAACCCGTCCCGTTTAAGCCGTCCCGCCGCAGTTGGGCAGGGACAAACTAGTTCGCAATTGAGTCTGGGGAATTGAACTGGGTTGCAATTCCACAGCGCCCCCGCCTGCATTTCCCATCCAAATTCCAGTGCAATGACCGCACGAACGACAATCGGAATACGAAGGGAAACATTTCAAAATATTTCGACTCTCTCGCCCTCCCGACACGGGTGTCGGCCGGCTTTGAGACGCTGTGTGCCACGATAAAGTGTGTGTGTCTGAAGTACGCTGTCTGTTCTGGCGACACAAAGAGATACCATAGAGAAAATCTAGATCATAACCTAAAATATCTTGCCCTCACCAAAAATGTTCTCTTTTCATGACGAATTATGGTCATAACATTGCCTGAAAAATAGTGCTCTGCGAATCGGGGATTTTCATTTAGAATCGAACCGAATCAAATCTCCCAAAAAAATTTCAAATCGAATCGAAACGAACTTCTTTTTCAAATTTTGGTAGCGAATCGAATTCGAGTCTAAATGAAATGCAAAAGCTTATGCGCAGTTAAAGTAATAAAGATTTGCACAATATTTCAGGGCCTTACATTAGCTTATACATTTATATAATGACACAAAGAATAGCACAGAATAACATGTGGTCGTCTAAATTGTCGTTTCGCGTGTGGAAAACATCGTCTAAACGGACGCACCATTTTTGGAACGAGCGCCATGTTTGAATGCATTGCAACGATTCGAATACGAATTCTATTAGATTCGAATATTTCGAATCATTCGGTTTCGAAGCATCCCGATTCGCACAGGTGAACCGAATCGAATTAAGCCTGATTCATGTCGATTTGAATCGATTTAGAAACATTCGCACAGCTCTACTGAAAACCAAATACTTTCTAATAATTGTAAAGCAGGTATCGAAATGCAAGCGTCAGTTGCTGTACGGTCCAGAAAATGGATGCGGAAGTAACATAGGACGCTCCTTGTATTTTTGTCAAATGTATTCCCATGATGTTGTGCCCAGTGTTATATCCCTTTTTAAGATCAACATTCTATACAAACGATAAATGACAGGTGCACAAGCTGAGAACTTGACAGGAAATAAATATCACCTCGAAGAAAAAAGGTTCATCATTTCTTGTCATGTGTGTCCAATTTAAGATCGCTTTCATGTACGTTTCTCTTTTGAGGCATAGCAAACATTTCGCAAAGTAACGCACAAGTATGTCTTCAAAAAATGCACTCAATTCGGGTTCCAGTGCCATCTTTCATTTATTCTCCCATCTCAACTTACAAAGTTTCTGTTCATTATTAAAATAAAGCATCGACTTTTTATAACCTCAAAGCTGTTTCTCAGTCATCTTTTAAAAATAAGTATATATATATAATAATCTTCACTATTTGGGACGTATTATAAAACATTTAACTCAAATAATTAGGACAGCTTATGTTCTTTCACTAATGTAGAAAGTCGAGCCATTGAGTGAGTAGTTATATAGACTTTTTTCCTCTTTACAAAGACGACTATAAGACAGAATCGGAATCAGTTGCTCTTCTCAGAAATTATGCAGTCATATCGAAGACAATTACAAACCCTGAATTTCATCCACTTTGGCGTCATCATGAAATAATTTCTCGAATATTACTCGAGCTGCCGTAATTTCGACACTGCTGTAAAAAATGTTAGAAGACATCGTGGCGTATCTGAACGTCAAGCACTTCGCATCTAGCGAATGCCACTTTAAAAGCAGAAGCGCGTGCGCAAAAAGAAATGCTGTAAATCAAGGAGAAAAGTAGGTCACAAACATATCCATCAGCGACGAATTTTTTCGGTCCTCGCCGCTTCCGGAGATATTTTGCAATGGGAACGTGAAAATTTAACAGCGAGAAAATGAGACAGGAGGAAAAAAGTGGTGACGAACGCAAGCAAAATATCCACAAGCCAAATGGACGGGAGGAATTTTAGCGTTTCGGTGTTTTTTTCAGTTGGACTTTTTGAAGATTGTGCACTTTCACATAAATTACCGCGAGGGAACGTGTGAGAGAGAGAGGAAGAAAGATAGCGAGAGAGGTGAAGGAAATACGGAAAGAGAGAGACAGACACTAGCTGCGGAAAGCTTGAGCGAGCGTCACTTTTTTTCTATATCTCTCCCCCTCTCTATTCCAAATGAGTCGCGAAATGCGACCACCCGGCCCACAGTGGGGCGGAATCCCAAAAACATGTCCAAAATTCGGAAATATAATTGCTTAAGCTATAAAATTGGTACAAATAGGTTTCAAAGGTTGCTGAATACGAATTAGCTGTCAGATTTCTGGAAAACAGAAAATCTGATGGGATAGGGCGAAGCCGACGATTGGAGAGTTAATTGCATTCGTTACCATGGTCCCGGAATGTTTAACAGGTTTACGTCCGCGTCTAATGCGACCTCTCGATCCGTCTTTTCAGCACCAAATTATGCAAACATGTGCCTGTTATTTTCCCAGTCAAATGTATTTTCAGGAAGCTCAAATATTGGCCTATTTAAAAAAATTATAAATTCACACATACATTGCACTAGCAATTACACGGACCCGGATATACATGTCGAGTGCATTTCCAGCTGACTTAGCTACAACAATTCGATTTTTAAACACTTTTTGCAGCTCTTCTGCAGTATATTGTTAAAAAATTGCTATCTAATGTTTTACTCCATAATATGTTTTGAATATTGCGACACGAACTCCTTTTAAAATATAAATTCTCACTGCATATCTGCACACTAACTTTAAAACCATTTACCAAACTCTTATGATCATTAATTTATTAATATTATGCTCTATATGATTAAATAAAAATGGTAAAAAACATGTTCAAATAATAATTACTGTCATGGTTTGATTCCATATTTTAAAATTGAAATCGTTTTAATCAGGGTGATGTGGTAGCCGTTTGATGTATGCACACGGTGAAATTCGGGCTCGGCGTCCGTACCACGAGTGCTCCGCTCACTTGTCACATTTACAAAGATTTGTGCACGCAGGTGCATACTTACCCACCTGTTTAATGAATTATTTTGCAGCACGAGGCTCAGGCTATCTAAACTACTCTTTCAAATGGTGAAATTAGAACTTTTATTTTTGGACTTCTGTCCGGGCTTTGTCCCCACTGTGCGGCCCCTTTTTCCGCACGCGCACGCAGCCGCTCCCTCAACATGGAGGATGCGCGCACTTCCCAAAACGCTCTCGCAGTCGGCACATTTGTTTGGGCGATAAACTCGGATATTTTCCAGCTGAAGCCTCCCGCAACGCGAACGAAACAGCAGAAATAAATCAAAGAGGTACAAGCGAAATACATAAAAAAGCTCAACACAATCCCTCTTTTTCCCCGTCGGGATGGAAGCTCCAGGTTTACCCACCCCCCTCCCCAACCTCCCCATCTCGCTCAATACGGTTCAACCCTTATCCCAATCCCCCAACCCTTGCATTCAATCCCCAGCATCCAATCTCTCACTCCGAATGGAGTACTCCAAGCGGAGAGCGTTGTGCAGAGAGGCTTTCGAATGGGAGGGAGGGGGGGGGGAGGAAGTGGATCGAAGCCTTGTCTAAATTTTTTTATCTCTGCCGCCAGAGACCATGAAAGCGTTTAAAAGTCTTTTTCCGCGATTTGCCGAGAGAGGCCTAATGACGGAGAGGCACGTATACCTTACCCGAGGTCAACGTTTTGGAGCAGCTCATAGCGCGTGTGGCACTCGATCGCTCTGAACGTGTCGATGTGCCAGATTCGAGAGGTCGAAGGGTGGAATACAAGGGAGTGACTCGGGGTGGAAAGTAAAGAGGGTCGAATTGAATTGTTTGTGTCGCTCACAGTCCCACGCGATTTCGACTCCAACGGTGAACTCAAAGCCTCACATAAGACTAAAGGAGAATAAGAGCTGTTGACGCACAGACCAAGCCTAAATATATGTTAATTCCGCCATCGGAATGCTCGCGCTTTCTGATGCTACGATAATATCTGTTCACACGACGTCAAGCCAACTCTTTTTTTCTCCAAAGTTACCATTTTAACATCACAATAGTAAAATCAAATAATATCCAACAATATTGACCAACCTGACCCGCGATTCATGACTGAGATTTACTATATCGGCACGTTGATACAATATGGGCGATCAAACATAAATTCCCATTAAATTGTTTTCCGGATAACATTGTTACAGGATTAAAATTAAAAACTAGCTGACCCGGGCGAATATTTCGCACAGTATTCAGCTTCTTTCTGTTTCTTCCTTCTTTCTTCCTGTTCTTCTACCTGTCGAATATTTCGCACAGTATGCAGCTTCTCCCTGTTTCTTCCTTCTTTCTTCCTGTTCTTCTACCTGTCGAATATTTCGCACAGTATGCAGCTTCTCCCTGTTTCTTCCTTCTTTCTTCCTGTTCTTCTACCTGTCGAATATTTCGCACAGTATGCAGCTTCTCCCTGTTTCTTCCTTCTTTCTTCCTGTTCTTCTACCTGTCGAATATTTCGCACAGTATGCAGCTTCTCCCTGTTTCTTCCTTATTTCTTCCTGTTCTTCTACCTGTCGAATATTTCGCACAGCATGCAGCTTCTTTCTGTTTCTTCCTTCTTTTTTCCTGTTCTTCTACCTGTCGAATATTTCGCACAGTATGCAGCTTCTCCCTGTTTCTTCCTTCTTTCTTCCTGTTCTTCTACCTGTCGAATATTTCGCACAGTATGCAGCTTCTCCCTGTTTCTTCCTTCTTTCTTCCTGTTCTTCTACCTGTCGAATATTTCGCACAGTATGCAGCTTCTCCCTGTTTCTTCCTTCTTTCTTCCTGTTCTTCTACCTGTCGAATATTTCGCACAGCATGCAGCTTCTTCCTGTTTCTTCCTTCTTTCTTCCTGTTCTTCTACCTGTTTCTTCCCATGGACAATTATATGTTATTTATGTTTGTGTTAAAGATACATAACGTAAACTTAAACGGCAAACGGTCACACTGATTTCATGTAGAATGTAAACACTCTAACTAAACAATTTGTTAATAGATGGCCTCTCCTACAGCCTTTTAAGCACATAACCATAGCCAAGATATTAGTTGATTATGTTGTCAACAGATGGCACTATATCATTTTTTAACAAAAACTTTAATTTTAAATTTTTATTTTTATATTTTTCGTCAATAGCGGGGAAGATGAGCTTTAAAACGAAGTCTGAATCATCAATTTTGATGAAGAATTATGGGAGTTATGCCGTTGCGACAAAAAAACACCTTTGGGAAATAATATGCATGATTTTTTTCATTTAATTTAAATGAAAATCGATGGAAATAAAGAAGATCCGTGTAGACAAGCTAAAACGGCGTCGACTGCAGTTAACGCAGCGTTAAGTAAAAGCTAATTGCTCAATTATTTAATGTAAGCGCTCTCCTCTGACATATTTAACATAAAACTATAAAAAAATTGCATTTTGCTTGATGACTAAACATTTCACTTGTTTCTGCAGGTGAATAATATGGAAAAAAAAATACAGTTCCGCTACTGTAAACCCTGTAAAAGTTTTCAATAAAGTATAATCCTTTAATAGGAAGAATCATTTTTCTACGAATTTCTTTCATGAATATTATTTCCTAGGTCTATATTTTTTCGATTTTACATACTTAATAGACTGTAATCATTGGAAAACTATACAAAACAAATATGTCGCTAATTAAAAGAACAGCTCATGGTAAAATTTTATAATTTGAGATTTAAAATTGACAAATATTTTTACCTTTTACAGTTCATAGCAAATTTTGATTGGTTATCATATAAGTTAAAGGAGCCTGTATAAATTCAAATCACTAAATTGATGTTTGAATAGATCACCGACCTTAATTTAAACCCACTTGATGAATAGTGTCCAGCATTAACACTTCCTGATACTACTTAGGACAACATAACCGAAAGGCCGAACGCTCTCTCAAAAGGTTTTATTAAAGACCAAAGTTGAATTTATATCAGCATAATACCCTGCGAACCGCCGCATGGGCGCGTGGCATGGGGTGGTAGGTCACCAGACGTGTAACGATGTAGAATTTGTGGAGGTGAAATGGGGACATGAATTACAGGAAGTGTATTTAGTAAGCTTAAGTTTTATTGTGGTCGCTTATTGTTCGCGGAAAGAACGAGTTTTTGTACCTATCTGTTCGGCAGAGTATCTCTCTTATTTTATCGCATCTGTCCGACCTAGAGACGTGATGAGGAGTCATGATAATATTCTCTATGTCGCTCTGAAAAATATCAGTTCTGAATTTATCAAGCAATCTAATTCTAGCGTGCAGCCTCCGAGTCTCTAGGGGCTCCCACCTTAACCCATCTAAAAGTTGTGAGACACTACATGTACTCACATGTACACTCACACTACATGTACGCTGGTAGCAGTTTTTAAGGAAGCGCACTGCTTTCCTTTGTATTTTAGTAAATTTTTTGGTTAAATCTATTTGACCAGGGTCCCAAATGCTCGATACGTATTCGAGGTGTGGCCTAACCAGAGCGAAGTATCATCTCTCTTTGACTTTTTCATCCGAGGACCTTCCTATTATTCGTTGAACAAAAGCTAGTTTCTTTAATACTGCGCCACAAGTGTTTTGTATGTGTAATCACCACGATTTATCAGATGTTAAGGTTATTCCAAGATAATTTTTCTTCGAGACACGTGACTGATTACTTCATGGAAAAATTAGTATGGATGCGTTACATCAAAGCCGCACCTGCATGTTTACCAAAAGGCTGTTTGTAATTGACCGAATGGCATCGTAACTAATTTTACACAACGTGTGCGTCCAAGACAACAATGGATGCCACGTTGTATACTTAAAAGTTACCCATACGCCATATCAGAGACACACTTTGGAATTCTCTCTTCTTAGTAATTTAAGCCAACGCCGATGAATTTAAAAACTTATACATTCGAATAGATACGTTGCACATTTTAGCGATGTCTTTCCACAAACTTGGAGCATTGGCAAGAAGTTGTCGCTTCAGCGGAAGGGGAGAAAGTAGATTGGAGGGGACGAAGCGGGGAGGGCAGGGAAACGCGACGAACAGAAAAGTAGAAAGAAATAGGACAAATATTCGCCCGTCTCTTGTTTCCGACACCTCTTCTACTCACGTGATTAAACTGCATGGTGATGTGCAGACACACATAACTGTGCGGACACTAGGCGTAAAATGTCTTAAAATTACCAGCGTTATCGGGTGCCTCTGCAAAGGTAATTCCGTGGCTAATAACGGAATATTCAAAAGCTTGCAATGACAAAGATTCCAACCAGATATTGGCCGATAACCGCACTCTAGCTGAGACTAGTGAAACCATCAAATCCAGCTCCATTAATATGCTCGGTTTACACGCATACGAGAGAAGAGCGCAGGGAGAAGAATGCTAAAATATTTGGAAATTCGGCGAAAGTCATAATGAACATAATCCTGAGCGAAACCACCAAACAATGCGTTTGGTAGTATCTTCTCCAGGTCGCCAAAAGCTGAGCTTTGAATTGTGACCTGAAATTTAAGGTGATCTGTAAAATTTGATCACTTCAGATTTTTATGTAAGTTTTTCTTCTCATGATATCGAGGGCATATTCAAGTTGTTTTGCAGGATGCCTACTGATATCCAATTTTCAAATTCCCTGACCTTTCCCTGACTTTTCCCTAATGGATTTACCAATTTCCCTGGCCGATCGCCAAATGTCACCTATTATTGGAATATTTTTTCTGCTGAATTACATTTTCTACGTAGCTTTACGTTTTCTAATCATCGTCTCGTATTTTTAGAACTGCAGGCAAGTATTGACTATGAGCTAGTGCGCTCCAGCTATATCTCGACCTGAGTTTCGGAAGTTAAAAAAAATGCGAGCTAAAATTTTCCGAACAAAAAATCCTCGGATTCCTTGTGATGAGCGTTATACATTGCACCTCTGATTCACAACTAAACATTTCACGAATTGACGGTGCTTATTCCATGCACGTTGGCGACGGACGTTAGTTTTAGTCGGAGAAATAAAGGGCGGGAAAGACGGGAATTAAACGTAATGGCAGAAAAATAACGAGGATTCCTATTCCAGTTTCTCCCTGACTGTTACGAGAATTTCCTGACTTTTCCAGAAATTCAAAATTCCCTGACCATTAAAGGTTTTCCCTGACGATCGCCACCCTGTCTTGTCATGGTAACGTTTTCAGCGCGTGAAAATGTTTAAATAATGGAACAAAGTGGCGAGCCACTTGAAGTGAAACAAAGGTCGACATAAAAAGGAAGAAAGGGGAATGCGAGGGGGGTGCGAGCGGACGACGAGTGAAAGAGAGAGTATAGGTGGCACCACCGATCCCTCTCCCGAATGCAAATGAATGTGAGGGAATGCACACACACGTGTACGAAGGCGAGCGCTCTCTGGCGACGGAATAAATTAAACATCTCCTCGTCCACGCATCGACATCGGGAGCGGAGGACTTGAAAATTAGGTGGCGAGTAAGAGTCAGGAGGCGGGGGAGCGGAGCGGGCGTAGGGTGGAGAATAGAAAAAAAACTCTCCCGCCGCGAGAATACCGCACCGAGCTTACTTCCACGTTTATCTTCCCTCTCTTTATTTTCTTTACATTTCTATTAACTGGTTGTGGAGCGGAGAGTCGCATTCAACTGCCCGAACTTGATTCGTGTCCGAGTGACCGATGTGACACCATAGCAGAAGCGACTCGGTCGGCATATTCACAACCCACTTGCGAGTATACATGTGAGCACATATTGTTTTCAGCAGAGAACCAGCATTATAATTTGGGTCTATTACAGATATCTTCTAATATTCCCCCTGCTAAATAATTCCTTAGAATCTGTTCTGTAGAACGTAAGGAATTCTACAGAAATTGACTCTTTTTCTTCAGAACTAGTTCCTTTACTAAGGATTTTTTCTAAGTTATTTTCTGCAGAGCAAAAGAATTCCTTACAAGTTGTTCTGTAGAACTTCAGCAACTCTACGGAAATATGTGACGTTTCCGTTGACCCAGTTTCTTTTCTAAGGACCTATATGGAGAGTACGCAGGGAATTCCACAGAACGTCCTATGGAATTCTGCAGAACGTCCTAAGGTATTCTGCAGAACATCCAAAGGTATTTTACAGAACGTCGTAGGGAATTACGTAATAGGGCGTTTCAATACGTTAAGAAATATATACAGAACTTTTTAAGGAATTCTGTAAAAATATTTGAAGGAAACTTTACAGAATTTTTAAGCCGGGCCCCAAAATAAGCAAAATAAGCAAAATATCCCCGAGTAGAATTTCTCAAAGGAGCTAATGGAAAACAAATGCTTTTCTCGGCCTGATAGACGTCTCCTACACTATACTAGGAGGTCGCATTCTTACCGACTACTGGATGGATAATAATATTCTTAAACCTCAACACTGAAATAGACTAAAGCATCCCCATCCCAGTTTCTACGATCATTTTGCCTGGGCTAGGAAAGGAGATCGGGGAAAATCATGTTCACGTGCACTCAACATCTGTAAACAACGCCATATTCTACCATGACTCTTGATTTTTTTTGTCACTTAAAAGTGTAAATTTGTAATCCATTGCCTTTCTGCCCTTCACTACTCTAGCACTGACTAACACAAGATGTATATATCACCATATCCGAATAGATTCCCTTCACAGATTATTTAATATTCATAAAAACAATACTGAATTTCTAATAAACTGGTCTATCCTGAAAATTCAGAAACTTCCAGTGTGGAAAGGACTCTATGCTCTCAGCCAGCTTCTAAAATTTATACCAGAAAGGAAATCACACTAAACTGAGGTTTTACACTAAACCAGTGTTGACAGTAGGTATGCATGTGATCACGAGATACGCTTCCGCTCTCTAAGGTTTCTCGAAAACACCGAGAGGACAGTGTGATGAGATGTGGGAAATGTGAAAGAGGGGTAGTTGGGTGAGGGGAGGGGGAGGAGTCGTGCGCGTTGGTGTGGAAACGGATGAGAGAGTAAGCCTCGCGTGTCCATGCGAGAATCCCGTCGCCGAGCGATCCGCACATGGACACACAACTATTACAGGAGGAGGGCTGCTCGCGGAACCACCATTTCCCTCGCAGCGACGGCTGGAGGACTTCGGTCACGGACGTTTATGACTAGAGAGGCTCACGTGACGCGCAAAAGGGATGTTTGGAGGGGGGCGGAGAGGTGGGATGGGGAGGGAACGGAGTGGAACACGACCCCCACCCAACAATGCCAGTTTGTAATATACGCGTGTCTGTGAAGGCGTTCGAGAGTGTGGTGCAAGGGGATGAGACGGGATGAAAATGGGGGCGGGGGTGCTGGGAGGGGAACACAGACGGACGGGACGCAGCAGAAGCTCCGTATATTATATCCGGCGGCGGATTTCGGAAAGAGGAAGGCGTTTTGGGAAATTCGAGTTTATCAGAATGGAAATGGAACGGACGAAAGTGAGAGAAGGCCGAGGGTGAGAGAATACGGGGATAGGGTGGGGGAGGAAATGGATGCGAGGGGTCTGAAGGGAAGGGTAAAGCGCAAAACAAAACGAGAGCGAAAAGAGGAAATGGGAAGGATGTCCGCATTTTTTTTCGCCTTGCTGCCCCGTGTTTGACCCCCGCCACTTGTTGACGTCGACCGCCGGGATTCCTGCCTCGAAAGAATTGGTGGAAGAACCCACAACGTTGACGGATACATTTACTGCGTTATGGATATCACATTTAAGATTACCGACTCTAGAGATTGGAATGGATATTTGGGGAGGCGACCGACGGCGACGGGGGTCATTTGCGTCACAGGGGACAGGGGTAACGGAATAAGGGTGGATAGAAACCCGGCGTCGGCATTAGCCTGCCATTAACGAAAGGTGCCAAGAGGACCACGGTTTAACGTCTCATCCGAAAGACGGAGTACTGTACTCGATTCGGTCGTCGATAGTCGATTAGGGATCAGGTGTTCTCTGAAAAACATCCTCCTCAGCTGGGATTTGAACCCCGGCCACCCGTATGGTTAGCCAGTACTCTAGCCACCACACCAACCCGTTCCCCACCGATACTATAGTTTTCGTAGAAGTCCATAGCTGAAAATACATTAGCGTAGAAAAAGAAACTTGTCAGTCACGCATGATTTAATAGTACAACATATTTTTAGCACAGCGGGACTAGCCACGGAATAACTTTAGCGTAGTCACCCGCAAGTGCACACTAGATTTGACCCGAAATATAAACAGAATGGAAAGGAAAGCTGCGCGCTTCATAAAAAACAGATACGAGCAAACAATGCGTGCTTCTTAGCTTTTAGAGAGATTAGGTTAGGAGCTGCTTGAGATTCGGGGGCTACTCGCTAGGCTTAGTTAGTATGAGAAATTCAAAACAGGTGTGCTTCAGTGTGACACAGATAAATTTATTTTGACAGTGTCCAACATCTTTAGGTACGACTGGAGCAAAAATATTAGAAAGATACATTGCCGAACAGATAAGTACAAACTTTAATTTATTGCTGTGCGAATCAGGGATTTTCATTTCGAATGGAGCCGAATCGAATCTCACAAAAGATATTTTGAATCGAATCGAAACGAACTTTTTTTTTAAATTTTGGTAGGAAATCGAATCACCCTACAAATTCGCTTGCGAGTCGGATTCGAATCTAAATAAAATGAAAAATCGTATGCGCAGTTAAAGTAATTAAAATTTTCACAATATTTCAAGGCCTTACATTAGCTTATATATCTATAGTGGAACAAAGAATAGCACAGAATAACACGTGGTCGTTTGAACTTTCGTTTCGCGTGTGGAAGACATCGTCTAAACGGACGGCGCTCCATTTTTGGAATGAGCGCCATGTTTGAATGCATTCAACGATTCGAAAACGAATCTATCAAATTCGAATCATTCGGTTTCGAAACATCCCGATTCGCAGGCTAATCAAATCGAATTAAGCCTGATTCGAGTCGATTCGAATCGATTTCGAAGCATTCGCACAGCTCTACTTTCATTCTTTCCACGTATAATAAACTACCATTTGAAAACTGAGTTCCACTTTACGCACTACCCACATACTCGCCACCTTTTTCCCTTACTAAAATCTTCTCCTTCACTTGATCGGCTGGCGTCTGAAGCCCTGCCACACACCCATACGGCGACTCTCAGGGTAGTATGTAGATAACAGAGAAATTTCACAGAACAAAATCATTCGCCTAGCCCGGGACTCGAACCCAGATCCCTCGATATCGCAATATATGGTGAACGCCAAGTCCTCCGTCGATTTCCGTACTAATATGCGCAAATGAAGCACTGTCTCTCTTTTGCCAAAATCACGGAAAGATAATACGCATACGAATGAATTTGCTGAAAAATTAAAAGTCGTAGTCGATATCAATTCAACATTATTGACCACCAATGCTATCAAAAAAGCAAATTGAGACGAATATGCTAAATTTTTATTCTTTCCAATGCTAAACACGAATTATACCAAGCGAACGGGTACAATACGAAACGAAAAAATAACCAGAAAGGGAGGAAAATGTACCGTGACAGCTATAGTACATGGCTGCGACCATTAACACACGGTTAAGGTGGTATGAAAAAAATATCATTTTACTTAGAAATCAAGGAATTTGGTCTCATTTTAAAGACACATATCTCACCCTTCTAATGACACCAAAAATTTTACCCCTTACCACATTACTTTTGGAGATATTTGCCAAAAAATCTAAGGCCTTTTACTTGGGAAATTGTACGTGTATGCACTCCAGAGAGACATCATTTACAAAATGAGGCATTTCTAACACTTAGATGTCGTAAAAAACTAACAGCGCGAAGTTTGTATGTTTTCTCAACTATATTTGAAAATTAATCATGTTGTCACCGCAATAGGTTCTTGGGTATCACAAAAAAAAACCTTCCGTTTTGAATGAGTCTCAAACGCTCCGTGCGAAGAAAACGACTCAAGATAAAGACTTGTTTGGATATTTCCATTTAATTACGTACAATTTCTGTCATATAAAACCTTATTATTGCACAATCAATAATGCAATATTTAATTTATGCGTTCAATGGTATCAGGCTCAACTATGTGGAAGTTGATATTCACAAATGAAAAAACGACTTCGTTTCCTTCCACTGATTTATTTTCTTGGTACGACATGTTTCGACACATAGAGGTCATTTTCAAGTACAAAAAATTTTAAAATTCAAGCAAATATATACCTGGAAGGGTCTTGGGGGAGGTTGGAGAGGGGTGGAAGAATGGGTGCTAGGAGGGGGGGGGGGGGAAGGGGAAACCCGGAGAGAGGTGAGGGGTGGCGGTTATGGTGAGAATTAGGGAAAACCCTTAGGAGGACCGTGTTGGTGAGAGTCACACCCGCTGATAACCCACCTCCACCTTAACGACCCTTTCCAAGTTAACCCACCCCTCCCTCTACCTTCCATCCCCCGCCCCCACCTTTCTCACCAACACGGTCCTCCTAAGGGTTTTCCCTAATTCTCACCATAACCGCCACCCCTCACCTCTCTCCGGGTTCCCCCTTCCCCCCCCCCCTCCTAGCACCCATTCTTCCACCCCTCTCCAACCTCCCCCAAGACCCTTCCAGGTATATATTTGCTTGAATTTTAAAATTTTTTGTACTTGAAAATGACCTCTATGTGTCGAAACATGTCGTACCAAGAAAATAAATCAGTGGAAGGAAACGAAGTCGTTTTTTCATTTGTGATTTAATTTATGTGTCCTATAGCTGATGAAAGTAAAACGTATGATTCAAATATGGTCTCTATTATGACTAGGGAACTATCTCGCTCGGACTACCTTCAGTTACGGTTAAGACATGCTGATGACATTCACTGAAAGCGCGAGATGGTGACTGAGAAAAATGGCGCCTTCGCTTAAGGACGGAGTATTGAGGTAATTATATCTCCGAGAAGAGGAAAACAATCGGCTGAGAACTTGGACGTCGAGGGAGCGCATGAAAAGAGAGGAAGATGGCAGCAAAGGATTTTTCACCAATCTACATCCGCATCTACATCTACATAATACCCCGCGAGCCGCCATACGGGCGCGTGGCAGGGGATGTTAGGTCACCAGCCGAGTAAAGGTGTACGTTTTTTGGAGATGAAATGTTGACATGTATTATAGGAGTGTATTTAGTGGAGCTTAATTTTTATTGCGGTCGCTTATTGTTCGCGGAAAGAACGATTTTTTGTACCTATCTGTTCGGCAGAGTATCTCTCTTATTTTATCGAATCTGTCAGACCCAGAGATGTAGTGAGTAGTCATGATAATATTCTCTGTGTCACTCTGAAAAAATATCAGTTCTGAATTTATCAAGCAACCTGAGCCTAGCGTGTAGCCTCCGAGTCTCTAGCGGCTCCCACCATAATCCCTCTAACAGTTGTGAGACACTATATGTACGCTCGTTGCAGTTTTTAAGGAATCGCGCTGCTTTCCTTTGTATTTTATTATTTTTTTGTTTAAATCTATTTGATAAGTGTCCAAATGCGCGCGGCGTATTCGAGGTGTGGCCTTAATGTAACATGATCGCTACAAATAAGATATATAGGCATAAAAGCAATCACGAAAGTTGTTATAGGAGTGCGGGGTTAATGCATTCTCCGGAAGGAAATTCAACATTTGCAAATATCGACGTTACATACGCACAAATTTAATTAAAAGAACATATATTTTAAAAGGACAAATTCACATATTTTGCCCTCAAAAACATGTAATTAATACCTTTCAGCCATTGTTCCTCATGCCGTGCAGAAAAAAAATCAACATCGACGTGGCTTGCCCACCTTCTCTGCTTTACCGAAAAATGTGTAAAAATGAACGTGGGTTAAATAAATGAAAGAGGAAGCTGGAAGGAATACGCGAAAGAGATATATATATATATATATATATATATATATATATATATATATATATATATATATATATATATATATATATATATATATATATATATATAAAGAGGGTAGGGGGTTGGAATGATATGGCGATAATAAACATTGGCACGCAGTAAGGGGGTGGGGTGGGGGGTTGGAGATAGCGATCCAGAGATATGAGCGACCCGAGTTGCAGAAGGTTTGGCGTCGCCGTAAAGTGCGGACCGCGTCCGGAATGCATAAGGAGGCCGATACAACTTGACCTCGGGCCACATAAAAACCGCTAAATGAGTCCGAACCGGAAGTCGGGAAAAGAGTTTTAAAGGATCTGGTAACAACGTGTTCAGCTGGACGCAGGACGACTGTGAATGCCTCGCCGAAAATAAAAGTAGAAACATTCCGAAATGTTATGTTTCCACCAAAATGGATTAAATGCTCATACTGTGCACCTATCCCTACATGAATTGCGATGCTTCATAAAATGAGATACACTAATTACCAACCTCTTGTCAGATCTGAAGTGCAGTTAATGCGTAGTTTAGTCCTATATTATTCGAAAAATAGACATGAAAATATTTACAAGATGCTAATCACAATTGGAAAGTAGTTATGGATATAAAACTCCACACGTCGCCGGCACTTCACAGAGAATCGCAAGAGTTCTCGCCAAGGACGACGTCTTGACGAGATTCAATAGCGATAAGAAGACCACTGACCTCTTTTGAACCGAAAAACATCGACACCCATCTGACATTTACGAAGGAGTGTACGAGGTTAAGTGTAGATGCGGGAAATCACACATCGGCCCAACACCGAGATCCCTAAAATGTAGAATGGAGGAACACAAAAGGGCGACCGAAAAGAAAACTATTTGCCATTCCACGGTGTCAGAGCACGCCTGGTCAGAACCCGGCCACGTCATAAACTTTGAAACACATAATATCATCGTCAGATAAAATAAATATTTCCCTCGGCTAATACGAGAGGCGATTGAAATAGCCAAAAACAAGGAAAAATTCAACAGGGAAAATGGTTATCCTCTACGTTCAAACGTCTTTTACAACAATTGAATTCAAAGGTCCAGCCGACCAATCAACGTGCGCCTAACTAACTCAGGCGTTAGTAATATAATGAAACATGAATCTCAGCAGCTCATTCAGGACCTGACGACGCTGGCTGCGACGTTAACGAAACTGTTGTCCGTTAACACGAAACAACGCGGGAAAACCCCGAATAAACTAACCATAATTAAAGTCCACATTTGTGAAAGTTTGATCGAGTTTAGCGATACTCTGTGAAAAAGTGATACATCAAATAAAACTTGAACGAATCATTCACACACTTTATTTGGAAACCCTACCGGTTTCGACACTCTCGTGTCATTTTCAAGGGTACAGCTGATCTTTTTTTTCACGGGTCAGATGTACCCTTCAAGTTTTATTTAATATTCACATTTGTGGATAGAAAAGGGAAAAATACAGAGACGACAATCTTCATTATAAAGGAAAAACCCACATCGATTGGCCAGTAGAGTCTTCTGATGTGCACCATGTCTTTCGATATCACCTGCACGGTAGTGCCGGGTATCACGGGTAGTGCCAAACCCGTCTGACCAAATGAATCGGTGGATGAGTCGCACATATCGTTGGCCTAAATTAAAACATCAATATTAACATCATGCATAAATAAGAACGTAGAGAATATGAACAGAAAGATCTACTGGCTAGCGAGGAGCTAGGTTTGTAAAAAAACCCTACGATAAGTTTGATAGTGTGTCTGGATTGTTAGATGAATTGGGACGGAAATCGCTATCAGAGCGTAGATTAAATTATAAGCTTAACGTCTTAGCTACATTTAAGGAAAAACATTTCTCTAGCGACGTAAAAAACATACTATTGACCCCCTCGTACTACGGCCGATTAGATCGCGCCAAAAAAATTAGAGAGATAGATTGTATAACCGATAGGTATCAAATGTCATTTTTTCCGCGTACCATTCGGGACCATAACAGCCGTGATTGTCGACATGAATAGTGCGAATAGTGACATTAGCTAGACTGTAAATCTTTCTCTTTATGTTCTCTACGTTCTAATTTATGCATGATGTAAATATTGATGCTCTTATTTATGCATGATCTTTTGAATCTGTAGTAGTAGTCTTTGTACCCCTTGCATGTCGGAACGATTGACGATAGAATGTTTCTTGGATAGTAGATTTTTAATTGGCGCGTTGCATGCGTGGTACGCTGGTTTTAATATAGTTTCGGTGTTCTGCCGTATAATTCATACATGCCTGGTGTGGAAGCACTCCCTGCCACACACCCTTTGGGTGACTTGCGGGGTATGACGTAGATGTAGATGTATCGTTTCTTTTCTTGATAAAGGAAGCAATGTGCGTGCTCTGTGTATGGTATTTATCTCCAAAAAATAATTGGCTCAAATATGTGTTTTATTTCATTGCCCGTATGGTTCAATGACCATTGCTGAAGACCAAGTTGTCTGCGGAGGGATTTTCTTCAACTCCCTTCGGATCCGTGCTTGGAGATCCAAAGTATTCCATGCAATTTAAGGTAATTGTATGGAATACACTGGCCGTAAATGTTTGCTGTCCACTCTCTAATAGCGTAAGGTTCTTCAAGAAAAGACGGAAATAAGGAATAACGGTCGCGCTGCTCGTCTTTGCCAAATTTTAACATGGATATATATTGTTGCATAACAATTCGATGTAATGATGAGTGTTTCCACCGGACCGAATCACCTCGAGTATGCCGCGAGCATTTAGAACCCTGGTCATCAAGATTTAACCAGAAAAATTAACAAAATACAAAGAAAAGCAGTGCGTTTCGTTAAAAACTGCTACGAGCGAACTTATAGGGTTACACAACTGTTAGAGGGATTAAGGTGGGAGCCCCTACTGACTCAAAGGCTACACGCTAGGCTTAGGTTTCTTGATAAATTCAGAACTGGTGTGTTTTAGAGCGACACAGAGAATTTTATCATGACGCCTCACTACATCTCTAGGTCTGACAGATACGATAAAATAAGAGAGATACTCTGTCGAACAGATAGGTGCAAAAACTCGTTCTTTGCGCGAACAATAAGCGACCTAAATAAAAACTGAGCTCCTCCAAATACACTATCATAGGACATTTCACCATTTCACCTCCAAAACGTTTACATCTTTACACGGCTGGTGAGTAACCACCCCCTGCCACACGCCCATGCGGTGGCTTACGGGGTAGTATGTAGGTGTAGACCGTATGATCAACTTGTAACTAGTATTTTCTAATGATAATAATAAAATTCTAATAAAAGAGGTTTAATTTCGCAATGTGTTACGCTCTTTTCAACGAGCATCCCAGATTCAGATAAATTCAAACGCAGACTAAAAATTAAATCCCTCGGGAAACACGAGATATTCCTTAATTTTCTGATATGCGTTTCCATTCAGTGCCTTTGGAAATAACAGAGATTCAATAGATATTCCTGCAATTATCGTTACTCGGCAAAATTATTAAAATTTCAAATATAATATTTTTAGGGATGTTCCTTGTTTAAACATGTTGCCAGAACTCATCATCGAAACATAGGCCTCTTTTATTTGATAAGTAACGCAGTGAAGAAGCTATTAATAACACCAAAATCTGTCTAGCATGGAAAAATTAATATTTCTTGTTTGATGGACGAATAATGATGGGCTTACTCCAAAATTCTGTTCGAATTTACTCCATTGAATGAAGCGCACCGGAATCACGTCTTCCAGCGGTGCGAATTGGACGCCATCTCAAACACAAATCCCCTTTTTTGAAACATGATAATATCGTGCCTCGCTTGAGACGTACGAAGGAAGAGCTCAGCAACAAGATGACCAAAAAGTATACTTGCGAAAGCCAGGCGATTCACAAAGGTGACTATCGGAGTGAACAGAGCCAATTCGATTTCGGACATTGTCACTACAAGTGACGCAATATAGAAGATGAAATACTCAAATTAAAAAATTTTCAGGAAATAAGAACAAATAGATTTGCAGATGATATAATATAATTTGTAGAAAGGGGAGATGATTTGAATGAAATGCTTGATCAAGTAGCACTGACAAAGGAGGAATTCGGACTCAAAGTCAATAAAAAGAAAACTAAAGTAATGAGAGTGGGGGTAAAGCAAGAGTTGAATATTTATGTGGATGGAGAACATCAGGAGCAGATAAAACGATTCAAGGACCTGATAACTGAAGTGACGGAGGATTGGAAGAGTGAAATGGAGATAAGAACAAGAATCGGTATGACTAAAGAGGCATTTAGGAAGAAAAAGGCTGTACTAACTAGTAAAATGGAGCTGGAACTGAAGAAGAGAATCGTCAACTGTTTTGTTTGGAGTGTGTTTTTGTATGGTGAGGAGACATGGGCGATGACAGAAAAGGATAGAAAAAGGAAAGAGAGAGTTTGGATATGTGGATTTGGAGGAAAGGTGCTCAACATCAAGTGGTCTGATAGGGTTTAGGAATGAAGAGGTGTTGGAGAGAATAAAAGAAGAAAGAACGCTCTTAAAGACCATTGAAGATGGGAAGAAGACCTGGATGGGACATGTACTGAGAAGGAAATGCTTGTAACGAGATGCACTGTAAGGAATGGTGGATGGAAACCGCAAAAGAGGAAGAAAGAAAAGAAAGATGATTGACGACCTGAAGGATGGAGGGAGTTACAGAGAATTGAAGAGGAGAGCAGAGGACAGAGAGAGAGAGATGGAGGCACCAAGGACCTGCGAAAGCAGATAACTAATGATGATAAATGTGACGCAGGGAAACTTTTATCAGATAATTATTCCATTACCTATTAGAAAAGGGAAGACATTTCATTCGAATTTTTCAAACGAGTCCCGCGAGTTTACAGTGATGAGCTGGTCAGCAAATCGGTAAAACACGACTATATTTACGGGCGCAGCTGTGAATTCCCATCCGTCGGAATATCAGTTGCCCACCCAAATACCCAACATATTTATTTTTTCGCCTTCCCGAAGGATCGCACGATCCGAGAATTCCACGTGTTCCAAAGCGACGCGCTACTTTGACCGCAAAACGGATCGCGTCTTTCATTTTTTACATCGTACTCTGCTCTGAAATTGACGCGCGCACGCAAAAGCCTTCCTTCTCACGCGCTGCGCGGGTTGGCCGCGCAGTTAAGCGAGAGGCGGAAAATATTTGGGAAAGGGGAAGAGGAGAGCAGCGAGAGAGAGGAAAAATTGACACATTTGGGTTCCGAGTAATGGGTTACGTTCATAAACTGAACGCGGCTTTGATCGGCATTGATGGGCAATGAACGCGGCATTGATACACACGCCAAGAGAGGAGTGCACCCGTGTTATATATATGCACGTCCACGTGCCACTAACATGTCCATATTCTAGTGGCACCCTAATTCAACAAACCAGGCCAAAAAAGTACAGAGCTATAGTATACTCCGGAGCGTCCTATGAATAACAACACAAGCCACCGATTCCAACTGAGAATTCTCAACCGAAAAATATTCGGGCCATCAAATGATATAAAACGGTTATCTGTAGAAAATTGAAGTCTTCATGTTTTCTCAGAAAAATATACATACATACATACCAATCAAGCCGTCCCTTCCGGGGTAGGCACAGTCACAAAGTTTCACTCACAAACACACATTTGTACAACTAACTCTGATTCAATAATTTCCTCCTCACTGACCTATCCTTGCAAACCTATTTTGATTCATTTACACTGTTTCATACACTGTTTCATGCACACCCTCCTGCTTTTAAGACTCCTAATATTCCTCCTCCTAAGAATTTCCTCAACCACATTCAACCAAAACTTTTCGCACTATTTAATTTACGATTTATAATCTTAAATACGTGAAAGTAAAAAGGATTAGAATAGCTGCAGACATCCAAACAGTATTTTAACAAACAATATTTTAACAGACATCCAAATAATAATTCCTTTTTAAAGTTTCTTAAAATATTCAACCCACTCACAAATTCTGTTGAGGAGGAGACCTGCTCCTCGTCGGTAGGACATGTCGGTCCAGAGTGTCTTTACAGGGGACTGGAGAAGACAACCGGAGGAGAATGAGGCCGGAGAACTTACCTGAAAAAGACGAAAAAGTTTGATTTAAGCAATGACAACGACAACGCATTCAGAAAAGAAATCGGTATATAAATGATTTTGTACTATTTAACTGTAGTAACTACCAAAGAAAAACTCTTAGCCAGAGCTTCTGTTCCATACATTTCTACTGTCGCGGGGAAAATATCAAGAATCTTGAATAAACATGACATCCCGGTTATTCATAAACCACCAAAAATATTACGAGCTCATCTCTGCCGAGTAAAAGACGATTTGGGACTCAAGACACCGGGAGGTTACCAAACTCCATGCCAATGTGGGAAAATATACATTGGTGAAACAGGCCGCACAATTGAAACACGCTTGTAATAACACAGGAGATGCATTAGGTTGTTTCATCCTGATAAATCCGCCGTGGCGGCCTTAGCATAGCCTAAAGGAGGACCATCTCATCTCCTTTAGTGGTGCAAAAGTCATACGCAAGGCCAATGGTTATTGGGAAAGGCTATTTAAGGAAGCCATAGAAATACAACTTCAGCCCAATAACTTAAATCGGGACTCGGGGTACTCGATAAATCAAGGGTGGAAACCGTTAATTTCAAAAATACTAACGGAAAGAAGAAACAACAATGGTCAGTCGGATGTGACCGTCCAAGACCCTATATAAGGGAGAACGTAGGCGGCCCGAGCATCTTTACCCTGATGATGATGGAAGTGCTATCCATCGAAACGTTGGCAGCAGCTCGAGAGAATTTCACACAAATCGGTATATTTTTAGGAATGTTAGTAGGCTATCAAATAAGGTGAGATTCATAATAAAAATCATAAATCCAAGAGAAGATTTACAGCATCTCCTCCATGCTTATCCACATCCCTGTACACATCCTAATATACATTTCCTCAATGATAAGACTCTTTCTCTAAGCTCTCGAAACCTTAGAGGGACATGTTCAGATGTAAATCACTGCGAATACTATTATCCATTTGTTCCACGAATGATTTCCATTGTTTTTTACACCCTATCTTTAATACAATTTTGCTAGTTCAAGACAAAAGCTTGATCGTAGAGCGGAGTCATTTCTTTAATCCGTTAGCAGAGCCGTTGTTCTACAATTGCGACGCTTCAGCGATTCCTTAATTAAAGTAGTATCAACTGAATTTCTTTTATTCCAAAAAATACATTTCAATTGACAAGGACGATATTATTTTATTATTTTGGAATATTTATTATCTTGGAATACTTTTTAATTACCTAAAAAGGGATATGTCACTACTTTGATGAAATAAAAGATGGACAGCCATCCGGTCACGTGATAATTTAGATTTTCAGTTAGATATAAAAAGACACGGAAGCCATTAAAATTTCGAGATGTGCTTTTCGATTTTTCTACCGTTAGATTTCGTGCTACAAAATTTGTCAAAGTGTATGTGATGGAGAAGATTCCAGTTATATTTGACTGAACATGAAACAATAGCGCAAATGCATTCAGTAGTCGGTCGAATCTCCAAATAAATGCCGAATAGTGATTATCAGCAACTAGGATTATCAGAAACAAATACAGCCGTTTCAAGCGGCTACTTCATGAACTTCCGACTCACGATCCACCATAGCGATATTAAATACGATCCCAAAAAGACTTTTGGGCAAGAGAGTAGTTGATTTGATAGAAGCATATCCTTTCATAAGGCATATTTTGAAAACAGGGAAATCCGGACATGAGATTCCTAATAAAAATCAGATTTTCATCCGCCTAAGACCTCCCATTATTTCCATTCAGGTGTCATTGAGCAAGAAGAAAATGTAACAAATCTTTGGTAGGTGTCACTCAATGGTTCCACTCACTAACTTGGTGATTGCCCCAGCGATCAGCGGAATAAGGGCAAATAAAATCGAGTTCGTACTTTCACTAAAAGCTCGTGAACTTGACGCATTCGGGGTGAGGTGCCAAAATTCTTAACCACGGTCACTCACAGATCCCGACATAGTTCCTCTCTGACGGTTCCTGCCCCTTTCCCGTTGAACGCTTCCGAAAACGCTCTACCTATAGGGACCTTTCCCTCGCTCCCAGTTACCTATTACTCAGTTGTATTTACGCTTGAAGACATCTCTCACATATATCCTTCACTAAAACAACCGACTTGTCGGAGACATCAACTAAGCAAACTGTTTTCTCCGAAAGTTTACACTCGTCCATAAACTGTAGCCAGTATGGTAGATATTTCTGAAAGAGAATTGCAGTTATTAAATCACAGCAACACTTATTTGAGCGCTGAATAATGGCCTTTCATAATTCAGCAACAAACGGATAATATTTTTGCATTAAAGTGTCTGAAGAATATCTCAACTAAACTGTGATACAGCAATGGCAAACCATTGAACCTGAGTTTTGGTCGCGTTCAGACACGGCTAATGCTCCAGGGTTGAAATTTGCCATGAAAAAATCATTTGACTGGAGCGGGATTCGAACCCGGATCTCCCAATTGCCGTTCAGGTGTGTTAGCCAGTTACACAACCATCTTCCTTCAAGGCGAATTTCGAGGGGGGTTTATGAGAACTAGATGATCAGTCTTCAAGTCTACATTGTAGCATATGAGACGAAGTCGTGCCTACAAAGCCACTGTCGCGGTGGATAAGCCCAACATTGTCGTTATTGAAACGACGAAATTGACAAATTCCCAATCAATGCATTTGACAAATGATGTGGCACGAAGTCACTCGCACGGGTGCATATACACCAGAGTTGAAATTAGCCATGAAAAAATCATTTGACTTGACCTGGATTCGAACCCGGATCTCCCAATTGCCGGTCAGGTGTGTAAGCCAGTGTAACCCTGGTGTAAATGCACCCATGCGAGCGACTTCACACGACACAATTTGTTAATGCAATGATTTGAAACCACTAATGCTGTTAAAAAAAAGCCAAAGAGCTCCTCTGCGATTTTCTCCAACCAGCGTTTACCCCATTTCCTTCTCATCCCATTTACGTTTCGCTTTCCCATTCCTTTCTTTCTCTCTCTCTCCTCTGGATTTGAGAGAACAAATGGAAACAATCACTGCGGTGTCTTCGTCCACCTCTCCTTCTCATCCCTCTTCTTTCTATCCTTCCACTCCTCCACTGTCCGGCGTCGAGTCTGAAAACCAATCTCCTCGCAAAGACAGCGAAGAAACAAGGGCGAAAAAAGAGAAGAAATGACGCCGGGTCGCGCCCTCTTTGTGAGAGCAGGTACACCAGGCAAAGAAAAGAAGAAGACGGCGACAAGGAGACAACAAAGAGGATGGACCCATGGGCGCCATTCAGTCTCTCTTCTCGTTTTCATTTCGCGCAAGCAACAGCTCTGTTTTAACTCGTGGTACATATATATATCTGCGTGTACATACATATGTATTCTTTCCATATACCTACATAGATATCCCAGACCCTTAGCGCCAGGAGTCGTGAAAGCGTAGTGAGATCTCCACGGGGTAGGAATGGGACCTCTGACGGCGGTAATTCTCTCTCTCTCTCTCCCTCCGTTACAGTCCTTGTCCTCAGGGTGGTGCCCCTGAGACGAATTCAAGTGGAGAGAGAAGGGAGATATGTGTCCACTCCATTCTCCTCCATTCGCACGGACGCTCCATGTTCTAAAGTTTGCCTCTCATTTCCGACTGTCCTTCCGACCATGAACACCGCCATCGCGAATTTTCATCCGCGTCTCACTTTTAATTATTCGGGCAATGGCGTCATTGGCCATTATCATCACGCTGCAGCGTCAACGACGGGAGAACCTCATTTCGTAAATTAACCGTTTACTTTTCCTACCGCGCAACGCATTTCATTTTCTCCCTTTCCTCGCATTTTTCGCAGAGTTTCAGAGACCAAAGCGAGTGCGCAGTTGCATACTCAATTCTAGCCTACCACGCAGATAGTTCACGTATTTACTCATGGAGACTAATTTCCATTCATCGAAGTCATAACTTAGAGACACTATGTCCTACTCTCTGCGGTACTTATGGATCGCCTTTTTGCTGGGTTTGACCGAGAGAGGTTATTGAGAATACAAAATTATTATGAACAAATGGGGCCACAGCAAGGGGAAACTCTCATCTCATTCCTCGTCATTAGAACAATACTATGTAATTTATGAATTTTGGTTAAATCGAAATAAATAGTTGAAAAATGATTTCAACAACACAAAGAATCTTTGATATAGTGCGTATTATTTACGAGTATTTAAGTCTAGAGTCTACAAAAGGCTAATCGGCTCGAAATTTCAAGGCTAGTGCACACACTAACAAGTAATTTAAATACTAAGTGATAGTATTGGCCAAGAAAAATTCATTTGGCTCGACCGGTATTCCAATCCGAATCCGAGTACCGTGGTTCAATCCCCACAGTCGTTAAAAGGATTTTTGTTCATGAACAGATTTTCGTGAAATTCTACACATGTGTGGAACTGGAATATCTTTATATAATAGTAGGTTGAAGCAATATACAACTTGTCATGCAAGCAACGAAATTACCAAAAAATACACAGATAAAGATAAACTGAAGAAATTATAAAACATACATATGTACATTCCGATAATACGCGGGCTGAATTATTACGGGTACATTAAAATAATGGGCTCAACAAGATTAACAAGACAAGTTGCAGAATTTTATGAAAAGCGAAGTAAGGTAAAAAAATCAGAGACAAATACATTGTTGGAATTCGGGAAGATCTTAAAGACACAGGGATAACACCGCATGAAGTACGGAGTTGAAAAAGTTTTTCCCAGAAACGTTAAAATATGATGGTTTCCGAAGCAGAAAAAAGTAACAGATCCGAAACCACTTAGTCGGATGAGAGAAGGAAGGCGCAATCAGACAGAATAAAAGTAATATGGTCTCACAGAAAGACTAAGCCAAAAAACGCCACTAAGTTTGTACTGCGTGTGGTCCAACGGAGCCCAAACGTGACTAACGATAGAAACTTTTTATTTGAAATTCTGCTTGCAAACATTAAGGAGTCATACCAAGTCCAATATTCGAAAAAAACATTCCAAAAATTACTTCGTCTTAATTTAAAATATTTCACCCCAATTCTAGTCATAATATGATTTCATTGAGGAAAAAGCTGTAAAATATAATCCTTGTATCATTGTGGTTGTAGGCTACACGGTGATTTATCAGGTACTAAAAGATACATTTAAATCAATGAGAGTCCAGGGTAAGTTTTTGGCATACTTATTAAAATTAGGATTAAATGACCGCTCCATCCACCTAATTACCGAATTCCCTTATCTTTCACAGTAAGAGCTATAGGTATCTCACCGGGACACCATGGCGACGCAACCAATCGCCGCGACCAAGAAAATGTATACAGCACTATAGAGAGCAATCTCACCTGGTGTCCGCTTGTTTGCGCAATCAATTTGGTGGCGCGACCAGCATGGACGCGTGCACAGAATGTTACTGGCAGCACCACCACGCTGGCAGCGCCACCACTAATTAGTATAGCGCTGTATGGTGTCTCACTCACTCGGCCACCAGTCGCGCTGCCAGTGACTGCCCCATTCCCTTGCATTCACACGCGTACAGTGTTGTTGTCAAGGCGTTTGTTTGGTTGCAGCGTACGCTATGATGGATAATATCGATACAGAAAAGTTTAAAATCAATAAAAAAGTTTGTTATCGAAATACAAATACAGAGTCAGTAGCTCGTCAAAGGACCTCACGGACATTCTCACTTATCTGGATATCTTCTCAGATCTTCGTATATGTTGACAAATTGTCCTTTCTTTGGGCGATCGGATACGTAAGGATGAACCCACCCGTTTCTTTTTCTTTTTTAACTTTCCTTTACTTCGTGCGTACAGCATAAGTGCTAACTCGTCGACTTCCATTTCGATACTGTGGCGATTCTGGTGTCTCGGTTTGGTAGCTTTAAGACACCACAATTGCGCGACTGTTTGCGTGACCGTGGTGCCCTAGTGAAATAGCACCCGAAGAATAAGGAGTCCAAGTGAATTCCGTCCACCCCTCTCGGAAGAACAAAGTGTACTCGATCGCAATGGGCAACAACGCCACTTTCACGGGAAGGCATTTCTCCCGCCTGTCGATTACAGATTGTACGAACAGCTTTCCGATAAGTAAATCTAGAACCAGCCTCAATACCCCGTGTAAACACGACAAAATGAGGTCGCAATGAGCTGCGACCTCGTTGTCGAGATCCTTTTGACGCGATAAGACCCTCTTTTAAGGACATAAAGATAGAACACATACATTCGCGCTTTAAAATGACCGAAATTGAAAACGGCCGAGTCCGCGTAATTGTTATATTGGAGCAATAATGCCATTATGGAAAAGAGCCTGGGCACGGAATAGGGCCATCACACACACACAGCCTACGGCCGACGAAGCGGAAGATAAGCGCTATTATTGAGACGACGGTAAATGGAAAGGGGGGAAACACGGATATCGATAGGGAAATATCGAATGGGAACCAATTAGTCGCAATCGTTAGGGTCGATCTTCACCCCTGGGGTTAGTGGTTACCTCTCATGAGAGGGTAGAGGCTGCCTCTGGGAAAAGCGCTATAAAACTCGAAGAAAATAGTCGACTCGCCATAAATTACACGCAGGTTAAATGCGGTAGCGAAGGATTTCGGGATTGAGAGGGTGGACGGGGGAGGGAGGGGGTGTGGAGGGGAGGAGGAGGTAGGGGGTGGGGAGGAAGGGTAGGGGGAGGTGAGAGAGATAGAAAAAGAGAAAAAGAGGATGGGAGGTGAATGTGGAGGGATTTTCTCCTTCTTCATATTGGGGACAATACTACGCTCAAAGTGGAAGTTTGGGAGGAAGAAAAAGAAAAGGAATGACGATATCGATGAAGAGACAAAGAGAGAAGGAGAGAGAGAGAGAGAGAAGGAAGAAATAAGTGACGACAGACGGACGCATTGGAGAGGGCAACGAGGTTGTTTAGCCTTGAGGGGGTGGAAGGAGTGGAGAGAGAGAAAGGGGTCGTCGGATCCGGGAACCGTTAAAGAGAGGCTTTGAGAGTGGTTTTAATGGTTTCGAAGTCTCGCAAACGGTCCTTTTTTATTCCTCCCTCCGAACCAAAAAAGCAAATAACAACTTTATGGTGTTCCGGGGGGGGGGGCGAAAGGGAATGTGAGGATATAGAATAAAGAAGAATGGCGGAAGGAGGAGGAGAGGGGGAGGAAAGGAGAGACGAGGTGGGGGGTGGGGGAGAAGGAGAGCGGGGTGAGAACTGAAGAACTCCTCTGAGGACACAGAATAGAAAGAGGAGGAGGGGGTGGTCGCAAGAAGGCTAGGGGAAGGAGGAGGCGGCGATCGGAGGCATTATGGGGTCAGTCAGCGAGCGGTCGTTGCACACGAAAGAGGACTGGACTGTCACTAAAAGGCGCAGTTTACGGTCGCGCGGAATATTTGATGGATCCAAAATTGAGATACAATGCTCCCTCATTTTTCACGGGAAGTTAATAAAAACAACGGAGCGGAATTCCGATTGCCACCCCTCGGTAGGAGTCATAATCGAATCAGCAGGGCTGCATCTTACGGGTGTCTCACCACTTCGGGAATAAACTGCGGACACAATAAGTCATGGTCAAACCATCCATTCAAAAAAAAAGATAAACGAGTATTCGATGAAAAAAACGAATTTCTGATGTCTCAATAGCGAGGATAATCTGCTTCTGTCCCTTTCGGAAGCAGCTCAGTGTGGCACTTTGTCTACTAATCTTTGACGGCCATGCAGGATGCATTCTCATGAAAGACAACCTAAAAAACACACTGTAATAGATGCAGAAGCTTGGACGACAAAGCACCACACGTAGCTGCCAACAAAAGAGACTGACATTGGTGATGTTTCTGTGGTAAAAGAACTTTTTTTCTAATTCATTACCTATGCAAAAAAAATATTTTGAAACTTATTGAACAAAATTTGTTTTTTTTGTTAATTTACTCTCATTTTGTGTTAACTTACTATCAATTGTTTTCTCCTTAAGCCAAATAATAAATATATAGTAAAATATTTGGTTATATGTGTAAAAACTAAAATGATCAGAATAGCCCCGTCATTTTTGACATTTCAACATTTCTTGTGACATCACTTACTGTGCTCTATCTCCCAAAGTTCATTGACTAAATAATATTTTCACATCGCACTCTTTTGAACAAAGGCTAAACTAAAAGTCGGCGCAAACCAATAGTTCTTCAAATTGTTTAAACTCTGTCCATGACGCAATGATGTTAAAATGATCGAAATAGCCCCCGGTCTACCCTAATTGATTGTGGATTCATGCTTTGCACTTGATCCGACTAGGCAGCGAATTAAAAAACTGACTTAGAATTCAAGTTATAGAATCTTTTGAACTAAATATAATATATGGAGTGGAATACAATATTAGAAGAGCTAAATTCATAGCAAACCACTGCAGATACCACGATCGCGGGCGAAGAATGAAGAGACGTCAATTAAATACAGAACAAATAAGTATATTCCCTCGAAAAAGTGAAATACTTAGTACTTCATTATGGGCACGTACAAAATGAGGCCTGTTTAAGTTTAGTAAACTATATTCCTTAGGCATGCTTTAAGGATCTGTATCAATTAACTGTTTCCACAGATTAATTTAATGAGATTGAACCTTAAGTACGGATACAGGGAGTGCGGTGGCGGTAAAAGGTAGAAAGAAAAACCGGTTCGAACAAATATAGTTTATTCACAACAGTTAAAATAAACGGTCGAATATAATCCCCCGAATTGTGACCGGCTCAAAGGAAAGCAAGGAAAACTCGAGAGGACGGGGAGGACAGGAGGTTTGGTATGTTGTTACCTTGGAGGTAGCGGTGGTCTTCAAGAGGCGCCGTCTCTCGGGAGCAGCTCCGTTAGCGTCGAACACTCGACGAGAGCCTCACCAAAAAAGTGCCCGTCACTCGCGGGAGAACACCGCTATGTATATTGTGGGCCCATTCGCCCCTAGAGGTGTCATAGGCCCCTATTGACCGGTACTGTCAGGCGGAGGATTACACCACCCGCCTAGCTGCTCTACCGACACCCTCTCGAGTAAGGTACGGCTCATGATTAAACCGATCTTTTGATTCGTGAGAACATAGAGTTTATTTATTAACTATTAAAAGTTTGACCCACAAATAATGAAGTTCATTAATGAATAGTAGTCAAATCGAGACAAAATACAATATTGTCAAGGAGACTACGAACTATAATTAATTTTCTCCTCATAACAATGTCACTCGATTAATAAACCAAAACATGATTAAAAGTGTATGAATGAAAGCAAAAGTTTGAAATTGCCTGTAGATTTACGGGAAAGTATCGAGCATGAATAATCAATTGTGGTCCCAGAAATTCTTGTTATGGAAAAAGAGAGGGTTCCACAGTGATGAAAAAGCGCACAAGAAATCTCAAAAAAAAATTAGAAAACGTCTCGTTTCCTTCATCATAACGATTTACAAATAGATTCCCACTTGCAATTTCTAACCCAAGGAGTACCGTAAACCGGAGCTACTTAGACATGCTTTTGGAAGTTTTACTACATTACACGAAAAAATATGCTCGCAATTCAAGCTTTTTGTACCTCATCAGAACAATTGAAGTCTTGGCTTTGAGATGTGTGCTATACAGCAGTCTAAGACCCCCCCATTCATTTTATATATATTTTTTTAAAGGTGTCAAAGTAACCTTGAGTGTGGGGTTACTTTTACACCTCATTAGATTTGACTGAAAGTCAATGATAATTGTAGTGCAGGTTTCTTTGACACCTTTAAAACAAAAAATATATAAATTTTACAAAGTTTTTCATATATTATAGACTTATTTATAGAATAAAACGAATATAAAGCTGAAAAGAATCAGTCATTTATTTACAATATTATTCTTACAATATTAATAGGAACTGTTGTACTATGTGTACTTAAAATCAGTCAGGACATTAACAATTTCACATTTTTACAAAACAAATCAACATAATTATGATTAAACATTTAAAAAATACTCAAAAATATCAGTCTGTATCTTCACATCGTTGGCATTCATATGACTTTTTTTTGGTCCCTCCACTGCAATGACCACAGACCCACTTCAAACAGGTCACACAGCAGATCCAATCCCTATTCAGTTGATAATGACGTTAGTCACATTTGCAAATAGTGCACAGGTTTCCATCTCTTCATGTTCATCTGCTTCGTTCCTCGCACCTTTCAATTCACTCAAAGGCAAGTCGTCTTCGTCCGAAGAAACGTCGAAGTGTTTTGGTTGTGTCGTGACCTGCTCACTCGCAGATTCCTCCCCTCCACGCCCCGCGACCCGCCACGGCCGCAGCCGAAAAAGCGCGCCAAATGACCAAGATCGCGTCGTGTCAAAGTAGCCCCAAAAACTGTTAAAGTAATCCGCAAAGTCAAAGTAGCCCCGGTTTACGGTAATCTAAAAATAACCCCCATAGGCCACACAAACGGTACCGCGGTGTCACAAAACGTGAGTATTGCGAACCCTCACGCTAGGCGGCGGCAAGGAATAATTAGGGTTTGGAGACGTGGAAACGGCTGAACAGCACCCGCTTCTAGCCGATGCCTTGGGAAAAAAGTATACAGGTTCTGTATGCTGCCCAAAGAAGCTAAACTTTCATTGACTTCAGATAGTTTGAGCGAAATAATATTTTACTTAATAATCAAAGAATTTGGTCTCATTTTAAAGAAAAATATCTCACCCTTCTAATGACAACAACAATTTATATCGAACTATATTGAGAAATATGTCATGAGCCACAAAGTCACACGTAGAAAAAGGATCGAGTCGTTAAAAAACCAACTATTCGGTGAGATGTAGTTTTTTTCACTTATCTCAAGACATCTAATAAGAACACGAATGCAAATTTTCACGAAAATCTGAACATAAAATTGACTCAACCACCTTCAATTGTCACTTACCGGAAACCCAGAATGGTTTCCACTCCTATATTTTCTATGGATGATGATTGGCTATAATAGCTATGGGGGAGGAAGAGGAAGCGTTGAGGACGGGAGCAGAAGGGGTAAGATGCGCAGATTGTGCACCGCAGAGCACTTGAAACGCTTTAGCGACGCCATTTCACATCGCTCTACTGCCGATTCCAACTGGTGGCTGGTCGAATACTCAACTGGTGCATTCTTAGAATGGAATTCCTCTGGTCTCCGATGAGTGCGTACCCGGGGGGGGGGGTGGAGGGGGCAGACAGAAAGACAAGGGGTGAGAGTGGTGTGTGGTGAGGGCGGGAAACTGAGGAACGGCCTTGGATTGGATGCGACCGGGAGCGGAAGAATGAGGGGGTGTGGCAAGGCAGGTCGACCGCAGCGACGGCCATTCCATCGTGACTGGAGCGATTTTCTACACTCGTCTGCGACTTTGATGCCTTCCCCTTATTAGCATTCCCATTAAGGACACCGGATGCGAAGGAAAATTTATGACGCGATGGCACCTCAAGATCGTAAGGAAATTCGTGTGATAACCGTTCCACTTGGCTTTAAATTCGCACTTTGAAATACGCAGAAGCACTTTCATTCAATCACGATTATTTTTACACTTCAGAGACACATTTGAATGACTCAATATTTAAATTGCCCATTCGCCGCGAGAACCTTCTAAATGAAACTGACGCTTTCTAGTTTTAGCAAATCTTCAACATGATTTACAGGCCTACAATATTCAATCAATTTAAGATATTAACACGAGGTGCTTATCAACGCTTCTAGAGAGAATGTTCCCCTAGCTCGCCTAAATACAACTATTTACTACTCCTTCTCGGCCTCTTCTTCGAGGGTGTCCGCAGTACCTCACTTGGCTCCTTCTCACCGTTGGTATCACCGTATTTTTCTTTTAGGATTCTAGAAACCGATTTTGAGCTAATCCGACACGCTTGGGCAGCTCTATCCATCACCCTTGTAACAGGAATTATTGGACCTTTTCTTTTTCAAAATACTCGTAGATGGACACGATCATTTCGCGAGCTTGCGAGCGAAATGTCGCACCACGACCTCGTTTTTTTCCACTCATTCTCTTGAATGACGGCCGAAGGTAGAAAAAAACTCTTACGGTGAGCACCCAAAAGCGCGAATGGATTAATCGCGTAAGTATTACAATTGCAATAATACGCAAACAACACACCCAAAGACTGAAGCACTTGACACCGAAAACCGCACGAAAGAAGACTCAAGGGAGACTGAAAAGTGAAAGGTATGTGACAACGTCGTCAGGGTCGGTAGGGGAATGGGGTGGTGACGGGGTTCAGCTATTGGCTCTAGGATACGTGAGTCCCGTTATGAGCTCCCTGGCCCCTTCCACTTTTCAAGCTGTCATCGGACTTCTTTCGCCGTGGCGACTGTAGACCTTGGATACAAGAAGCGGCAATTCAGAAGTTAATGCGACAAGTTGAAAGCGCAATAACACTATGCTCTTAGCGCCGACTGTGGGGTTGTTTTGCTTGACAAAGTTAAGACTCAAGCCACTTGTTCAATGAAAGGCCAAACTTATCATTATGCAAAGAGAGTTGGGTAGTCATGGCCATATTTTGCATGTGGAGTTTCAACATAACAAATTGATCCAATTGCTTTATTTTGAAAAGAATGAAACATGATCATTTGCAGACGAATAGTCTCGCAGAACGAAGTGGATCTAGTCTGGGATTACGCAGGGCTCATCCAAAAGGAGAATATGGGGAGTATAGCCATAGAGTAAGTACAGTCGAATGAAAAAGGTATTGAAACGAATCGAGCGGCGCCACTTTCGCCGCAGTTCGAAAATGGCATTCACATCTATTCTATATTCAAGGAAGGAGGGAAATTCGAACAGAATTCACATCTCCTGCATTATTGTATCTATTGCATAATTTATGAGGATTAGTTGGGAGATACGTAAAATGTATGCGTTTCCATTAATTGTGCAGCTCATGTTTGGGATGAAATCCAATACGAGAGCTCAAGTTTCATTTCAAGTTTCGTAAATCCGCAGGTCCACGTTGAAGCATACTTTCGCACGGTTGACGATACCTACACTTAATCGGACACATTAGAAAATCAAATCGGTTAAAAATTAATCGTAATACAACTGAAAATCGTGCCACAGGCTGTTAAATTAAAATATGCTCTTGTTGCACTCATACAAGTCCAGTGTTCACGGGTTCATTCCCGTGCAATGGAAAATAAAATCGAGCGCAAGACCATGCATTTGTATCCGCATTCAGTGGCCTGGCGGTAAAGTACTCCACTCCGACTACGATCGTCAGAAGCGGCTTCAGTTCATATTTCCATGATACCTAATTTTTTTAAACTTATTTTCATTTAACAGTAATTAATTAGCCCTCGTATTTACTTCACGATTTTAGAAATAATATTCTTAATTTTTTATTTTTTATTACAAAAGTGAAAGGGAGTGGGTTTCTCCAAAGCAGTCAAATTGTAAACTCATGGTATCGAAATGCAAAATGAATTGGAACAAATATTTGGACCGGTATATTTTTCCAACAAGTCTTCTGTATTACTCGAGTTTCATTTGCGTCTTTTGGCACAATTGCGATTGTCTTTTGCTCACGTGATCTTAATTGCCAATAAAGACTGCAATTAGCTCTTTCATTTGCAGTAATTACTCGAGTGAACTGCCTTGAATCATTCCATGCCATCTTTGTCATTCACATAGTAAGAATACTATAGTCAAAGGTCACAGCGCTGAGGAAAAGGTTCGAGGAGGTCGAATTCGTCCATAGCATGGGGGTAGATAACGGGGGGTCCAGGGTGTCTGAACCCCTCCTCCCTCCGGACGAAGAAATATCAATAGAAAATTTAGAATGAAAATGAAAAACCAGCATGTAAAACCTTCATCCGATATCCTCCAAACATAATTGCACACCTTTAATGCGTCAGCAACGCACCATTCATTATTTTTAATTCCTGATTCCAATTATACTGCACAATAATCTCATTCTAAATTCAGGGGGAGTTCAGCCGTCAAGGTACATAACTGTCGGATACATACAACGGATGCCGGTATTCTTTGGCTTAAAACCTTCAGTTTCGCAAGATATAAGCGTCCTGCGGAATATGTTTGGGCGTCTCACAAAACGAAGCCCAGAGCTGAGATTATTGCTTCAACATGGTTTACGAGAGCTGCCATCCTTTGATTTTGGGAGTCGCTCTACATAGTGAACAGCATTTCTGCGAACACGGCACGGCAATACCTTTATTTACTCGGGAAATGTTTGAGGTGGAGAAGTTGTTCGGCTCGCCCCGCATAATCCCAAGTTATCACAAACTTGACGAGAGCGAGGAGGCCATGGAAACGTTACACAAGGAACCGAGCCGGGAAGGAGGAGGAAAACGCCGGGAATTATGGGAAAGTCCGTATGCTGTTCCTCTTTCCTCTCCTCCGCAGATTCCCCCCTTCCCCCCGCATTCGCCTACCCCCCCCTCACCCCCTCAGCAGCCCATTTCGCGCCGTGGCGGACACGAGTCCCTTCTATCTACGAGGGCGGGGAAGGTGTACGGTTGGTTGCTAGGAGAGGGGGATAGTGGACCCGCCCGCCCGCTCTCTCACAGCCTGGTTAGTGCGCCGGACAGGGTTCATCCATCCGAGGCAGGGCCGTGTTAAACAGGGCCACTCTCGGCGAACGTCCGCTTTTCCTTTCCTGTTATATAAAAGGACGCCGTGATCACCAACAACGCACTCTTCCCTCACTCTTCTTCCCTTTTATAAAAGCACCAGCTTCGGACGGACGTCCCGCCCCTTTCCCCTAACTTCATCCACCCCGCATCAACTCACACGACCAACAAACAGCATCCCAACTTTTTCCGCGGCGTGCAGGCAGTCCACGTCGCCGGCGCTCGGATGAGAAAGGTACTTGAGCCATATTTGCTAATAAAAGCGGATGATTAGGCTCACACGTAGATTAGGACGGAAACGTGAAGTATGTTTTACAACATATAATAAATCATTTTCTTGGCTTTAAGATAAGATGGCAAGAAACTGGTTTTATGCCACAAAAAAACGTTCCAAAATGGTGCCTAACAGTACTGATAACGGGCACGGGACGACAGGAGCCAAATTTTGCCAGTATATCAAATATAGATACGAATATCGACATTAATGATTGGATACGCGATGATGTAAAACTTTCCCAATATATTCCTCAGGAATCACTTCTAACGGTAGGAAGTGTGAATCATGAATACGGGAGAGGATCGACTTGTGGAGGTGTTTTACAAGGAGGATAATGTACAGAGGAGATCCCATCGGTCATCAAAGCCATAAATAATAGCATAATTGATTTTTATGCACACATTCTAAGATTGAAGACTTGTAATTACAAGGAGAATTAGATCAATTTCAATAGATAAAGCAGTGAAACCAAGGGGTTTATAACGGAAATCAGGCTTCACTGTCAGAATTATCTCGGGACCTTTCCTTTTCTTCGGAATTCCTACATAGACATAGAGACGGTGGATGAGTTTGTTTATTTTGGAAGCAAAATAAAATCAGATGGACGGAGCAAGAAGAAAATAGTAAGCCGCATTAACTAGGCCAAGTTAGCCTTCAACAAGAAAAATGAACTCTTCACCACCAGCAACATTAATTAAAGGATTAGGGATTTGCTATTGACGACTTTTCTATGGAGCATTCTGCTCTATGGTAGTGAGACCTGGACAATTGGAAAGAGAGAGAAGGAAAGAATGGAGGCATTTGAAGTGTGGTGCTATAGAAAAATGCTGAAAATACCCTGGGTGGCAAGAGTTACGAACGAGGAGGTGTTTAATAGGATATGGGGAAAGGCTAAATAAGAGAAGGAAAACCTGGATTGGCCATATTCTCCGACATGAAAGCTTGGTTAAGACTATACTAGAAGGTACAGTAAAGGGAATAAGCCAGAGGGGCAGACCTAGACTGGACTATGTGGGACAGTTGATGATGGAACTAGGTTGTCAATCGTACAGGTAAGTGAAAAGATTGGCCGAAGATTAGATAAGGCTGTTGCAGACCAATCCTAGGATTGTAACCAGAGAAGAACATCAAAATTTGAGATTAGTGAAATGGCCGAACTCGAATATAAAGTTTTATACCGTCAAATAATTTAACTCCGTCTTACTCTTTACAAGTAAGTTCAACGTCGGTTAGAATCGGCACATAATCATGAGAATGACAACAGAATCCTCAACATCATCGAGTGAGCAGTGTTAGTTAAATTGCAGTTTTCTAAGTCAAATGTTCAATACTGGGTTAAGTGAATGAAATGCTAAATGTGGTAACTTTGTGGAATTCCATGTTTTTATAATAGATTTATTCATCATGCTTTATAGTAAAAGTTTTTTAAAAACTTTATAGTAAAAGAAAGCATGCTTTAGCGTCTAAATTCAGATCGTGCCGTTGCTTTGACCATTGTGGATTGTAAAAGTTGTTTTAATAAATGGGCTAAAGTGTTACACCTTTCACCAATTCACTAATTCTCATTCAATCAGTTTTTCATAATTTCGAACTTGAAGTGCAATAAACTCAATCTAAAAAAAATTAATTATAGTTCCACGCACTTCGAAGTATGTGTCGCTTTTTAATTAATTTCACAATCTCACATACGTTTTGCGCTCCTTCACTCCTTCCCTTGACCACTATCGCTTCCTCACACGACCGCACACTCTTACGTATGTAACCCTACAATCTTCTTCTCCCTTGGCAGGCACACTGGAACCATCTCCCCTCTTCAGCGATCAGCGGTTACCCCGTCTAAACACGCGATTAGTATCTGTGGCCCATTGTAGAAGGTTACCCGGGGGAGGATAGAATGAAAGAGGGAAAGAAAGGGTGAAATTGACCCTGATATCTGTGCCCAGGGCTCTCGCAGCGGTCGAAGCGCCCAGCTGAAGATGCACCCCTTGTTTCAGGAAGTAATTGTGCGTGAGAGAAAGTGTGATTACGGAGATATGGAGATATACGAAAGGGTGAGCGTGGTCGACGAGGGCGAAATGGAAAAGAGGACAGTAGAGAGGGAAGGGAACGAGAAAAAAGGGAGGGATGAACATTGCACTCTAGTCCCGGACGACGCTAACATTGTTCACACATCGATAAGAACAATGGACACTACACACGGGGACACGACGGTGTCCTCGACTGATAATACAGTGAGAAGAAAACGCCCACTCAACATCACCTTTGGCCTCCATCCCTGATGGTCACTCCCCAACCATTCCTCCAACTCAGAATCACGAGTTTAAGCGCAAGTGTCCTAAGGACCAAAATTTACTAGAGAGCAATAGTTCAAACATTTTACACCACATGGAAATATATTCGCCTTTGACATATGGTGAACGATTTTTGAACAAATTCAACCTTTTTGCATCGCCATATGACACTGTGGTGTGCATTAAGCTTATTCAGCGACTAATTATTTATTTATTTAAAGAAAGAAAACCACATACAGCTATGGTGCCATTTTATAGAGGCCATGTAACAATAAACAAACTTAAGGACATACACCAGCTAATTTAACATCAGGAGAAAAGCAGAAATTTTGGAAATATAAGAAAAGAAAAATGGGGAAATAACTACTTAGGTGAAAGATACGATAGAGAAAGGCTTATAAAGGATTTAGATGAAAGTGCAAAAGCATCGATGATGAGATGGGAGGGAATTCAATGGAGCGAGGAGAGGCGGAAGAAAAGAGAACGTTTAATGATCGAAAGTCTGGGAATGGGAAGCATATGTGTTGATGGAGTAAATGGCGAGAACGGGTGGGGCGGGATGGAACTTTGAAATTGATAAAGGAGAGCAATTCAGGGCAGTCGATGGTGGAATTTAGAATTTGAAAAATACATTTTAATTCTGCTGTGAGTCAATGGGTGGGGGATTAGGGATAGAAAGATAAGATAGAATAGCCTTGGTGGAAATACTCCGACACTGTGGTAATCGATTCTTAACTATTTTAGCAAAGAAGATGGAGACACAATCAGACTATTGTGAAGTTCGGCGAACCGAAGCTACGGAAGAAAACGTGGATTCATGAAGTAATTTAAACACTGTTATACATTGCTAACAATGTTATGAACACACAAAGGAAAGCGAAAAGTAAGAAAAAATACCTTTTTCTAGAAAATGTTAACGAAACGATGGCGTAGAAGCCACATTTTTCATTAATCCGTACTTTTTCTGCGATCGTTAAAGGGATGGAGATCGTCGGCCGATGAGAAAACGAAGGAAAAAGCGAAAGGAAAACTCAATCTCTTCCGTCTCTCTGCTCGCATCGCCTTCTTCCTCCCTCCAATTCTTCAATCTCGACGGTCACTCTTCCGATTCCCTCCCCGCTCAGTCCTGGGTCATGATCAACTACTCAAAGTTGTTAAAATGTTTGTGAAAACTAAACAATAGGTTCTCATCTGACATTCACTAATCTCCATTATGAAGGGAGTATAGACAGAGCGGGAGAAATGTAGCATGCGCTTTACTCTTGATGCCAAAGTGCAGGTGTTTTCAACGTAGCAGCATCAATTAATTAAATTACGCATCTTAACTCTTCATCCCTGGCAGAACTTGGTAATTCAGGGCAGAATGTACAACTAGAGTTCATTTAAATGGAGAGTATAGTCATTCAGTGGTCTCCAAGTTGAGGTTACTTCCAAGATAAGATATAACATTCAAATTAGCCTGAGTGACTCTGCTTCCAAACTCAACAGGGAATCTAGTCCCCAAATGGATGGTAGGATCTACCAAGATATTCCTCAGGTAACAAATCTATTAATAAACGTTTGCTGAAATATAAATGATGTGCACGCTTACCTCCAATTAAAATAATAAGAGGGGCACAGTCGTCTAGGCGCTAAGAAAATAAAAATATGGAATTCATTTCATTTTCGCCACAAATATTTTTTTACATATAATTATAGAGGATCGCCAGTTTTCTATTTTTGATTTCAAATTCATTTAAATGTTCCCATTAAAATAAAACTCGCGTAAAACACAAACGCTCTGTTCGGAATTACGAATGAAAATTTTATGCTTCAAGGAAAAATGATATGCGAGGAAGGCTCCAGAATAAAATCTCACCTGCTCTACTGAGGAATTATGCATGCACTCCGTTCTGATACGAACGACCTCGGCAGGTGGCGCCTGACCCCTTACCCCAACCCACCCTTTCCCAACCTCCTCCCCCGCCTTTCCCGCCCCTTCCCCGCCTCTCCCACCTCCCCCACCTCACCGAAAAACCAGCCGTTAAAATAGTAGCCTCTCCTCTCTCTCTCTCTCTCTCTCTCTCAGCGACCGCGATCCTTCCATTCCATTTTTACACGCCTTCCCTCCCTCTTTTTTTAGTTGGTTGCCTCACATCCCATTCCCTCCAAAGAGACGCAATCGTCCCTCCCACTGGCGAACAGGCTCGATAGCACATCTCATCGACAATGTTTTAAATAAACAAGATATCTTTTTTTTGCGGTCTTGTTTCAAGCAAACAGATGGAATAGAAATAATTGTAAGGGATGCCAAAAAAAAGCATTTAAAGGCTTCTTTAAAAACGTTGATATTCAACCAGGTTTATCAAGCACGCACTCAGAGATTTAGAAAGGCATGCACAGTTCAAAGATGCATCATATAAAAAACATACACGATACATTGACAGATTTTCTTTCTTTCTTTTAAAGGTTTATGATTGAAATGCGAGTGGAATCGCTCGCATTTGAAAAGATTTCATTAACTGTTTTCAATCATTATTCTATAACCATTCAACAATTCACTTTGAAGTAAAATATAAAACACTCAAGCCCTGAAGCAAGAATTGATTCTCACAATTTTATCATAAAAAATAATTGCAGCATGTTACTGCTGGTTACATTCATAATTATATGTATAGCTATGTGTTATCACTTGAAACACAATATGCATTTAATAGCGACCTTCAAACTAAAGGAAACACCTAGTATTTTCTCCACAATATATCTAGTATAGTTTCAGGAAAATTATTAAATGCCGAAGAAAATGTATCGTAAATATTTTAAACTTCAAATTGACAGAAGAAGCCAATAATAAGATTTCACGAATGTAATTACAAAAAACATTCTAAGTTATATACATTTTTTCACATATAGTAATGGGAGGAATCAAGGTAACGATAATGCTAACGATAATAAAATGCATGCCATTGGTCAAAATACTTTGAAATCTTTTCGTGATACAAGAGGACAACTAGAGCAGCGTGGTTAAAGTTGCAAACAGAATTTTACTTTACTTAACACCCGTTTTGCATTTTTCTGTATCTCCAATGAACAAGACTCAAGGATTCGATTGATCCCACTGCACTACGATGTTCAAAATAGATCTGCATTTCATAAATTGTACCCTGAGATACAGCGATCTGGAAAATTACTTACTTATACAAATCACTAACTCGTTTGAGGAATTTTAATTTCGAGTAAGTTACAGGAAGCTTTACCGGCGAATGATCCCGAAGTTTGCAGCAAAAGAGAGGAAATTTTTCACACATAACATTCAAGTTGCCGATAAATTAATGTTGGCAGGTGGTTCACGCTAAAACATGATTCATTTCGCACAAGAATATACTTCATAACCTTTTAATTAAAGCCTTTAGGATACATGTAAAAGGCACTGCACAATTAAAATCATCATTTATATGAATTAAAATAAAAAGCCGAGAGAATTGGAATAAAAACATGCAGAGAGAATAATTATCAAAAATTGTGGTAAACCCAATACTGCTCTAACAGTTCATTGTCAGGATACAGCCAACATTCTACCTTTTGCACGAAAACTGGAATAATAGCATTTGTTTTTTCAAACTTAGCGTAATTGTGGAAGTTAAGTCTCAATAAATGAACAACATTCAGAAATGAAAACTCATTTCACTTCCTTCAGGACTCTTAAGAGTGGTGTAATATAGCAAAAACAGGATTCTGCACTATTACAAAAAATGAATTTCTACGGAAAAATACTTGTGCTTCGTATTCACCATTATTTCCAAAAACACGGTTGCCTTTCAGTAAGTAGTTTGTGGATGATGGGATATCAAATTAAACTGTTTATATCTTTCGTTCAGCCGATGGATACTTTCATAATGTATATTTAAATCAGCTGTACGAGACGCAAAAGTTCTCTCATTGTAAATTTCTGAAAATAGCTGTGAAACAAACAAAGCCATTTTTTTGTATTCCCCACCATCAATGGTGTTCTTTACCCAAGAGGTGATGAAACTGATGCCTCTTTTTGGTTAAAATATGAATAGACTTGCCCTGCACCCCTGCACTAAACTCCAACGACTCCCCAGTAAAGACATGAGTCCGTGCCGCGCCAAACACATCACAATCGGAATGCGCTATCCATTTATTCAGGCCCGAACAACCAACCTGACGCATTCACCCAGCGGACAAGCAAACACGCCACTAAACCTTGGAGCTCCTCCATCCACGCTCCACTCAATTCCACCACCCTCTGCGAAAGACCCTCGTCTCTCGTTCCACCCTATTCCACCCATCCCCTATCCTGGTCCCGATAGCAAAAAACAATTCTTCCCCTTTTTACGGCTTCATTTTATTCACCTGTCCAACTGCTCAAATTCTACCCTCACGAAGATGGAAGGCTCGGGACTTTTATTTTTCCTTTTATTCCCTCGCTAACTATGAAAGATTTATTTAATTATTTGACCCTAAAAGATTTTTTACGGCGACTTTTATGAATATTGCGCCCAGGCTTATTTGTTCGTATCCGGTCCGTTCTTTCCTCGCCAATTCGACGAAATAGGGCCTTTATTTACAAGGCCACTCTTCTTTTACGCGCTCCCTTTCCGCTCCCATCACAAGTGCCCGGAAATTTTAAGCGTACACGTATATTCAACGCCGTTGCCCTCAAAATAGTAATACTGTTAATAACTGAGGGAATATGGGAGTCTCCTCACTTCGTTCCTGCTTTTCTGTTTCCTTACATCCTGCACTTCAGTTTCCCACAAGAGTGAATGTTATTTTATGCGGAATACGGATAACAAGGAACCAAGCGAGCATTAACCTACCAGGCTCATTCCTTCAGCGCAATTTTTTTATTTTTTTAAAAATTGTTTACATGTTATTTTTTTATTATAAAAAGAGAATTAAACTAATTCGTACAAAACTCGGTCCAAACAAACCTCATTGGTTTGTCGGCAGGTTCCGTTAAATCAACCATTAAATATTATATGGCTCCAAGCATTAGCAAATCCATAATGATATGGTTAGAATGGATATGGATAGAATGGTTACTCGCCAGAGTTTATTTATTTCCTTGTATTTCCTCTTTCTAGGGTCGGAGTTGACATTTTTCTCCTTTCCTTCTTTTCTTTTTTCTTTTCTCTCATTACTCACCGTCTCTTGACCCTCCTAGTTTCCACGTATCCTATTGTATTCTCCGCTGCTCTTAATATTCCAGGTTCTTTATTTTCCCATTTAATTTCAACCGTTCCTATTTTCTTTTCAACCACTCCTGGTATTCCCTCCTTTTTCCCTTTTGAAAGCATCCAAGTTCCATAACTTCATTCTTTAAATTTAGCTGAGATTACAAAAGAAATAACTTGAAAGAGAAGAAGATCACTAGATGGAACTAACAATTATTGTAAACGGGATGAAGTGACCGAATTATAGTAGAAATGGGGGCAAAGTAAATAAGTAGCTATAATGAGAATTTGATGCAGACGAATGAATATATTTTTTCCTGAAAAATTATCAACCAATGGACTGATTTCATCAATGAACAACGAGAGTGTCAAACATGCAGATAACATATCAAAATCAGTGGTTGTTGATTCAACAACAAATCTACCAAAACGATGAGAAAAACTTCAGCTTATTAAACTTCTTTAAGACATTATAATGCCGTACATTTAACTCAGTTAAATATGCCGCAAAGAAAAACCGTGTATAGTTTTAATGATAGTTAAAGTTCAGACAAGTCTTTATACGGAGTCGTGGTGGCTGCTGATATCCAACGTTCGAATTCCTTGACCTTTCCTTGACTTTTCCCATATGGGTGTACCAAGTTCCCTGACTGATCGCCAAATGGTCACCTATTATTGGAATATTTTTTTCTGCTGAATTACATTTTCTACGGTAGCTTACAATTTTCTAAATTTTCTAATCGTCGTCTCGTATTTTTTAGAACTGCAAGCATTGTATTCACTATAAGCTAGTGTGCTCCAGCTACTTCTTGACCTCAGTTTCGGAAGTGAAAAAAAACACGAGGTAAAATTTTCCGAACAACAACGCCTCGGATTCCTTGTGATGAGCGGAATACATTGTGATCGTGATTTTTAACACATCCAGGTAAATATCGCAATAAGGATATACCAAAAGTCTGATTCACAACTGAATGCTCCACAAATTGATGGTGCTTATTCCATGCACGTCAGGAACGAACGTTAGTTTCAGTTGGTGAAAAAAAGGGCGGGAAAGACTGGCCGATAAACGTAATGGTAGAAAAATAACGGGGATTCCTATTCCAGGTTCTCCCTGATTGTTACGAGAATTCCCTGACTTTTTCCTGACTTTTCCAGAAACTCGAAATTTCCCGACAACTCCAGGTTTTCCCTTACGATCGCTATCCTGGGAGTAACAGGTTCGGTTAAGTACTCGGAAAAAAACCATTTATCTTGAATAGAAGAAGAAATGTTAAACGTGGAGGAATATGGAGTAAAGATATTATTAAAGATGACCAAGTGTCCTGAATATTCTCCATCATTTCTGCATTCCATTCTTGTCGTCCATCCACGGACGATCAAAGAGCGGATCCGACTCGAATATATGGGACGGAGAAGCGTCGCGATGAGTGCGTGGCAGAGGGGGTAAAAGAGGGTGTGACACGGCGTGCGAGAGAGATAGAGATCGAGAGGGTGGAAGGGGGGATAAAGGAGGATGAGAGGAGTAGGAGGAGGAGGAGGGGAAGAGACCGCCGCCGACAGCTGAGAGGCAATTTGCATCGCGAATGAATGTCGGGCAATTAAGAGCGCCGCAAGACGAAATACAGACAGGGAAAGCGGGCTGCGGGACGGAGAGGCGCGGGTGCGGGGATTTGGGGGGTGCGGGGAAGCTCACGAGCGAGTGGGCGCGTAAATCGCGAATGGCCCGCCCTCTGGCGGCGGCGGATGGAATTCACCGGTGCTCACTGGTGCACGGACCCGATGGTGCCGATGCAATCGCCGAGAGAGCACCATCTCGTCGCGTCGGAACAAAGCAAACGAGTTGCCCTCGCATAGAGAGTGGCGCGGGACGCGGTGGTGAATTTCTTTTCAAACAGCCGAGGAAAGTGACGATCGCGTTGAATATATGTCGCCCGGAACACGACCGTTTTTATACGACTGCGCCCGGGCCTCAACATTTTTTTTATTGGGGTTACATTAGATTTCTGTCTGTAGGTTTTTGCAGGTTTTTTACCCTTCCCTTCAAGTGAGGGTGTTTTCTTGCAGTGGGTTGTTTCTTCAAGGATAACACCACCTGATTTCCTCACGTTCATTCCCACAAATGTATGCATCTTTCTTTACTCTTACTTACTGTATTTTTCTGACGAGAGGTTAGACGGAAGAAGGGACAGCCTTAGCCTCAATCTCGCCCCAATGAATACGCATTGTATTATTATTACTAAGTACTTCCACGTTTTTCATCTATATACTACCTATCAATCCGTCGAACGGGCGTATGGCAGTGGGCATTAAGACAGCAGCAGTGTTAAGTGTTAAAGATAAGGTTTTGGGAGGATACTGAAGAGTATTATGGGAGTGTTATTATTAGACCTCCGGTTTTATTATGGTCACTTATTGTCAGTGGAAAGATTTTTGAAGAAGTATTTTCAGCATTTAGTCATAACTCAGAAGTTTTCAAGATTTACTTTCCTGAGTGCAATGCCACTGAACGAGGCTTTTGTCATCTTAAAATTACAATAGTTTACATTCCTATCCAAAACGTTCACAATTTTCGTATATGTATCAGACTAAAGCATAAAACTAACTGGTAATAACATCTCAATCAAATTTCAATATGTTTTGCTAAATTTTTCCGGAAACCTGCTCAAATCTCTAAGCACCAAAAACCTGTTTTAAAAGAGGACAAGTGTTTTAGCAAGCGTGTAACAGACCAATAGAAGTTAATTCCATTCCAAAAAAATCATGGGTCTAACCCTTATTGTAATTATTGGAAAGAAAACACGGATTTGTCCACATTTGATGATTACAACTCTCCACAGTTAGCACTTAGGTAGTCCGAGCGAGATAGTTCCCTAGTCATAATAGAGATCATATTCGAATTATACGTTTTACTTTCATCAGCTGTAGGACTCATCAATTAAATATTGCATTATTAATGATGCAATAATATAGTTTTATAAGACAGAAATTGTAAGTAATTAAATGAAAATATCTAAATAAGCCTTTAACTTGACTCATTTTTTTCGCGCGGTGCGTTTGAAACTCCTTCAAAACGGATGTTTTTTGTGATACCCAAGAACCTACTGTGGTGAAAACATTATTAAGTTTCAACAATAGTTGACAAAACATACAGACTACACGCTGTTAGATTTTTTACGACTTCTAAGTGTTACAAATACCTCATTCTGTAAATAATGTCTCTCTGCAGCGCATAAACGTACCATTTCCCATGTAAAAGGGCTGGTATTTTCTGGAAAATATCTCCGCAAGTAATGTGGTAAATGGTAGAATTTTTGGTGTCATTGTATAAGTGAGATATTTTTCTTTAAAATGAGACCAAATTCATTGATTTCTAAGTCAAATGATATTTCGCTAAAACTACCGAAATGCGTAATACACTTATGGCTGCTTCAGACTTTTCGATTCATATTTTTAGTATCGGCCGTCTCTTCAGTTCCGTGTTTCACTAAAGGCTCGATTTGCATTAAAGTTCCAAGTAGAAATGAGGAAAAATGTATATTTAGCAAATTGGAGAACTGAACATTGCTGAACCATTGACACATACTTCTGGATATGAATTCTGTTCCTAAAAGAAGATAGATAGTATTTAATAGGAAAATAAGACACAATCGATGCAAAATATTATGTCCTGCGTGATATAGGGAAAGACTACAGGATTTAATTTATCTCTGCGGTCCATTTATCGTCCATGTGGGAAGAAATTCTTCTATAACGCTTCGAAGTAAAAAAACAACCTAGTCTATATCAGTCCACTACATTGGTTTATCCTAATAAAGGAAGAGAATATTCTAAGGAAAATATTTCACACAGACATTATAATGTTTCAATAAAAATTTTCTATATATTGCTCAGGCTAAATAAATCAAACGCCTTTGGAAAAGAGAAAGTTCAGTCCCATTGTCAACACGGAAGGAGAGGATGACATGATGAAACACGATCCAGGCAGTTACAACAGCTTCATTGGACAGAAGAAAAAGATAAATAAAACTACTTAAACGTACGGGTTAACGTTTCAATTCAAAACCCTTCAATTTACGGAAGAGCATAGTTCCAATGATCAATGTTCAAAAACAAAGAGCATCGAGTATTGTTGGCCGAATACACCATAAAATAGGGCTAATAATGCAAATATTTGTAATAATAATCACTGAAATAGTCCGCTCAAAGTTAAAATGGGGACTAAACTTAAAATTTCCGCGAATCCGGGGCCATTGAGTGACACGATGAGTAATCATTAAGGGTTATTCTTAGCAACAGCAGAACATTAAGAGCAGAAATATTTCGATCAGTAAGAGATAATAAGAAAATATTTTAGTACCTGGCAACGCTCTTAACTCTCTAAAGGAAATAATGTTCATTACAATTGAAAATGTAAAGAATATTGGGGCATTGTTGAGCCTAGGAGTCCATTTCTCCAAGTCACATGGGTGTAAAACAATGGAGATACAACGAAAGATATGAAAGGCTGATGGAAGGCTGAAGGGGAAAAAATAATGCATTTGTCTGAAAATTCCCTTAACTCCCAGTCACCCCTTAGTAATAACGTTGTTATTTTTCAATCGTTAGGCCTCATCTGGAATGTACTGCCAGTGTATGGGATCCATATGAAGCGGGGTTGATATCGGAATTAGACCGCGTGCAGAGAAGAGGAGCTAGGTTTGTAAAACGATGCTATAATAAGTTTACTAGTGTCTGAATTGTTAGAAGAATTGGGATGGAATCGCTATCACAGCGTAGATTAAATTATAGGCTTAACCTCTGAACTTAATTTCAGGAAAAACATTCCTCTGACGACGTGAAAAACATACAATAAACCCCCTCGTACTACGGCAGATTAGATCGCGCCAATAAAATTAGAGAGATAGATTGTAGAACCGATTGGTATACAATGTCATTTTTCCCGCGTACCATTCGGGACCATAACGGCTGTGATCGTCGTCATGAATAGTGCGAATAGTGACAATAGCTAGTCTTTAGATCTTTTTCCTTATATTCTCTACATTCTTATCTATGCATGGTGTAAATATTTATTTTCTTATTTGTGCCTGATATTTTGTGTCTGTAGTAGTAGTCCTTGTACCCCTTGCATGTTGGAACGATTGACGATGGAATGTTTCTTGGTTTGTAGATTTTAATGGTCGCGTTGCATGTGTGGTACGCTGGTTTTAATATAGTTTCGGTGTTCTGCCGTATAATTCATGCATGCCTGGTGTGGAAGCACCCCCTGCCACTCACCCTCTTGTATATCCATAGCGTTGTAGAGTATTAAAAGAGGTCTAACGATCAGGCTGCGTTTTCGTATACATGTCATAAATGCACAAATAAAAAAGCATAAATTTTAAAGTTCATGGTATAAGTACTTCATTGAAGTGAATTGGAGATCAGACGATTGGGACTTGGAATACAAGCCGTCAACTTCTCCGCCGATGGCGTGCTTAACGAGCCTCGAGATAAGGAACTCGAGAACTACTTAAAGATCCCTTCGCTACCACCCCTGGCGTATGCTACCCTCTCTCCAGCCTACCCACCGGTATCTACATTTATCTTTAGGTTAATAAAAATTTCGATGCAATAAACGGAGAGGCGGAGGAAGGAGGAGAATTTATAATTACACGGGAAAATGTAAACTTGAGAACACACACTCCTCCATAATTAACGCTGTCTCTGCAGAAAAAACCCACACCTGCGCTTTCCCCCTCCCTCCTTGATATATTTTTATCATTTCTCCCTCCTCCACCCCCCATTCACGCCCTCCCACGGCATCCAGGGAACACGAGGGCCGGGTCCTCGGGCGGCATAAATAATCCCACCCCTTTACCACCGCCCGTCCTGCAAAATGAGATAACGAGGGTCACTTCTGCTCTCACGGCGAGATAATCTCTTCCTTCGACATCGGGCGAGAGGAGGCAAAGAGCGCGCGATTCAGCACTTCTCCCTTCGCTCCTCCGCCATTCCACCCCCACCCTATTCCCATCCACCCTCCCTCCCCCCACCCTCCAAACAACCCTTTATACTTCCCACGTTTTCCGATCGGCTACATTCCCCTCTCCGTTCCATCCCCTTACCTTCACCCTCCCCCCCACTCCACTCACCAAACAACACTGCGCCCTCCCAACTGTCGCCTCCATATTCGAGACTTCCGCCATCACAATCTATTCCGCGGGTCACGCAATTTCTAGTTTTTACCGATAGAAATCATACATACATACATACCAGTCACGCCGTTCCCTTCCTGGGTAGGTACAGTCACAGAGTTTCACTCACAAACAAACATTTGTACACCTAACCCCTCTTCAATAATTTCCTCCATTCTGACCTATCCTTTCAAACATCATTTTCTTCTTTTACCCCCACACGCTGCTTCATACACGCTCTCATGTTTTCAAGACTCCTAATATTCCTCCTTCTAAGAAATTCCTCAACCACAATTCAACCACAACTTTCTCGGCCTACCTCAACCCTTCTACACCTACCAATAGGAAATACTTCCAATAACAAGGTGATATTTCCACTCGTTTCATACAGCGTTAATCACGACGTAAAACAACTGTGTATTAGCTTCCTAATTGTTACAGTCCATGCACCCGAAGGGACTAAACTTCAAATCAGATTGGGAGCAAATTTGATGAACGCTTTACAACAAAAATCGTCGATAACTGCACCCATAAATATTGCAATGTCTGCTGATATCCAGCAAAGGCGTCGAAGATGCAAATTGTAAAGGGATTAGATACTCTCCCATAATAAAACTTGTGTTTTTTTTTTAAATTCTTATTTTGAAGTAATTTTAAGGATTTTAAGCTGTCCGGGACTAGCCATGAAGCTCCACTTTTACGGAGTCACCCACAATGTAGAATTGTGCGAAATTCCACTGAGAAAACATCATCTGCCTTGACCGGGATTCGAATCCTTTTTCAACCTGCTTTTGAGCTCTGGCAAATGTACCCAGGACACTTTGTTAAACTGGTTGTCCTCATCATAGGTGTGCTCTGTGGAGTTAAGTGCTCGCTGCTAGAGAACATCAAGTGCATTCCGTTCTGCGTGGCACAGGCGGAGTTGCAGCTCGCATGCAGAAGGCCGTATTACTTGGGTTCATCTACTCTGTGCGAACGACCCAACGGCAGCGTAGCCACACAACCGATTGGCGTCGGATGTGGCTGTGATCACTGCCCCACCCCTCTCGAGTCCTCGGTGATGCCCGATGCTTGCCGAGGACTCAGAGGGGAACTGTAAAGAAGTCTCTCACAATAATAATAATATAATGCGTCTTCATTGGTGCGAGATTGAGGCTAAGGCTGTTCCTTCTTTCATCTAACCTCTCGTCAGAAAAATACCGGAAATAAGAGAAAAGAAAGATGCATACAGCTGTGGGAATAGACGTTAGGAAATCAGTACGTGATATCCTTGACGAAAAAACCCACTGCAGAAAAACGCCCACTCATGAAGGGAAGAGTGAAAAACCTGCGAAAACCTACAGACAGAGAAAGCTAATGTAACTCCAATAAAAAATAATGAATGGAGTACACATGAAATAAAAATAATTAAATAATAATAAGGTAAGTTATACGTACGCAATTGTCAAATTAAGCTGAAAATAAATAAATAATTAAGGTATGGTTAGTGAGGAAACGAAACTTACGGATGAGATTAGGAAGAGGCAAATTAGGTGGTTGGGAGAGCTCAAGAGGGGACGATGAAATGCACAAAGCGGTTGCAAAAGGCAGGATGTTGGACAAGCGGAGAAAGGGAAGAAAGAATATTTTGTGCACGGGACGAGAAAAGGCTATAAGATGAAGAGTGAAATTTTATAGGTTAACATGGACCTCCATTTGTATAAACCCAGAGTGATTTCATCTACTTTCAGTCAAACCTACCCAAACCGATTCATATTTTAAAATAATGTATATTTTGTTATACGAAATTAGGAACGAGAAAACCTAGTGTTAATAACTTTCCAAGTAAGAAATTCATTGATCGAATAAAATACTTCTCCACACATGCTTCTTTGCAACTATTCACGAGGGAGCGCACAAAACGCATCGAGGCAAGCGCGTGTCGGAACGTGAGGCTTCGAGGGACACACGGCACGTGAGCTCGCCTCTTAAGGCGACAACCCGATGGCCGCGAGAGGCTGGATGTCCATGGGACTGGAATGGGGTCGGGTGATGAAGCGAGTGAAACGGATTTGAAGGTGGCCAAGGGTCGCTCGAGGAATGTTCTCAAAGGAAGTTTACCTGGTCGCATGAGGGAGATAAGCACAGAGATCGTGCATCGTGCAATGCAAAATTATTGCCCACTGAGCTAGTCTTGGTGACCTTTCACTGAAAACACACCCTCAAGAATGGATTTGCAGCAAGAGCCACGAATGGCGGCGGCTTCGGCGTAATTATATGGAGTTGAGAAACGAATGATGTCCAAATGAATCTTTTTCCGTAACCTGCAACAATTATACACAGTCCCTTTTTTCTAATGTGCGGTATTATTACGAGTGCACTGACCAGAAAAAGAGTTATAACGTAGTCTCGGTTTCAATTTTCGTGGAATAACTTTGCATTTCAGGGCAAAATAAACTCTCGAGAGTGATTAATTTAGCTCATGACGAGGCCGTTCTTCGAATCAGCCACTCTTCTGCAGCCGAGGACCTTCCTACTTTCTCATATATTCTTCACTCCAATTTCACCAATGAAAGATCTTCAAACTAGCTTCCTTGATGACCAGCCAACAGCCATGCGTTATCTTAGCTCAGGATAGCACAGTGATACTCGAGAATACAAATTTTTACCGGAAAGTCTTAGTGACATAAGAAATCTGGCAATAATGTAGCGCAAAAGAAAAAGAATACTGAACGCAGTCAGGCACAAGGGACAGGCAGTAGGGTTCTTATAATGACCAAGTGACATAATTTCCACATATTGACGTTATATCTAGGAATTAACCGAAAAAGACCTCACTCCGCTAATATAAAGGTATCACGCCACTTTAATTATGTGGGCAAATCAGCTAAAACAATAGTAAAAGTTTTTCTTGTGGAGTTATACAACCTATCTTTCCCCTTATGGTTCAAGTAGAAAGGATCCACTTACCATTCATCGTCAATAACGGCCGTATTGCGTTTACTAGGATGGACTCACCTTTCCAGTTTGATGCATCTGATTGGAGTTCTTTGGAAATGACAAAAGCAGGGCAACTGTCTGACACCGATGCCTTCATTCTTCGATTTATTCATCCCTCATATTCTCTTGACCTGTCTCATTCACGATAAGATGAATTGCCCACGCGATAACCCATTTTGGTCACTGAAAGGTTGATTAGAGAAACTGGCCAATGATCAATGTTTACCGTTGTAAATCATTTCTAAGTAAACGACTAGTTCTCGCGGTTATAAAGTTAGAGAAAAAGAATGTAAAGTTAGTTACACCGTACCTAATATTTCCTAAGGGGGGAAGACAGCAAAATGAGCACACTTACTTAGAATTGATCGAAAGTAGATTTGACCGAGAAATTCGTGTATTACTCGTGTATATAGACAATTATTCATCAATTTATCCTTGGCCGACGAAAGTGTACAATGAATGCAGCAGTTAGTTTGTCAACTACACACTTTTTCTTTTTTTCTTTGTGAACCATCGAAGAGAAGCTACTAGACTAGACTAGAAGAGAAGCATAATTAGACTAGGAAATTTAAATAACAGAAGCATTCATTTCGTAAGAAATGGTTCATTTCAAAAAGAAAAATATAAATGTTTTCAAGGTGATGGAAAAATTATTGGCAGTAGCGTTGAAGATATTCAGCTAGCAATGTGGCATCAAAATTACATTTGTAGCCAATAAATATATCCCTGAGCCAATTTTAGAAACTATATCTCAAAGCAGAAAGACGACGGTGGAAAATGAAGCATTTGCAATAATCATCAATGCGTAAGGAATACTAAAACCACAAACCGGTCCAACGCTCTTTCCCTCCTTCAAAGCTCTCCATTCATTCACTCTCTGCTGCGCCGTCGCGCTCAAGCAAATATTTTTTGGCGATTCATTTTTTTTCTGGATTTTCCCCTTCCTGTTCTCCCCTCTCCTCCCCACCCACTTTCTCCCTCACCCCCGCTTCTCTCTCCATTCCATTCACCTCATCCCCCTCCACTCTTCAGACACCGAGTGTCGAGATCGGAATCGCTTGCCGGAGACACTGCCCCGTCAAGTTAGGGAGCACCTGTTTACGAGGAACAAAACCCCTCCAAACAGACATTTACATACATGCGAATGTATGAAGAACATAACTCCTGATATCTAAAAGGCAACGCGTAAGTACGTATTATCATAGAGAAAGTACATTTAGAGTGGCAAAGAGAAATGGAGATTCGGCTATGAGTTTTCAAATAATACTTTGCCCTATGGATGGAACAGGTGTATCGAAGTTGTACGACAAGCCATAACAAACGAGCTTTGGCACACGGACACTTCATTTAGTGTCGCATAACTCACATGATGTTCTTATGATAATTTCGGTGCCTGGATGTTTACTAATCGACCCATAGCAACGGAAACAAAACTTATTGAGTCGTCGAGACCAAATTAAACATCTATTTAAATGTGACTTTAATGAGCATCGTCTGTAATGAATCGAACTCACGTCTTTATGATAACACATGCGATTACCAAACACGGAGTCAACTGTTTACCGATGTATCATAGCAACGAAAAAACAGTTGATACTCGATTTAAAGCTCACAACAGCCATGGTAAATCCATTCTTCTGTATGTTGATGCAAAATCACCGAGTACCACTAGCGTCTTCAAGTGGTCTTCTCCGTAAGCCAAAATTCTTCCTCCCCTAAGGTGGTGGCACCTGAGAAATTCTTCCCAAAGCTCTCACAAAATTTATGTCCAGTTTTTAGCATTGCTTTGCCACTCTATATATCCTTACTCTATGGCATTATTCAATTGCTAGGCGTAGTGATACAGATGAGCGCCAACTGATGACATTCGAGCACCCAATTGCGTTCTCCATTAACTGACCCGTGATGTGAGCGTATGCGTTCCTTAAAAACACGTTTCCCAGGAGAAAATTGCGTTTGACATTTGGATTATATGTATAGTTTACCATAGATAATTGAGTAGTTTTCATTGAAAAAATATATATTTTATTATTTATTTTATCTGTTACTTTTGGGGGTTTTTACCTATATTTTTGAATGTCTTTTTGACTTCTACACACATTCTGGCACTCCTGCATGCCAGCGCATAGGGGCAAGGATAAAAGTGGATAGGTGAAAAGTGACTTTTCCTCCCCTCGACCAATCCCTTAATCCCCTTCTCTACCATTAAGGACACCGCTTTCCTCCCTCGCCATTCACCCTCCACACCCTTATGTGCCAGACCATCCTGTCCTCCTCCTCCATCCTTCCCACTGCCCCCCTTCCCCAACATCCCACAGCCGCCAGCTTCCACATCCCTTCCCCCAGGAGGTGGACTCGACATCACAAAGACAACCCCCTACAATACAGGCACCCCCTGCCCTCCCTCCCCCTCTCTCTCCCACCCCAACGGGGTGTGCTGCAGCGCTGTGTGTGACGTATCTCGGCTTGATCGCTCCCCGCAGAAGCCAAAGCCTACTCTCCTTCACCTCCCGTCCCTCTCGCCCACCGCCCCCTCACAGCCAACTGCCCCCCCCCCCCCCACCCGCCAGTTTTAAACGCGGCGACGGACGACATATTCCCGACCCTGCCGACGGAGACAGCAGACGACCGACACCGCGGTACGGGAGGGAGTGGAGGCACCATTGCGGTAAATGGAGGGGTAGCAACCCCCTCCCCCACCTGACCTGCCCTCTCTGACCCGCCCCACGCCCTCCACCCCCATAACCCCACAGCTAGATTTCTCGAGTTCACTATCCCGCTGCTTATTCCTTCCTCTCACATGCTTATATTCACCGCGCCAGTAGTAAAACTATGACAAAATAATATTCACTTAAGGCCGCTTTACACGATACATTTGATTGTACAAATGAATGTATCATAGAATATACAAGAAACTGAATGGCATTAGAGCAGGTTCTATTTCCCATTAAGTCATTTAAATAATCATACAATTTGATGCTTTACACGGTACAATTTCCTTCATAAAGGATTTCGTACATTCGTTTGTACAATAAAATGTCCGTGTAAAGCGACTTTTAGAAACCAGGTTTAGAACTACAATACTTCATTGTGCAAAATTCCACAGAGAAAAAATCATCCGCCTTGACCGGGATTCGAAACCGGATCCCTCGATTTCGGGCCGAGTGCTTTGGTCAGTTAAGCTACGGTCAAATTAATATTTATTGTCACAAATGTCCAGAGTACATACTTTTACAAACAGGAAAAAATTTCATTAATATTTTACTCTTTTGAAATGCAAATTATATTATTTAATGAGTTCTTGTCTAAAGTTTCTGTTTGAAAAATTAGAGATTCAATTTTTCCATCATTAGTATCAATGAAATAATTTCTTCATAGAACACTGGGTGTCTCGAACCGGCTACCTCTTGTATGACTGGACTACGGTGCCCGATGCCTTTGCCGGTGCGGCTACGCTGGAGGCATGGAAGATAATAAGCCTGCTGCCGTTGTATTCTGCTCTTTCCAGCGTTCTCGCCTGCAACGACGTCCCCGCGTCTGCGCACTGCTACGTCTGCGGTGTGGCTGGCGGAGTGGGGTCGTTCGTCACTGTTTCCGTTCTTGTCTCTATTTTTCTTTCCTCTTCCTCCGCTTTCACAAGTAATCTGTGGAGCCAGGTTGTGGTTGGATCAGCTGTAACTCGGTTCTCCACCTGTTTTAAGCAAAGGGAAAGGGGGGTGCCTGTCCTTTTTTTTCGTGTTCTTATATTGATATATGTTCCTATTATTTGAGTCAAAAGCTTGTTTCGTCTATTTGGAAATAATTTGAAGTCCAGACAGAGGAGGCGTTCATGATGAACCGATCCCCCTCCGAAGGTATCCCATAATCGATAAATGTTTCGAATTGTGTCCCAGACGGGCGTGTTTTTGTCACAACCTAGTATATGGTGTGCAGTATTGTCGATCTTTTGACATTTTAAGCAGAGAGGGGAGTCTTCCAAGCCGATTCGGTATCTGGACTCTCTTGTGTCTAATATCCCTGCTATTGTCTCGTATAGGGCACTCTGACTCTCCGCATCGGCCTTTTTGTTGGCCGCCCAGTTCCTCCACTTGTTTGGGGGAGGTGTGAGTGGGAATTCTCTCGCTTTTAGTCGGTCGTAGACAGTCTTTGTTTTGAATATTTCCCCTTCTCCCCTCTGGAGGCTCTCTACTATCTCCCTCGTATCTTTTATGCCACGCTTAAATGTGTTCGAAGAGGAACCTCCCCCCTCCCATGCCGAGCGATGAAGTGCTCGGCGCGGGGCGTCCCCACCCCCCAGAATCTTGGCACTTAGTTTTGTGTAGACCACCTTACACTTGAGCGGAATGTCGCACAGGTTTAACCCTCCCCTCTCCATAGGGGAGCACACTTGTTTTCGTGAGACCTTCCTAACATATCCGTTCCAGAGCATTTGATTCGTGTTTTTAATTATCTCTGCAGAAGTTCTTTTATTAAGCGGCCAGATATGGGCCGCAAAGAAAACCCCCGGGAGCACATGTTGCTCTATCAGACGGGCACGGGCTGTGAGGGGGAGGGAAGGGATGGTGAATCTCCTCGCCGCCCAAGCCACCGCCCCGCTCACTCCCTCCCAGTTCCTTTCTATCATTTCTTCCGTTGTTCCGCCCCACCAGAAACCAAGCACTTTAAGCGGGGGAATCGCCACATTCCAACCCGCCGCGGTCGCCTCGGTAAGGTGCCCTCTCAGAGGGAGCACTTTGGATTTGCTAACACTCACTTCTACGCCAGCCGGAGCGAACTCCCGGAGAATATCCGCAGCTGCCACGAGCTGGCAGGGGTCAGAGATGAAAAGTGAGAGGTCGTCCGCGTACACCACCCCGGGGTATGTGGTCCCAAAGCGGCGCACGCCCACCCCCACCTCCTCCATCGCTCTAATAATAGGGTCGACTGCGATGGCATATAAAAACATTGAGAGCGGGCATCCTTGACGTACTGAGTTCGTTATAGGGAAGAGACGTGACGTCCTCCCTTTTATTTTTATACATGCTCTTGCATTTTTATATAATGTTGTAATGAAATCAATAAAATTGGCAGGGAAAGCCATCTTTTTTAGTACTAATAAGATATATTCAGGCCGGATAAAATCAAAGGCTTTGTTAAAATCAATCGCTAAAATTGATAAAAAATTCTCGGAGGGGGGAGCCTCGGATAAGACTATGTCCCTAATTAGGACGCCAGCATCTAAAATACAACGGGAGTTTGACACCGCGTGCTGTGAATGATGTAAGATACTGTCAGCAACGGCTGATAAACGCGATTTTAAAACCCGAGTAAAAACTTTATTATCACAATTTATAAGAGCTATGGGCCGGTAATCATTTAGTGATTGCGGCCGGCCCTTCTTTGGTTTTAATGAGATCACAGCTGTCCGTTGGCTTAAAGTCATTCCGGCCGAATGACTTTTAAAACTATTAAAAATACGAGTTAAAACAGGAACTAAATTATCACGACACGTGGTATAAAATTCATAGGGGAGGCCGTCCGACCCAGGGGCCTTGCCCTTGGGAAGGGAGTGGAGAACTGCGTCCACTTCCTCGCCCCTAATCGCGTCGGCAATCGCATCTTTCTCGTCCTCAGAGAGTGTGGGTAGTGTAGGGAGTGGAGGGGAATCTTCCTCCCTCCATGTCCCGTAGCGATTGTATGTGTTTTCGAAGAAATGGGCGGCGTCCTCGAGCAGTCCATCGCCCGCAGGATCCGCCGGTGTCTGGTGGTCAACCGTCTCCTGGTGTAATTCGACAACACGCCGAAGTTCGGCGAGCGTATAGGGACCCCAGACGTCCGGGTTGACTTCACGCTGCCAGCGGCTAGGTGCATGCCTCTCCATCTCCCGCCTGAGGATTATATTCTTCAGCTCACGCACTTTTTCTTTAAAATTTTCCGGCCGGGGGTTGGTGTTGATTAACTCCCCGAGGGCAGAACGATAAAAACTAATGGTCTCGTTCTTTTCCTTTTTCCAATGTATCGTCTCCTTCTTTAAAAAATAAATTATTTTGCGCTTAAAATTTTCCTCCCACCAAGTTAAAATATTCCCCTGGTAGTTGTTGAGGGTAGAGATTATATCTTGTACTCTCCTTCTTACAGCAGTGAGAAATTCGTCGTCTTGCAGAGGCCTTGTATCCATACACCACATACGGGGGGAGGTCGGTTTATGAGGGAGGGAGGGGTCGGGAAGGGTTAGGTCGAGGAGAAGGGCACAGTGATCGGAGAGGGATATGGGAAGGGTACTAGTGGTGTAGGGGAGGGGTTTCAATTGACGAGAGAGGAGAACAAGATCGATGCGGGTACGAGAGTTATGGCCAACACGCGTGTATGAAGCGGGGCCCACAGAGCTATTTAGAAACGCATCTACCGCATGCGTAGACTCAATTAAGAGTTTCAAGGCTCGACTCGGACGATTCAAAACTTTGTCTCTATTGGACTCGGAGTCTTCGCGCCTATAAATACTGTTAAAATCACCCGCTAAGATGGCTTTCCCCGTAAAACAAAATAAATAAGGCATTAAAATATCGCTAAAAAAGACCTCCCTCTCGCGACGGTTCTTTTCGCCCGCAGGGGCATAAATATTTAGAATAGTGATATCGTTCACCGTCAAAGATATAATCCTTCCGGATTCGTGGAGGCGCACTGTGTGTGTCTTTAGGTTGCTTTTTATGAGGGTACAGGTCCCAAGATATGAGTCTCCAAAGTTTGTATATGCTACATATTGGGGGTCGGGCCACTTGACCCCCTCAACATACTCTTGGAGGCAGACGATATCTGCCTTACAGTCTGAGACGAATGTGGCTAGTAACTTCATCTTAAGGGCGTTTGACACCCCCGCTATATTGAGAGATAATATTCTCATTGTAAGATTTGAGTAAGTATAAGGCTTACTCCTCTCCATACCTATGTACTTTCTCACTTTCTCCTATTACCTCTACGTAAACCGCTTCTCTTTCTCTTACTTTTACTTTTGTTATTCCTATCTGAATCCGAATGAGTCTCCTTTGGAGAAGAACACCCGGGGTCGAATTTTGGTTGGGTTGGTGTTATCATAGAGACCTGCGTATTGTCGCTCGGGGGGACGGGGGGGAAGTCGAAGGAAGAGGGTGGAGTGCTCGTTGACATCTCTTCCTCCTCTGTGTCATCATCCGGCGTTGACTCGTCGTCCACTCTGGCCTCTGCTTCCATTTCCGTCTTCTGAGATTCGGGGGAGTCAGGGGGTGCTGGCTGGGATGTGATGATCTCCTCCGTTTCGGTCACCTTGTCCTGGTTCTTGTTTTCTTCGTCTCCTGCCTGGTGGAAGGGGGGGGGTGGAGGAGGTGCGGGAGATGAGGATCGGCGTGGGGAGGTAGGAGAGCGGGGAGGGAAGGGGGTGGGGTGTGAGGTGGTGGATAAGTGTAGGAAGGGGAAGTCCCTCTCATCAAGGTGGCGATCTCCTTTTTCTGTTGGTAATATTGGGCTAGACGTTCGGAGACGTTTGGTGGGCTCCGGGTCGTCTTCCGCTACGAGGCGCTTGACTGCTGTATCCTCAGCCGATGATCCTGTCTGACTGGGCGCAGCTTGGACTTCCTCCCCCTCTAAGCCAAGTAGGGAGGCCGCTCCCGCAATCAACTGCTCCTCGTTCACTTCTGGATCGCCCACTCGCCCAGCCTGGGCCACCTCGTTAAATCCACGTGGCCCATTATTTCGGGGGCAGTTCTTCCTCTCGTGCCCCTCGGCCGAACAGCGAGCACACGTCCGCTTCTGTCCATCGTATATTACAATTGCCCTATGCCCTCCGATCGTGATGTATGATGGTATGTTGGTGGCTACCGCCATACGCACGATTCTAGTTCCGGTGAAGCACTTGAAAAGGTGGTCGCCATTCCATCTGTTCTCGCTAATTTTATAAATTTTACCGAAGGTTTGGAGGGCTAGGCCAATTTCCTCCCTGGTGATTTCGATGGGTAGACATAGGATCTTCACGTTAATGGGGGATCCGGAGGTCTTGTCGACTGTCGCCGTTGTCCTCGGTGTTTCCATCGTAGGAAACGGCAGTTTTCTTGTGGTGGTTTCTATTATTCTAGAGACTATGCTCTCATTCCCGACTTTGATAAATGTCGTTCTTCTATTGAGGCCAAACTGTATGGCCAAAACCTCCTCTTCCGCGAGGCCCAACACCTCCCTAATGAAGGTGTGGACCTCGAGCGGGGTTGGAGCGCTCACATTCTCCTCTAATTGGAGGAAGAGGGTATTCTGTCGCTCGACAACCATGTCGAAGCGATGGAAAAAATAAGAAAGTTGGGGACAAGCCCCGGGGCACTAGCTACAGGGGGGTCACTGGGTCACAAAAATAACCACGAAACAGGAAAAAAAAGAAGTGCTACTTTGCACATAGAACACAAAATAGAACCGTGGCGTTTCACACAACACACTGAGAAAATAAATCCGTGGTCCTTCACTTGAACATAATAACAAAAACTCACAACGTGCGGCCGCATCCGCGGCCGCCGAAACGCAAACCGTAGAAAAAAACTTAAACAATTGTGATCACTTTTCACTCAGTAGAAAAACTCGGAGAGAGACCGAACGTCTCTCCCAAAATCCCGGGCGAGGGAAGGCTTTCCTTCCCGGGGAAGTCTGGCCTTGACGTCGGATTACGGAGCTCTTGCAAAACACGTCCGCTCTCCACAAGCTACCGATGAATCCTCTTCCCCTGTGGATTTCATTGATCTTTATAGGAGCAGATGTTCTCAACTGCCGGACATGCAATGTAACAATCAGTCGCTACTTAGTGGCGCTCAGCCACTGCCCACGAAGAAAGATCGTGGAACTCCGTGGCTAGTTACGGATAGCTTCAAATCTGTACAATACTTCAAATGCCCCATGTACAGTGATCCGATTTTCCAGCCGCTGCGAAAAACTTTTGACTTGTTTTGAGGAATGCAATTAGTTCTAATATTGACAATGATTTCTCAAGTTAGAGGCTAGAGAATTAATTAAGGGCGCTTTATACCTCGACCGTAAATGCTCTTTCGGTTGAGACATCTGCAGAGATGTTCGCCTTCGACTCCATTCCCTTCCCCGAACAGCAAATGGCACTGTGGGCCACACATTGCATCATTCTTAGAAATTATATTTAGCAAATTATTATCCGAGGGCAAGATGACCCAAGACTGGAAAATAGCCAACGTCACTACGATATTCAAAAAAGAAAGTAAAAGCGACCCAGGAAATTACCGGCCTATATCGCTAACAAAACTTTTGTACATGATCCTCGAACACATTTTTATCAGTAATATTATGACATTCCTGAATAATCCTAACTTCTTACATAGCAGTCAGCACGGCTTCCATAAGGGCAGGTCCTGTGAAACACATATAGCGCTCTTCCTTCATGATATCCTAAAATCAGGTGAATCGATTAAGCAAGTCGACGCAATATTCATCGATTTCAAGAAGGCAGTCGACAAGGTTCCTCATAAAAAACTCCTGTATATATTGCAATCATGCGGAGTTAATAGAAAAATAGTGAATTGGATAAGTGACTTTCTCAGTGATCGAAAAAAAGATAGTTATTAATGGTTTTAGCACAGATATAGTCGAAGTCACATCCAGTGTTCCTCAGGGAAGTGTAATCGGCCCTCATTTATTCATAGTTTATATTAATGACATAAGTTCTAGAGTTATCAGTAAAACAAGATTATTTGCAGACGACACAGTTATCTTCCGTGAAATAAGCGAAGACGCGAACTTGAAGCTCTGTCATCGGACTTCAACAACGTTCCTTCGTGGTGCCAGGAATGGGGGTTAGAATTTAATATCTGTAAATGCATTTCAGTTCACTTCCTGCGAAAGTCATCACAAAAATGCCATACCTATACTGTGGGTGGAGTAAACATAAAATCTTCAGAGACAATAAAATATCTTGGAATTACCCTAACATCTGACATATCGTGGGGAACACACATACAAAACATATGCGGCACACCATTAAGAAAACAAGGTTTTGTTAAACGTATAATATGAAGGTTTTTGGGTGAAAAAGTCAAAGAGAGATGCTACTTCGCTCTGGTTAGGCCACACCTCGAATACGCCGCGAGCATTTAGGACCCTGGTCAAATAGATTTAAACAAAAAAATTAATAAAATAGAAAGGAAAGCAGCGCAATTCGTTAAAAACTGCTACGAGCGTACATATAGTGTCTCGCAAATTTTAGAGGGATTAAAGTAGGAGCCCCTAAAGACTCGGAGGCTACAAACTCGGCTTAGTTTGCTTGATAAATTCAGATCTAATATTTTTCAGAGCGGCATAGAGAATATTATCAAAACTCCTCACTACATCTCTAGGTCTGACAGATGCGATTAAATAAGAGAGATAATCTGCCGAACTGATGGGTACAAGAAATCGTTCTTTCCTCGGACAATAAGGGACCACAATAAAAACTGAGCTCCACTAAATACACTCCTATAATACCTGTCACCATTGCATCTCCAGAAAAACGGACACCTTTACACAGATGGTGACCTAAAACCCCCTGCCACACGTGCAAGCAGCGGCTCGCGGGGTATTATGTAGATGTAGATGAATAAGTGACCGTAATGAAAACTGTGCTTCACTAAATACACTCCCATTATACGCGTCACCACTTCTCCTGAAACCTTATCCCTTTCATTTTCACACGGCTGATGTCCTAACACCACCCGCCACACGCCCAAGAGGCGGTATCATGCAGATGGATAAACCGATGTAATTAAGTGAAATGCAGTGCAAGAAATCTTTTTGACTCACTTTGAAAAATAAATCAAAATGCGCACTCTGTGACTTATGCACGCCACTTCAGCCACCTTCAACGAATTGTCACGTTCTTTTGATTCTCAATGTTCTTTGCAAATCATTTTCTTTTCTGTTGCTCAGAAATCCTTGATATTCAAATTGAATATGGTGCTAATGGAGGATTTTCATATTTTGGCCTACATCTCGATAGTTGGTGACACGGCCGCTGAAGCCATCGAGGAACGAATAAGGCTCTTCTTCAGATGCTCCACCGTATTCCCATCACTACCAAATGAAATTCCCCCCTTCAACAAAACACCTCCCTCCCTTTCTCTCTCTGTCCCTTATCCTATCTGTCTTAATTTCCCAGCCTGAGGAAGAAGATTTCGTGGGAAAATAAAAAAGGGGAAGAAGAAGGAAGAATAAATGTTAATGAAAAAAATAGAATGAGGTGCCTTGGAGAATATCTCCATCTCTCGCTCTTCTTTTCTTCTCCCTGTCCACTCCTCTCCACCCCCTGGAATGGACCAAGAGGCAGGACGAAGACGAAGAAATTCGTCTCCCGTATCCGGGCGGAGGTAAGAGAGCCGGAGGAGGAGCAAGGAGGAGGGGCTTGTGTTGTGGGATTTCCGGGGGCGGAGGCAGAGTGACGTGGGTGGCGAGATAAGAGAAGAAGGGGGTGATAATGGGTGGTGAGTGGCGGAGGGAGGGACAGAGAGAGAGAAAGAGGGAGATGAGAGAGGGTGGATGAGGACGGTGAGCAAGAAGGAAAGGATTTGTCGATCGCCGAGATTGTCTACACGCTCGTCGGTCGGAGGGTCTTCTAACGAGACGCCTGCCGCCCCTTCGACTTTACTGTCACGCTCTTAATTTCTCTAATGAATAAAAAACAGCCGCCATCACCATGTTTCCCCGAACATCGGCGCCAATTATTTGCAATGAGTACCGACACCTCGATAGGTGAACACAAGTAGGACGCTTGCTCGGGAAAAGTTATCCTAGTTCACCATTAAGATAGTTTGAGCGAAATATCATTTTACTTAATAATCAATGATTTTGGAGATCAATGAAGACCCCATGGGGAGTCGAAATGTCAAAGATTCAAATAAACTAATTCGCAATAAAACGAGATTGGTTCAATCAGAGAAAATTATAAAAATCAATCCGCGACTGAAGACAGAAACAGGTGAAGATAGAAAGTAATCAACATATCACTAAGATGAATTTTTTCCACGTAAACCAATTCTTAAATGACATTATGCCCTCGATTGTATTAAATTTTCAACTCTAAAATCGTCATCCCCTTTTTTAGTAAAGTATGTAAAAGAATGGGAACGCATGATAATCACATCCCTTGAAATTTGATTGGCATTTTTTTATTTTGTAAATCCTTTTCTTCATTTTTTTCAGACTCACGAAGTTGTCAGGGAGACAAGGGTCGCCCTTTATTTAGACATTTCTTCCCCGACTTCTCTCCCTTCCTCCCACTTCCCTATCCTAATGCACCCCTCTCGCCAATGTCACCACTTACTGGCGTCATGCTTACCATCGGCAAAGGAGAAAAAATTGCTTGCACCTACAATCAACGACTACGAACGTTTCATTAGCCACCTACTGGCTGCTAATCACCTTCATCCAGCCATACATGTCCATTTGCAGAACGAGGCAGAGTAGATTCGCACAGCATTTTGTAGTACCTACATATTTCAAGCAAAAATTACAAAAATAACATTCTCTAAATATCAAACTGACAAAAACATTTCATTGATTCCATGGATCCTGATACAAAAAATGGTATCAGCACGATATAAAAAAATTTAATGCTGTAAATTAGTTAGCAATGGGCAAACATTTAGTTTAAACGGTAAATATTTAATTATTAGCAAGATAATTTCAGTAAATAAACAGGATTTTGTGCATAAAATGAGCGTGAGGAAAATTATAGACGCTTAGAGAGCCACTGCATGTCGTACCAAACCAAACACAAGGAAACGCACGTTTCGTGGGAAATTGGAAAAAAATGCAAAATTACGCAACCCGCTTGTTTAGCAATAGCTATGTCTGCGGGACATAAGGAAAATGGGGAAAAATGTACACATGTCGATTCTCATCACCCAATCAGTAATCGGCATATAAAAAATGGGAAGCGGTAAGGTGGTTTCCTCCTTCCGAGTGCTTGACCGTAGTTCCAGGCTTTCGCTGTGCGCCATTAGTATATTTCCCGTATCTCGACCCAGGTTTCTCTCTCTCTCTCTGCATGAGCGTGAAGTGATGGATGAAGTGCAATAAAAAATTCGCCCAGGGTAAGAGCCACTGGCTAGGGAGGGGAAGGGATGGAGAAAAAGACGCTGGTCTGCAAAGGGGAAGAGATTACGGTGCCCCCTAGGAGGTGATAAAGACGCCGAAAGCGCTGCTTTTCTGGCCGGGCGTCGGAGGGAAGGCCATCTTGGGGGGAAGTGATTGAGATCTGTTCAAAGATATTCCACCCACTCTCCAATCTCCGCCGCGGGATTTAGCGCGGTTGCCAGGGGTGACCGAAGAAAGAGAAGCCGGCGGTCAGGTGGAATAAAAGTGCGGAGAGTGATGGAGGGTAGTGAGCGGTAGGGGTGTAGAAAGAAAGACAAAAGAAACGGGAGGGAAGACGAGACCAGAGGGAGGCAGAGATAAGGTCGCCTGTCGGGCGGGCGGGCGGGGACGCCGAGGGGAATCGGAGAGGAATAGGGGTGGTTTGAAGAGGAAAAACAAAAAAACAGCGCAAAAAACACGCCGTGGGGAAAAAGACATTTTATTACAAGAATGTGGAAACGAGATGAAAGAATTTTTGCGACTCCCAGAAGATAGATCAAGTTTACTTTTTTGCTCTTTACATCATAGTACTGAACAACGAGGCTTCTACAAATCCATTGTTTGAAGCTGTATCAATGAAACTGACCACATCATACCATCAGCGAAGTCAGACGAGGTTCGAATAGACGGAAGTTTGGCGATAGAGAACTATATATATCTTCATAGCCCATGTGTTAATCATCTGTGACCAACAACTACCCAATTCAATTCAACTCCAAGTAAATAAAGAGAACTTAAATGAAATCGTGGCAAACTTTCACACAACTCAGGCCAGAAAAATTTCGACAAGATGGAAGTAATTCGTCATGAAAAGCCTCGTTAAAGTTACGCATTAACTGTCCCATCTCTTCTACTTGCTCTCTCATAGCAAACACAATTTTTATTTTATACATTCTACAATGTAGTTGATAACTCGCTAATTGATAATGATAATTTTTCCATCGCCTTCAGTAGTACGCAATGAAATATTAAATTTTTCTTCTGCTTCGAATTATACAAAGATTTAGAAAATAATTCTCAGTTGAGTTGGAAATCGAGAGTTACGGCACATGATTTTCATTCTACTTTCCATGTGTTTTGGTTAAATCTTAGCCAAAGAACGAACAATTGCGTATTAGCATATCCACAAGCATTTTCTGGGGCGTAAGATTATTATCAAACAGTTAACTTGACAAAATATTATGGCCCTCAGCATAACTTCAGTAGGACAACCGGTCTAAACTGATGGAGTTGGATGCAGATTCTATTTTTTTAAGTTTTCACTTTTGATATTGCAGAATTTGGTGATGTGGCTAATTCTACGTCACACAATCACCAACGCAATGCTAGCTCATTGAGAGCAACCAGTATGTAAAGAGTGAACTGTAGTTAAATATGCGGAAAAGGATTACAAGGACAGTATACAATACCCACATTATAACACAGAAACGAAATATGGCACTACGAAGGGTGAAATACATGAAGATAATTATGATACATGTTAAAGTGCAAACATGTAGTAATGGAACGGTCACTCAATAGGAGAGGAGAGCTGAAGCTTAGGGAATCTTTGGGTTGACGACTGCTCATGATGTTTACAAGGGGCTGGGAAGTTTCTTAGTAAATGCAACGAATCAGGTTCATTTTGACGTTCGTGTGCTGAACGACCTCTTCCCTCATGAATGTTCCAGCTGCTTCCATCAGCTCAGAACACTAAGAGAGAGATAAAAGCAAGGGCAGAGGTAACTAACTCTTCGGGACCAACGCATTCTTTTGGTTCTATCACTTTTCCGAAGAAAGCAAACCGCTCGCCACGCCAGAGTAAAAGAAGGAGAGGAGGGGGCGTGAGAAGCATACAGGCGAAGAAGGCAAGGAGGGATTTGGAAAGGTTATAAAGGGCGATGCGAGACGATGACCATCTCTCGCGGCGGTGACGGCAGGTGGAGCGGAAGAGGATGAGAGGAAGAGGACGAAGGTGTAAGGAATGGAGGAATCAGGCGAAGATCGGATGAAATAATACACAACTGAAGGAACAAAAGACTTCACATAAAAACGGAGCCAAAGGTATTTGCATGCAGCACAGTAGAGTGATTCGTGGAAATAGATAAAACACGGGAGGGAAAATATACCGATCAATATCTAAGACTGTGGTTCCCAACCTTTTTTAAGCCCCGTACCCAGAAGAAAAATTAATAAGTTCTTGCGCTCTTAGAGCAATGATTTATTTAGGAATAAAAAAGCGGAGGAGCAAAACAAAATTTTAGTCAATTTTTTATAATGAATAAAACAAATAGAGATATGTATGGCAAAGAAAACAAATCAAAAGTTCCATAACACTGAAAAAAGTTCTCCTAATATAAACAAAACGTTGAGAAGTTATCTTGTAACCTCTGGAATTCTATTTCGACCCCCAAAAGGTGTGTGAAGACTTTTTTCAGGGAAACTGATCTAGAAGATTCGGTTTGCAAATAAAACGTTCTCTTCTGATACGAAGGAGAGTTAAATCAGCCAAAAAATTTCAAAGAGATTATTCAGTCATGACTATGAAAAAAATATCCCAAATACAAATACATTCTATCTCAACAAAACTATCAAAAGTTCACTCGATGATTGAGATATCAACAATATTGATAAAATAAAACATATTTCACCTGGCATTAACTCACTCTTCCACTTACTTTGCTCCCCGATAAGAAAGTGACATTTCGTTATTTAACGCCAGTTAATTCTCAGTTAGTATCTCATTTAAAATATGGTTTGCGAAAGCCAACTTATATAATATAAGACACTTAAGTTTTGTCTACATATAAAAATGTGAAAAAATGCTAAAAAATGAGATGCAACAAAATAAACTAAATGAAAACATGTAAATTTCAAATGGAATTGTTGCTCACTCACGGCTACTGAGAATGCCTCCTTTCCAATAATTCACAAGCATTAAAGAAGATAAGCTGGAGATCCAGAAACAGAAACCATAATTTTATCGACTTTCTGTAAAAAATGAAAGAAAAGATAATCATACACATATTGCTCCTTCCATGATCAAACACCTTTTGATTCTGATCTTTCAACGCCCGATACAAAAATGTGGAAGACGATGGTTTCCCGTCTCTGTCCATCCAGAGCCATTTTTCACTCTTTGCTGGCAGTCAAATAAATTATTAATGAAAAAACTAGGAAACGGAGGAGGGACAGGGGTAGCAGCCACCCCTGGCATTCTACCCAGCCGCCTTCACCCGCACGCCTCCTCATCGCCGCCCCTCATCCCCCCTATCTTTCTGTGCCCGTTCAGCAAGATCCCTTATCGCTCCCACCCCTTCACCCCTGCCCGCCCACACACGGACAGACAGACACTTGGGCAATGGCCGATGGGGATGTGGGCGACGAGTAGCTTTGCGGTGGCGGCGCAAGGCGGGAGGTGGACGACCAGCATCCTACAACCTACTCCACACTTCGAGATGTAAACCAATGAGGTCCACTGACGTGAAATAAAGTGGGTTATCATTTTGCTTAAATGATTTACAAATGAAAATATGGAATTTGTAAGAAAATAAGAATAATCACAAATTTTCTACGCTCAAAAAAATGCCAATAGTATATGCCGTAAGTTGGATCAAAATGTAGCAAGTCGCTAAAAGGAATGCCATTTCACTTCTTCAAATGATACCTGGCTTATGAGAGAAATGTTTAAGTTAAATCAGAAGTATCTCATCTATAGCATCAGTAAGCACTAGCTGATGCGTTTAAGTACTGGTTTTAAAGTATGGAGTGCCGGGGGACCGAGATTTGCTCGTTTAACTGTATATATAATTCGCAATTTCTGAAGAACTGACGAAGAAAACCTCCATGTGAGTAATACTTTTATCATTTCGTTATAAGCACTGGTATCACTATCAGTGTTTTTTACATAACAGCGCCTTGCCAGGATAGTCTCCTTGTGATACTTTGTTAAAATCAGAGAAAAATTTGCAATTTTGCAATTGAAAACGTCATTTTTAAGGAAAAACGAAGAGTTTCACAAAATTGATTGCCAGAATATTAAATGCATCATTCTTTTTGCCATCCGATAGTGAAAATATAGACCCTCTATCTTGGTTGAAAGTAAATTTAAAAAGCAAAAAAAAAGAAACCTCTACATTGATTCCGAGAAAAAATATGGGCCCATTCTGGGGTCCTTCGGGCCTTTGCAGCCCTAAGACATTTAGTCCAATGGCTTCCTCGTACCCGAAAACACATACCGACTTTCGTGAGATTTGGTCTGGTTGGTGATTCGGAGAAAATATTTACATAGCTACATAAATATAAACATATATAAAAGAATTGCTCGTTTAATAGTATAAGATATTGAGTTGGATTTCTTATTTGTACTAACGAATGCCTTTTTTAAACCAATTGTTCTTCATTTAAGTTTTATGCAAAATCCAAAGTTAAAAAAGAAGAGGATGTTTCTTTTAATAAAATGAAGAATGCCGGTTGTAGCAATGTGGGTACTACTCGTCAATGGCATTTTCCTTCCCGTATTTGTGAAAAGCATTCTTGAATTTGACTCTATTCAAGCGACACATTTTGCATTTGAGATTTAATTCTTCTTTTCACGGAATGTGATAGGAATGACCATTCATACATGTACATACGGATGTGCAGACACCCCCCGCCGCTTTCCAAAGCGACGATCCGTAGGAGGGGAAAGCAATGTGAGCGGAGGGTGGGATCGGGGTTTTTATTTTTTTTAAGGGTCAGAGGGTTTCACGCAGGGAGGAAGGAAGGATACGGGTGGTGCGGGATGTAAAGAAAAGGGTTTCCCCTTAGATCTTTCGATTTCATGAGGAGGAGGCGGGGGTCTCAGGGAATGAGAGGGTAGGGTTTAAGGATAAGCATCAGGAGGAGGTTTGAATTGGGAGTGTTAGGGGTGCTAGGGTTAGGTGCTAGAGGTGAGGGAGGGAAAGGAGATGAAGATAATTGAGCGATCGAATGATTGGGGCGGCGTTCCGGAAGGTGGTCGGTGGGAAACGAGGGTGGGGGAGGGGGGGAGGGGAGGTGAGAGGGGTAGTGGAGTGATTTTCGAAGGAGAGTTTCCATGGCGATGGGAGGGGGTGGGGTGGTTGGGTGGAGTAGGAGGGGAAGGAGGGTTAGGAGGAAAGAGGGGAGGGGAGAGCGAGATTTGGAGGACACACTGGTGGTATCATTACCACCAAACAGGGTGAGTTCGGTAGAACACGTGAGACGGGATAAGTGAGGACGCAAATAAAATGAACTCTAAGGGTGCTGCGAGCGAGATTGTTCCCTAATTATAATGAAGACCATATTTGAATTAAATACGTTTTAATTTCACCAGATGTAGCACACATCAATTTAATACAGCATTATTAATGGTGAAATTATATAGCTTTATATGACAGAAACAGTAAGTAATCAAATTAAAATATCTAAATAAGTCTTTAACCTGACTCATTTTTTTGGCGCGGTGCGTTTGAAACTCCTTCAAAACGGAAGGTTTTTTGTGATACCCAAGAACCTAGTGCGGTGACAACATGATTAATTTTCAAGTATAGTTGAGAAGACATACAAACTACATACTGTTAGTTTTTTTACGTCATCTAAGTGTTATAAATACCTCATTTTGTTAATAATGTCTCGCTGGAGTGCATACACGTACAATTTCCCATGTAAAAGAGCTAGTATTTTTTGGCAAATATCTCCGAAAGTAATGAGGTAAGGGGTAGAATTTTTGGTGTCATTGGGTATGTGAGATATTTTTCTTTAAAATGAGACCAAAGTCATTGATTTCTAAGTAAAACGATTTTTCGCTCGGACTACCTCAAAACCTCAACAGTGAATAGCATTAAACATCTGCTGCCATTGTGAGTTCGCCACTCCACCTTGTAAAGTCAATTTCACTGCTAAAAGTAGATGTACTGAGCAATAATTCAGGTGCTTACTTGAAAAACAAGCCCTATATCTTATGCACCCAACAAAATGTTCGCTCTCCACTCAATTTTCCTCATATATTTCTACTAAAATCACGCGGTGCTAAACGCGAGAATTGTGGAAACACAGTGTATACCATTACTCTTATAGCTGACGTAAATTCCTTTTTTGGGAAAAATTTTATTAGGTTTAAAAAATCCTGCAAAATCAGGTTGGTGGCTTCCAGCGATACTTAAAGGAATTTATTTTTACATTATTTTATTTATTTTTTATTATATATTTATTATTTTTTAATTTAATTTTATATATATACATTATATAATATATATAATTATTTATATATTTTTTTATATATTTATTATTACTTAATGGAATTTATGGTTACTGAACATTTTGAATGAATAGAGTAGAATAGAATAATCTGACCTGATGATGACGTTAATCGTCGAAACCATGGTCGAAAGTTATAAAATTTGTCGTGGAAAAACAAAGTTACTCTATTCTTTCAAAATGCCCGCAAAATCAGTTTAAAATGAAGGAAATGCTTCTTACCACCTTTGTATTTGAGTTATTCGCCAATTACTACGATATTTAAAGTCACACTCCGGTAATCCACTGACAAGGCGCGAAAGTTTGTGGTTATGGCTACAAAAATTATTCATTACAAATGATTCCGTGGAATACTCTGCACATCAGCAATAATTTTTATCTCTATTTCAATTTTCGATACAAAAATTACGTCATCAACAAAATCCGGATAATTTTAAACCTGACAAAAAATAACCAGGAATTTAATGCTTGTTCTCGTCCACACTTTCGGTGACACATCTGTAACATATAGTATTCTCAACCGCGGAGAAACGCGTCTCAAGCTTTTCACTCACTTCTTAAAGAAACGAACGAGAGAAATTTTGAAATAAAATTTGACAGAGATTTCCTGCGGTCTTGTTGATTATTTTTATGTAGTCCAAGATGTCATGTCGCTTATTTATAAACTTGAAACTTGTACAGACCACTTATAAGTTAAAATATTTGTAATGGATTACCACTAAGTTAACGAAAGTCGAGTTTTATTCATGTCCTGTTGCTTATACAAGCCTTGGAGGACGGGTAGGCAGGCTAGAGACGAATTAGTTTCTGGATACAAATATAATGCTGTTATAAGTACCTACAATCTTTCAGAAACGGGGCCGAGAGGACTAGAGTTTCCATCCGGCGGAGAGACGATACCACTCTTCAAGTGCTCACTACACTGGACCCTAGTGGTAGTTGGGTTTCAATTAGAAAATCTCTTCTGTTTCAGAGTCTCAATCTCGGGTCATTGGGGATGGACTGCCGCACTGTAGACTGGAATGGAAGGAAGCATGCCAAAATTCTATAATTGGATATTTGAAGCCTGGAATTTGCAATCAGGCATGGTGACTTTCCTTTTATTGGTTCATTATGATGCGTCATTCCATGTTTAACAACTCTTGAGATTAACGATATGTAAGCGCTTGTACAGGTCTATGGGAAGATGAACAAAATATGTAAAAAACGCCGAAGTTCAGTTATCCCTGAACACCTATAAAATGAAGAGGTTTCATAACCTTTTGCAGTAGTTATACGGATTGAACGGTGAAATCATTCTACAGCATACACCTTAGTCTTTGAAATATCGAGAATTAATTTGTTTACAGGGATTGCTGCTCGGTTCATTGTGCTAAATGGCGGTGTCACGACGTTGATGCTTAACATGTCAACCATCGTCGTGTTTAATGTTCAGATTTGATCAGTTATACCGAAAGTGTATGCGAAATCAGACAACATGCGCAGAAGAGTGTTTCGTGATGCATTCAGAAAGTTTCCTTCGTCTTGGTTGAAACATTTTCGGAAAATCGTCCGATACCATTTCATATGTTCTTGTTAGGGCTATCTGGCAGTGATCAAACAGCCTAAACGTTGCCCCATAATATTGCTGTGTTTGCTAGCTAGAGGAAGAAACTACAGACAAAACTTTTTCACTGAGACTTACTCTGCACATGTGCATTTTACGAATGCTAGATTTAAGCACTGCTGGTAAAAAACGATGTAGGTGCCACGGCCCAACCAATCGCCTAGTTTTTCCGTTTTGATATTGAAGTCTAATGGCCAGTTGCAGGAACGACACATATGTATCCCATAAAGTTATGGGACCCGTAAGCCATGGCAACCATTTAATAGGTGTTGCAGAAACATTCGATACCTTTATTGGTTGACTTATGACGTGGAGTTAAGAATTCCATAAGTAGCCAAGATGGCGGACGCGCAATGGTCCGCTTGGAGACTTAATTACTTGATATAAGAGTTTTTTTGAGACTAATGGCCAGTATGTTTACTCTTACTGACTAATTGTTATGTGCATTAGCAATTAATTATAGGCTAAAATTTCGTAAACTTTGTCCGGCGGTGGAAGATTAGATCGAATCATCGAAGCTATCAACAATAGGTAAATAAGTTAAGTAACTGGTAGACGTGTCCCTGCAACTCGAATATATTTATGAGGTCTATAACTTTATGGATCTCATAAGTTTTGATTCTATAACTAAATATTCATGCTAACGGCCAAAAGACATATTTCACAATTAACCCTTAAAATTAAATCAGCATCGTCTTGACAGCACATAATAAAAATTTTCAATGCCATTATAGAAGAAATATGGTTAAGTTTTTTGGGGATCTAGATGGCCTCTTTTTGACTCCCAGAGGTTGGAGGTTCGGAGATTCGAGACCAAGTCACAGAAAATATTTTCTTCTCCACGGGAACCAACTTAAACATGCAAAACAAAATGGCAGCACTCTCTACTGAGAGACTGGAGTCTCAGCAGAAGGCAGCGACGGCGCAGATCAAGAAGATCGGTCCGGTATCCACAGCCACAGCTCCGGGCGAGAGTGCAAGCACACGGACTCGACCGGGATACTGCGATGCTGAGAACAACGGGAAACGACCAATTTAGCCTCACCTAGAGAATGCAGCCTTCAATTCTCACCATATATGACATGGTGGCAGTCCTTCCGGTGAAACAGCACACCCATTGGACGTACGCGACTGCTGGAAGGAGGTACATCGGTCAGAAAGGACAAATGAAAAGAGTCGTCTCGGAAAACTAAACCACTAACATATACATATTACCCCGCGAGCCACCGTTTGGGCGTGTGGCAGGGAGTGGTAGGTCACCAGCCGAGTAAAAATGTAAACGTTTTGGAGGTGAAATTGTGACATGTATCATGGGAGTATATTTAGAGGAGCTCAGTTTTTATTGTGGTCGTTTATTGTGCGTGGAAAGAACGTGTTTTTGTACCTATCTGTTCGGCAGAGTATCTCTCTTATTTTATCGAATCTGTCAGACCCAGAGATGTAGTGAGTAGTCATGATAATATTCTCTGTGTCACTCTGAAAAAATATCAGTTCTGAATTTATCAAGCAGCCTGAGCCTAGCGTGTAGCCTCCGAGTCTCTAGGGACTACCACCTTAATCCCTCTAACAGTTGTGTAAGACTATATGTCCGTTCGTAGCAGTTCGTAGCGTAGCAGTAACGGTTAGGACGTTTTTCAAATATCAACACGGATTTCGGGACAAAAACCAAACATCAATAAATAGTTTCTAAAAATGCTACATACAAAAATTGATACGAAACATGGAAATAATACACCTTCACCTTTTTCTTTGACAGGTGGCACTAATTCGCTGAGATTAAGGAAGAAAGTCTTAACAATGGTTTTTCACATTTTTAATTTCAGTCCAACGGCGTGAACACCTCATCTTCAAAAGCAGAAATTTCTGCTGCCTCTGCGGAGTAAAAGGGGGTTGAAGAATGTTTCGGGTAATATCCATTTAATCCCGCGCGCGTACGAGGCAAATTGCCTTCGATGTCTTGATCGCCCAAATAATATATAGAGACGGTAATCGGGAGAATTGGAGTGGAAGCGAAACGACGAGGAAGGAGAGGGAAGATAAAAGGGATCAAGTGCAAACACGCAAATAATGCAGAAAGGGTATATAAGGAGAGATAGTGGCGAGGGAGGAAGAGGGGTTGAGGGAGGGATAGGATTGGAGGAATTTGTACAATGGTGCCCAAGACCCATCAACAAAGGCAAACGGCACACAGTTTAAAAGCGGTGATTTGGAAAATTTTCGTGGATTGCCTCCATTACCCTAATTCAGAACTCCTTTACCCCGAGCTCGCCCGTTAACTCGTTTCCTTAGGGCGCGGCCAGAGAATAGCGACCGTGAACGAATTTATCTGGGCGTGGGAAACCCCCCAAGTGGTCACTTTTAAAGGGTGATTCTCTTCCCTCCACCTTTTAATTCCCTTTGGCCTAATCTCCTCCCAAAAGGGGGCAGCGGATGTGATGGAGGGAGAGAGAGAAAACTTCACTCACTAACTCGAACTTCATTTTCAGGTGACTTTGTGCCGGGTCGATTCTCGGTTTGGATGGAAGACTTTTAGCCTCATACGGTACGGACTCGTTGCGGTAAATGAGAGCCATCCATCCCTTCGTGACCGAAAGGTCTCGTGCGAATTCTCGTGCTAAAAAAATCCCACTCACGTGGAAAAAGTCTACGATATAGAATGGAAAATACTTTAAAGCAAACCTGTCCATCATTTTCATGATACTTTCGATTCGCTTAATAGATAGTTACATAACTCATTAATGCATAGAATAAATCGTCGACGGGGTTAATTTGTGGAATTTTTCCATGGTTTGAAATGAAATAACTTTGTACTTTTCCACACGGTTTATTATCCTCAACCGGGTGCAACGCAAAAGCGTTATTTTCAAGAGGATACTAAAAATGTTTTTAGTAATCTCTTGAAAATGACGCTCTTGCGTTGAAACCGGTTGAGGATAATAAACCGTGTGGAAAAGTACATAGTTATTTTATTCCAAACTCGTTAACGCCCAGACCAATTGTTCATTTCAAATTTATCTTTGGTACATTTTTCTTTCTTCAATATCTTGCTTATCTTAGAGGAAAAAGAATTCGAAAATTCTACTTACAATATTTAAATAATTATTGAGAGGACTTTTACGATCAAATGGACACAACCCCAAAGAGTAATCGTGTAAAGGTAGTCAAGTGTATCGAGTTTATCAGGTATTTTAATTTATATAACTTCAAATTGGGCTCAAATTTACAATCACGATATGCAAAATAATTGTATGTTATCTTTTTTGCATCAGATATTATTTACAACTAGGTATTGGCTTTCATAAAAGCAATACAACATTTCTAAATAACGGAGGAAAGAAGAATTCGTTCGTAAAAATGCTGGTCAGTGTTGTGATCCCGAGTTAAATACTTTTGAAATAATCAATAATAACAAATATTTAAGCACATTCGTTATAAAATGTGCGAAAACAATCTTTTCGCATCATAGCGCTCGAAATTTGCAGAAAAAAGAAAATATTTGAATCTATAAATATATCATGGGGATTGCACATACAGAACATATGAGTCACAGCATTAAAGAAACAAAGTTTTATTAAACGTATAATAGGAAGGTCCTCGGATGAAAAAGTCAAAGAGAGATACTACTTCGCTTTGGTTAGGCCACATCTCGAATACGCCGCGAGCATTTAGGACCCTGGTCAAATCGATTTAACCAAAAGCATTAATAAAATACAAAGGAAAGCAGCACGCTTCGTTAAAAACTGCTACGAGCGTACATATAGTATCTCACAAGTTTTAGAGGAATTAAGGTGGGAGCCCCTAAAGACTCGGAGGCTACACGCTACGCTTAGGCTGCTTGATAAATTCAGAACTGATGTTTTTCAGAGCGACATAGAGAATATTATCATGACTCCTCGCTACATCTCTAGGTCTGACAGATGCGATGAAATGAGAGAGATACTCAGTCGAACAGATGGGTACAAAAACTCGTTCTTTCCGCATGTAATAAGCGATCACAATAAAAATTGAGCTCCACTAAATACACTCCTATAATATATGTCACCATTCCATCTCCAAAAACTTACACGGCTGGTGACCTACCACCCCCTGCCACACTCCCATGCGGCGGCTCGCAGGGTATTATGTAGATGTACATGCATTAGTATAAATCCGAGTAAATCTAATCAGCCTTGTTTGGAGGGAAAGCACTAAATCCTTGAACGATTTTACTGCGGCAATTAGGACATTATCTCCTGGGTTGCCCTGTAATGGTTAGATAACCCCGGCGCTACATTAGGGCGGGCTTCTCTACTTTTTCATCTTAACTATTCAGACCAGGAAGATTAGACGCAGGAGTAAATTCATGCAAAATGGTCTTAGGTCTTCTAAATCCAGAATCATTTGGCGCTCTACCGTAGGTGTCACTCGGGATCCAGGCATTGCTTGCAGTTACATCAAACAGCCAAAATATGATGGAGATGTACCACTTATTTCCTTTGCAGCAGTTCTATCCTCGGAGATTGATCGATCCAAAGGATCCACACCCCAAATGTATTGGTCGATGCAATTTGGCTGAGTTGCAATCAATTTTCTTTCATTTGTAATCAAGTATCGGAAGATTTTGCGGATTGGATAAATCCCGTGGGCATAAGACAAATGCGTCACCATTATTTATTGTATTGTACGTCGTTACCCTTCCATTCCACGGCCCGCTTTCTCTCGCTTTTTCTTACTCTGGCCGCATAATACCCTGCCTCGCGTTTCTCGTATGCCCGGCAGACAACAATGATCATTTCCATAAGAGCGTTAAGTTCCTGTTCCCAGTGCGCTATGGGTTCCTAATACTGAGAAGCTTTATGCTGGAGAGGAATTAGTCTAAACAGAAAAAATCTTCACATCTGGAAAAAATTTCTATGAGATTATCCGCCTTTTGTTTAGAAAAACCGACTCGCCAAGGCCTACTGAGGCCCCAAGGCCGCTGGATTCGGCATCAGATGAACGAATATCATCTGGGATGTTCGGAGTGAAAGTTGAATTCAATCCATTTGAAAATGGTCGCACTTTTACCATTCCGTCACAAGTTGCAATCATTTTTTCTCACATGAGGAATCTTGAAATCTCCTCAAACCGGTATTTCCTCAAGAAACACGCCATTAATGTACTGCGCACATCATCAACACCGTCTTAGCACATGTGGTGACGAGGTTAGGAAGAGGAACCCTGTGAGGTGTATAAATGCCAATGAATGAGTACATCACCTCGACAACAAAGGGCAAATGTGGGAAGTTCTTCGCCACGGCATGGTCGAGAGTCAATTTCAATCGCTCTTTCATTATGTCCTCGATGGTTAATGCTTCCCAAAAGCCATGGGATGTGATCCCAACTTAAACTTTTTATTTTTTGCAATCTATTATTATGTATACATCAGGGACTGAGGGTATGTCACCATGTTCCCCAAGCGTAATGACTTCTTCGTACGTTTCGAAATTTAGAAAAATAATGACGGACCCAACTTGATGTGGTAAATGTTAAGAAATTGGGTCACTTATCATATATTTCTATACATTAATTCCCAAATAAACGTAACGTTATGAATACACATTTAATTTGTACACCGTATCGCATTATTGTCTGCATAATAGTGTAAATGCAGTATAGTGAAAAAATCCGCTTTCAACTGAATCTAGGGCATGATCAACAGAGCCACGCTCGAGGAATACATCACCCGAGATGGGCCCGATTATTCGTTCCGGAACCACAAAGGTACAACTCTCGTTTATCTCTTAATATTATATTTCCTACGAAAGTTATTCAACAAAAAAATAAATTATATCTTTTCACATTCTCTTAAAAATCAGCTTTTTTAATCAGCAACACCTTTTAAATATTTATTTATTCAAACGCAGAAGACTTCTGTTGAATATTTTATTTTTTTATGTAAAACTCAGCACTTACATACATTGGGGCTGTGAAATTACAGTTAGTTTAAGTTTTATGTTTGAAATAGTAAAAAAAGATATATTTACGCGTACCAATATAAAAAGCAATTTTTCCTTCTCTTTCTATTTCTCTTTTATCTGGATCCCTGGTCATGTGGGGATAAAGGGTAACGAAGAAGCAGATCTAGCCGCCAAAAGTGCCCTGAATGTACCTGATTCGGAAGAAACTCTGATACCCGCCGAGGACATTAGAGCCGTACTACGAAGCGTAGCACTAAAGAAGTGGAAAGACAAGTGGTCCGAGCTACAAGGCAATAAACTTAGAACCATAAAGCCTATAACATCACCATGGGCAACCTCTGTGAGGAGTAACCGCAGGGAGGAGGTCGCAATAACCCGACTCAGAATAGGACACTGTGCCTTAACACATGCTTACCTCTTCACAGAAGATAAGTCGCTTGCCAATTTGCGAGGATTGCGATATTCCCTTAAGTGTGAAACATATCCTGACCGAATGCAGAAAGTATAGCGGTACACGTCAGAACTTACAAATACGTGGAGAGATAGGAAAAGTTCTTGGAGATGACATTGATTCCATTAATAATGTCTTAAAATTTTTAAACGTGACCGGATTAAATAATAAGTTATAGAATCCAACATCCTAAAACTCCGTATAAAAATGAATAGAACATCCACTGATTGTTAATACCGATTCTCCGTGGTGCTAAATGACCATAGCTGTCGTCGCACCCTATAAATCCAAACCTACCTACCTACCTATTTTTTCTTTCAATTTCTTCAGGTGCGTCGCAAACCACCCGTTGGGCATTAATATATTGAGATGAGAAGACGAAAATTTGTTTTAATCAGCATTTTTTTGAAGTAACAGCATGAAACTAGACTTACTTAGAATTAGAATCTTTACTTAGAATATGATAGTCTTAAAGTTGATGGTACTTTATGGAATTTGCTAAACATTTTGAATGAATAGGGTAAACTTTGTTTTTCCACAATGAATTTTAATGACTTACGACCATGGTTTCGACGATTAACGTCATCATCAGGTGAAGATACATTTGGTGTCAAATGTATTTTCATACCAAATGTATCTTCACCTGATGATGACGTCAATCGTCGAAACCAAATTTCGATAGGGTCTATTTTTTCTGCTCGCCCACAAATATATGTTTCAAGTTCCCCGAAAATGGCCCAGCCGTGTTTCACCTCCGAAAAAATTGTCGAGAACTTCTAATTTCTCTTTCACATCAATGACAATGCTCCGCAGCTTTGTCTGCTGAACCTTTTGAAGTGAAATAATAGCATATTCATTAATCAGCACCGCAATGTCCCATTGGTCTCAAAGAGGAGGCACGAAGCGTTAAATCAAAGGTCTTACACGCACTCATGGTTCAATATTGACCCAAGAATGATAATGTTAATTGATGCATTTTTTAGAATTTATTCAAGTGCTGCAATTTTTATATTACTTTTAGTTTTCATTTCACTGGCAGAAAGAACCCCAGGTAACGAATTTCAGATTTTTTCGGGCAAAGTGAAGAATTCTATGAGAAGCACTGCCTCTCAGTATAATGAATCAATTTAGGAGAGGAGAATGAAAAACATGGGCCGGAATCGAATAAATCTAATCGTTTACTTCCACAGAAATAAAACGAGAAACTTCAACTGAGATCAGATTATCGAGTACAAATGTTTAGGATTTTGAGGAAGGAATGTCGCACATTTTCGATGGCCCTCGGCTCATGTAAATTCCCATTTATAAATTGTAATCGTTTCAATTTTAAATGTCAGAATAGAGCACCAATGACCAATAAGAAAAAGAAACCTTTTCTAAGATCTAATGGCACCTTCACTGAAAGTTGTAGCGTCTGTGATATGGTAAATGATTTGAAAGTGAAACGAGGAAATATTTACAGAATAAACAAAGTAATTATTCAACGTATCCAGAATATATTGTAAAAATTGCCAATCAATAAAATAATTTATTTAGTTCGTCCGAGAGAGATAGATACCTAGTCATAATAGAGACCATATTAGAATTATACGTTTAAATTTCACCAGCTGTAGGATACACCAGCTGCAGGATTAAAAAGTGCATTATTAATGGTGAAATAATATAGTTTTATATGACAGAAATGGTAAGTAATTAAATAAAAATATCAGCAGAAGTCTTCCATTAGATTCATTTTTGTCGCGCGGTGCGTTTGAAACTCATTCAAAACGGAAGGTTTTTTGTGATACCCAAGAACCTACTGTGGTGACAATATGATTTGTTTTCAAAAACAGTTGATAAAACATACAAAATACACGCTGTTAGTTTTTTTATGGCGGCTACGTGTTATAAATACCACATTTTATAAATAATGTCTCTCTAGAGTGCATGCACGAACCATTTCCTATGTAAAAGAGCTGGTATTTTTGGGAAATATCTCCAAAAGTAATGTGGTGAGCGATTAAATTTTTTGTGTCATTAGAAGGGTGAGATATTTTCCTTTAAAAAGATACCAAAACTATTGATTTCTAAGTAAAATGATATTTCGCTCTAACTACCTTCACAGGAAAGTCCATACCAAGGATTCGCTGCAATGAAGTCCAAATACAATGTAAGTAAATACACGGATTGTTTGAGATGAAAAAATTCCTTGGATTAGGGTCAACGTATTGACTGCTAAACTCTTTTTATACGTTAAATAATTATGAGGATTGATTTCACGTGCGGTATCTTTCCGCGGATCAAATTTCTTCACTGATGTCTTTAATGAGCCAAAAAGTGGAATACCGGCCCTTACCATGTGAAGCTGTCCATTGTAAATTCACTCGACCGATAAAGAGTCCGCTCACCAGGGCTCAATCAAGTGGCACCAACCTGAAAAATAAGAAAGCAGGACTCATTAAGATTGCATTAATTGGAGATAGTGGGTTTGGACGGAGGCTATCTCTTATCGTAAAAATCATTCTAATGAACGGCATAAAGATTTAATTTAAACTGCCAAACGTCGAGGAGGGAATTTTAATAAACAATCCAAATCAAGTTCTGACGGAAAGATAATGCGCAGTTAATGAGGCATTTATATGTGCAGCACGCAATCAACACGAAACGAAAGAGGTACCTTATCTACCACGAGATGTCAGCCGATCCAGAGTTATTTGAATATAAATGAATGATCAATATCATTATAACACGCTATCGGCGAAATTCGCATTATTTATTTTTCAAATTTAAATTCGTGAGATAATGATTGAGTTAGCGACTATTTATGAGGTGCCAGTGAAATCATTGGATCATAAATGAATTTAAGCGGTTAAAAATATATATGGAAGATGCAATCTCCCTTTTTCCATGCCTACGGCTTCGAATTAATGAACATTTCACGCCGAATTCTAATTCCGGTCGAGGGGGTGGAGTTCTCGGGTTAAGGTAAGGGAGGTGGATTATTATTTGGAGGAGGGGGGAGGAAGAAGGGGAGGGGTGAGAGGGGGAAAGAAGGCAATTATCGAATGGGAGGCAAACGAGAAGGGAAGGAAAAGGGAATGAAGGCTGTGGGAGAGGAGGGAGAGAGAGATTAGGCGAGAGAAAGGGAGAAGGGTGGGTCATTGGAGAACGTAATCTATTGAGCCATTACGCTCGTAATTCCGCCGAGTAAACCTCTCTCCATTTGCGAGAAATATCATAGTGCTATCAGGCGGAAAAATTCCTTCGCACAATCCATTAAATCCCGGAAACAGTGCTGCCAACCCAACACACACCCCCCACACCGCTCCTCGTTTGCGCGCTATCGGCAGCGGTCGTAAAACACGAGCACACATTCTCTAGTGAAAATAAGAGAAGGGGATAAGTCCGGGCGACGGATTATATTGGCGATCGTATCGCACCTGCGCTCGCTGCGTTTGCGACGAACAGCAGCCGTTTGAAGGCAAGAGGGAATTGGGCGACATTTCGAGCGTCTGTGACTTCGAAGTCTGCAGGTAAACATTATCATAGAATATCAATAACAAATGGATTTATCACTGAGGACAGAAGAGTGAAGTGGTGTATACTCTTTAAAGTGCAATGATTGTGACATTAATTATATTGGCCAAACAGGCAGAAAGTTTTATATACGTGCTAAGGAACATAGACAAAATTTCATTAATAATGACGAAAAATCAGCGTTCTCAAAACACTTATTTGAGTCAGGCCATTCCGGTGATTTTGAAGTGAATATTTTACATGTGTGCAACAATGGTATAAAATTGGACTTTCTTGAACAGTTCGAGATTGTGAATACCACGGAAAATATGCCCTAATGCAATGGCATTGTGTTCCAAACCCATTCTCCTCTCCTCAATATTCGCCTTCCTAAGTGACTCATACCCCCTTTTCATCGTTCCTTTCCAAACATCCCCCTCTCCCCACTCCGGTTTCTCCCACCCTTCTTCCCCCCCTCCCGCCTCTTCGGAGTCACGGCTATGTATTACGTCTACTATTTAAGGCTCTCGACCAATACTTCGTACTACCTTGATAATGACATATGGTGCTTCGAAACCTGGGTCGGTTTAAATAAATCTTGCGTGGAAGTTACACTTGGTTTATTCTTTGACATGAAATTGTTTTATATGGTGAGTATGACTTTAGGCTCAACAACAAGGTCAAATATTGAACAATAATGAAAATATAAAACACAGTTATCAACCCAAAACTAATATTTTTACTTTTGTTTGACAATTTTCGACGGCCGTCGTCATTTTGCACATGAGTCCACCACTCGCAGTCAAAGGCCCTCGGACGAGTAGGAAGGCCACCCACATACAATTTCGAGCCCAGCCCAACGATGCGATACTTAACTTAGGTAACTTTTCGGGAACCTGTGTACCCATAGTGGTTGGCCGTTGATCTTAAACTAATCTAACAGATTAAATAAATAGTAGATTAGAACATCACGCCAACTCCGCAATATAAACAGAAATTAATTTTGCTAGCAAAGAATTGCGTGGAATCCGCGTTTCCAGGGTTTAGGAGCTGCAGTCCATAGTTTAGAGGCGGTGACTTTAGAAAGACATTTGTTTGGGGAACTTGGAGGTGAAAGAACCTTGGATTCGAGCAAGATACCTCCTGGATCATGTCAGACATTCTAGTCAAGATCGATCAATATATTATTGAAGCATCGTTTGCTATGCTAACATTTGTCTTTTAAATAGAGACTTAGGAATGAATAGGGGCCAACCACAATGAAACATTTGTTCCCACTCGAGTAGCAACATAAGTATTTTTGTTTAGCCCGATTCGACGGCCAAGGTCACCTTGCAAATGATATCTGCCATTTGCAGACAATACCACCGTGATTCTGATGAATTAAGAGGATAATCCCACCGATTTCAATCCGAGCTCGACAATGCTTAGCTTGGGAGACTGATCGGGAAGCAGAGTTTCCATGGCAAGGAAGGCACTTGTCCCTTCGATCTACAAATGTAAGCAGCATTGGGTACGGCTCAAAATTGCATGTTTTTTCATCGGATTTGTTCAAAGCACTGTTCTTGTTTTCCCTCTCTGGAAGTAACAGCAAGTAATGACCAAGTAGAATGGCCACAGAAGCCGGAACACTTTAAACTAAAATACTACCGAAAAGTATAAGCTGTGATACACTCAAACGATTGTTTCCGGCATTTCTCTTTAATCATTAATATCAGTAAGAAGTTAACTATGGTGAAATGGTAAAAAGCATTCCAAGTTACTTTTTTTTGGACACGTGCGGTGAGTTATAAGTAAAATGACTCGTTCTCTTCACATATGGCTTTGTTTTGCGGATGAAATGGCGCGTCATCTGCCTTTTCTCGGCTAATTGCCTTCCGAACGCCTTCCACAAAGTTTCCAGTTTTCACGCCGACGTTCGGGAAAATACGCAAATGCCCTTCCACTCGCAGTCTTGGACGGTCTACCAACACCACTTGATAAATTTGAGAGTCGTTATACCCACTGATATTCATTCATCCCATATGCAATTAGCTGGCTGAACTTGTAAACAAGAGACCATTTAGGCAGAAAAGGGGACTGGGATGAATAATTTCTTTCCCTTTCACACCGAATGAGGAAAATAGGACCGAAGTAGTTTATTATGTTAACCTTGCGTACGGTCTTAACCGAGAAAGAAAGCAACACCCAACAGCCAAGGAAGTGGTATAATTTTAGATTTACCTTCTCTACTATTTCAAGGTAGATATTCTGAGAGTGGAATATGTTTTCGGAAAGGGCTGGGAATAAAGTTAACTGAGAGTATACGAAGCTGCTTTAAACAGTATCACTGCGACTCTACACCGCTTGTAAAGAGCTACTCATGATATCACCCCTTTCTAAGTCTATCCTCGTGTAACTGGCTTGGAATCATTCTTTCTTATGGCACTTTTTTTATAATCCTTCAACAGCTTACATGAAGAGAAATGCCTGAATACATTTTAGAGAACAATGGTAATGTGACATGAGAGCCACAATTGTGACTTGGATATAAATACGACGCAAAGATCATTACGGATTTGGTGACAAAATTCAAGATTTACGCAAAATAACATTTTTGAAAGAATATAGAATAACATGTCATTCTTATATAAAAAAAGATGGAAAACGTCAAGTCAATTATTATAAAGGACTAAATATCGAAAAGAACAAATATTCCACGTGAAATCGCAAACAACTTATTTACAGACAATATCGCAGTAGATGGTCAGGCGTTGAGCCTCTGAAAGTTTGTCTGGTGGATAGAGACTTATTCATTTGTTTGTATTATTTTCCTAGTGTATACGTGCTCCAACATATAGTAGGGGGGCGTTAATAGTATCCAGGGTTCAAATCAAAGAGGCGTTGAGATAAGAAATAAAACCAATTTACGGCTAAAATCTACGACTCAAGAAAAAAATCGTTCCTTTAACGAATAACTCAAAATATTGCCAGCGACGTTGTGAAACATTAACTGGTTTGTCAATTAAATATAAATCATGGATGAAATTCGCGAATAGTAATAGGCAAATGCGATTATAGACGCACCAATAATGTCAGCGAAACAGTAATTCTCAGAGCTCACATCCATACCAGAGTGTGAGAGTCATAAGAGTAGCGGAACCAGAACACTAGAATTGTCACTGAAGCGATAGCACTTACATGAACTGCGTCATAATAACGGACACATTTATCGGAGATAGAGTATTCTCGTCACGATTGTGGCGTTTATTTTTACCCTCATTGATAAGACTGTATTGGGGCACTTCACAGGAAAACCTCAGAATCAACATCAACATTTCCACTGATATAATTAATTCAAACAAAATGCGTGCTCAAAGTCGATAAGTCCGTAAAAAAATAACTTTTCATATCGATGTTAACTTCGCATTTGTGTTCTGAAATTTCCACTGAGGCGTATCGCTGGATAAGTAATATATATAGTCTTCAGTAACGTGTAAAGTTCAAATAAAATTAAAATGCTTTAAATCAGATGAAGCTATAATTAAACGGGTATTGATTTCCTTCAGAAGTGGGTTACGCCCTATGTCTGTTCTGATTCAATTCGGAGATATATATATATATTGGCAAAATTTAAAATGACTCAAGCATTTACATTAAGAAATAACTCATGAGGTAAATAACTCATTTTCGTGCATGATTGTGACTACTAAGGGCAAATTGTGGGACTGAAAAGGATAGAGATGGAGGGTGGAGATTACTGGCAGGCGTTGAGAAATAAAATACATATACCAGCTTCCTCATCAAATTTGCATATGTATAATACATACAATGGCCTAGATAATTCGACAGACCGGATAGATCACACGTATGGTCCACTGAAGACTCTTTAAGTCTGTCACTAAGTAAGAGAAACAGAGAACGAGGAACTGCAGGGCGAGAAGGAAAAATATTGGTATCCACGTGGGATGTTCTACATCTACATCTACATGCTACCCCGCGAGCCGCCGCTTGGGCGTTTGGCAGGGGGTGGTAGGTCACCAGCCATGTAATGATGTAAAATTTTTGTAGGTGAAATGGTGACATGTCCTATGAGAGTGTGTTTGGAGGAGCTCAGTTTCTATTGTGGTCACCTATTGTGCGCGGAAAGAACGAGTTCTTGTACCTATCTGTTCGGCAGAGTTTTTCTCTTATTTTATCGAATCTGTCAGACCTATAAATATAGTGAGGCGTCATAATAATATTCTCTGTGTCGCTATGAAACACACCATTTCTGAATATCTCAAGCAGCCTAAGCCTAGCGTGCAGCCTCCGAGTCTCTAGGGGCTCCCACCCTAATCCCTCTAACAGTTGTGTAAGACTATATGTTCGTTAGTAGCAGTTCGTAGCGTAGCAGTAACGGTTCGGACATTTTTTTCAAACATCAACACGGATTTCAGGTTAAAAAACCGAACAGTGGCACTAATTCGCTGAGATGAAGGAAGAAATTCATAACAATGGTTTTTCACATTTTTAATTTCAGCCCAACGGTGTGAACTTCTTCAAAAGCAGAAACTTAATCCCTCTAATGGTTGTACAAGATTATATGTTCGCTCGTAGCAGTTTTTAACGAAGCGTGCTGATTTTCTTTGTACCTTGTTGATTTTTTTGGTTGAATCTATTTGACCAGGGTCCCAAATGCTCGCGGCGTATTCGAGGTGTGGCCTAACCAGATCAAAGTATAGCATCTCTCTTTTACTTTTTCATCCGAGGACCTTCCTATTATACGCCTAACAAAACCTAGTTTCTTTAATACTGTGCCGCATATGTTTAGTATGTGTGATGCCATGCCGCATATGTTAGATGCCATGAGCGACTTAAGCATCAGGTAACACCCCAAACTAATCGATCAAATTTATTTCATCATTCGTGAGCTTTGGCCGAGACATCCAATATATTCTCCCTTCCTCCGCCTTCCGTCCGGCGCTAAGATTGCCACAATTGCCACTCGGAAAATCAAGTTCAATAAAACAAAGGAGCTTTAAAAGCCGTCGACTCTTGAAAGTTCCGTTGTTTCACATTCACTCTTTTTTTTCTTTCGCTTCACGAGTGTGTGACGACTCTGTTCACGGGATCGATCAATAGAGTCGCTAAGGCAATCACCATGGGTCATGATCGCTTGGACTGAGGGAGGAGCAATTGGACGGTGAGGGTGGGGCAAAGATGGGGCCGAGAGGGAGCCATAACAGGAGGGGGCGAAGGGGGCGAGAGCATGTGGGGGGAGTGGCGACTTCAGAGTAAAGAGTGGGGTGGAAAGGAAGCAGAGGACGTAATAAAGTCGTGATAGGCAAAGGCAAGCAGGATTAAGATTATTTCCTCATATCTGCTGAGTACACTTCAAGAATTAATGCAAAGAAGACAATTCTTTCGTCACTATTGTTTTCTCTGTACGCAAACCAGTGCAAGTGATATCAATCAATATTTTAGAATTTTATGCATCGTAATATCTCTAAGTTATATTTTCCGAAATTCGTTGGTGATGTAGGATCTGATTCTTTCCCGGCGAATGCTTAGAATGAAGAGTTCTAGGGTTTCCAGCCGGGTAATGGTGTTTAACTACACCGACGTTTCGATGACGTTGTCTGCCATCGTCTGCCATCGTCTGACACTCTGCACATCCTCCGCCATTCACTCTGAAGACGATGGTAGACTACGTCATCGAAACGTCGGTTCAGTTTAACACCATTACCCGGTTGGAAACCGCAGAACTCTTCAGTCAGTTCTCTCTGATGATGGGTCAGTAACATAAAGAAATAGCAAGACGTATCTGTAATCATTACTGAAATGCTTTTGAGAGATCGTGTTGAACCAATCATTTCGCGCAGATAAATGCAGTGCAGTAAGCAAGTAAGTACAGTTAGGTAGAGCTAACAGATAGCAGAACGTGCTTGCATATTTCTCATTTTGACGAAAGGGACACCATCTTGGGAAATGAGCTGGTAATCGAGTGAGTTTTAATGGCCGTTGCTCAAGGATTTCTTGGAGAGTATGACATTTTTGACTAAAATTTGACTCACATCCTTTTAAATTGAGTGGCAGAATATTTATCGACTCCTATACTATGAAGAATAACCGTTTTCAACCTGGCCCACCAGCGTAAAATGAAGGAGAATCGATGATTTTTCTGTAATAATTTCGCGTTGATTCTTCATGATGACCGCAGTGCCACGAGCGATTCAGTTCGCTTTTACATGCGTGAAGTACTCTCGATGCATTTCGGCTGCCCGGCATTCAGTTCGGTGAACTTCGAGAGTTTGCTCCCGCATGGGTTAAACCCGCTTCCAAGTGATGAAGAGCGCGTATCTATCTCCTCTATTGACTTTGTTTAGGAGTTATTGCAATTCCCCATGGCCTTCCTTATTAATCTGGGTAAAAATACCGACTCTCTTATTTTCGCCTCCACGAGATCCATGTCGTGAGACGGTCGGCAGCACATGCGCTATGACGACCGGTTGGTCTTACGTAACCTATGGAGACGGCGCTGCGTTCAAGAATATTTATTGATTTGATTAAGGAGAAGTTGACGAGATGGATTTAGCACAAGGCGGTCGTTAGCCTTTTGACGCTTAAATTACTAGAGGCTCTCGGGGAAATATTTCAGGCGCGTTTGATACATTTTGATGGACCTTAACCCCATTAAAATTCTTCAATTCAGCAATAATTCAAGTACATTAGTAGAGATTGTGCAGGATTAAAATGACCGGAAAAACTTCTTATATCTACGTCTGGATGGCGGGAAGCACTGAACACCTAGTCCAGCAAAGCTGGAATATTAAAATAAATCTTGCAGATAAACAACCCAGCTCGCAAAAGAAGACGCGAAGCAAGCAGAACAGAAATAGTCAATCGATATTACAGAAAGACGAGGGCATAGATATAAGTTGCATGGAGTCGTTGGAAAAATATTAAAAATATAAAAAATAAGGTTTACAGAGCTTAAGTCAATAATTTGAGCTGACCCTACGCTAATCTGCTTTCACATTTCGCAACTGATCGCTCATCCAAGAGAAAATGGAGATTTCTCTGAGCAATTAAATTCTCAAGTTGGTGATTCAGTAGCAGCAGTCATTCTTGAAATAAGAAGTGAATAACTCCATTTACAGGCAAATGATTATCCGTGCCTGATAGCATAGTTTCTCCGAATTCACAAAGTGCAAGGAATAATTTTTACACGTACTCAAGGAAAGAAAATAAAAAGTAGCATATGTTTACACATGGCAACGTCGATTGAAAATAAACAATTGTTATATCTGGTAATCTTTGGGTTCTGCGAGTATTTTTTGTATTATTTATGCGACACTTTCGCCGTGCTCTGCTTCCGGCTTCGTCGGGATTTTTAAATAACAATGGTCTTCTTTTTTAAAAATAAACAAATTCGGCAGTTGATGAATTTATAATTAATAAAAATAAAAATTAATTCCAAAGAAATTATTTTTTTATATAAAAGAAGACCATTGTTATTTAAAAATCCCGACGAAGCCGGCAGCAGAGCGCGGCGAAACTGTAGCAAAAATAATACAAAAAATACTCGCAGAACCCAAAGATTACCAGTTATACATCATGAGCCGCGAAAATCTACAAAATAAACAATTATTGTTTTCATCACCTAAATATTTCGAAATTCAGCCTTTTTTCCTGGTTCCTGCGCCTATCAACTATATAAAACGGCGTGAAAAGTTAATTTGCCGCCAAGATTTGTCTACAAAGGGATGTGTTTTAATTGGATTTGGATTGCAGGAAAAATTTCTGAGCCAAAGAATATGCTGATAACAGTGGAAAAGTTTTTGGAATGAGAACGCAGGAAAGGAAAACCATTTTAAGTACGCAAGTTATTTTCAGATTCCAAAGAGTCTGTATTCTTGTTGAAACAAATGGAGCCGATGTCAAAAAAGTAATCACTCAAAATCGAGCATAAAAGAAGAAAATATAGAAAAGCAGATAATCAATACAATACTGCGAATAAAACAAGTATGGATCACCATTATTAAGAAATTTTAGGTTTTCATTACGGGAATACACTAAACAGCTTATAGGAACGCTTATTGGATAAAGAATTATGGCAAATAAACTGGAAGGTAACTGATGCACGTTTGACTTATGCAATAAGGACAAAAAGTTAATAAATTTATTGCAAAGTGGAGCAGCTTATATTATTTTTAAAATATAAAATAATCATAAATGGTAGAAGTAGGTACTTTATTTGTAGTAATTTTCCACTTAATGCAACGATTAATCGGAAAATATAGGCTTAGTGGTGATAGTAGGGTTTTATCGAATCGCCAAATTTTGTCGGATGACCACCAAATTTAGGATTAATCACTTATTTCACATTCTAAATAACACTAGATATGGGCAAGAGGGCTGCGACTACAATTAAAATATGATAAATACGGTACTTATCTTGATTAGGGATGTGTACCTCGTTTGCTTCGGCAGCCAAAACAGACGACAATAGACGATCGAATCAACAAGCGGCTAGGCGACATCTATCAGTTAGTTGCAATACTAACTTTAAACAAGCGGGAAGTTTTTCACTTCTAAATGAAGCAAAATAATTTACAATAGAAGGGGGAATTCTTGTCGCCCAGCCGCTTGTTGATTCGATCGTCTATTGTCGTCTGTTATGGCTGCCGAAGCAAACGAGCCCTCTCGTAGATATCTAGTGTTATTTAGAATGTGAAATAAGTGATAAATCCTAAATTCGGTGATCATCCGACAAAATCTGGCGTTCGATAAAACCCTACTATAACCGGCTTATTGTCCAATTTCGGTAAAAATAATCAGTTTTCCCATTTTAAAATTAAAAAAAATCATATAGTTTGTGATTAAATAACTTCTACGGAGTTGAATTTCACCCAATGCTACCCCGAGAGAAAAACGATGAGAAGCTAGCAACGAAAGCAAAGATAAATATCACAAGAAACCGCAGGGTCGCTTACATGAATACCGATAAAAATCCTCGATCAAAGAGATCAAAGACCGATAACTAGACTGTCTGCGGATGCCAAGATCAACGTGTAAATGCGTGCGAGGAGGAACGAATGACCGCTCGAAATGGTTTTTCAAAAAGGGGACGAATCTATTGTATCCGAGCAATAATTTAGCGTGAATCCCATCCGAGGCGTTGGAAGGCGAGCGGGTTCCTTCCCTTTACGATGAGAAGAAGTCACGTATTCCTCGAGCGCGCGAATCTAAAAAGAGATGGATATTATTCTTAAGTGGTGGTATACACACATATTCTAGCCCATATTTACAAGTGGGCCTTAACTTATCTCCCATTCCCTCCCCTCTACCCTTTCTCGTCCCAAGCCCCCTTCAAAAACCCCCGCGTTACTCTTGGGAACCGAAGCGCCGCAAAAAAATGAGAATCGCCTCCCGAGTTGCGTCTTCCGAGCGGGACTTCTTTCGTTTGTTTTTTTTTCGCGCGGTAAACGATTCTTCCCGAAAGCATATATCATTTATTTGAATGTAACGCTCACACATTGCGCGGTGCACACGAGTGAATTCGACAAAAACAGAAAATATATTCAAAATTAAGAGGGGAAGTGCAGGAGCACAAAATGAAGTCGGGAAGCCGAGAATTTATTTCATCAAATTAATATTTCCTGCGAGACATAGGAGCGAATATGGCTTCCCCAAAAGTGCACGCGAGGGAATACCAGTGGAATACGTAATTTCGACCGCTTTGTGCTTCATTCATCTCTCCTCCGACCGGAGCATAAAATGCAACCGTTTTACAACACTTAAAATTGGAAAAATGATGCTCGCCATCGAAATTAGGCCACAGACCTTCACAAACTCATTTGTGAGCCTTTTGGGTGTTGTTTAAAGAACAAGATATTTCGACCAACAGGAGGGTATTTCATTCACAAGCGAAGAGTAATAACTCATCGGGGTATTTGATTTGGAAGGAATTTTATTCAGGAAAATAATATTATGTAAATTATTGTATTCCTATTCGCCATTGACGTGCTACTCTTAATGCCTCTTTTTGTGGCCTATGCTACCTAAAAATAAACACAGCTCAGATTGGCCATTAAAATTCGGAATAATAATCTAACATTCCCCGTCCACCAGCGTCCGCCAGCTGAAACAAAGGTCAATAACTTGCTAGAGATCTGAGTGCATGAGATATAAGGCGCAGAAAAATCTTTTCGTCATAGCGTGCAGGCAAATGTGCGAAGAAAGTACTGAAATTTCAATATTACTTCTAAAGGAAGAAATAAGCGAATGATATTGCCCCTTTTATTGCCGTCATGAATAGAAAACATTTTTCCTGTAAAACCTAAATTAAGGTGCAACACGAAATAGGATAAAAAATCTTTAAGAATGACGTAACGGTTGGATTATTCCAATTTTGCAATAAACGAGATTCAAAAATCCCTCATCATACCACATGAACGTCTCTGAATATCTGACTCCCAGGAACGCGTCAACAAAAGGCCATTCACAAATTTAAACCATGCGAATAAAGACAATTTGCAAATACCAAAAATAAGGAAAGGTGAAATGAAAATCACAGCCATATCAATTCACTATTTTATTGTTATCCGACATTGATGTAATAGAGCGCAATCATCAGATGACCTGGGGCGTGGTCACTCTTCTTCAATATGCTTATGTTCGCGTAATGGTTATTTTTCATTTGCACTCGTGATACAGGGACGTGATTGGCATCATTTAAATTTATTCATGAGCTTTAATTCATTACTTTTGATTGGAATGCACCCACGAGAAAATAAATGTGTAGCCCTACAAGAACAGTTTACATTGTGTAAAGCAGAGAGTCAAGGGAGAAAGAAAGAACCGCGATGATTTTGCCCTAGCTTAAGCCACTTCGCCAGAAAACCTCGATGATGTAACGATGAAACAGAGAAATTTGTGATTTTCTGAGTTCATGATTGGTTCCACGGATGAATTGTAGAGAGCTTCTCATTCGCTCTAGCGCGATAATCGCTCAGCAACACAACATTGCACTTGCCTTCCAGTATTTTAGACAGACCCTGACCTCTGGACACGAGCACTTAAAAACAGACAAAATCGATACACGCTAAACGACCATAAAACATCGATTATGGCAACCGTGATTGTTTTTAATTTCGTTTTATTCTCAGTTGAGGTAAAAAATGATCAATGTAAAGATTTTAATTCATCAGTTACAAAACGTTTTGCGTTGTGATTTTACGTAGGTTGCGTCTTTAAATACGAATGCATTTTGAACGAAAGCAGCATCTTTCAAGAAATTATTCGTCCGTGACTGTTGTCGTCCTGTAAAAATGCTTCATATCGGTACGTTACGAGATTTCGCCAGCACATATTGTTCCATTTAACGTCGTTAAGTGGGTGCTTATTAGTTCTCATGTGCGCTAATTTCAACACCTTTAATGGAAAGGCACCGCATGCACACAGCTAAACTTTAGACCACCAACAACAGAATATGGATGATCAGGGAGGCGACTATGTTTGCCAACGCCCCCCGTAAGATAGTTTGAGCGAAATATCATTTTACTTAGAAATCAATGAATTTGGTTTCATTAAAAAATACATCACCTATCCAATGAAACCAAAAATTCAACCCCTTACCACATTAATTTCGGAGATATTTGAAAAAAATACCAGCCCTTTTACATGGGAAATGGTATGTGTATGCACTCCAGAGAGACCTTATATTAAAAATGAGGAATTTATAACACTTAGATTTCGTAAAAAAATCTTACAGAGTGTACTTTGTATGTTTTCTCAACTTTTTTTGAAAATTGATCACATTGTCACCGCAAGAGGTTCTTGGGTATCACAAGAAAGCCTTCCGTTTTGAAGGAGTTTTAAACGCATCGCGCGAAAAAAATCAGTCAAGTTAAAGACTTAATTAGATATTTTCATTTAATTACTTACAATTCCTGTCATGTAAAACTATATTATGTCGCAATTGGTACTGCAATGTTTAATCCGCATGCCTCACTGCTGGAGAAATTAAAACGTATAATTCGAATATGATCTCTATTATGATTGGGGAACTATCTCGCTCGGACTACCTTAATCCTCCAGTGGGCGCGTAAAATTTTGTTACACGATTGGGACCCACCGGTGGCTCAAATTCAACACTTTTTACTGCCTAGAATTTTCAATTTTTTTGTAAAATATTTTCGCAATTTCAGTCTGATATCTATCGTTTCTTTAGTTTTTTTGGAATGGATCATATTTATAGCCATTAAAGGAACAAAACCCAAATTCACTGAAAAATCGTGAAATAATTTGAGCATAGAACATCCGTTGGGACACAATTTATATCAAGTATCCCAAAATTTTGATATAACTGATTATAATAAGATAATGTATACATACTAAATAAATAATATATATAATATAATATTGCTGATAGTAAAAGGATGCACAGTCGGGTAGGTCACATTTGTGGCCCAGTCACACTGGCTTCCTTTCGCACGCTATTTAATACCTAACCCTGCAACAATTAGTTACAAATGACCACGTTAGACTTTTGAGGACGTAATGATGAGCAGCTACTGAAACTTACATTTGTAGTACATATTATGCCATCCTATGAGAAACGGCACAAAAATGAAACACGGTGGGCTAACCCCTGTGCCCCATGCGCCTACTAAAGGGTTTAAGCGATTTCGCACGCGGTCAATTCGACACAGGTTCTGAGCGAAAAATAGACAGAGAGAGAGAAAGAGAGAGAGATGCGATGGAGGGTGGAAGACACGGGAGTATGAGGATTTAAATGGGAGTGGGGTGGATGAAGGGGGTGGGTTGGTGGGTGGGTGGAGGAAGGAGGAGAGGAATAGAATAGAATAATATTTTATTATTCCGGGACGATTAAGTCCCTTAGGAACACAAACTTTGAATACATTGTTTTGGAGTCAAATAATTAATGCCACTATAGTTACCACTAAACAGGACATTTTATCTGGTATTTATTGACTTGGAAAAGGCATTTGATATAGTTGATTGGAAACTACTGTTTAAATCCTTGGAAAGAATAAGATTAGACTGGAGAGATGGGAGATAAATATTGAAACCGTATGAAAACCAAGAAACAAGCATCAATATGAATGGAGTTGAAGGGAGTGCAAAATTAAGGAAAGGAGTTAAACAAGGGTGTCCGCTCTCCCCAATTTTATTCAATTTATTCATTGAAGAAAGTATAGATAAAACGAAAGAAAAAAAGTGGGATAAAAATAAATGGCTTGAGCATCCACAGTATTAGATTTGCTGACGATATTGTTGTAATAGGGGACTCTGCTAAAGGAATCAATAAAATGTTAACTATTCTCTCCTCATCGCTTAAGAAACAGAAATTAAAGACAAATACTAAGAAAACAAAACTGATGGTAGTGAGTAAAAGCAACATTGAAAGAAAACCCAATATCATAATAGGAAATTGAACAAGTGAAACAATTTTTCCATTTGGGTAGTGTGCTTACTGAGGATAGCAGATGTTGTGCAGAGATAAAGAAAAGGGTGTCAATAACAAAAGAGGCCTTTCAAAATAAGAGAAAACTTCTAACAGACAAGAAAATTAATATCGAAACTCGGAAATTTTTTGCAAAAACATTCATACAGAGTAGATTGCTCTATGGAAGCGAGAGTTGGTCCCTCCGGAAACGGGAAAAAGAAGCAATTAGAAGCAGCAGAGATGTGGATTTGGAGAAGGATGCTTAAGATAAGCTGGACGGAAAAGAAAAGTAATGAAGAGGTTTTAATGGAAGTAAATTAAAAGAGAACCCTACTCAACACCATGAAAAAAAGAAATATAAAATTTTTAGGACATCTCCTGAGACACGATAGATCTCTTGTGAATGTGATGGAGGGGAAGGTGCTCGTGAAGAAAGGTAGAGGAAGACCAAGGTTACAGTACCTGAGCAGGGCACAAGAACTGATGGGGACAGAAAATTATTGGTTCTTTAAGAGATTAGCAGAGAACAGGACAACATGGTTGCAGCCACAAGGCGAAGCCTTTAGTTAAAGAAGAATAGGTTTCTAATGAACAACAATACTTGATGGCCCTATTTTACAAAAATTACCATAGGAATGCGAAGTAAATCATTCAAACAACAGCAACAATTTATATACATGTTACACATGATAACATATTCATAAATGCAATTGCAATAACATTTTGTGATACTCATTTTTAAATCTATTACTGGTTTAATATTTTTAAATATACTCAGGTAAATGATTCCACATATCACAGGAAGTGACGTGGAATGAATTAGCATAAGCAGATGTTCGGTATCGTGGTACATACAGTTCTTCCATGTGGCGCGTTGGACGTTTATTTGTTGTAGCATTGCACAGTACATTGTTTTATAAATGTGTGGGGAGTTCTGTGATAGTTATTTTGTATAAAAACGTTGCCTTATTGAGTAAGCGCCTGTGTTGTACTTTTTAACCATCCGAGTTTTTTAAAGGATGGTGTCACGTGTTCATAATATTTGATGTCATAGACATACCTTGCACAGGAGTTCTGAATCCTCTGAAGTTTTAAATTCAGTACTTTTGTTAGGTCGGCGTATACCACACAGCAGTAATCTGTGTATGGGAAAACAAGAGAGGAGAGGAGGGAGGGGTAGAGGGATCTACATCTAAATAATACCCTACGAACCGCCTCATGGGCGTGTGGTAGGGGGTGTTAGGTCACCAACCGTGTAAAGGTGTAACTTTTTGGAGATGGAAAGGTCACATATATTATAGGAGTGTATTTAGTGGAGCTCAATTTTTATTGTAGTCGCTTATTGTTCGCGGAAAGAACGCGTTTTTGTACCTATCTGTTCGGCAGTGTATCTCTCTTATTTTATCGCATCTATCAGATCTAGAGACGTAGTGAGAAGTCATGATAATATTCTCTATGCCGCTCTGAAAAATATTAGATCTGAATTTATCAAGCAAACTAAGTCTAGCGTGTAGCCTCCGAGTCTATATAGGCTCCCACCTTAATCCCTCTCAAAGTTACGAGACACTATATGTACGCTCGTAGCAGTTTTTAACGAAGCGCGCTGCTTTATTTTGTATTTTATTAACTTTTCTGGTTAAATCTATTTGACCAGGGTCCCAAATGCTCGCGGCGTATTCGAGGTGTGGCCTAACCAGAGCGAAGCAGCATCTCTCTTTGACTTTTTCATCCGAGGACTTTCCTATTATACGCTTAACAAAACCTAGTTTCTTTAATGTTGCGCCACATATGTTCTGTATGTGTATTCCCGGGACGGATGGGACGGGAGGTGAAGCAGGAAGAGCAGTCTTCCTCTCAATCTCTTCCCTTTCGGTGAAATTAAGCGCAACGGATTTACCCCCGCTGTCTCCCTCACCATCACACGCGAAAGCACACACATGCACACACACACACTGGCGTCCCATCGTCCGATGCCGCGCGCCACAATTTCCCTGCGGACGAATGAAAAATGCAAAGCATTCGGCGTCGGGGGAGAGAATAGAATGCAGGGCGATGGAGGGAGGGTGGGAGGGATGGAAAGCGGTTTCAATGGAGGGTGTTGGGCCCGCGTGAATTTACACCGATGCGGGTAGGAGTGAGGGGTCGCCACGGTTAACCAGACGGCGGCCCGCGACCACTCCCCCTCCTCCTCGATTGTTGTGGGTGGGAAATTCATACCGCGTGCAAACAAAGCTGGAGCGCGCGATTGAGTGTTGGGGGAGGAGGAGACGCTGGAGAGTAATAAAAGGAATCACGATATCGAAGGGGTTGTTGGGGAGGGAGGGTGGGAGAGCGGGGTGGGGTTGGAGTGGGAGACGGGGGAAGTGGAGAGAGGGGTGTGGGAGTGGAGTGGGGAGTGCAGACGAGATACCGCGAGGGAAAGAAAGAGAAGACAGGCCGATGCTTTTCGGACGATCGTAATAGCGCATTGTGTTAACGGGCCGAGAGATTTTCTGCAACAGCGAAGCGCAACAGTTCCATAAGCCAGGAAATCGGGTTCCAATTTTAATGTTACAATCTATCCCAGACCAGAACGCATATGATATTCACTAGAGCTGTGCGAATGCTTCGAAATCGAATCGAATCGACTCGAATCAGGCTTAATTCGATTCGATTCGCCTGAGAATCGGGATGCTTCGAAAGCGAATGATTCGTAATATTCGAATCAGGTAGATTCGTTGAATGCATTCAAACATGGCGCTCAGCCCTGAATCGCGCGCCGTCCGTTTAGAAGATGTTTTCCTCACGCGAAACGAAAATTTAAACGACCACACGTTATTTTAAGCAGTTCTTCGTGCCACTATTTAGATGTATAAGCTACTGTAAGTCCCTGAAATGTTGTGAAAATCTACATATCCTTTAACCCTTTAACTTGTGCATTTTATTTAGAATTGGAATTCGATCCGCTAGAGAATTTTTCTTAGGGTGATATAATTTGCCAACGAATATTGAAAAAAATTCGTTTCAATCCGATTCGAAATATCTTTTGAGAGATTCGATTCGGTTCGATTCAAAATGAAAAACCATAATTCGCACAGCACTAATATTTACTAATTGGCCGGGAAATAAATAAAATAAAAAACAATCTTATTTTTCTCATGATCGTATGATTTAAATAAGGCCATCAACCTGGATTCTCAGGTCACGTAACTTTCTTCCCCAAAACGGTATTCGAGGATGTCACTGATTGGCTGCATTTCAAAATGCAACCGGCGCAATTGTCTTGGATGGACTCTAATAAATTCTGGCATGAGGAAAAAGAATAACCTCTTAGTAAATTCTACACATAAAACTTTAATTCCTGACCTAGGTTTCGATTGCCTTGCAATCATTTTCAAAGATGTCTGAAAATGTCGAAGACCTTTGAAAATGATTGCAAGGCAATCGAAACCTAGGTCGGGAATAAAATTTTTTAGTGTGGAATTTACTAAGATATTTTTCTTTTTCGTCATGTCTACGGTAACATTCCACAAAGTTACACCTTCAACCATTAAGTTTATTATAATAGATTCTCGTAGAGTTACTCGGCAATATCACATAGCAAAAAAATCCTCGCGAGATAACTCTTGCAGCTCGCTGTTATAATGCGAGGAACTCTAGGAGAGAAAGCGAGGAAATATTTACAAATGTCTTCGTAAACTATCGACTGACAAATGCTTCCAAGTAAGAAAAAAAAATCTACAAAAAAATCACATCAGACATAAAAGTCTAAGGTAAAATTGCAAGCAAGTACGAAATCTTGAGCGATTCCTAGGTAACAAGATACAACAATGGACATAAGACGTCCCCGTAGAGAGAGTTTTAAAGACACTTGATCGAGGGGAAATAGAACAAAATCGTTGATGTTAACGGTATAATTGGAAAATGCTCTCATATTAAAGGGAAGGGACTTTTGGAAGTAATGGACAGAGATGCGGTGTTATCGAGGAATGATAAAATCAAAATGGAAGGAGAAAATCAGCAATGAAAATTACCGACGAAGATTTTTGGAGAAATAATGAAGTTTGAACGCAGATACAAAAGAAGATAAGACTATCTCATTGGAGATATTTTGCGTTAAATCGGCCTATTAAGGAATTGAAATATTGGACGGGGAAAGAAATTGCAAGAATGACTGAGAAAAAACTGGCAGAACACTCCAAGCAGATTATTAATGAATATGAAGAGAAGACTAACTTAGAAATGCGACAATTATCCGTTGGGAGAGTGGAATGAATAATTATCAAACCAGTCTCCATCAATAATACCATCGTTGTAATAGGCCAATCTCTTGAATAAACACATTTGCTATAAGAATACTCACTGTAATCGGGCCATATGAATCAATAATGTAAAAATAATTTTTTCGTTATATATGTTGTGTAAGAAACGAGAATCTTCGCCAATCGGCCAAAAATATGAAATGCAAAAACAACTTGCAGGGAGATAGAAAAAAGGAAAGTCTTACTGTGGGCATTTTGGTCTCCTAAGCCCTTCATCAGCCTTAGAGTGAGGAAGGTACTTCAGAAAGGGAGAGTGTATATAGCCTCGGGTAAATCTCTTCATGGTTACGCAATTACGTCAGGATACGTAGAATTTGCTTCGTTGTGGAAGCCAACGAAGATTTGGCCTCCTTTTCAAGACACAGTAGCACTCTTATAGCAATACCTTATTAATTCATAGGAGGTAGATTTGGTGTAAAAGGATTCTCTATATAATAGAATACCAAATTACCTTTTAAGTTTCTTACGATGCACCTAAATTACATCAAATACATTTCAGAGCTGCTTCCCACAGTGATTAAAAAAATGTAACCTTCCTTTTCAGCCTCACGAGCCAGAAACTCCGGTTAACTTTGAAATTCCACATCCGAGGTTGCATTACACATGTCCCACAGCTTACATCCAATTAGGTAAAGAAATGTCGCTTCATTGATGGCGTGCGTGAGATGTGAGGAAAGAGACAACCAAAAGACCGCAATAGAAAGTCAAAACTTCGAGGCCAAGGACTCAACTATGTCGACCAAAAAATGAGAAATGTTTGCGCGGAAACATTTTCCTGTGCCCCGGAAAACAGCAATTGGGGCGATAAATGAGCTAAACCTGATAGCGAAAACAGAATAAGACGTATTTTCAGTTAAATGTTAGAATGATCATAATCGATCAACCGGTTACCAAATATTTTGCCGATAAAAGCATTCAGCCTACTAAATTTAACGAGTTGTAGATAATTCACATAAAAAGGAAAAAACTTAAATCGTAAGTAAAGAGAAAGGCTACAAATATAGCAACTCAGAAGGAGATCAGGAGAAATGTTTGTTACGGAGTTTTCCGCATATAAAAAGGGACATATTCTTTAGAAATAGTTTGATTTGATTACAGTATTTTCATCATTTATGGATAGAACTTCTATCTTGGAAGAATTTATGACATGGCCCTTCAAACTTTTGGCCAGTAATAACTTGAAGCTAAGCAATTAATGAGGGAATCCTTAGTTTGTGAGAATAAATGCTCTGCTCTTATCGTACTGGTGGTGGATTTTCAACTGCGAGACAGTCTGTAAACAAGAGACATTGATCTTGTAAACTAGCAAGAGACATTGATGAAGATATTCATCATGCCAATTTGGGCTGTTAACGTTTTCCCATCTCTGATTAATCTGATTGTTGGGAATGTAATTATTCTCCACCACCCTCCAAGACACCAACCATAAATGCCTGATGGCCTCGTCAGGCGGTGGCTATGCCACAGTTATGATAGGTATGCAACCTTAAATGCTCGGGGTCCGATTCTTAAGATATTGAAAGATGCGAAGAAAATACATCGGTGCTAAGATATTTGCCTCTTAACCACTAGAAATCGATTCTTACGGCGTTTTATCGAAGAATTTTTAGCGCTGAGATGTTTTGGTAGGCAAGAGGAGAAGCCTAAATAACTATAAAGGGTCATAAATGCACGTGTTCTGGAGTTCAGACGACGCCGACAGGGTGGGTACGAAACGTATGGCGAGGGTTGGATAAAAGAATGAGGCATTTTTTTAGCGCTGCAAAAGGTAAGCGAATGTGAGGACTGTAAGAAGGGTTAAAGGAGAGGAAGAGAGAGGGGGTGGAGAGGATAGATGACGTAGAAAATAACGACCAACCCCTCTGAAACTTCCTCCCTCTCTCCCTCCCGGAATCTTTAACTTTTTTTCATTTTTTTCGACAGAGAAGGAGAGGCCGAGAGAGAGAGAGAGGTTGGGAGCGCCGTATTGGTTTATGGTTATGACCTTGCCCATACGAATCGTAAATTGGGACAAATCCTCGCAACTGGGAACAGCGTTCTTCCCTCTCCGGAAAACTACCACTTGCAGTCCCACCCCACCGTCCAAACCAACCTCTCACCCTCGCCCCCTTCTGTACCGGGCCGACCCACCTCCTCCTACCTCTACCCCTACCTCTACCCCGTCCGCCCCCGTGAATCGTTGACCATTAAAGACGGCCATTTGCGGCGTTTTTCATCCGGGAATGAGAGGGAGTGGGGGAGCGGTACCCCTGGTTTATTGCATTCGCACGCGAGTTAATAACGCAGGTGAGCAATTACGTTCTCCCACACCACCTCTTCCTCCTCCTTCCACCTCCTCCCTTTCCCACCTCCCTAACACCTATCTCCCCACCCCCTCCAATGGTAGCCACCCCCACTCCCCCATCCCTCTTTAACTCCTTACCTCCCTCCCCGCACCCACCCTCCCCCCCCTCTCTCCTGAACCTGACCATCGCCTCCCCTTTCCGCCCTTCGCCCAACCTGAGCCACTTACGCAGATATCGCCCAAGAACTGCTAAAAACTGTAACGACTTTCGCCTGACCTCACACCTGGCCCCGGAGGCCATTTCATATGCACTCGCACACGGATACGCGTCGCCATCCACACTGATTCCACGGTTTAATCCAGAATATTGACTCGGCAGTGGTGACGGACAATCCATTCCGTTCCACTGATGCTCTCTCTGAACAATGTCCGGAATCATTCCTCTCGTCACGATTCTTCTCTCTCGACGGTGTCAATCGGCCTTTTCTTATCTTTTACATCCCGACCTTGATCCTAACATATATTTCGCTAACCGTTCTTTATCAAATTCCCTTTAAACAACTAGATCATCAAGCTCTCTTATTTTCCATGATATTTCTTACGTCTTTAACCGTGTCTTATGCATACTTGCAACAAAATAACTGCCTTACTATAATGAATAATGCCTTATGTTGCTGCACCAGTAAAAGAAGTATCTTTTTCTCGTAGAAAGACTAAAATTTACGGATAATTACACGTTTAACATATCAATTAAAATTCACTCTACTGGGACGGACATGGAGAAAAAAATGAATCAACTGTCATTAAAAACTGCCACGCAGATGACAGACTGCTCAAGGTTACGAGTAGAAGTTAATATTCCATGTTCATATTCCACTTAACTGCAATCCACGGGACTTAGATGAAATGGAATTGTTGCTACAAATGTTCTTTGCTAATAGTTTAAATGGTTTAAAATTATGCTCAAAAATACTTTTTTCCAAGAAAGAAAAACTTAAGTCTGCCGCTAACACGGTGAAGGAATTACCGTGCAGATATCGCTGGAGTGGCGGCGATTCTAGGAAAATTAAATCGGTTTGTTTTTGAAAATTCATTCCTTTCTCCTATCGGTGAACGAGAACCCATTTCCACGTCAACCCTCTCCTCCTTGATGAAAAGCCAAAGGCCTTCTTATCACAGGGACTAACAGATTCCAAGGGTCGTCATTTTTTCACTACCTATGTCATAGAATCTTATTATGTCGCTCAGTGCACTTCTTACTCTGAACTTCTGAGCATAGCAATCATTCCACTCAAAACGGTAGCAATACAATTGTGGTGCAAGGGGCATTTTTACATGTATTTCTAACTGATTTACATGGCTTAGTTATTAAACCATTTTATAATGAGGAAGATGCAAGGATTAAAATAAACATATCCCATTACGCGATTTTTGGAATATAAGTGTGGAAGAAACTGCGTCCTCAATATTTGCAGCGCAAAATATTTAAAAATCTCTCGGCTTTGATATAAGTAGCACACAGACAACTTACTTATAATTTTTGAGACCTAAAGAGCTTCATTTTCCAAGCAGATTAAGCAGAAGGCAACTCATTTAAACAGTTTCACCTGTAAGATTCATTTTTACGTATATTTCCCGAATCCTTATATGACTAGCACCTTCTCCAACATTCTTTCACAAAAAGTTATCCCAGGCAATAAAACCTACTTTTAAAGATGCGATGGTCCAGTTTAAATTTATTTGCTAAATATGCTGGAGACAATAGGATCGCAAAAACGTGCATTACTTTCCGAAGTTACAAATTCGACCATCGAAAACAATGAATAGAAAATATCCCTCCATGAATTATAGTCACAAATGGAATAAATCTCATTCTGCGGCCTGATTCATAGAGCCATGTAAGATTATCCCGGTCAAGTTAAAGTGAACTGATGTAGTTTGCACAACTGCAAACGAAATTCAATGAGTACATTGCCTGCAAAGTCTTCACTAGCACAAAACTGTGCAAGAAAGAAATGACTGCCGAGTTCTTAAGTTCATTTATGAAACTTCTCCAATTCCCTACCTGCGGTTGTATTTTCCTAATACTTTGCAGCCGTTTTATCGTCAGTACCAATATTTCATAGCAAGAATTATCCAGTATCTTACCTCTTATCAACCTGAGGCGTAGTTCAGTAGCTGGGGTTCATCGACTTTCAGGGAACCATTCAGCATGGCCAGTTCCATTCGTGGTCAGTCTCAAGCCCGCTCACTTAACGGTATCCCACTTCAGTACTTAAATTATTCAAAAATCTTTTTCAAATTCACGGCATTGTATTTTTACGAAAAATAGTATGCGCATTTTCGTAAAAAAAATCCAAGTACTTTAATATGAAATCCAAATATTGTTAGGGAAAATGTTACTCCACCATGAAAATTGGTAAATTTCTTGAGATTACGCGATTCCATTCAAATAATTCGTATCCATTCATATTCTTGTCATTATGTAACTAACTTCGTATGAAAATTTCCATTATCATTATCTTTAAGGACATTTTATTCATGTCAAATTAAACAAAAATTAGACTGTAAAAAACAATATTCTGCCCAGTACTGCTCTTTGGATCCGAAACGTGGAAACTCAATAAGAGAGAGGAGAAAAAAATAATTGCATTTGAAAACAAGATGTTAAGAAAGATATACGAGTCTACAAATGAACAAGGAAGGTGGAGAAGAAAGTACAATAAGGAAATCGGGGACCTTTACAAGAATGCAGACATCATAAGTGAGATCAAATGCAGAAGAATGAGATGGGCAGGGCATCTGCAAAGAAAAGAGGATGGATGCGTGATCATGGAGGTTATGAGAGGAAACCCAGAAGGCAGACGACACCGAGGAAGACCGCGACAGAGATGATGGAACCAAGTAAAGTTAGATTTGGAGAGGGTTGGAGCTGCATAGGAGGATGCAATGGACCGAAATAGATGGAGGGGATATGTTGGTGCGCCTAATATCAACCTGGATATAAATGGCCCTGGGAGTAAGAGTAATCATGACAACGTTTTGTATTCTTTCGTAAACGCCTCTTAACAATAGTAAATTTTTTCCTTGGTCACGACATCTATTGCGAAAATATTAATCGCAAATCCTTCCAAAAGCTGAATATTGCGACAAGGAAAACAGCCGAGAACGAGTAAAAAAAAATTCCCCGAGAAAAAATGGAGCCCATTAGGCTTTGTTGAGCCAAACACCCAGATTTAGCGCTAGTTTTTTTATTTTGTCTGCCATGGGTGGATACGGTTCAAGCCTTTCTTTTTTTTCAGTGGGACAACAACCCCCTCTGGAACGAGGAAGCGATTTAATTCAGAAGAGCACGAATGCATGAGGTCGAGGTAATTTGAAAAAAAAAGAAGAGAATTATTTTCATTTTTCCGATGTCATTTCCATTGTTTTCTTTTGGAAATCGATAAGGTGGGCAGCAGGTGCGGTGCAATGGACGCTTTGCATTTCCATCAACGAAGAGCTGTTTTGAAATATAGAACTCATAAATTGCAAACGATAAAAGTAACTAATTTTTTGTCCTAGATATCTTCAGAAACGAATTCGAACGAAATAATTGCATCAACCGCATGTAAGATATCTTCGTGGAGTTATTCACTTCTTTGCATTTTGACACGATTGTGTAAATGTTTGGCTTTAAGTTAAGAAGTATACGCAAATTTTTTACCTGTGTTAAGAAAAAATGGGAGAAAAAGATTATTGGTGAACGCATTTACTAAAAAAAGCCTGATGGATTTATATTTGCTGGGTGTAGTTCCATTTAACATGAAATATATTCCAATAATTGGAGAACATGCGTGTGTATGCCAAATATTGTGACAAGGCTATTCCATATTAGCATATAAAAGGCAATAAAATCAGCTACAGACTCGCCAGGAAGTATAAAGAGGAGCTCGATCATTCTCATTCATTGTAAAAGTTGTTACATGTGTTGATTTTTGAGGCAATATCGATACCGGGTGATTTTTCCAATTAATATGGTACATTATTCTGGGTAATAGAACTGATTTGAGGAAAACGATCCTTTGTTCCTTCTTTTAACCCTGCGGCGGGCGTGCTATTTTATTGTACACGACCGGGCGCACCGTTTACAAAGTAAACATACCAGTCTTGATTTTAATCAACACACATATTATTCAAGAGTTTATTGATTAAGTGATTAATTTTTTAATATTATATCCTTATGAGGGTTTGAAAAATGAAATTACCCACCTTTCTATAGTTTACAGTTATTACGAATCCATTTAATTTTTTTCGTCACTTTCATCGAACATAAAGTAAATGTTAATACGCTCCTTGAATGTTTATTACAAATGAAATTGGAAAAAAACCGGCGAATTTCATGGGCATTGCAGAATTTCTACTAACTACTCAAAATCTCCTTTTTTCAGTGTATACTATGTATTCTTCCACTTTTTTGTGTAATTAGGTAGAACAGTCACTATTTACGATCTACGAATGGGAATGGAACGCAATAAATTCAAACGCCAAAATTGTAATATTTATCAGATGATAAAGTAAATTAATTGGTTTGGCGTATTTTTAATGGATAACAATTCAATTCATCTAATTTAACAGCAAAACCATCCAAAAACATTGACTTGTTTCAATGATATTTACATACTTGGCAACCTTTGCCATGTCCACGAGCAGGCGCGCTGTTTACTTTGTTCACATCACGTGACGGTCTCCAACAAATGTTCCTGTGCCACTGAGGCGTCACCAAATATTTCACTGAAAATTTTCTTATAATGGAAGACAAAAGAATACTGAAGGAATACAATACTTTGTAAACGGGCGCGCCCGCCGAAAGGTTAATAGAATGATACGCTATGGGCAACTACAAAACTTAAGAGACAAATTTACTATCTATAGAACATATTGCATATTTTTTTCATACACCTCAAGCTCTTAAACGCCAATTAAAAATAAATGACAAAGATGATGAAACCGACAAAATATTGCACTCTTTAGTATCTTCAAAGACTGAATCCATGAATCATTGGAGGTTTGAGAAATGGCTTCTTATCATGAGATAGCAGAAAACCACTAAGTCAAACTTTAAGGAAGTAATACCTAATTGTAAGCTACCTATGGGTCACATAACGAATGCTTCAACACTTGGTTTTATTATCAGAAATGTGTGCCGTTTTTAAATCCTGAGAGCAGTCAATACAACAAAAGGCATTCAGGGGGAATAGCCCGCAAAAGTATAGTCAAGTCACAGCTTTTGCACTGGAGACCAAGTTGAATGCTTGAATCACAACCTTCACAGCCAATAAGAGTGGAGAATCGATGAGAATTGTAATTGAGTTCTCCATCTCAAGGTCAAGGTCAAATTGGACTGTTGTAACATCAGCGAAAAATATTAAAAATGTGCAAAAAAAAGCAAATGACAATGATGATGGTTATCTTTCTCTGAACTGCTCAGCAGATAGGCACGAATCTAGAATAGGAATCTTTATACGACTTTTTGCTGCAGTGGCCCGACAAATCTGAAATCAGAACAATCTGTCTTATTGCTCTCAGGAAAACACTTATCTATCCAACTCCCGCATCCTGCCGAGGAGAAATATCTCTTCCACTTCATTGGCAAAGCTAATAAAATATCAAGATAGGCCCCGTTGTATGCAATAAAATTTGATGATTTGGTCAAAATAATTATCTTCGAGTTGCACGCATTCCCTTGTATCGGCAAAAATTACAAAAGAACTTTCACGCGAATGTGAAGGTCTGCTTAGAGAAAATTACGCAAACAAAATTTTAAAAATCAGCGTCAATAGTCAGAGCAAATTTTATTTAAGTAAAATACGATAAAATATCTAAAAATGTATACCACATACTCAGCAATTCTGCAAGGAAAGGTAAATTTAAGGTTGTCCGAGCGGGATAGTTCCCTAATCATAATAGAGGCCATATTCGAATCATACGTTTTAATTTCACCAGCTGTAGGACACATCAATTAAATATATTGCATTATTAATGATGCTATTATATAGTTTTATACGACAGAAATTGTAAGTAATTAAAGGAAAATATCTAAATAAGTCTTTAACTTGACTAATTTTTTCGCGCAGTGCGTTTGAAACTCCTTCAAAACGGATGTTTTTTGTGATATCCAAGAACCTACTGTGGTGAAAACATTATTAAGTTTCAAAAATAGTTGACAAAACATACAAACTACACGCTGTAAGTTTTTTTACGACATCTAAGTGTTATAAATACCTCAATCTGTAAATAATGTCTCTCTGCAGTGCATAAACGTACCATTTCCCATGCAAAAGGGCTGGTATTTTCTGGCAAATATCTCCGCAAGTAATGTGGTAAGGGGTAGAATTTGTGATGTCATTGGATAGGTGAGATAGGTTTCTTTAAAATGAGACCGAATTCATTAATTTCTAAGTAAAATGATATTTCGCTCGGACTACCTTAAGAGATTATGCCTGAAAATTAAGAGAAAACTTTGAAATTCATAAATAGATATTGAACTTAATTCCACTTCAATTATCCTTTCCTCAAGCTACACAGAAGATATTAAAAATTTTCTCATTCTAGCGTGCATTTGTTATTGAATCAGAGCAGGGGCTATTTAATTTCGCATTTCAGAAAGTGTTATAGCAACTCATTACTTTCCACGACGCAATTTTGGATACTCGTTGGTACATAAACGGATAGCGCAAATACGTGTCCCGTGTAAAACGGGCTTTACTTATTAAACTCGAAGCCTTTGACTTAAAACTTGCGTACTTGATGGCATGTAAGAAACAAGTCCCAAGGCTTGCGGGGATCCGCGTTCCCTGAACGGTCCCTGGCCGGCCAACGAATGTATTGACGCGCAAAAAACAAGGGTGTAGGTTAGCGCGATAAGCCAAACCAACGAGTGCGTTGGAGGCAGCATAGGGGATGCTGAGTTATGCTAGGCAAGGTGTTTCCAAAGTTTAAAAGGAACGCCTTGAAGATGGCAAAGCATAAAATAATTTACTGCACCTCGATAATATCGCAACCTGTCTCTCATTTTTTACTGCATTCATAGGCTACGAAGGCAATAATTTCGTCACATTTTGTGGACGCAGAGGGAAGGAGGCATGTAATGGAGCGCCAAGCGTATTTAAATTGGATTTCCAGTTCTCCCGTACTCCTCTCACTTGTGCTAGCTTCAGTTCTCTAAGTTGAATGGAGTTCCATGAGTGGCAACGAGCGGAGTAATACCTATCCAATCGTCTACTGCAGTGCTCGTCCGCCTTGGACGTCTAATTCTGAAGGACTTTTTGATGCCGGTTCATGAACCTCTACTAGCGATATCGCCACTGCGGACGTTGGCCCACTAATCGTAAACTGGGATTCGTTAAATGAGTACAGGGCCACAGCAACGACAAACTGGGAGAAAGAAGCCACTTCTACCGTGTTAGATCCCACTTGGAATACGCTGCCACTTTATGGACTCCTAATGAGGTAGGCATGAAATGAGAGTTAGAACGGGAACAGAGAAATCAGCAATATGAGTAAAAGGCTTTTTTGATAGTTTCGTTATAGTTACCGACCCCTTTCAGCAACGGGGATAGGAATCGCTTTCAGACCGTCGTTAAAAAGTAGACTTAACCTTTAATTCAATTACAAATTTCTGACGAAGTTACAAGCTACTCACGAACTTATGGAAATACTATGGAAGAATAGATAAAGAGAATAAAACACATAAAAGTAACTGCAGGACAGACAGGCTAAAACTATCGTTCTTCCCGCGATCCATTAGAGACCATAGTGGCTATCAATAAGACTTTGAAGTTCATTAGTCAACAAGTAGTATTGCTAGATAGTTGATTAGATCCCCTATGCTTGTTTCTAAATCACTCATAAAAACTCATTTATAAATTGTATTCATGCAGAGTTAATAAAAAAACAGTGAACTGGATAAGGGACTTCCTCAGTGATCGAAAACAAAAAGTAGTTATTGATGGTTTTACCTCTGATATGGTCGAAGTCACATCCGGTGTTCCTCAAGGAAGCGTGATTGGCCCTCTTTTATTCATTATTTATATTAATGACCTAAGTTCTCGAATTAGCAGTAAATTACGATTATTTGCAGACGATACAGTAATCTACCGTGAAATAAGCGAAAATGCGGACTTTGAAGTTCTGTCATCACACCGTAACAACGTTCATTCGTGGTGCCAGGAGCGGGGTTTAGAACTAAATATTAGTAAATGCACCAAAGTTCACTTCCTGCGAAAGTCATCATACAAACATACCAACACCGTGGGTTGAGTAAATATAAAATCTTCAAATATAGTAAAATATCTTGGTATTACCTTAACTTCAGATATATCGTGGGGAACACACATACAAAACATATGCGTCACACCATTAAGAAAACAAGGTTTTTTTAAACGTATAATATGAAGGTTTTTGGATGAATAAGTCAAAGAGAGATGCTACATCGCTCTGGTTAGGCCACACCTCGAAAACGCCGCGAGCATTTGGGACCCTGATCAAATAGATTTAACCAAAAAAATTAATAAAATACAAAGGAAAGTAGAGCGTTTCGTTAAAAACTGGTACAAGCGTACATATAGTGTCTCATAACTTTTAGAGGGATTAAGGTGGGAGCCCCTAGAGACTCAGATGCTACACGCTAGGCTTAGTTTGCTTGAAAAATTCAGACCATATTTTTCAGAGCGACATAGAGAATTTTATCATGACGCCTCACTACATCCCTAGGCCTGACAGTTATGATAAAATAAGAGAGATGCACTGCCGAACAGATAGGTACAAAAAACTCGTCTTTTCCGCGCACAATAAGCAACCACAATTAAAATTGAGCTCTACTAAATACACTCCCATGATACATGTCACCATTCCATCTCCAAAAACTTACAATTATACCTGGCTGGTGACCTTGCACCCCCTGCCACACGCCCATGCAGCGGATCGCAGGGTATTATGTAGATGTAGATGTACAAGTACATGTAGAAATCGCAGAATGTATTACAATGCATAATTCACTTGAAGTAATGTTTCGTAATATTTAATTTTTAAATTTGAATTAACTTTCAGATTTGTATGGAGTGAGAGCGGGAGGCGGAGAGGCGAGGGAGGGAGGAAGGAAGGCAGGGGGGGAAGAGAGATCGGAGACGAATTGAGGCAATTTGCAGCGCACGTTGCGCGGAGGGCACGTGCAGGGGTGCAAGGGCCACCCCTGTAAGTGGGTGCGTGCACGAATATATCCGGGGGAGGACGGCAGGAGACCGAGCTCGGCGACAAAAAATTGAAAGTTAATTAAGAGAGGTCTCGCGGCGGCACGAGGAGGAAATGAAAAAGAAATAATGGAATCACTACAGAGAAAAATGTAATTGGCAAAGGAGAGTAAAACCCCGAGAGAGAGAGAGAGAGGGTGGGTGGGTGGAAGGGAATGGTACGTTCAGTAGGCGCGATCCTTCCTTCCACCGCTCGCTCCATCCCCTCGCCCCCCTTCACACCATGGCGGTGAATGCATCACTTGCTGCGGTGGAGCGGAAAGGACAAGAGAGGGAGGAAGGAAAGAAAAGGAGACAACCGAGAGGAGAGTCTGAGGTCTCGCCTCATATTCGATATCTCTCAAGGTTTCTTCACAGATAAATGCCATGAATGCGACATCGGTGGCTCGGGAAATCTCTCGGGAACAGATGGAACAGAAACAATAGTTAAGTTTTAGGTAAAAAAATTATCGAAATTTTATCTCTTGTTTTTAAGTAGTTTCATTGGGACTTAATTCAAGTCTAAAAATACACCACATACGATTTATTATTTTTAACTTCAGAAGTTGTAAGAAGCATTAAGGAAACACCTTAGCATTAGCGGTGCGCTAGAATAGCTTTGTGTGACCATAAATCTCAGCAACTCAACATCTGGGAATATTTGAATTCTACGAATATGAGCGAAATGAGTGCCATCAAAAATGGTCGTTATTTTTAGGCAAATATCTCGGAACGTAGAACGGTCAGCAGCTAGTACATAGATATATTGAAAAGGTGAGATATATTTTTTTTTTGAGATCAAAGTCACTAACTTTATCTGCATCTACAAACTACCCTGTGAGCCACCACAAGGGCGTGTGGCAGGGGGTGTTAGGTCGCCAGGCGTGTAAAGGAGTAAGTATTTTGGAGATGAAATGTTGACATGAATTATAGGAGTGTATTTTGTGGAGCTTAATTTTTATTGTGGTCACTTATTGTTCGCGGAAAGAATAAAAGGTTTTGTACCTATCTGTACGGCAGAGTATCTCTCTTATTTTATCGCATCTACCAGACCTAGAAATGCAGTGAGGAGTCATGATAATATTCTCTATGTCGCTCTGAAAAATATCAGTTCTGAATTTCTCAAGCAACCTAAGCCTAGCATGTAGTCTCCGAGTCTCTAGGGGCTCCCACCTTAATCCCTCTAAAAGTTGTGAGACACTACATGTTCGCTCGTTGCAGTTTTTAACGAAGCGCGCTGCTTTCCTTTGTATTTTACGAAATTTTTTGGTTAAATCTATTTGACCAGTGTCCCAAATGCTCGCGGCGTATTCGAGGTGTGGCCTAACCAGAGCGAAGTAGCATCTCTCTTTGACTTTTTCATCCGAGGACTTTCTTATTAACAAAACCTATTTTCTTCAATACTGTACCACATATGTTTTGTATGAATGTTCCCCAATCTTAAATTTAGATAATTCCAAGATATTTTACTGTACCTGAAGACTTTATGTTTACTCTGATCACGGAATAGGTATGGCACTTGTGTGATGACTTTTGCATATTTTTAAAATGTTATATCACTCAAACTACCTTAAATTCCCAAGAATTAAGACAATTTTTTCGATATCTTCAATATTTTAGCAAAAATTGGAGTTAATTTTCTCACGAAACAGTTTTTTTTCATCTCTTTGATAAAAATATTTTATTTTTTTCATAAGTTCATCGGAAAAGTGTTGGAGACACAGAGAGGAACCCAAAGGAATACTTACGAAGAAATACGGAAGTTGGTTTATTACTTCCCTATCGCTTTCAAGAATAATTACTCGACCTCAAGAGTGGTCCAATCTTCGCAAGCCAAGGCGTCGGAGATTTTTACTCCTGCCTTTTTTCCCCACTGAATTAGCCCGCTGGAGTCTCGTCACTTGATTACATTGCTAAGCAGGTGGGTCCAAAAAGGAATAAAAGATCGAAGTCCTAGAAGCAACGCAGCATTTAGCTTTTAATAAGGAACTCTATTTTTTAGTTTTAATAAAGTAACCAGATATTGGGATGTGAACACCTGTGACATTAATGATGAAATGGGAGGGAGATTTTTTCCTGAAAAACTTTTTACCTCGGTGACCTGAAAAAAAACCTTAATTTATCCCAACGGAGCATGGCATTTAGAGTCTATAAATTTTTATTTGAAATACAAACGGCTTTATTTCATGAATTTTTAATATGCCTGCATTTCTCTAGATACATGAAATATTGAGGACGAAGCCCAGGTTAACTCTGTCAAAAAAAAGTTCTCAACGCGTGAACCTATGGATTTCAATTTCATTGGAGCACCAGTCCCATGAAAAATGTCGAAAATTGAATTTATGTAATACATTTCATGAGAAATATAGGTAAAACATCAACTTCCGTGGCAGATCAAACCTTTGGCGATGGATGACCTTGTTTCCAAAACGCAAGTTTATGTTAATCTACCGAATCCAACAGTTACAATATTATATATATATATGTTATAATATTATTTATATGTTATAATATTATTTTTTTTACTCCGCACAGTTAGACATACATTGATCTTTACAACATGAGTAATATTAGGTAGCCTAAAAGGAGGACCTGTATTAAGACTATCATCTAGTCAATAGTTATGTGTTAGTCTTTTACATAATTGAACATGGAAATAGATACACAATATTAAATGAGGTTATCAGTACTATGCTGGGTAATTAAGTTTATCACATACAATTATAACAAAGGATCCTCTATTCTTCTTGAGTAAATAACCAATATTGCATATTTTTCAATACTGTATTAACAGATTTGGATTTAACACACGAAGTAGGCAAAAGATTGTACACTTTAGGTCCGACATACACAAAACATCATTTAAATAACGTTAGGTTTTTTTTGGGCGAGGGTACAAGAGATTTTTGAAGGTTAAAGGGAGAAGAAAAATACAGTAGTAACCCAGCATTTCCACTTCTTTTATAAAAACGTCACAGGACCTTAAAAATGTATAAATGTCTCAAGTTTTGCATACATACATTTAATGTTTGTAGTTCATTATTTTTTTCCCCAACGGAAGTCGCATCCTTCATTTATCAGTCCGCGTCTTTGGCGCTGCAAGTTTCATTCCGTCAGATCACCCCTTCCCCTTTCCCTGCGTCTCCAATATCCCTCCCTCTATCGCGGCATTCGGAATCTCCTCGATCCCTCCTCCCTCCTCACTCCCCCACTCCATCCCTTCACCATTTCTCCGCCTCATCATTCTCCTTCAGCAGCTTCTGCTCGTCATCCACCTTGGCTCTTCAACTCTCCGTTGGTCATGAGCACTCGAACGAGAGTAATCATATACATATGTACAAACATAGAGTAAGTATATATAGAGGGGCAAACCAATGCTAAAACTGGACATAAATTTTTGAGAGCTTTGGGAAGAATTTCTCAGGTGCCACCACCTTAGGGGAGGAAGAATCTTGTCGGGGATGGGGTTGGTCTGGTGGCTAGAGTACTCGCCTACCACACGCGCGGCCAGTGTTCAAATCCCTGCAGAGGCGGATGTTTTTCAGAGGAAACCCAATCCCTACTTGAGTGTCTTGTGGAGGACACTTCAAGTACAGTACTCCGCCTGTCGGATGAGACGTTAAGCCGTGGTCCCCTTGGCGCCTTTCGTTAAGAGCAGGCTAATGCCGACGCCGGGTTTCTATCCACCATTCCTCCCTTACCTATCTCCTATGGCGCAAATGACCTTAGCCGTCGGTCGCCTCCCCAAATATCCAATCCAAACCAACGAATATTGGCTTACGGAGAAGGCCACTTAGAGGCGCTGGTGGTACTCGGTGATTTTGCATCACCGAGTTTGCACTTGAGGTGTGGATTTACCATGGCTGTTGTGTGCTTTTAATCGAGTTTCAATTGTTTTGCCGTTCCTATGATACATCGGTAAACAGCTGACTCCGTGTTTGGTAATCGCGTGTCTTATCATATTGACGTGAATTCGATTCATCATACACGATGCTCATTAATGCACCTTAAAATACATATTTTATTTGGTCTCGATGACTCAATAAGATTGGTTTCTGTTGCTATGGGTCGATTAGTAAACATAAGGCACCGAAATCGTCATAAGAACATCATGTAAGGTATGCGACACTAAATGAAGTGGCCGTATGCCAAAGCTCATTAGTTACGGCTTGCCGTGCAACTTCGATACACCTGTTCCATCTATCGGCAAAAGTATTATTTAAAATCTCATATCCGAATCTCCATATCTCTTTGCCACTCTATATGTACTTACTCTATGGTACAACGCACACATTTGATCAAGCCTTTGAACCAGAACCACATCATGGAGTGAACGCAATGCCTACAGTGTACAATTACAACAGTGTATAAGGCCTACCACCCAGGATACACTTACACCAACACGCATTGCGAGTGGAATATGCAAAAGGCTGAAGATTCTGGCGTATTCACAGAACTGCGGACATGTATGTCCTTATGATAACATTAACGGCACCAACCGCTGACAGCTGCACAACTGTCAAAAATTCAGTGAGGAAAAATCATTCGCCTGGACTGGTATTCGAACACAGACCCCTTAAATTTCCTTCCGTGAAACTCCATGTGCTCACATAGGACGAGGATGCCCGGGTTGCTCAAATTGGTTGGAGAACTCAGCGCGGAATCGAGAGGTCTGGGTTCGATACCCGGTCCATGCGAATGACCTTTCCACTGTGAATTTAACAAAATTAGATTCCAGCGGAAAATAGTAAATACATATACCAAACGGGTCGATGGCGCCAGCACATTGAGACATATCGCTCAAATGGTTTCTTGGATCAAATATTACAAATAAACCGACATATAATGTGTGAGATAATTCCGTAAGAAGCGTAACTGAAATGACAGTGAGAGTAGAAAACGTGACTTAAATGTAAAGCAGATTGTTTCATTACGAGATGTCTCTATAGCGGAGTAATCAATGCAATTATATCATGAATAGGATTCCATGCTATATCAGTAAGTTAGAGGAGCATAAATGAATATTCATCATTCAAAGAGTAAACGGATCGGTCAACACAATGCGTACGGGAAGTAAGGGAAATAAAAGACTCCTTCGAACGGTGATAGTCGCACAATGCGTCAACCGAATCGAAACTTAAAAGCGCCGTACCTTTTTGCCAAATCTTACCTCTACGGAAGGAATGAAGATGTGTTAAATGAGAAGTCATCGTTCAGTTTTGGTGGGCAGCAAATTAAGCAAAGATTTGTAAAATTTTTAACGGCCAAGTATCACAAGTGAAATTTGGTCGCAATATAGAAACAAAGACATGCACAAAAAATTATAAGAGACCCTATAGCCTCTATTTGTCGTGAAAGGTTTAATCAGTCGTGCCTACCGGTTACTCTGGTTACATCGAGCAAGAACGGACAAAATTAGGATATGAAAAACTAAGATAAAACGGATGGACTTTTTTCATATTACAGCAAAATCTTAAAGAAGAATCAGTCCATCCGCTGATAAACATGTGTTACCAACACGATATGAATCGATTGCATCTCCACAAAATTATTGCCACCGTCTAGATAGGAGGCGGCCATAAAGCGGAATGCCTTTCGCTCTACCACGCGGGCGCTATTGATCTGAGCGTGGATCTCTTGCTTCTCAGTGTCTCCTTGCTTCCGATGACCTCCGTTGCCGTGTTACCGAGCTAATTTGCCCCAAATATTTGCTCCTTTGCGGCCAGCCGTCTCGCCTGACATGTCCCCACAAACGGCGACGCCATCCTCCGTTGATACGCTATCACCCACCCTTGAAACTTCCAACCCCCTCTCCAACTCATCATTTCCCAGATAGTTTGCCGTCACGCCATGTACATCCTACCTAGCGCTATATCCTCTCATCATTTTCCGAATGTACACTGCAAAGTGGAATATAGAAATATGTTTTGCAAGATTCTTTCCTATTAAGAATATGTATTTTCATAAACTCAATTTAATTTATTAATTTATTTTTTAATAAACTTTTAATATTGATTGAACTTCTTTTTGTTAAATGTAATTTTTCTCATTTTACTTCGTTAATGGAGACTCACTTTTTAATTTCCGATTTACACTTTATGATTCATTTATTATAATTTATTCATATTTATATTATTTTTATGAGTTATCTTTGTTTCATTTATTTATTGGTCTTTACTTTATTGCTTCATTTACATTTTTTTTGTTTTTTTTTTTACTTTCTCATAATTTATTTATTTTATTATCTAATTACTCAGTTATTATTAACTTTGTAGTTATGAATAAATTTATATTTTCATTATTATTATCATTCATGTGAATTTCATGAATATTTTGTTTTGTTTGTGTTACATTAGCTTAATCTGTCCGTAGGTTTTCGCAGGTTTTTCACGCTCCCCTTCATGTGTGGGTGTTTTCCTGCAGTGAATTATTTCGTCAAGGATATTCTCTTTCATACTTCCTTACGTTTTTCCCACAGATGTATATATCTTTCATCACACTTATTTCATGTATTTATCTGACGAAGGGTTAAAAGGAAGAAGGGACAGTTTTAGTCTCAGTCTCGCCCCAATAAAGACGCCTTATTGGATTGGATATTTGGGGAGGTGACCGACGGCTAAGGTCATTTTCGCCATAGGGGATAGGTAAGGGAGGAAGGGTGGATGGAAACCCGGCGTCGGTATTAGCCTACTCTTAACGAAAGACGCCAAGGGGACTATGGCTTAACGTCTCATCCGACAGACGGAGTACTCTACTTGAAGTGCCCTCCACAAGACACTCATGTAGGGATCGGGTTTCCTCTGAAAAACATCTGCCTCTGCAGGGATTTGAACACTGGCCGCCCGCGTAGTAGGCTAGTACTCTAGCCATACCACACCAACCAGATCCCCAAACGCCTTGTTATTTATTACTCACTTGAGTAACATTTCCCTCCGAGTCCCTCATTATTATTCTTCTTCTTCAGAGACACCAAGGTCTCCAAGAGGTTTTCGCATTCATATCCGCTTATATGCAATTGAGTTATCCTCAACATGTTTTAAAATACTGTATCATTTATATATATATATATAGTTACAAATGAATGTCAAGAAGTAAATGTAATTAGAGTTCAAGGCTAGTTAAAATTTGAGAATAGCTTTGTAATTTCGCGATTTCGGAATCGTTAAATGAGTGAGATGTAACTTAATAATTTCGAAATTGAGACAAAGAGTAGACACGAAACATTATATTCCACTTTGATTCTGAATTGCCATATTTCATTTAGAGTACAATATTTCATTGTTTATTGTATAAGAAGATCTTGCAAATTAAGTGCGGATAAACAACTAACAGATTTTTTTCCAGGTACAAGAATTAGGCAGTGAACCAGATAAGGCGTCGATTGTGAATCCGACCGCCAAGGCGTTTCCTTCACTTCAGATACATGCTTATGATGAACATTAATTTTTTAAAAATAGTCAAAATTTTATTCAGATGTGATTTCTCCATTTTTTCTGTTTATCACATTTATACAGTTTATTATTTTTAGTTATAATTTTACTTACTCTTCGATCAATTTCATGGGACTTTATATAACTTCTGTAAAACATATATTTTTATCTTGCCTTAGTATTCCTAGGCTTTCAATTTTGCACTTAGGTTAAAAACACTCCACTCGCGTTGGCATCTATCATCACCTACTTGCACAAAATGCTCGCATATTTCATTATTTTAAATATATTCTTTAAACAGCAATTTTTTATCGACCTCCTAGATTACACCAGTTTTGACGTCTCGAGGTTAGGTCATGTGGAAATAAAACTATATTTCCTTGCCTATGTTTCGGCGTATAATGTACACCATCATTAGGGCTTTATAATATAATACAATAACCATGTTCAACAACATTACATAAAAATAAAAGGTATTTTTTAAAGGTACATTTTATTTTAATGTAATGTTGTTGTACATGGTTATTGTAGTCTTTTGTATAGCCCTGATGATGGTGTACATTATACGCCGAAACATAGGCAAGGAGGTATAGTTTTATTTTCACATGACCAGACGTCAAAACTGGTCCATTCTTTAAATTAAGAAAAAATAATTTCAACGAAATGTTAACAGCTACTCGTAAACTAGGATATTTAATAATAAGTAATATGCATCTTAGACATGTATATCCCACAAACTCAAACACTTGGACGAGATTCGATTGTCTGTCACGCACTAGGTTAAGTGCCCACTTCATATTGCAAACGTTCAATTCAGCCAACGGCCTTCAAGCTCGGATGCTCACACGTTCAAATGATTAGACAGAGGAGTAACGCTCTGGCTTCCTCTCTCATCGATTTGATGACGTAATCAAGATCGTCACAGGATTAGAATTACCCTGGTTCAAGTCGCACTCAATATACGTGGACGACTATTTTGTTCCTTCGAAACTTGACTCCAATTTGGTCTGTTTCCAACTCAGCGACGTTCGTTTTCTTACAATCCTGAAGCTCTCACCTTTCAACAAACACTCCATTTTATTTAACATTCATTAAACTCTCATTATTATTAAATTAAACTCTCATGTATATTATTTCATAAATGGTTACGTAACAAATTACACTCACATGTCGCAATATTTCTAAATGAGCCTTATGCACGCCTCTCATCACATAGTTTGCCCATATACTGCAGTGGATCTCATTCAGAATATATACGATATCAAATGATAATGACGCCCAGATGGTAGATTGAACAAAATAAATGGACCGCCGCACAATATAAAACGCTCACCTGTCCAATATTTGGAGTTTAAAAGTTGCAGAATTATTACATGAAGACATAATCCTTGAATTTGGCTTTTGATAAAGATAAAGATAAAGAAATATCTATTGTTCTTCTTGGACCACTTGGTCCGCTAAGAACATACAAAAAGTATACATCAATATTAAAGCTCGAGTACAGAGAGATATACACAGAAAAAAGGGTAAAAGCAATAAATGAAATAACAATGGCAACAAAGAAAGCATAACAAAACAAGCATGTTGGTGAATTGAATTAAATTTTTTCCTTCAATAGCATTTTGTTAAACAATATGTTTTTGAAAGCCATCAGCGAATTAGAATTTTTTGATTGATTCAGGAGTACTGTTCCATGTCCTTTCCCTTGCAACAGAAAAAGATTTATTGAATGCAGTGGTTCAATGAAGTGGTACAATTAAAAAGTCTGTTGACATTCGGGTTGCTACATTTCGGTTTTTCTCCTTACGCTGGAAAAATTGCATAATATATTCAGGCTGTTTACATTTAAAGAGTTTATATAAAAAATATTCCCTCCCTATTTTTGACTTTAAGCTATTCTAATCTAGTAAAATGAACATAAATGAACCTGACACACATTTAATCGCCGTTGAATCATGGTGTTAATCTCTTCAGTTAGGTTATGATAAGCAAGATAGCAATAATCATTTGATAATGGATAGCTATACCTATAACCACCATTAAGATCAATTAGTATATTTATAATGGAACTGGAATTAACGGTGTAGAGAGGTAAATATAAATATTTTAAAATGATTTATGCTGATTTGAATGTAAATAAATCGTGCAATAGAGGGAAAGCATTTGGGTCCATTGCTGAGCCATAACCTATGGATATTACTTTTTACAACCTCAATATATTTTATATCTCATCTTGCACAATTCACTGAAATTGTCACGGACTTTGAGCAAGACGGATAAGAGATAAAAGGGAGATGTTGACAAAACGAGAGATATCCTGGGTGTATCGCAATCTGATATTTAAGTATTAAGGCATGGTTAAAATTAAAAAAAGAAAAAGGAAGTCGCAGCCAGTAATTTGCACATTCACTACATTTATTTTCTCTTTATCGCACTTTAAATTTCCTGCACATGAACACGTTTTTAGGCGAGTAAAAAGAGACTAGTTTTCTTATTTTCGAAGAGACTGAAGGAAGAAAGATGGGCGGGATTGAGGCAGGGATAGAGAGGATGAAAAATGGCAGAAGGAATTCACATGGGAATTTATAATAAAAAATAAGCATGAATATACTTTGACGGGAAGGGGGGAGGTGCCTTCCTTTGTGAGCGTAAGAGATAAGGATTGCGCTGGGTGGTGGAGGGACTGCACGAAATAAGGGGAGGGGCGAAATAAGGGACGGGGCGTGGCGGCGATAATGCAGCCTCGCACGTGCGAATCTGTGCCGCAAACTTTCCCGTCACCGGAAACCCTGAGGAGAGAGTGTGAGGGGTATATAGAAAGAGATTGATCTATTCTTTTCCCGTCCATATTCCTCGCCAAATGGGGCTTAGTAGCTCGCAATAAAAAGGAATTGATAACCCATGATTCACAAGAGGGAAATCTGGCTACAAATTCAGGAGGCCAACGCACGGAGGACTCTATTTTACCGGAACGAAATACATTTCAGAATAAAATACGATAAAATAGATCACAATTGTGTCACATTAAAAAAATGAAGAGCTGGGAGATGGCAACATTAACACGGGCTGCTAGATCAAGCAGTAGACCAATGAACAACATAGATTAGTATTGGCCACCAATATTTATGCACTTCATTGCGAAGTCAAATCTATTGACTTCATAATAATAAACGCAAATTGTTCATCTTTTAACCCTTTGAGTATGGCATGACGTGATATCACGATATGATCGCACTGATGAGTTACATGCAATGTTAACACGACTTAAATAATTAAAGGTATGATCGGGAGCTCGACTCTTCCATGCAGGAGTGGTGATACCATCATCAGCACGATAAGGGTTTACCAGAAGGCGAATTAGCATGTTTATTTTATTTTATTTTACGGATTACGAATAGAGCAAAGATTTTCAGGCTTGAAAATGCATTCTTTCTCAATGCTCTCAAGGCAATAATTCCACTGCCAAAATACACCACAGAGTTGTGTTCTATGACAAATACTTCTTCAGCTTCATTACAGTATTTGTCAGGAATACGAAGCATTTCTCCCATGGGCGGAATGCACAACTTCACTATTCTGTCCATCCACAGCAAGAACACAATAGTAAAAACGCCATCTTATTTTAACTTTTTACAATGTTCTTAAACCTTAAGAGCGACGAATGATCAAGTCAACTTTAAGTCTCCAACTCCTCTTGTGCAGAGACTCATTCCTCTTATAGCCATCTCGCTCATTCCCTTCACCATAGAAACATATTGAAGTTCTAATCACACGTATGAGGACCTCATTCAGTAAGGACTCGATACGGTCAAACTTTGGAAAATTCTTGGATATCACGTCAAAGCCTCCGAGGACTCTAAACTGAATAATGGGTCTCTTTGAAATATTCGTGGCTGCGAAGTCAAAATTTCGTCAAAATAAAATGTTATCTTCGGAAACTTTGTGGTATTCCATCACAACAATTTATTAAAGTGAGGGAAACTTTTAAAAACCACAGAAAAACACACACCACCACGACCCGGATTTCGACGGCTGAGCGTCATCATCAGGCGATACAAGAATGTATAGCAATCCCTTATATACTATCAGTCAACGGCAATATGGGAGGGGGTGGGAGGATGGTGGGGTGAGGGGGATGGGAATGGTCAACAAAAGAGGAAAGGATAGGGGAACTGGCGGGCAGTAAGCATTCATTTAAAAGATTAACATCTGAGTCAGCATTTCGTTTTAAAATTTCGAGCTGTTCAAATGCATTTAGCTCACGTCGGTTATCAGTAAAATGCAGTACTTTAAGTTTAAAATCACTTGGATGATCACCAGTTAACAGGTGTTTAGCAAAATTACTCTTTTCTTCATGGGGATTTTTAAATGAACTATAATGCATGTTGGTTCTGGTCTGGAAACTTCTCGAAGTCTGCCCCAAGGAGACCCCTTTGAACAATCGTTGCATGAGAGTTAGTAAATACCTTTTCTGCACGTAAAGTCCACTTTATCTTTGCAATGTACAATTCAATTTTTTAGAGTCATGGTTGACTTATATGATGCAGAGAATTGGTCTTTGTAGGATGCTTTTACAACATTTCGGTTTTTCCGTTGTTTGTAAAAGTTTTCCTCACTTTGATAAATTGTCAAAATTTCGTCACTTCCGTGATTCCAAAAGACCTCGAATTAGATTTCCACAGATGTGGTGTTTACCATTGAAATGAGGTCTTAGCACGTCCAGCCGAGATGAGAAAAGCTTAAACAGATGGAGCAACTAAAATAAAAACCGACGACGCGACAGAAAGTAATTTCCTCATAAGTAATACCACAAGGGGTGTATTGAACAATTCGTGGCCCGTCAGCTGACCCGTCCATCTTGCGATATCTCCACCCAACCACCCCGGCAGAGCCGACCAAGAGGATGCGTATCTAAATCCATAAATAAATTTCCATTCATTGCATTTAACAAATGATGTGGTACGAAGTCACTCGCACGGGTGCATATACACCAGGGTTGAAATTCGCCATGAAAAAATCATTTGACTGGAGCGGGATTCGAACCCGGCTCTCCCAATTGCCAGTCAGGTGTGTTAGCCAGTTACACAACCAAGCCATCATCCATCGAGGTGAATTTCGAGGGGGGCTTATGCGAACTAGATGTTCAGGCCTCAAGTCTACATTGTAGCATATGAGACGAAGTCGTGCTTACCAAAAGCCACTGTCGCGGTGGTTAAACCCAACATTGTCGTTATTGAAACGACGAAATTGACAAATTTCCAATCATTGCATTTGACAAACGATGTGGTACGAAGTCACTCGCACGGGTGCATATACACCAGGGTGGAAATTCGCCATGAAAAAATCATTTGACTTGACCGGGATTCGAACCCGGATCTCCCAATTGCCGGTCAGGTGTGTTAGGCCGGCAATTGTGAAATCCGGGTTCGAATCCCGGTCAAGTCAAATGATTTTTTTATGGCGAATTTCATCCCTGATCCATAAATAAGACTCGATTTTTGCTTCCGCAAAAATCCCGGCACATACCAACACGGAAATGAGGGGAGGTGGAAGTGGAGGGGGTGAAGGAAAAAGGCAAGAGAGAGAGAGGGAGAGAGGGAGGGGGACAAGAGGGATTGAAGCGAGGCAACCTAAATACTTCGCACAGAAGGCAAGAGCCACAAGAATTGGACAGGTAGGAGGATAAGATCACTCATCTCAGCCACCTCGCACAACGGAGGCCCCGGGACCTCTCTGGAAGCATAATTGAGTGATAAGAAGAAATGGGATGGACAGGGAGTGTCAAATAACCCCACTTCTCGAAGCTCTTGTATTGATAGCATTGGAAAGGATTTCTTTCTCTCCACACTGAAACAACCTTTTCACCCTTATTTTAAGGGATTTCGAAATTTAAGTCCCACATATCTCAAAAGACTGAAAAAGCTGAATAACGTCAAGAAATTTTGCGAAATATATATCCGGAAGTTTACTATATAATTTAGAAAAAAATGGCGATGAAAGATAGTTAGGTAGATGGATAGATAATATTTATTCCACTAAATTTTTCTACCAATAACATTGACAATAGATTAATATATGTGGAATATAGGCACCCCTGTGATAACAACCATTGTTGGGGTTGCCATCATATTTAGTTATCTTGACGAGAAGGAAAAGGAAAAAAAGATACTGCTGGTTGGTGCGGCCAAAAAACAGAACATTATAACTTTGATTTTTTTATAAAGTCAAGACAATATTTTTTTTAAATCATGTGTTCATTACAAGAACAAAAAAACAAAAAAATATTAATTACCAATGGTCATGAGCCATGGTGTTAACATACAAACAAATTTACAAATTATACATGAGTCACTTCACTTTGTAGTTCATAATTTATAAATAATTTCAATATTATCTATAAAAAATACCCATGTTTTCAAGTCTCGTAGAAACAATTTAACATTCTTTGCAGAGGCAACGTGGAATGGTAGACGATTATACATTGTAGTTGCACAATACAAGTAAGACCTTCTATAAGCTACATTGTTAGGTTTTGGAACAGGTACTCTATTCCGTGACCTCAGTCCATGGTAGGAGACATTAACATAGCCAGCTACATTTCCATATCTGATATAGAACATGCGTTGTACTCCGTATACATGTAATATCTAAGAGGTCATATATACAATAGTTAAAATAAAGGATAAGAAGTGTCATTTCTTTAAGCACCTATTATCATCGTATATATTATTACAGAAAGGTCTTTTTCTGTCATTCCGTATATGCTCCATTAATACTTCACCTACAGTGATAAATGAGGTATCATTTTAAACGTTGAATCACCGGCTTCTGACGAAAAATACAATATCAATCTCAAATTTCACTATTTACTCATAAATTTGACTTAAAAGTTTCGATTTTTCCATGTCGATAACTCGCTCGAGGTATATCGACTCCACACATCCGTATATATTATTTCTCAAAGGTGGTTTTTTGTCGCAACGCCATAACTGCCATAATTATTCATCACAATTAATGATTCAAACATCGTTTTAAAGCTTATGTTACCCAATATTGATGAAAAATAGACAAAGTGTTTAAAATTAAAGTTTTTGTTAAAAAAATGATACAACGCCATCTGCTGACAATATAATCAACTAATATGTCGGCAATGGTTACGTGCTTAAAAGACTGAAGGAGGCGCCATCTATTAACACATCGTTTAGTTAGGTTGCTTACATTCTACATGCAATCAGTGTGACCATTTACTGTTTGCGTTTACGTTATGTATCTCAAACACAAACATAAATAACATATAATTGTCCATGGGAAGAAACAGGTAAAAGAACAGGAAGAAACAGGAAGAAGCTGCATGCTGTGCGAAATATTCGACAGGTAGAAGAACAGGAAGAAAGAAGGAAGAAACAGGAAGAAACAGGAAGAAGCTGCATGCTGTGCGAAATATTCGACAGGTAGAAGAACAGGAAGAAAGAAGGAAGAATCAGGAAGAAGCTGCATACTGTGCAAAATATTCGCTCGGGTCATCTAGTTCTTATTATTTCCTTTTGTGACACTAAGATTGGGTTTATACTTGAAATATACGCATCGCCCCAACAACAAAGACCACACTGAAGTTTTAAATTAACAAGTGAATAGCATACATTTTTCAGGACACCAGCATGACGTATTTGCCTTAAATAATAGAATTTCCAAAGTGCTACATTCATGTAGTTTTTTAATTTCTATAAATGAATTTTCCAGTTTAAGTTCTCATTAATAACAAGACCCAAATAATTTATACCACTACCTTGATTAATTTGTTGATGGAATAAAAGTATCGAGAGAACTTTAACCACTAAGCAAGTGCTTATCACTTGTAATTACTCCATTGAGTGTCACCTTATCAACAGAGCTGACCACAGACACGCGACGCTCAGTCACTGCGTCCCTTGCTCAGTCTGATGCGTTCCCTCGTTAATTGCGCTCATTTTGCGCGAGAGAGCGGAATCAGTCATGCCGTTAGATTGGCGTTCGAGTTTATGTTACTTTGAGCGCGCGCGAACCATATGCAGCGCGGAGAGTGCCCGCGCGGAAGTAGGAGTACGTAACCTCGGGCAATCGGGTGCGCTTCTCCCCCTCTCAGAATTGCTCGCGGCACGACAGTGCAATCGGAATACTCGACGCCCCCCGTCCCTCGCGCCCCCCCCGCGCAATCACACGTTCGCCCATTTCCAGCATGTGTCAGAGGGCGCGCGCGTAAAATTGCACTCTGCGAGGGTGTGGAGCGTGCACGACATGCAGGAGGTAGGAGTCGTTAAAAGGAGCGTTTGCCTGCATGCATCCGGAGATCACAAAACGGACCGCTTTCATTGTTGCACGCTCGCCATAGCACGAATTCTGGCTGTTCGAGGAAAATGCCGGACACTTACTGACCGGAAATCCCGACGCAAATTGAACTATGCTTTTTGGGACGGCCCCACTTTTCGAGGTTATACTGTACCCAAGGGCCAGCACTCCCTGGAATGCCTTCATAAAAATACACGGAAAAAAATCAATGGAAAATTACTGAGAAACAAAATAATTCATTTGACAAAGAATTAAAGTAGACACTAGCTAGTTATAATGATAGAGGAAACATGAAAAATACGTCAATTTTATCACTAATAAATCAATTTAAAGTTACCAAGGATTAATTCATTGTTTGTTCACTCCTAAGATTGGTTTGACGCAGCCTTCCATTCTTGCCTATCAAATGCTAATCCTCTTACTGTATTGTAGTTCTTCCCATGAACTTCCATCTCTATTTGAATCTTGAATTCACCACTGGGTCTTCCCCTGGGGACTTTTATCTCTACTTCTCCTTCAACTTCTTAAATAATTCACGAACTCACAGTGACTCAAGTTGTTTCCAATTCATTTCCTTATCGGTAGAGTAATTATTTACCAGAGAGTTAATTTACTCGGTAATAGAGAGTGGATATGCACTTGTAATGTCAATATGGGGTGATAAGAATCCTAGTCACACTACTTCCGACTAGCGGAGGAAGTTGGAATGACATGGAAGACAGGATTAAGAAAGAGAATATCGATAGTGTGATTGAAAGAAGCAACATGACAATATTCGACAATGCCGTATACCTATGGATGAAAGGAATTTACTGATTCGACGAGAATTTCAGAGAAGTCTAAATACGGATATACGCATGAATTTATCTGAAGTATCATGAAGTATGGCAGTATGAGAGAGTGAAAATTCTGTTTTGCATGAGTATAATAATAAGTGTATGATAAAATAACGAGGCAAGTTATCAGTTACAAATTGTTATCAACCCCCTAGTTATTAGTTGGAGTAATACAAGACTATCGTAGAAAACATTTATAGAGAACTAACGGACGGGTGTGAAAAACATTGAAGTAATTTTATTCTATCGATAGCAATCAAAATATATCGATATATATCGCGCACAATGTATTTATTATGGAATCTATGGATCCTTATACCTCAATTGACACGTTCTGGGCATATATATTCACCATATATCCATATAAGATTCGGTATCAACATCAATGCTACCGGTCGTCAAGGGGACAGCGTACCAAAAACGCTGGGGTTTCAGCAATTTGATGATTATTTCATCAAACTTTAAAGTAAATCAGTTAGAAAACAAAAATTGATTAATAGCACAAAATATTTAATTATTTTTCTTTTCAGTGGTCTTTGTCAGGACTTTGTACAACTACTAATTCTAATTTAAATATGCATAAGAAAAAAGGTTTGCATGCCAGAAAAACTAACTTTACACGTATTTCTAATGGAAACGCTTTTAGTCGTCTGGAGTCGAACCGAGGGCAAGTAGGTAATCAAAAGTTAGCCATAACCTTCCGAGTGACATAATAAATCATGTTACAAAGTTTTACGTCGTTCTGTGTAGTGGTTTGGTAGTTATATAAGTGACCGCACATTCACACTTTCTTCTGATATGCAGGGTGTTTCAGGAGGAAAGTTCGAAACTTCTGGAGGAGGAGTTAGGAGAGGTTATTTTCAGCATTTTAAGCATCATCGCAAAATGGGGTCGCAACTCCTTAGTTACCGAGCTATGGCAACGTAAACTTTTTTAAAGAAGTATCCTGCAATCACAATGAAAACATCCAATTGCAATGACTAGTATCGATTGGGGAGATTTGAAACTTTTCACAGAGGTGCATGAGATATGTATTGTTCTTGCTCTGCTATCATAAGTGCTAACGGTATCTTATTTTCAAGATGGCTCTCGAATATCCGTCGAAAGTTGATCAAAAAAATAAAAATCTGTGAGTAAAGAGTAATCTGTTCCTTCCGAGCGTTAAAGGTGATGAGGAGAGAAAGGGTCTCAAGTTTATTCTTGGACAGGGAAGCAAATGAAAGTAAAACGACTAACCTGGGGAAAACATATGGGTATTAATTAGTGAAAACCATTGCAAGTAACGGTTTATATTGTTGCTATTTATCGAGGCCAAAATGATTGCATGCTATGGCTGGAGCAACATTAAATCTATTCAAATTCACAACACAACGAACTCTTAAATTTATTTATTTGGAAGTCAATTTCCTGTCTTTAATTACAACTTTCAGATTTGTAGCAATGTACCTCACCGAAATGAATGTAGGAGGAATTATCTCCGTCAGCTTCTCTAAGCTGCCTTTTTATTCCTCGAGCGTTATACTATCTGCACTATTACCACCTATTACTTGGAGCCCGGTGAGTTATAATATTGTCATTTGGTTCCTCACCCCTCTCCTCCTTTCCTCAATTTTCGTCTTTATAGGACGTCAGTCCTCGCAATTTTTTCGCTATCAACCTTGTGTTGTTAGTGTTTTTTCCCTTCAGTCCGCTGAAGAGGGCTGCCTTGTGGCCAAAATACACATATACGACGCACACCCTCGTCTTTTTCTGTTTCATTTCTTTGGCAATGCTCATCTCGAGACTGATTCTCCCAGAAATTGGGATCTGTTGAATGTGTGAGTGAGTGATTTTGTGAGTGCTTGTGAGAGTGATTGCTCTGGGTTTCGTGATCACAACTCAGGCTTCCTTAACGGGGTCTCTATAGCCCTGTGAAGGATCCTAATTGGGTTGAGTGTGTGGGTCTGAGAATGGTCACTGGCGAGGAATTAACGTTCCCGTAAACCTTCACAAGGGAATTCTGGTTGAGAGAGTGTGGTCTGTCATTGACACTACCGTCAAACCAACACAGCAAATATTTTCTGTTCTATCTTTTGACGAGTGGTGCCAATAGTTACGGCCATCGGAGAAATATTTTCACCCTATTTTGTCAATCCTGTGAGTTAAAATGATATCAATTGTGCCGAACACAGAAACAAAGCTGAAGCAGAGCGTCTGAGGTATTAGATGTCACATAAATAAAATAAAAAGGATTACAAAAAAATACAGCCTCCCTCAAAATACGATAATATGATAAAAGCTGAGCATAATATGAGGCACAATCTCTGGGTTTACCTCTGAACGCGCACGTTAGCTTTTTCGGAGTCATAAAAATAGCTTCCCCTCCCAAGGTCAAGCATACAGCACAGACGGAAACTGGAATTATCACTCATACAATATTTGGTTAGTCCGCCGCACAGCAGCTGTTGCCTATAAGATAATTCCCACGGTATTGCAGTCCGCGCTGCAGGTCGCGTTGCCTGGAGATGGAAGAGGTCAGGTCACGTCATGAGGTCCAAACAAACTGTATCTCCACCTCTTCGTCCTCCGGAGATTCCGAAACCCATGCACACGTCCCGCACCGCCGACGACCCAATATGCTCGCTTTGAGAGAGCGCCAAGGGGTGGCTATGGGATGGGTGCCATCGGGGTGTGTGTGAAAGGCAGGGGGTGTTCTGGTGAGTAGAGAACGAGGGCGGAAGAAGAGGAGAATGGGGTGGACGGGAGGGAGAAGAACGTGAGATTGGCGCCGCAGAAAAGTATACATATAGATAGATATATATGTATATCAGGGATGAGTCGATTCCACTTTTTTTCGATTTGATTCTTATTCTTTCAAATCGATTCCCGATTCTCGATTCCGATTCCATCGATTCTTATTCCTAATAACAGGTGGGATATTGATATACCAGTGGCGTAAAACTATTACTTAAATTCAAGTATTGACTGAAATTAAATATCAAAGACAATTAAGTCGCTCAAAAAGTATATTTTAAGAATGAGTCAAATCCAAAAGTCAATCCTCGCCTAAAGTCGATTCCGATTCCATCGATTCCAGATGGATAAATATTTAAATCAAATGTCATTTACCACATCATATTTGCCTCAGTAGTTATGGGTGTAGGCGATCAATTTGTATAATTTTTATCTACCACAATAAGCTGAGGATATATTTGCTATTATGTTAATAAATATACTTTTTGAGCGACTTAATTGTCTTTGATGTTTTATTCCAGCCGATACTTGAATTTAAATAATAGTTGTACACCACTGGTATACCAATATCCCACCAGTTATTAGGAATAAGAATTAATGGAATCGGAATCGAGAATCGGGAATCGATTTGAAAGAATTGGGATCGGAATAGGAATCGAAAAAAAGTGGAATCGACCTAGTATATTTATTAACAAATAGCAAATATATCCTCAGCATATTGAGGTAGTACATAAAAAGTACAAATTGATAGGCTACACCCAAAATTTCTGAGACAAATATGATGTGATAAATGACATTTTTATTTGAATATTTATCTATCTGGAATCGATGGAATCGGAATCGACTTAAGGCGATCGATTCTCGACACCGATTGTACTCCTGAGAACCGGTGGAATCGAGAGTCGACGTTTGGATTTGACTCATCCATAATATATATATACGGGGGAAGAAATTTCATTTCCGGATTCCGACATTTCGCGAGTCATAAGCAACGTGACTCCCCTTCAGGGATTTCGGAAAGCGTTATTGAAATGGGAATTTCAACGGGCGACCACGTGATCCCGTTCCCTGGGTTACTTTCCCCCGAGGGGTAGGTGGAGGGGGAAGGCGCAGGAGAGGAGGAGGAGTAGGAGAGTAAGGGGTGTGGAGAATGCCGCTCGAATGAATGCCCTCACCACCAGAATTCCCCAGTGATTCACTCGCATTGAAGATATTTTCGAATGTGGGTCATTGCATGTCAGTTGGAGAATCAAACCGCAGAGAACGAAACTTGGATTACTCCCAAAATCCTCCAGATATGCATTGTGGACGCTGAGTAGCAATCTGACAGCACGACCAAAATATTTCTTCTCTCCTCTCACCTCTGTTCACGATCGCAGCGCTTTCTCCAACATTCGCCTCTCTACCGAGATGTCCTTCTCCAGACACGTTCGCTCCCCTGGGCATGTCAAACGGAGTCAGTCCAAGGGGATGTCCACATCTTTCCTCTCGATATATTTTTAATCTTCGTAAAGATGAGCACCTCGCCCCCTATTACAAGAAACTTGGCTGGTTCAATACCAGATACAGTCACAAATACCTGCTTGGAACCTTTATTTCCTCTATCTTTGGCACTAACGAACCTTCATACCTAATTGATATGTTTTCTAAAAGAACTTCCAATCATACCATGGTTACTAGAACAGAACCAAGTGACCTTCTACTTTCGACTCGCCGAACCAATACATTTCATAATTCGTTTGTCGTGGCCGCCTCACAACTTTGGAATTCCATTCCAATTGATGTGAGGAAATCTCGCTCGTTTGAAATGTTTCAATCTAAATTGTATGAAATTTTATAAAATGAATGTCTTCCAGAATAGCTTAGCCTGGTCAGTATTTAATTGGAATTGCCAATTTTTAAAGATATTTTTACTTGACAGAAATTGTTTTTTTTCCTCATGGTCTGTTTATGTTTTTTATATTGTATCATATATCCATATATTGATTGTATTTATACCTATCTCTGAGTTCAGCTGTATAATATGTACAATTATTGTTTTTCAAAGAGAGTAGCTGTTTTTGTCTTTTCTTTATATATATTGTATGTTATTAAGATCTATTAATTTTTTGATTTGAACTAAATAAATGTTAATTTGTTGATTACCTCGTTGCTATATTATTATATTATTTTATTCTATTTTTGCTCCAAGGGACCTGTCCCAGAAAAAAATTAATGATTATTCTCTCCTCTCTTTCGTTTACCAGCCTCATGTGTTTGAAGCGGACCCGCAGAATGTCTAATAATGCAACGCAGCCGGGAATCCATATTGGCGGGGAGAACGTGCATAAATACTTTCGAAACATCAACATTTTTCCACGAGCAGTTGAGCAATCTTCCACTGGTATCATTTTAAGGAAGTAATACAGTGTCTTATACCAACCCATATCCAATCATTTCTGTGAAAGTAAGTGAATATCAGAGAGATGATCATCTTGTATTCACTTATAATGCATGGCATCAAGCCACCTGACCGAAGTTGGGCCCCAGCCCGTGTGGAGCGCTGCTCTCAGAACAGAAGAATTCCAATCAGTCCACGTGCGGAAAGGCGATGCATATATACATCACGGACTTCACGCTTTATATTCAAGGAATACTATTCTAACGCTCAACATTTCCTAAATGAAACAATTCCAACACTGAGCAACAGTAATCGCTTCAAGTTCTGGGATTAAGTTAATAGACAAAAATTTATTTCTGAGCTGAGGCGTAAAATAACTTTTTACGAAAATTGCTGAGTCTAGTATTGTTAGGGAATAGAGTAAGAGTTACATCAAGTTTGAGAGCTTTAACGATGTGATCTCCAATAAAGATGTCTAAAGTTAGACGACATCACTGACGATTCATAGATTAGAATTTGATACAGCGAGTGCATTCAAAATGTTCTACAGCCACTATGAGCGCAACAGCAAATTCGAAAGAGGAAATTTAAAAAACGCCCGTGATATGAGTGGGGCAGGCAATGCTACAGTAATAATAGGCAGAGATACGTACTCGAAAACGCTCAACAGGGTCAATCCTAGGAGGGCAGTGGGAAAAATCTACTGGTCCGGTTCTCTAACTAAAGCATTGAGAACTGACCTTTAAAATAAAAAAAAACAAGGCTATAAAAGCATTTAGATAGAAAGGAAATGGTTCCAGGCCTGACTTAGTGGAAGTAATTCATATAGGTGCCTATATCGGAGTATACAAAGTTTTATTTAAGTTACAATTTAGATAGAAATTTGGTACACCATTTCACCTAGAAAAGCAAAGCTTTCAGCTTAAAAACAGTTACCAAGGCCGCATAAAATATTTATTTCTAAGTTTATTAACCATATTATTAAAACGCCAAAAAAGATCATCATCATCCAAAAAAACGTTCATCATGCCCTGAGTAAGACAATTACAGGAAAATAGGTCATTTGGCCTATTTATAGGTAACCTACTCAGCCAAAAAATCAAATTATTTTTCACAGTAAAATGTTAATAGTACACTGAGACAAATGAACAATTCGGAAGAGGTAGCACTACATCCAAGTTTTTTCGAGTTATTGCAGTTTATAGGCAACTATAGAAATGAGTCTCTCGCTGTAAAAACTTTTTTTACTGGCACCGTATGCAACTGTCTAAAGAGGGCGAAAGACGCACGTTGCATTGCCATTAGTAAGGTTTGAATTAGATATCACGTAGCGTATCACAATAATTTACCAAAAATATTTAATTGCCCTGGTTACCCAATTCCCTTAATTCTCGTTAGCAAATAAGTATCGCATGCCAAAACAAAAATCCTCTCCTCACCGAGAAAGCGAACAAAACTGAATAGGAAAAAAATCGTTGACATTTGACGGTGCAAAATCCGCGGCTTATGGGCCCTATAATGTTTCCCAGCTGCTAATCCTCGCCTTTTATGTGACGTCCGTTGTTCACCTGCGGGAAATTACCGAGGCAGGAGGCAAACAAACACGCAAAATAAAAGAGTGATGACCCAATCTACGACCCAAACGGAAATGGCTCGAAAATCCAACATGGTGCGGGCATTATCCATCCAGCCACGGCAGCAGCAGCGCTGCACTCTTTCACCCGGATGGAGGGGCAACTAACTGGTCTCCCCGTCGTCGCCATCTCCCAAAGCGGAAATCGACGCTTTGAATTCATTTGGTTCCCCGCGCAAATTGGCCGTTTCGAAATGGGGAAACGGCCGTTGCTAATGGCAACTGGAACACAAATGAATGCCGTCGAGGGGAGACATTATATGTGCTGTCTCGAAAGTGACCGCCGCCAACTTCATAGAGTGAGTGCTCTCCTCGACTGATGAAGTCACTTCGATTAACAGCGGACAATGCTTTAGATCGCCAAACACAGCATGCGAATTATTCAACTGATGAGCACTTCAGAATCGGAGCGAGAGGTGAAGGCAATGATAAAGTCACAAGGGAGCTTAGCCAATCAGGTTTAGCTCCATTGAAATGATCCATTGTAGTGAAGCATGGGTCGAATTTTTAATTTGCACTTTTATCCTATGAGAGTAAGAACATCTGGTTTACGCTACTAGGTGAAGACAAGGCAAGACATAGCAACTGTCATCAGATATACTACCTTCTTACAAAACAAGAGAGGTGGATGACGGAGTTGATTAATATTTCGCCACTATGTTTTAAAGTATTCACGAGTAGGATGGCGGGATAGTGGCAGTAACGTAGGAAGGCTATGAGGTAAAATCAAACACTTGGTCATCTAGGCAGTATTAGAAAGGATATTAGAATATCAATAGAGATATTAGAATTGTTGTAGATCAAAAGAGCATTCTAAAAACGAGAATTGAGGACAAATCTGTTAAGCTAAGACGTAAAATGATCCGTACGGGCGGCAAAGGTTCGGATGCCTGCAGAGGAGGATGTTTTACAGAGGAAACCCGATCCCTACTTGAGTGTCTTGTGGAGGGAACTTTAAGTAAAAGAACTCTGTCTGTCGGATGAGACGTTAAGCCGTGGTCCCCTTGGCGCCTTTCGCTAAGAGCAGGCTAATGCCGACGCCGGGTTTCTATCCACCCTTCCTCCCTTACCTATCCCCTATGGCGCAAATGACCTTAGCCGTCGGCCGCCTCCCCAAAACTCCAATCCAATCCAAAACGTAAGATGATGTGATAGGTCGTTCGGGACGTTGTTTCCTGAAACTTCGCCAACAGGGAAACATAATAATCGCACTTGTAATGGAGGATTTTGATAAATAGGTTTATGGAAGATACGCGAAAACCCCATTGACGGGGAGGATGATAAACTTTGCGGCGTCACATGTGATCGTCGACGAGTAGAAGGGGGCGGGTCGTAAGTGTATGAGGCAGCGGGTGGGAATGGAGTGGGGAGCTAGGAAATGGGAAGGAGAGAGAGAGAGAGGGGGGAAAAAGAAAGAGGGGAAAGAGGAAAGACAAACCTCTCGATGGCGATTTTTGAGGGAAAATGAGACAGAGAGGTTGTCAACGTGTTGTAAAGAAGCATTGAGTAAGTGCAATTCGAAGGACGAACGATTGAGTCCACCGTTTGAGACGAAATCGTTTCTCGAGTTCCTCTCCAGGTTGCGTACGTTAGATCTTTTTATGTAACTTCTTGTAGGCTATGGAATGCCTTACCGAAAGAAATAAGGTCATCAAGGAACATAAATTTGTTCAAGAAATCCTACACACATATAATGTAATAGATCACCATGCAAATCAATGAAATATATATATTACTTATATGTATTAAATATTTGTATATCATTAGGCCTCATTTTTGTTTGTTCGTTTTTTGTCTTTTTAATTACTAAAATGTGTTCAACTGTTAACAGCTGGTGCTTATGGTTACTAAAAATGTTTAAACAATCTCTCGGCAACCCTCTGCTGTTAAATTATCAGTACAAACGAGACTGTTGATTATTGTTTGTATTATACTCTGTAAATGTTCCAAGGGACAGAATATCCCAGAACTTAAATAAATATATGTATGTATGTATGTAAGGTTATTCGTTGCATATGCCGATTTATCATCACCGTCGGCCGTTCAATCCTTAGATTAACTGCAGCCAGTCGTCATTTCCTTCCCTATCTAATGCCAGTTACCTTACTCTCCGGCAGTTCTTACGTACTTTCGTCTTTATTTGGCCTAAGTATTTATCACTTGACCTACCTCTGAGGACTTTTCCCTCTATTTTACCTTCAATTATGTCCTTTACAAATCCACTTTGCCTCAGGGTGTGTCCAATCCATGAGGTTTTTTATATTTTTTCTACACTATTCACAATGGTCCTTTCGTCTTATATTTCTTAAACTTCATAATTTTTTTAATTCGTCCTTCTGAAGTTTCTACGTTTGTCCTCCATGGAAAGAAGCAAGCTATTTCAAATGGCAATTTATGGGGCAAAATATGGATTGTCACAACTAATTCCACTCGAGATTCATCACGAAAATCATGTTTTAAAAATTAAATAAAGGATGAAAAATCATGGTCACTTTCTAAGAAATACACAGTATATTAGCATTGAGTGAAAACCATGCGACGAAAAAAGGAAACCAAGCGCCTGTTCTCAATCTCATGGCAAAGACAAAATGCCACGAAATCTCCCGCGGGAAGCATTTCGGCTCTTAATCGTAATGAGAATATTTACCAATTCCTTCTTCGCTACTTTATTTACCCAAATTATTTCTTGGCTAAACTGGCCAAACTTCAATATGCTCGTCCGCTGCGTTGGATAAAATTCCCTCGCAAGAATTTTGACGGCCGACGAACTGAAACAGGCCAATAGCACTTTGGATGAAGATCTACTTCCACACAAAGTTGGACGGAAACCTGCACGTGCGCATTACTTGGTTCACACTTCGGATAGAGAGCACACAAGAAAAATTCTTATTGAAGAAAAATTGTTTTGCTTTACATTCCACTTATTGTAGCCTTTGTTCTCACCCCTTCACACTTCATGCCAAGTGCACGTGTCATCCACGAAACAATCAAAGCGACAAAAAATTACAAATTCGTCTTTAGTTACACTATCTTTTGCTGATATAATTTTAGCGTGAGGAAAAGTCACCAATGAAGGTATGCCTGCCCTATTTCTAATGCTCTGAAGATATTTATTACCCCTTTAAGGTTGCCAGAGATCTTTCCCGCTCGAATAGAGAATGAATAGGCTTTTACACATTGTTGACGTTAGGTTTAAAAAAGAAAAAACGCACTTACATTATTGGTACCTACTCTTGATATTGAATATGAAGTCACATTTTCGTATATTATTGGTAAGTATTCTTTATTTTGAAATATTCAATAATAAGTAACATTTTTGGGCATTTTCATCCTAAAAATAAGCCTATATATTCAATAATGTCCAAAGCAAAGCAAAGACAAGGCCTCAGAATTAGGAGAAACTAAATGGGTTAAAATCCCGGTCCTGTTAATCAAATTCAGAGGTTTTGATGGCAACTCTTTTATAGTTCGTCGAAAATGATATCGCAGTTAAAATACGCGGATTCGGCTTGGAAAGAAATAATAATTCGACAACATTTTCACGGCCGTATGGTTTAAACAAAGGCCACTATTATGAATTATTCAGTCAAGTTTCTTCCTTCTCCAAAAAATATAGAAAGCGTTTAAGGATTCACTGCATTTGTGTCAACTGCGCCATAACCCTGCAGTAACTACAGTCTGAATATAAATCATGTCGCAGACTCAATGCAATGACGAGCACAACAGTTTAATCGAAAAAGCCAACTCAAACATCCTTTGGCTGCGCTCACCTGAGAGAGATCTTCATTCCTGAAGTTAAGGTAGTTAGAGCGAAAAATTATTTTACTTAGAAATCCACGAATTTGGTCTCATTTTAAAGCAAAATATCTCATCCCTCTAATGACACCAAACATTCAACCCCTTACCACATTACTTTTGGAGTTATTTGCCAAAAAATACCACCCATTTTACATGGGAAATGGTACGTATATGCGTTCCAGAGAGACATTATTTGCAAAATATGGTAGTTATAATGCTTAGATTTCGTAAAAAAACTAACAGTGTGTAGTTTGCATGTTTCCTCAACTATATTTGAAAATTATTCACAATGTCACCGCAATAGGTTCTTGGGTATCACAAAAAAATTTCCTTTTTGATGGAGTTTCAAACGCACCGCGAGAAAAAAAATGAGTCAACTTAAATACTTATTTGGATATTTTCAATTAATTACTTACAATTTCTGTCATATAAAACTATATTATGTCGCCATTAATAATGCAATATTTAATTCATGTTTCTTACAGCTCGTGATATTAAAACGTATAATACGAATATGGTCTCTAATATGACTAGGAAACTATCTCGGTCGGACTACCTTTAAGATTCTTTGCATTTATGTCAACTGCGCCATAACCCTGCAGTAACTAAAGTCTGAATATAAATCATGTCGCAGACTCAACGCAAGGACGAGCACAAAAGTTTCCTCGAATATGCCAACTGAAACACCCTTTGGCTGCGCTCACCTGAGAGAGTGTCCCTCATTCCTGGAGTTAAGTTCATCTGTTGCTGACCTCTGAGGCGGGAGAAGTGGGAAGGTTATGGAGACCGCGACCCCTTTTAACAGTCGCTCGGAGTCTGAGATTGCGGTCGTCACAAACAATTGACACGCGACACCACGGCGGGATCAAATCGGGGGCGTACGAGAGAGGGGCAGCGGAAGCGGGCGACACAAACGGAAGGAAACACTTGTCACGCTCGCACGCACGCACTCGTGGCACGCGAGGGGAATCGTGACGCCGTGAGGGCGCTCCAACGTGCACTCCAATTAATACAGCGGAGACGAATGCATGCACGGAGAAGTATGCATACTACTCATGAGCCGAGCAAATAAAATGGAAATCGCACTCCCTGTCGTCAATTTGATACCGCCCATCGCTTTTCCTTGCATTCCCCGTTCTTCGTCCTCTCTCGTTCATTTTTTTTCTCTCCTCTCTACCTTCGCTTCGAAGCGTTTGAAAAAGATATTAAAAAACTCAGAAGTGAAAAAAATGCAGAGATCCGCGAGTGCCAATCGCAGTTGGCGAGAGGGGAATTGTGGGATACGGGGATGCGACCGTTTTAAGAGGCGGGGGAAGGGAAAATAGAATGCAAGGATGGAAGGAGGAGTAGGAAGAGAATGACGATATTACATAAAAAAATGAAACGCGAGGGAGAGGAAAGGGTTCGGATGATGATGAGGTCGAGACTACGTATTCCAGACCCTGAGGGACAAACAGGGGTCGGGGGGGAGGGGGGAGTGGGAGGGAATCCACCGCCAACTAGGATGCATCATCCACGAAATCCCGCCGCCTAGCGTTTCCATGACGACGAATGCAAAAAGGGGCGGGGGTTGCTTGGTGGGGAGGGGGAATGAAGGGAGGACGAGGTGGCAAGGGACAGGGCCGGGTAAAGGGGTAGATGTGGAATGTTTGCGCCCTGCCCGTCCTTCACCCAGCCAATCCACGCAAAACGGCAAGAACCGAAATAAAAAATCAAATTCAGGGGGTTTATTCTGTAAGGCCACGGAATACTTGAGTTAACGACTGAGACGAAAATTTGACGTCAGAACCACGAAATTCTCAAATGGGGCCATTAAAAAGTTGTGCTTCATAGAGGCGTCACATCCACGGATTTTCCGAGGTTCCACCGTTCCGAGTCCTTAGTGAATAGGGTTCCAGAACAAGAGCTTTGTTCTCGTCTCACTTCCGTGGTTTCTCATGGGGGAAAAAACGTTTCCCTACTGAAATAGTAGACTTTTGGAGGGCAAACATGCCTTGAAAAAGGGGAGCAAAAACATTGATGTGCAAGGTTGACGGCAGATTAACTTTTGCCATAAGATTTGACCACTTACTAAAGGGTAGTACGTCTTGGTGCTCCATAGGCGTTACCTAACTAACTGGACAAAATAAGCTAATACACCTGAAAATTATATTGCTTAGCTAAAAGTTAGTTAAGCGTGATTTAATGTCGAGAGCCAGAATCAAAATCCACAAATGTTCGAGTTAAACAGTAAACTTCTACCTTTATGGATAATTCCCCGACGCAGGAAAGAAAACAGACAACTTAGTAATATTCCTCGGCATTAATAATCAAAGAGAGCATTCTCAGAACCTAATGGAAATTCAATCTTGCGACTCTCACAGATACCTGAAGATGGAGGCATGTCGCCAAATTACTCTGCCACAAGTGCAACCGCCACACATCGAGTTTGTCATGTTAGGGATGAGTCGATTCCACTTTTTTCGATTCCGATTTCGATACTTTCAAATCGATTCCCAAATATCGATTCCGATTCCATCGATTGTTATTCCTAATAAACAGGTGGGATATTCATATACCAGTAGCGTACGACTATTGTTTAAATTCAAGAATTGGCTGGAATAAAATACTAAAGACAATTAAGTCGCTCAAAAAGTATATTCATTGACAAATTCAGAAAATATATCCTCAGCTTATTGAGGTGGATCAAAAAGTACAAATTGATAGCCTACACCCAAAATTACTGAGACAAATAGGATGTGATAAATGAAATTTCATTTGAATATTTATCCATCTGGAATCGATGGAATCGGAATCGACTTTAGGCGATCGATTCTCGATACCGATTATAATCCTGACAATCGGTGGAACCGAGAATCGACATTTGGATTCGACTCATCCTTAATCATGTGCATACTCGTTTCCCTAGCTCAGGCGCAGAATTCGATTGAATTAGGGCAGGGAAGGCAGTAGAATTACTCCAATTTTAGCAAGGTCAGCCCGACAAATTTTATTTCAGATTATTTCATTGAACGCGAAAAAAAAGATTTTGCCTCTAAAATTCAGTCACCGCGACTCAATAGAAAAGAAGTATGTTTAACTTTCCCAAATTTCAGAAGGATTAGAAGCAGGGTATGGTTCCATTTGAGTAATCCATACTATAATTTGAATCTGTATTTTACTTTATGCAATATTCATCGGCATGTTTTAAATAATAAAAACAAAGATACACGTCACAGCACAAGCAAAGCAAAGGCCTTCAAAGTAATTACGTAGGAACAACCAAAGATTACGCCCGCAAAATCACTCAATGAAACAGGTAGGGAACGCATTGTGACGCGGATTTTGGAAAAAGTCCAAGTGAATAACTTTAAAATTGCCCCTAGCTATGTGTTCCCAGTGAACAGCCGTGTTCCGTTTGTTTCGTCATCTGGCATTTGCATTCAAATATTGACGGCCCATTTAACCAGAATCGCACAACAAACACCAAAGAATGACTGCGGCCAAATTCAAACGTGCGTTTCGCTGAACACGAAGTAGGATATGCATTCGGGACACTTAAAAAAAAAAATCTCTTGAATGTGCTCAGCTCAGAAAATAATTTTGAGCCGAAATTTTGAATTGGCGAGGAGTGACCGCTTCCGGCCGGCAATCCATTCACTTTTGGCCGCAAGTAACCCTTTGCATGTGATGCAGAAGACCCTTAAAAGTGCTCCGTTCCAGCGTGTTCCTCCCTTCCTCTCATTCCCACCCATGAACCCATTCCGAAATGCCAACCACTCCCGACTCGGACCGTGAGAGCACCTCCTCCCCCTCCTCCCTTCCCTCTCCCCCACCCTCCACGTCCCGCCCCACCAACGCCAGCGCCGCGCAATCCACACATTGCAGCCGTTCGGTGGCGCCCGTCGTCGATGCAAAACCCGATAGCATTCCCCGGTCGGTTGGTTGCCCTCCTTCCCGTAATTCACTGCTGCTCCGCTCATTCCATTCCGGATTGGCCGTCTCCCATGTCATTTACTAAATGTGTGTGTGTATATGTGAGACACACACCACATATATAACACATAGAAGAAAACTTCGCCAAATGGCCACAAACACAATAATAGAGGAAACTTACAGGGAAAAAAAAGACGAGAGTAAAAAGAAAAAAACCCAATAACGTTTTTTTTTGCGTTCCCGTGACACTCATTTCTTAAGAGAAAAGTTAGCCCTTCCTCGGAGAGAATCCTCTCTCCGTGACTGAGAAAGGGCTAACTCCCGAAACGTTTCCAGTAAGACTTTCTTTTTACTCTCGTCTTTTTACCCCCCTGTAAGCTTCCCCTATTATTGTATGTATACATATATATACATATATCCAAGCGATGAAAAACACGTGCAGTGCCCAATAATATAAAAATATGTCACAGGCGTGACTGGTGGAAACACAGTGAACACAAAAAAAGAAAACTCACGAGTTTTTTTATATATTTCGGCGGACACAACAGCCTTCATCAGAATATTAGATGTCAGTCATATAATAATCTGACATTGTATATGTATATATATATATTCAATCAATATATATATATATATATATATATATATATATATATATATATATATATATATATATATATATATATATATATATATATATATATATATATATATATATATATTGTGAGTGTATAGAGGGAGGGAGAGGGAAGGAATGTTGTGGTACAGTGCAAGTCTCTTTAGAGCTCCACGGCCTCCAGCGATTCACCGGCCAACCGTTCGTTATCCCCGCATTAGACTACTCGCTGCCGCTGCCATATTCCTTCTACCCACCCCACTTTCGGGGCTCGCGTTCATTGAGCAGCTCAACGTGTGGATTTGAAATGCTGTCCTAGCTCGTCCGTTAACCGAAACGGCGTTTAATTAAATGGCGCGCCCTGGTCGGGCACCTCCAAAAACACGACTCGGTTACAAAAACTCGGTACGATTGCAGGATGACAAAAGGTATTTTTAGTGCTCTTTTCCTGACATTTCGTCTGTCAACAAAATCAAGGGTACATGTCAGAGTATTTCACGCATAAAAACGTCCTGAACAACGAACGGCGTCAGAAAATGGCGCTGCCGAGGGAAAAATAATGAAATCAAACGTTCAATGGAGAGGGGGAAGCATCCGATTCATGAAAAGAATCTCAAGCAACAATACGGATGTTGTCCACAAAAAACTATCCGTTTAGTGTGCAATACGTGATGCAGCTGTCGAGGATGGAATGCAAGTCCAACCCTCTAATTCCCTTGATTCTCGTTTGAGCTCTGCTCGCACCTCGCCTGGCTCCATCCATTCCATCCCTCCATTCATCCCTGTCCATCGCACCCTTCATCTCCTCCATTTACGTTTTACCCCTGTTTTGTTTCGACCAACCACTGCCGACTAATTTTTGACGATCAGCAGAGGCTGGTGGAAATGGAAATTCCGGATTAAACTTCCAATATGGATATGTATGTTGCAATAAACCTTAAAATCGACATAAAATCATATCTTTTAAGTCCTGAAATTCCAGGATCGACAAACCAGAGAGTACCTAAGTGAACAGATAACATTTCCCAGTAACTTAAAAAATGAGTATAGGGTTGAGCACTCAATTTTCGTAATATCTTCGCATTAAAAAAAACTTATTAGAATTTTATTTAGAAATCAAAAGAAAAATATTTTTTTCCATTTTTAACAAGAAATATGACACCGGAGTTAATTTTTCCCCTCCTGTTTACTGCAATTGCGGTTTATGGTCATTAATAGTACTTTGACAGAAGGACGACGAAATTCATAGACTACACATTCTGATGAAACTAGGTCGGGAAGAATGCTACTCTGCTCTCCAAGAAAAATATAAATCGAAGGAAAATCATATTTATTGGATGGAATTGTTCCTTTGTGTTCTGTAGGAAACACTCGGAAAAACTATATCTTTTGTCGCTGATTCGTCTCTCCGTTCGCTGAATTCGCCGTGACATGCCGCGGCATTTCAGTGCACAATTTGTGTCGAATGAAAACACAAGGCAACATTTACCTAAAATATAGGAATTCTCCACTCAAAAGGTTTGCATTCTACGCTCAAGAAGTTCATAGCCATGCCAAGTATCGGAGAATTCCCTGACCAGTGGATTTTTTTTTAGTATAAACCAGATTATGCGTCTTTGATTCCTAACCATATTAAGGGTATAAATCATAAATAGCTAAAGAGGATTGAGTGAAAGTCAAATAAAATAGAATTTTTCATAGAGCTGTAACTTTTGAAGCCTTGTGAGGAGTATTGTACGGCTGTGAAATTTAGGCTACTCCTGTAACATTTTTATAAATTCTTCGGAAGAAACTTCAACTATCACTTCAGAAACTTAAATTCACTTGAGAGTATAAACCCACGAATTCCACTACAGATTCATCCAAAATACCGAGCAGTCTCTTTCAAAGGAGAAGATGAACATAGTAGACCTTACTTTTCATTGGCAGTAATTGTCTCTCTAACTATTAGCTGGATTATCTACTTGAAAATTGTTGCTTGGGCTAAAAATGGGAAATAACAATGATTAAGCTGGATTTAGAGGATAGTTGAGAAAATGTTGGAGTGAATACGAATGGGCCAAGAAAAAAGTAACATTTTTCTTAAGCTTTGAGCATAGTAAGAAAACATTTTTCCTCCTTCTAGATGCAGTAAGATCGTATTAAACACAATAATGGGCAAATATTTGAAATTCTCTATCGTACATAACACGAGAACATACGAATGTATGGCATTTGCCACGTGAAATCCCCGAAGATAATAGCTACGGCACTCAGTGCATTGGCTTAGTCAACGAGAGAATCAACACTTTAGGATGATTTAAAATTACACAGCACTTCATAAGGCCAAACCGTTTTAAAAAAAAAGGCATCGTCAGCAGGTAAAAATAGTGAATTGGATAAGTGACTTTCTCAGTGATCGAAAACAAAAAGTATAAAGGGCGAAAGGGGTTCTTTGGCATAAATTTATAAGGTTTGATCACAAGGGAATATATTTCGAATGTTAGTTGGATTTTCCATTCCAATCCATGATACATACATCATCATACTTAAAAGTAACAACTCCCCACGTCCAGAAGGAATACCTGCACGCGTGCTCAAGGAGTAAGCGCCATAGATTGCACCATTCTTAGAAATTACATTTAGCGAATCATTATCCGAAGGCAAAGGTGCCCCAAGACTGGAAAATAGCCAACGTCACTCCGATATTCAAAAAAGGAAATAAAAGTGACCCATGAAATTACCGGCCTATATCGCTAACAGAACTTTTATGCAAGATGCTAAGAACACATTGTCGTCAGTAATATTATGACATTCCTGGATAATCGTAACTTCTTACATAGCAGTCAGCACGGCATCCGTAACGGCAGGTCCTGCGAAATACATATAGCGCTCTTCCTTCATGATATCCTAAAATTAGGTGAATCGATTAAGCAAGTCGACGCGATATTCCTTGATTTCAAGAAGGCAACCAACAAGGTTCCTCACAAAAAACTAATATATAAATCGCAATCATGCGGAGTTAATAGAAAAAAAGTGAATTGGATAAGTGACTTTCTCAGTGATCGAAAACAAAAAATAGTTATTGATGGTTTTAGCTGTGATATGGTCGAAGTCACATCCAGAGTTCCTCAAGGAAGTGTGATAGGCCCTCTTTTATTCATTATTTATATTAATGACATAAGTTCTAGAGTTACCAGTAAAATAAGATTATTTGCAGACGAAACAGTTATCTACCGTGAAATGAGCGGAGGCGTGGACTTTAAAGCTCTGTCATCGGACCTTAACAACGTTCATTTGAGGTGCCAGGAGTGGGGGTTAGAATTAAATATCAGCAAATGCACCACAGTTCACTTCCTGCGAAAGTCATCACACAAAAGCGATACCTACACCGTGGGTGGAGTAAACATAAAAACTTCAAATACAATAAAATATCTTGGAATTGCCTTAACATCTGATATATCATGGGGATTACACATACAGAACATATGTGGCGCAGCATTAAAGAAACTAGATTTAGTTAAACGTATAATAGGAAGGTCCTCGGATGAAAAAGTCAAAGAGAGATGCCACTTCACTCTGGTTAGGCCACATCTCAAATACGCTGTGGGCATTTGGGACCCTGGTCATAAAGATTTAAACAAAAAAATTAATACTACGAGTGTACATATAGTGTCTCACAACTATTAGAGGGATTAAGGTGGGAGCCTCTAGAGTCTCGGACGGTACACACTAGGCTTAGGTTGCTGGATAAATTCAGAAGTGAAATTTTTCAGAGCGACATAGAGAATACCATCGTGACTCCTCACCACATTTATAGCTCAGACTCATGGATCTAAATTCAGTACACGGTTTACACTAATCGCAAAGGCCCGGCGTACCTGGATTGGAGCCCAACTTAAAATCCTTCACCTGGGGATCCAGCCGAATTTGGTGAAGCGTATAGTCGGTCGACTTTCCCCGAGGCAGTCTTCGGCGAGTGAAGGAGAAGTCAGCCACGGATACGTGACTTTCGGTCTAAGAAGTCGCAAGATTTTGCCAAGAAAGATCGGCAGGCTGACAGGGAGAAGAGAGGAATAGCCAAGAAAGAGGGGAGAGTGAAAGAGGATAAGGCGTCGGTACGCACGAAGAGACAAGAGGAAGTAGAGAACGAGCAATTTATATTCCGCGCTCAAGAGATCACCCGCGCTCCCACCCTACAGATTAACGTAATGATGGATCACGCCGAGCATCATTCTCTTGAAAAAATTGATAAGATTCCATTCCATATTCAAGTGAGCATATCCTTATCTCGAGAAAACTCTTCCTCCCTCCCCCGGTGCCTCCAGAAACCTGGAAACTTCTACGTTATTTTTTTATGCATTACCCAGGATTCCTCGCCATATCTATCTCTCCCTTCCTCTCTCTCCACCCTCTCTTCTTCTTCTACATCCTCCCCTTCCCTCGTTCTCATTTCCTCCGTCAACTATAAATTCCAACACCCCCCATCCACCCACACCAACCCTCGACTCCCCTCGAGACCAAAGACCTCCTCCCGGCGTGAACACCCCTTAATCTTTCCCTTGCACACCCTTAACCCTTAACCCATCCCGCCTCTTTTCTCGGCGCCCGCACCCTCGGCAACCCCTCTTTCTCCATCCGAATCCTTTACCCCACGCCACACCCCTCCGCGTAAAACATGCCCCTTATCTTCCCAGCGCCATCTCTCCTCCCGTCAACCAACCCCCTGGTTCCCCCCCTCCTCCCTCCCCTCCCCCACCCCTTTCTCACCTCAGAAGACATCCACCCTCACCCTCTTCCTCCCCCTCATCCGTATCCTTTCCCTTTCACGGCATCTTCTCCCTCCACCGTCCGTCCTTCCCCATCCTTCTCATCCTTCCCAAAGAGGCAGTGAGGAATGTTGCACGGGGCCGAAACGCTTCTGGCTCGGATTCCAACGCCCTCCGGTTCGACTTCCGGCGGTGACAAATTTCTCGGGTAGCTTTCCGGTGGGTACCTGCGCGACGGAGACTCCAGATATCCCGAGAGCCGTCCTTCAAACCCCTAAAGCAAGGGATGGGGCGACCCCTTCAGGCGTCGACGTCCGCTCGCAGCAACACTATGGCTTTCAACTCCCCAAACGCCTTGCATATGTTTCCAACCGGAACACATAGTACGTAGTCTCTCCACATACTTCACGCAAAACAATCACAATCTCCGGCCATAGGTATGACAAACATACCACCAATGACTCCATGGTTCCTTAGCCAACGTGAGATAAACATTATTCATACGAAAGTACTTGATTCAAAGGCATAAGGGGATCGGGTTGGTGTGGTGGCTAGAGTATTGGCTAACCATACGGGCGGCCAGGGTTCAAATCCCGGCAGAGGAGGATGTTTTTCAGAGGAAATCCGATCCCTATTTGAGTGTCTTGTGGAGGGCACTTTAAGTAAAAGAACTCCGTCTGCCGGTTGAGACGTTAAACAGAGGTCCCCTTGGCGCCTTTCGTTAAGAGCAGGCTGATGCCGAAGCCGGGTTTCTATCCACCCTTCCTCCCTTAACTATCCCCTATGGCGCAAATGACCTTAGCTGTCGGTCGCCTCCCCAAAAATCCATTCAAATCCATCAAAAGCAGAAACTATCAACCGACTCACTGGTTTCAAGACGATAAACATTAGCTAATGCGTGAATCCGGACATTCATTTGCTCAATATCCCCCATAAAGACTCCGGGATTAACATAATTTGAGCCACAAAATACGCTTTCTGCCTCTGTGGGCGGAACAGATGTGTTTTAGTGTGACACATAGAATATCATTTTGACGCTGACCCGCATCTCCATTGGACCAACAGATGTGACAAATTAAAAGAGATAATTATCCAAACAGACAGGTAAGAACAGGTGATATTTTATTGCAAATTGAGAGACCATCATTTAAAGTCAACTACACTCAAAACACACCCAAACGCACGTCGCGTCGCCATCTCCTTTCTCAAAACCTTCTCCACTACACTACCATTACACGGCTGGTGTCATAACACCCCCTTGCCACGCACCCATGCGGCGGCTTGTAGGGTAATATGTAGACTTAGATATTTCTTTTACGACAGTGAAGACTGATGCAAAATGCATGGCACAAAATGTGAAAAAAATTGATAAAAATTGAAAATCACAAGCTTGTCCACCAGATTACGAAAATTCTCCCGAAACATGGTCATCTTGATGTGTGAAATGCAATCTTAGGAACCAAATTTCCTCTGCTTCCAATGGAAATATAGCGTAATCTTTTTTGCATAGCTATCTTCTTGATTTGGAAATTAAAAAACGAAAAAGTAGCGCAATAAAAGGTTAAAATATTTAATATGGCGATTCTAACACGCAGACTTCTTGGGCCTTCCCCGTCTTTTTCGGCAGAGTTTAATTTCGAGTTGGTATTAATCTATTACCTCACATGATGTGTTCATTAAACTCATTCCATCAAAAACGCGGCATATTCTGGCAATGCAAAGAATGACTAAAGGGCCTACAAACGCAAATAAAGAGAAAAATTTAAATAACAAGTTGAACAGTTTCCACGAGGTGGTCAGCCGCTGAAAATTTCACTGGTTACGCGGGGAAATTGAAACATCGGATGGCCGAACAATTCGGTACAACCGTACCCTCGTAGACTGAGTGGTCTGAAAAGGCAACAAAATCTTAGAGACCATCTGAAGGAAGCAGAGGAGTAAATTAATAATAGCCCAGTTAAAAAATACCTTAGATGCTGTTCTGTAGAACGTAGGGAATTCTACAGAAATTGACTCTCTTTCTTCAGAACTAGTTCTTTTTCTAAGGATCTGTACGAAACATGAGAGCGTTACTCTACAGAACATATGTTTTGTAGAGTTATTTTCTGCAGAGCAAAATAACTCCTTACAAGCTGTTCTGTAGAACTTCAGCATCTCTACGGAAATATGTGAGGTTTCCGTTGACCCAGTTCCTTATCTAAGGACCTATATGGAGAGTCGTAGGGAATTCCACAGAACGTCCTAAGATATTCTGCAGAACATCCTAAGTTATTCTGCAGAACGTCGCAGAGAATTCCGTAAAATGGCGTTTCAGCAGAGTTTTTTTTAGCAGAGAGGTGATTCACAGTCATTTTGGAAAACGCCAAGTTATTGATGAAATGGATACATTTCAGAGAATGTCGTTAATTATAACGGGTACGATCTTCTGTTAGATTAAAGGCAAAATGGCAAAATACATTCGCCGATCTTATGACCTCATCATTACTGTCTTTCTTCCTCCTCCGAGTCATGTTTGTGAAATAAGATATTTTAATGTTTTACACGGCATAAATAAACTATCCAACGTGGGTTAACGCGTTTGTTTTGACTAATGCATTCATGATTAACCTCCTCAAATACTAGAGGGTCCTCTAAAGAGTACAGGAGAACATTTTGCGCATGCGCGTTCCGTAGCGTAACAACATTTACGTCGCGTCAGTCGCGAAGGGGAGCAAACAAAGCCCGCGTGCAGATGTTTACGGGGAATTGCGGAATAATTTATGGCGAGCGTTAGGAAACAAGAGACGAGGTTTGCTCACCGCAAGAACGGAATTCACTTGTTTCGCGACAACTCGCGATGACCACATGGCTCGCCTATCGCGGCCGTTCGAATTGTGCCGACGCGGGGCATTCTGGGACCATGCACCAATTTTTGAGATAAAAACGGAGTTTCTAGGGACTGCCACCAGCTTCGTCTTCAGGAAAATGAACGTTCAGCACAGCAGATAAATGTTTATGGAGAAGACATGATGAAGGATGAAATAAAAGTAGTTAGCCGAATAAAATTGAGGATAGAAAACGTTCTTCAAAACGATTGATATTTGGATAGCCTGAAGAAATGCCATTTGAAAACTGTATTTTTATTAATTTACTTCTTTGATTAGTGTAGCCTTCCTTTAAACGCACTCAGCTCTCGAAATAGGTCAACTTTGAAATGAATTTTGTTGTAATTATGTAGAAGAGAATCAAATTTTTCAAAAAATAACATGAGTTCTGTCAGATAGTCAAGTGGAATGGTAAAATAAATTAGTAGTAGGATGGAGGAAAGGTTAAGACGAAAAATCTACAACAGTCTTCCGTAATATAGAGAGCGCTAAAGGATCCTTGTAGTTATGTACCATCCGACGAGTGGAATATTGTAATTGACGTGATCCCAACAAAAAATCTATATATTTTATTCAAAGTGGAAAGTTTTATTGAGGGGAAAATTAAATTCTGCGGTCAACTCAAGTTGACAGTGATTAAAATGTCATAATTGCGAGAGCGAAGTACCTGAACTTGACCACTTATGACCCATAGCGATTCCTTACGAATTAAACAGCGTAAAATTATTAGACACGCAAAGCACTATGGGATATGTATGTCACCCCACTTTTTCATCGCCACTTACTCATTTTTCCTTATAATTTAAAAATTCTACTGATCTCCTTCACCACTATGTCTCCTTGAAAAAATATACCTCGGGAAAATAAGGTAGGAAAAAAATTCTTCGCGATAGTCATCAAGAATCTATCATGATATTAGCAAGTGGATTTTCCAGATAAAGGTCACAATTAAAACACAAGTCCTTATCTGTATCCACTCTAGGACAGATGTCTATTTTACAATCAATGAAAGCTGGCAAATTTACTGAAGACTTTAAGTCACTGTATTCCCGAATGAGACTGGCCAATGCTGAGTCAAAAGGGATTCGTTTGCGAAGACTTTGTGGAGGTCAAGGAAAAATTTTCAAATTGAAATTACTGATGTCAAGAGAGTGAATTCAATGATAACCAGGGCCTCTCAAGAAATGAAAAAGAAAGACAATCGTCCAATAAAAAAGTTAAATATTAATGATCATATTGCAGTACCAATCGGGCATGTACAGTGTCGGAAGAAATTAACGCAAAACTCATTGGCGTCTGAATGCGGTGTACGCGGGAACTAATTGAAATCGCTTTTCCTTCAACAACTTGACAACACTGATACAGCCAATGGAAACCGGGAATACTCAAACTCTCTATGAATAGATTACAATTTTACGCGTCATATAAATAGGAATACAAATAAGGTTCACGTTCGCGAGACCGTCGTGGAGTTATAAAAGTGATGAGTTTGCTTCGTCCCGCAGCCAGTCGAGGTTACAAAGTCGTAGTCAATTATGTACGGATATTTACCACATTTATTTTAGAGCTTTGGACCCTTTAAAAAACATTATTCTTGGTTGAAACTTAAGAAAAGTTACAGTGAAAGAATTATTACTTTGGACACAAAATGCATATATTCTCCAGATCAAATTCACTTCAAATAAAATTTTTTCCGCGCGTAGGAAATAGCTGTCGATGACCGTTGTTTTAATAAGCCTCAAACTACTTCCGAAAAATATCCTACATAACAATAGACTTTTTGGAATATTATCATGTGAAATTTAAGTTAAAATTAGGGATATCTGGTAGAATAGAATGGTTTTCATGAGGAGAAAATTTTTTTTTCCGCATTCAGGTAGTCTCAAACACTTAAATTTCTCCTCCTAATGTAATATTATTTACTTTCTGAAAATTACTTTCAAAGGTCCAGGGCATCTTATTTGGCCTAGTTTTCAAAGAAAACGTTGGCATTCCCTTTTTTCGATGTATACTAAAAACCCCTGGACCTGGACTTATCTTGATTGATTCGGTAGCCTAGAGGGAGAGCGTTCGTCTGCGGCCACGAAAGTCTGGAGTTCAAATCTTGGCGTGGCCTCTTCTCGTGCCCTTATAATTATTATATGCGATTTGATTTTACTGTTGTCAAAACCTCGCAGTGATTCGCGGAAGGTCCAGCGAATGGATATTGACCTCAACCATGAGTGTGTAAGTTTTACACATATTCGGGTATTGAAAAGGAATCAGAGCGGTTTCCTTGATCGTCAAATGAGATGTTTACTCCCTATTCTCGGGTACTCGGCCCCACTCGATTTCTACGTCCTTCCTGTCATCTGATGTTCATATCCACTCAGTCGCCAATTAATAATCAATGAAAAGTTATTCATGAACGAGAGAATAGACCGGATCTCTGACTGTGTCAATTACTCGATTTAGTGAACTTACCCGAGGCTACTTTCACCTTTAAATTACTTTGAAACGATTTAGTAAATATGAAAAATATTTTATTATGAATTAGAGTCTGGTTCCATATGCCGAAGTTGTAAATTACTTATCTTAGTTAGAGATCAAATAAGTGAGGAATTATCTTGAAATCATCAATAAAACGGGTTTTGAAGTTTTCCCAGTATTATTTTCTAGGTTTGCAATGGGCCATACATTAGCCATGTAGTTTAACAGTTCAACTTAGAGGATAGAGGATAATACTTAGAGGATAAGGTACATTACTGAATCATTTAAATATCTTTTGAAATATTCTCAGTTGAAAATTTTTCGCTAAAATTACGCTAAAATTAAATTTTATGAGGAGCATTCTTACACTCACCCGTAAGTAATAATCCGACAATGTATGGCGATCTCCCCTGTGAAAGTGATAAAATAATAAAAATCACCTTTTCCATGAAACGACTAGGCAGTAATTAGAATTCTTCTGTATGTTCATTTGTATACTCCTCATAAATCCGCTGAGTTGTCAATGGAGTAAAAATTAGGAATGTGCACCATCAATGATTATACAATTGCTAAGTCCGTAAAGAATCTATTCCTCTTCTAATATCTCGTAATATTATTGCTGCTACGGAGGTTAATGTTATGTGTGCCCTACATGAAGATATTAAAAGACTTTTCACAGGGTCATAAATTTCATCTCTTAGTGCTACTGAATTTTGGAAAGGGCACCATACACCTTCATATAGAACGAGTGGAAAAGGTTAAGATGTATTCGTAAGTCCCACAACCCGAGTCATGTGTACACATGACCACGTTTATTGCACATGACCATGTTTATTAGCTTAATAATCAATCCATCCCCCTCCATTCTCGATTTCCTGACCAAATGTCTGAGCCATGGAGTTGCCCACATTTTGGCATCATCTTACTGGGTCCATTTTCCATTCTTCCTCCACCATTTTCCATATTGCGTCTAAATTTGGGGTCGTTTCATTTGAGGGAGTAAAAAACGTTTGTTTTCGCATTTTCCTGATAATGAATGCCCAAATACCTCCTGTGGATTTGAGATCTGGGCTCCGTGCAGCCCGCTCCATCTGTGTTAAATGGTTTGTTTTGAATCATCTAGAATTTAGACGTTTGTCAACTTGCAAATATTTATAATTGTGGACGAAAAATGAATATTAACTAACATTTGAATAAACATAGTTCTCATTATAGCGGACAATTAGATGACTTTCGTTTAATGATAGTGAGAAATAGGATTTTTTACATTTAAACATCTAATAAAAGTTCTGTTGGTGAAAGTCGAAAACGCAACATCTATTCTGGTAATTTTTCGACAGACATATTTACATATTTGCCTTTAACAAATCTACTACCCAATTCCTCCACCTGGGAGAAATATGAGGCATACTTAAAGGCTAATAACATCTTCTTTCCACCATGATTTAGGGAGAGGCCGCTAAAACTTTGAAAAATATCTCTGCTTGCGCTGCCTGCTCTGCTTATCCGTCTATCGACGCTCGTCTCAATGAAATAGTCATCAGTAAACCTTTGCAAAGTTCCGGGTGTTAGTGGTCGGGGTAGATTGTTGTTGTGAATGACGCAGAGGTTTTTGTTGCGCCTGAGAGAAAAGGCTCATCGCGCTTCGAAAAGCTCGGAGGCACCCGTCGAATACTTTTGAAGGGCTGAAAGAAGTCAAATGCCATATCTTTCCTGTGGGTTAAACGACTGGCGTCCGTAACGTCTTTGGGAGAAAAGGTAGCGCCCGCAACATGAGGGGAAAATAATCTCTTATTAAAGGCTTACTACGCCCCAAATCAATATCATGAGCCCTTCATACATTCCCAGTTTGACTAGATTAGTATTGGCGAAGTTTTGTTTCGACACGGGGAAACCTTTTGGGATTCTCAAGATTCTCACAAGATTACTCGTTGCTTTAACAAAGACTGTCAGCTGGCCTCAAATCCCTTGCACGATCGGAGCTAATGTCGTTTGATTGGAATGGTCTGGACTGGCGAGGTGAAATCCAAAAACTACTGCTTTCTGTTTGTTTGCCAGAGAGAGTAGTATGCTTTTTCCTAACTTTAAAGTTCTATTAAACGTTCCCACACAATATCTCCACGCATTTTAAAAGTAACTTAGTTCACAGTAACGCGTGCGGACGCAAATAAATTCACCGAAAGGATACGAAATTCCATCTGAAATTCTCCTTACCACAAGAAAGCTCGGGAGTGGGTACTGGGTAGAAAACCTGAATCGCGATCATGGCTCTACATAATATTATTGTTCAATTGCACTCATGATTTCGAAAACGTGATCGTCATCAAGAAAGATCAGGTGCTTCATAGCAGTGTAATGCGCTCCCAGGACTTAGAACAATGCCCTACCAATACGGCTTGCCTTATGGATGACGATAACGACCACGAGAAGGAAAGAACCGTAATCCCACCCCTGGTCGAGACATTTTTGAGTTTTAAATTCAATTTATGGTCAATTAAAATTATTTTTACATGGCGAATAAATTTCTCTTTTGTATTTATAAAATTTCATATCATTAGCCAGTCATTGCAAATACGCATTACATTAATTCATATCACCAATATGTGACAATTCAAATAAAAAGTCATCTGCGTTCATTGAAAATCAAACACGGACCACTCTTATGCTGGCCAAATACGTCTCACAGCCGCAAAATTAACCGTTACCTATTGATTTATTTCATTCAAGACATTTTACTTCAAACTGAAGTCTTTTAAAAAGCTCTTTTGTTAATTTTATATGAGCGGCGAATTTAAAGCTAATACATATAAGAGCATATTATGCAGTAAACGTAAAAGAGTTGTTTATTTATGACTACACCTATTTTGGGTTAAATTTTCCTGAACGTTTATTAGTATGTTCCTCATTTACTAGATCAAGCTTCACAGTAAACGGCTCGTCAGCAAACTTCCTGTGATAAGATGAAAGAAACGTCGGAAAAATATACCTAGATTATTCGGTATCAATGCGAACACATTAATTTTTACTTCATGAAATCATATATTTACGTATATTTTCCTAGATTAATCCCATTCTGACTAACTAAGGATGGATTTCTATTTGATCATGAACGAATCATTAATAAATGTCCGGTTTGAGATCGAAACTTCATCAATCTACAAATTGAAAATCTGGAAAAATTACATCGCGTAGACTGTATCTATATTAATTAAATCTTTTTGTATCAACACTTGGTGCGAATAAATTTCGATTTTAATTATTTCAGTGAAAGAGACACAGGACGCGTCATTTAAAAACCCACGAAAATTCAACTATAATGAACATCCCTTGGCGATAGCAGATGAAGATTTCAGCATATATTCCGAGTTGTTGGGATAGTGAATATTTGTTATAAACAGTCTTTCAGAAACAACGATATTATTTGACGTAAGAAACATGCTTAAATATACAAAGCGGCTGAATGCACGAATAATATAAGAAGAAAGCTCGAAAAAGAGGCGATTGATGAGTAAAGTCCTAGGCTCCTGCAAATGTGAGTTCTATTGCGGATTTCAAATATTTGCGGTAGACGATATCTTCCTCAGTGTTGCCAGTCTTTCGAAGCGTGTGCAGCTCCTCGAAGTTCCCAAGAATGCCGCATTCTGGCGCGCGAAAAATTTTGCGTTAATTTCTTCCGCCACTGTACATACGACAGAAATACCACTTAATAGAATTTTATCCCTTTGCACGGCATCGCTGACATCGATTCTCGATACAAATAAAGTAAAGAAACGTGGATAATGCAACTTACCCTTCTGAAATCGTATCTTTAAGAGTTCACAGCCCTTGGAATACATGGATTAGCCATTCTGGAACATCATGTAGCAACCAGAACGCCAAAGAGCAACCCTCACCTGGAAATACAGAAAACAATATTAGCATAACATTTTGTCAACATGAAAGACAATACTTGAGACTTTATATCCAACATTCATTGACATAAATTCAACTGTGTGTTTCATATGCTTTCATGAAAATTGCTTTCCACCAAATGGTGTCTTAGTCAGTTGTAACGCACGTAAAGGAGCAATAAAATTCAGGTAAATGTGTTAACCCTTCAATTACTTCTCCATAAAAAAGAACTTTCACCATAAAAGACCTAAAATATGTACCTTATTCATAAAGAATCAAGGGCGTCAATTCCCTAATGCCTAATTGCTAATGCTGCCTAATTAGAAGCCCTTCGGATATTACAATTTACCAATTCTGTAAGATAAGGTTTTTTCCCTTTTCCCTCCTTCAAAGCTCGCTCAATCTGACGCTGATTCCTCCGAAGTCACGAGACGCTTCTCACCGATTTCTTCTGTCATGAGAGAAGCTCTTAGGTCCCCATTTTATTACATTTAAAACTTCAAGACGAAAGTTGAAGTGTAACCTCGATTTGAAGATCACAGGGACACTGATCATCGAGGAAATAAGCTGATAGAGATCAGGTTCAACGATATGCCATAACCAGCAAAATTTTAACGGGATGAATTTTGCCCGACCTCTAAGAAACCAGTTGAATTAGCGATTCCCAGAGATGGAAAAAGAGATTAAGAGGTGAGATACGGTCGGTGCGATACAGGAGCAGACTTTGAGGGGGGGGGGTGTGATGGGATGGCGATCGTAGCGGAAGAGGCCAGGGCGTGTTGGCCTTAAAGGAGAAGGGAATAGTAACATGAGAGGAGGATCGGGGCCAACTATCTTCTCGTCAAGTCTCGTCCTTTACGAGAGGTTGGGATGGAGAGTACGAGGATGAGCCCCGCACCCCCGGTTGGACCACGCCCCCCTCCTCCTTTCATCCCCATGTCCCACCGCCCCCTTCCTTCATCCCTTCCCCACTCATATCCTCCCATATCAATATAACCTGCGGCAAATCGAGAGGAAGAGAGGGCCGGCTAACCTTTAGAAAATGAAACCCCGTTCTTCATCAAGAGCTTATCATATCAATCCCTAATTAAGGCTTGACACATTAGGAAGGAGGAGATGAAAATGTCGAGGGAGCGTTGGAGGAGGTGAAAGGCAAAGAGCGCTTCTCGGAGGAGAAAAATAACAGAAGGGGAAGATGATGGAGGCGTACATTACACAAGCTTTCTAAAATATAACTTACCACACATTAATGACTATTAATGCTACTAGTATCCAAAGTAAATGTCACCATACTTTCTTGCGTATCCAATCAATCTAACTAATGACTAATGGGCGGTTGCAAGAACATTTAGTAATGGAATCAGTAGTTATGACATCCATAGAGTAATATATCTTATAAAAATATTCCGGTTGCATGAAAACATATACAAGTTATATAACTTATTTACCAACAGTGAATAGCTTCGAATATTCGATCTAATCTTCTACTGTAGGATAAAATTCATGAAATTTAAACCTATGAATAATTGCTAGTGCACATAATAATTAGTCAGTAAGAGTAGATTAACTGGTCATTTGTCTCAAAATAACTCTTTTATCTAGCAATAAAGTCTCCAAACGGTTCATTGCGCATCCGCCATCTTGGTTACTTATGGAACTCATAATTCTATGCCATAAGTTATGAAACCAATAAATTTATCAAAATTTTCTGCAATACTTATGGCCAGTTGCAGGAACGACACATATGTATTTCATAAAGTTATGGGACCCATAGGCCAGGGCAACCATTCAATAAGTGTTGCAGAAACATTCGAAAAATTTATTGGTTTCATAGCTTACGGCATGAAGTCATGAGTTCCATAGGTAGCCAAGATGGCGGATGCGCAATGAACTGCTTGGAGACTTAATTACTAGCTGAAAGAGTTGTTTTGAGACGAATGAGCATTTCGTTTACTTTTACTGACAAATAGTATGTGCATTAGCAATTATGCATACGCTAATCTTTCATAAATCTTATCCGGTGGAAGAAGTTTGGACTAAATATTTGAAGCAATTAAAAATTGGTAAATAAATTATGTAACTAGTAGATGTGTTCATGCAACCCGAATATATTTATGATATCTATAACTTTATGGATCCCATAACTATTGATTCCATGACTAAATGTTCTAGCAACCGGCATAAATGTTCTAGCAACCGCTTCTAGCATTATTGAATGGTTGACATGACTTATGGGTCCTATAACTTAATGGAATACATGTGTGTCGTTCCTGCAACTCGCCAAAAGAAAGAAAGGTCCAGTCACTCTCTCTGAACCTGAGAGAAATAAATTATGGACACGGTTATTCGAAGATATATTCGGGAAAATGAGATTGATGTATATTTCTGCATATAAGCTTGATTTAAATAGCCGTAATTATGGATTTTCAGTGGATAAGAGCTGATTAATTGTGGAATAAAATGATACCAAATGAACCACTGACTTACATTAGAAAAAACACTCGAAAAAAAGGAGGAATCTATATTCATCTGCGACCGAATTCACTCTCTAAATCGCTGAGAAAACGGTCCATTTCTCACATTCGTACGAATTGCAACGAAACATTTATTGCATTCACCCGTCCTTGTCGACCATTCCATGAATTCATTTTGGAAAATAAAAAATTTCACTGCTTTTTGGAAAATAAAATGTTTCACTGTTTCATTATCATTTAAGGTAGTCCGAGCGAGATAGTTCCCTAGTCATAATGGAGACAATATTCGAATTATACGTTTTAATTACACCAGCTGTAAGACACATGAATTAAATATTGCATCATTAGCTGTGCAATAATATATTTTTATACGAAAGAAATTGTATGTAATTAAATGAAAATATCTAAGTAAGTCTTTAATTTGACTCATTTATTTCGTGCGGTGCATTTGAAACTCCTTAAAAACGGAAGGTTCTTTTTATACCCAAGAGCATACTGAGGTGAAAATATGATTAATTTTAAAATATAGTTGAGAAAACATACAAACTACACGCTGATAGTTTTTTTACGACACCTAAGCGCTGGACATTCCGCAGTTTGTAAACAATGTCTCTCTGGAGTGTACACACGTACCATTTCCCATGTAAAATGGCTCATATTTCTTGGCAAATATCTCGGAAAGTAATGTGGCAAGGGGTTGAATTTTTTATTTCATTAGAAGGGTGAGATATTTTTCTTTAAAATGAGACCTAATCCATTGAGTTATAAGTAAAATGATATTTTGCTCAGAGTACCTTAAAGATCAAGAATTTGGAAACTTATGAGTCACATTCCCCCATCGATGCGCCCATTTCTGCTGCACCAATTCCCCAATCCATTGTCCACGAGCACCATTCACCCACATCCCCATATAGTGTCACTCCATTATTATCCCTAAGGCTTCCTGCTCCTCCACATCGCCTCTCCCTCTCCCCTTGCTCCCTCCCCTCCCCCAACCGACAAAAATCTCCCAAAATGACGCCTCACCTCCCCTTCCGACGTCACACATTCATTCCCCCTCTCCCCCCCACTCCTTTTATTCCCATCCCCCCCTCCCCCCCTCCGCTCCAATCTCGACGCCAGACCTCTTCTCTGGTTCCTTAGGCAACCACTCCACGTCCCCGGAAATTTAATTAGCGGACGAAAAGACGCCGGGATTCCACCGACATTAAACTCCAATTACATACAATGATACTCGTCTTCCGGAGAGTGCGTAGCGTAGGAGGGTGGGTGGATGGATGGAAGGGGGCGAAAGAAGACGGGAGAGACAGCCGGGGGGTGGGGGGGGGAGGACACGGAGGAAGAGAGACAGATGATGCGCATGTTCTTACTTGCTATGTAATCCCCTCCCCAAAACACACATGCATCTTCCCACTAACGCAGACAAACACTCGTTTAGGCAATGGTATGATTGGTGCATGTTTCCATGTAATTGCAGTTATTCGCAGTTTTTCTTTCCTGACGGGGCAAGATGGACTCCGGCGGGAGGAAGGGTTCTCAAGAAAAGAGCTGAGCGCGAAATGGGGGACAGGGATGGAGTGAGACACCAAATATACCAGAGATGAAACGTAAGCGACACCAACCGTTGCCAATGATGGACCGAACTTCAGTCACATGTAGAAGCAACGCCGACTAAAATTGGGAATGGAATTACCGGAAGGATAACACAAAGAAGTATTTTACTCTGCTTAGGGATGTACTTATCAGCTGACAGAGACTGAGTAACAGCAAAACTTTCAATCAAGCAATCAAGACCCTGCAAAAAATTTGAGTATAGTTTCCTTAAAATATTTCTACAGAATTACTTAAGAAGTTCCGTAGATATTCCTCTAAATATTGAAACGCCATTTAACGGATTTCCCTACGACGATCTGCAGAATACCTTAAGATGTTCTGCAGAATACCTTAGGGCGTTCTGCAGAATTCCTTAAGACGTTCTGTGGGATACTCTACGACTCTCCATATAGCTCCTTAGAAAACGAACTAGGTCAACGGAAACCTCACACATTTCCGTATAGTTGCTTAAGTTATACAGAGAACCTTGTAAGGAGTTATTTTGCCCTGCAGAAAATAACTCTACAGAACTTATGTTCTGTATAGTCAGCCTCTCATGTTCCGTACATATCCTTAGAAAACTTCTACTACTGAAGAAAGAGAGTAAATTTCTGTAGAATTCCTTACGTGCTACAGAACAGCTTATAAGGATTTTTTAGCAGATGAATACGCTTTTAATGAATAATATTCAGGTAGCAGTGATGAGATCAACATTTTAAGTGACTTAGTACAAGCTATTTTCAACCTATTTAGGCACATGATTGCACTCACGCGGCACGTTATGAAAAAAATAGAAAACATTCTTAAATTTATACGTAAAACAGAAAATAACGCTGCAGAGACTTTATTGGAGTCATTCGCTTCTAACTCACAAAAAATTCCTTCACTCTATTGTTTTATTCTTCATAGTGAATAAAAACACAGAAGTTTTAACCTGAATTTCCACTTAACTCCACGACGTAATCCGAAGATCACTAAATGTGAGCCTAATAAGTACAGCAGTCATTGTTTAGGAAACCCATATGTCGTGTAATATAAATGAGTATCAGATGCCTTCCCTTCACGCAATGCTGAACTCATATATTTATGGTAGCTTTAAACAATTATACATCCTGAATACGATAAATTTAAAACAGCGGACAGTTTCTACATCTACATAATTCCCCACGAGCCGCCGCATTGGCGTGATGCAGGGGGTGTTAGGTCACCAGCCGTGTAAAGGTTGAGGTTTTTTTGGAGATGAAATGGTGACATGAATTATATGAGTGTATTTAGTGCGCTTGTTTATTGTGATTGCTTATTGTTCGCGGAAAGAACGCGTTTTGTACCTATCTGTTCGGCAGTGTATCTATCTTATTTTATCGCATTTTTCAGACCTATAAATGTAGTGAGGAGTCTTGATAATATTCTCTATGTCGCTCTGAAAAATATCAGTTCTGAATTTATCAAGAAACCTAAGCCTAGCGTGTAGCCTCCGAGTCTATAGGGGCTCCCACCTTAATCCCTCTATAAGTTGTGAGACAGTATGTGTACGCTCGTAGTAGTTTTTAACGAATCGCGCTGCTTTCCTTTGTATTTTATTAATTTTTTTAGTTAAATCTATTTGACCAGGGTCCCAATAGCTCGCGGCGTATTCGAGGAGTGGCCTAACTAGAGCGAACTAGAAGTAGCATCTCTCTTTGACTTTTTCATCCGAGGGCCATCCTATTATACGTTTAACAAAACCTAGTTTCTTTAATGCTGCGCCATATATAATTTGTGTGTGTAATCCCCGCGATGTATCAGATGTTAAAGTAATCCCGAGATATTTTACTCAATCTGAAGATTTTATGTAATTTATTATCATACAGTTATTGCGAATAATGCACCAAAATATATGCTCTTACTACATCTCTATAAGGACATTTTTTCCTAAGTTTCCAATTGCTTGGTCATAAATCATAATTTACGCAATCTTTCTTCGTTCCGCAATTGATTTTGTACACCATGTGGGGCATGGACGCCCATTGATTGCAGAATTCAGAGCTCTTAGGTGCTCACGAAATGGCAGTTTCCTGCTAACTAACTATTTCTCTGTGTTTAATTCACTTAGATTTACCCTTAAAAATATTCCAAAATTTAAATTCATGGAGAACTCTTAATTCTCTCGCAAGGCATTTTATAATAATTCAATTATGAATTTCAGTCGTCACGAAAGTGGCCAATGAAAAGCTCGTACTTGCTTAACTGGATGTACATGGAGATTTAAAATCCCAAAAAAATGGCAAGGCATTCATCACGGAATATGAGACACCTGTTAGGAATGAGTCATGGCCAAAATTCTGTACTTAGAATAATAAGGACAATAAAAACTCCTATTAAGCTAATAAACTGGTCTTAAAAACCTTACCAAAATAATTCACATTCCATACTGTTTCCGTGATCCACTTAATCGATGAAATGACTTCGGTACATAGTTCTCATGAAATTTCCATGGACTCCGTTTCCATCAACGAATTAATTTAACAGGAGGACGATCTGCTTTCGACCTAACCACCGAGAGAAGGGCGACCACGGATTGAACACATTTTCCGTTTCCTGCTCAAAATGCAGACTAGGGTTCCACTTATGGAGATCGGACCGAGAAAATGCCCGGAGGGAACGACCCCGGCTGAAGAAGTGAATTTTGTGGGCGCCTTGGGACCGCAGGGAAGGAGGGGCATTAAGGGTTATTGAAAGGGTCACCTACGGGTCAGGAAGGAAGAAAGTGATTTGAAGGGGGCCCGTGGTTCATTGTGGAGGCGATCAGGGGGCGGAGGGATAGAGAGGGAGAACGTCGCTGATTTTCGGTGAATCAGATCTATGTCAATAATTTTGTGGCAGGAGCACTAAGGTGAAAGTACGCTAAGCTTCGCAAATTTAAAAAAATAGGGTCTCGTTGGAAAACGCAGACACAAGGGCCGATGGAGGAAATGCTTAAATCTCGTTCCACGCGATACCCGATCCAGTGCCTTGACAACTGCGTAACTACGGGGTGCGGCAATTAAAATACCGGACTGGCGCTATAAAAAAATTTCATTGATCATCAATTGCATAATAAAGTTTATCGCCTCCAATATACTCTACTTGCCATTTCCTACAGCTCTCCATACGGATTTTCCATTTCTCAAAGCAGTGCTGTCAGTCCGCTTCTGTCGGCTTGTTGAGAACCTCCGTCGTTTTTCCTTTCGCCGCTAATTTAAATGTTAATTTCAATCATTGAATTTCTTTTCCGTTCAACAATATTAAATAAACGGAGTTTTCCCCTTCTAAATGAAGCAAAATAATTTAAAATAGAAGGGGGAATTCTTGTATGAAATCATCTTTTCACAGCAAAACATATTTTTCTTGCCCTTGTCTTGGCTTCCATTTCACATCAACAGAGCAATGCAGATAGGTTTGATAGATGCCGCCTAGCTGCTTGTTGATTCGATCGTCTATTGCCGTCTGTTATGGCTGCCGAAGCAGACGAGGTGCCCATCCCTAATGAAGATAACTACCGTATTTATCATATTTTAATCGTTGTCGCAGCGCTTTAGTCCATATCTAGTATTGTTCAGCATATGGAATTAGTGATAAATACTAAATTTGGTGGTGACCATCGGACAAAAACTGGCAAAATAATAATACCCTACTGTAATCAAGATCTTTACAAGGGATAAAGAAAGGGAGAATCGCATAACCCCCGCCATACGCTCTGCCTTGCACTCTGTACTCATTGGTTCGGGGGAATGGAGGGGAAGGAGGGTGGGAGGATGAGTGTGGCAGGGGTTGGGGTAAGTGATTAAGGAGGGGTTGATCTGCACTGAGCAGTGGAGGGTGCAGACATGGATGTGTGGCACCCATCCCGCATACCTACGTGCATACTACCTCCGCTTTACTCCGTCCGAAGTGCACCCCCTCCCACCCTCGGACGCCCTTGATCCGCCTACAGAGACACCAACACATCTTCCGCCATCCTCAAACTCACACGAATGCTTATAACAGTCGCTTCCCTTAATCCCGTTTTTTTCCTCTAAGGGTACACGAGATGGAGTAGACTAGAAGGCGGAGAAAGCCTTCAGGGCGCTTAAAACCAAGGAACGCGCTCTCCGTGAAGGAGTTAGAGCAAGGGGTTGGGATGGGAGGGGGATGAATGCTCTGGAAATCACTACCCACCCTCCTTAACCCTCCCCCTCCAACCCTTCAATTCACTCCTCCCCTCTTTATCCTCCTTCGCAAGGCGCTCTCCACAGCCAGCAAGACACTCGTGCCGCTTGTCGAAACGTTGGTTCATCTTTCCCCTTTGCGCACTCACAGAGATATGTCTGTTCGTTATCGCTCCTCGACGTCTCTTCTAAATGAACAAGAGAAAAGATCTTTTTAAAAACCACTGCAACCGGATAAAATAAATTTTAATAAATTAGGGTAGATTGATAATTTAATAAATGGCAATATTTTAGTAGTAAGGGACTGTTCCAACTTTCTCTAAAGCGCAGCTATTGTAGAAACCACAATTTTATGAATTGCGTAACCGTTGAGTGCAAAACCGATAAAGAATCCGCAACTTTGAATGAGGGAAAACAAGGAGTTTACTTACAGTTATGGGGAAATGGGCTTCGCTTCTTCGAAATTGAGGGATTAAATACGAGTTTAACCTTCCCTTTGAATATAACTCATTACATACTGTATCAAATAGAATGCAGTTTCTTATCCAAAAAGTATCCAAGAATGCTCAGAGATATTGCCTGTATTTTGAGTTCCTTTATAGTCTCGGTTGAAAGAGACAGGATATTATGAGATTCCTGGACTTTTCCAGGCGTTCCTGGCCAAAGCTTTCACGTTTCCAAGCAAAATTGTATAATACTTTCTAAATCTCTGGTAATTATCTATTAAAGTTGGGCGTATAAACAGGAGTTATAAAAAATTCAATGCAAGTACAGTGGTGGTGGACTCATCGCCTGATTCAATCACGGATTACCGGCAGCAATCAGCCACGAGCATCGTTAACAGAAATTGGCTACAGAAATCACATTCTGAGGCCCGTTTCATTAACCTCTCTCGTTCTTGGCTTACTCAGCGACATATGTTTAATGCTTAACACCAAATAAGAGCTCCACTGCCTCATTCATTCATGGTACCAACGACCATATGTTCCCTGCAAAAAATTTCCTTAGAAGCTGTTCTGTAGAACGTAAGGAATTCTACAGAAATTGACTCTTTTTATTCAGGACTAGTTCCTTTTCTAATGATCTGTACGAAACATGAGAGCCTACAGAGCAAAATAACTCCTTACAAGCTGTTCTGTAGAACTTCAGCATCTCTACGGAAATATGTGAGGTTTCCGTTGACCCAGTTCCTTATCTAAGGACCTATATGGAGAGCCGTAGGGAATTCCACTTAACGTCCTAAGAAATTCCACAGAACGTCCTAAGATATTCTGCAGAACATCCTAAGGTATTCTGCAGAACGTCGCAGAGAATTCCGTAAAACAGCGTTTCAATACTTTAAGGAATTCTACAGAACTAAATTGAATGGTTTTTTGTGTGACTTGCTGAAATTGCTTCATGTTGAAATGAATAATTTACAAAGTTATTCATTTCAACATCTACAGAACTTTTTAAGAAATTCTGTAAAGTATTTATAAGGAAACTATACAGAATTTTTAGCAGGGTTCACACACCAACGAAATATAGTGCGAATAATGATACTCCTAAATTATTTACAATTGTCTGATTTGGACTTATGCAAGAAAATTTCCACGCTTATTTCCTATTTCCCATTAGTTAACCAGGCATTCCAGTGTTTTCGGGCCTGTAGCAATGCAGGAAATGATGGTTATTGGACCTTTTTGCCGTTTTATGGGGAATATATATTTTGGTGGTATGGGTGTTCGGTATTTTTGTTTAGGGGTTGAAAATGGAAAAACAAAAACAGCTCCTTTTCCTTCCAAGAAAATCGTCTTCCGTTGCGTCTCGCTCTGCCCGAAGATGATCCTTTTTGCATTACATTCCACTCGTGCCCACTCAAGACACACGGAGACGGAGGAAGAGGGAATTTGAAGAGGAGACGCCGAACGTCTTGAGAGGAGACGGATTCCAAAGATCTCAATGATCATCCAGTGCCTGTCGTGGGAGCAATCTCCAGTCAGAAGTCAGCTTCTCCCTCGCCCACTCTCTCCCCCAATCTCCCCCTTCCTCCAACCCAACCCACCCTCATCATCGCATTCGAGAGTCACCAGAGTGTTCTCCTCCGCTAAGCATCCATTTTCATCACACTCCTCACCTCGTGTGCGCAGCTAAGACAGAACAGGAACAGCGCTTGGAAAAAATAAACTGTGACAAGATTTTTGAAATTTTTCTCGGAGATGAAATCCATTTTGACCTCAGGACCATAAATCATGACTCAGGGTACACAATTTGTCTAGAGCGGAAATCGTTATGTGTAAAAGTAATTACGGGACTAAAGACCGATGGATTAAAGCGTAAAGGCCGTGCCAAAAAATACCCACCATTTTAAATGGGAAATGGTACGTGTATGCACTCCAGAGAGACATTATTTACAAAAAGAGGAATTTCTAACTCTTCGATGTCGTAAAAAAAGTAACAGCGTGTAGTTTGTATGTTTCCTCAACTATATTTGAAAATTAATCATATTGTCACCGCAGTAGGTTCTTGGGTATAATAAAAAATCTTCCGTTTCCAATGAGTTTCAAACGCACCGCGCGAAAAAAATGAGTCAAGTTAAAGACTTATTTAGATATTTCCATTAAATTACTTACAATTTCTGTCATATAAAACTATTTTATTGCACCATTAATAATGCAATATTTAATTGATGTGTCCCACAGCTGGTGAAATTAAAACATATAATTCGAATATATGGTCTCTATCATGACTAGGGAACTATCTCGCTCGGACTGCCTTAAGGACTGATTTATAATCTCTGGATTAACGAGTCCCCGAGATGATAACCCACGTAAATTGTCAGTCAGAGGCAACAAACAAAACGCAAACTCTCAGTTAGCATCAAGGTAGCGTAACAAATGAGTGATTTTGTAGTTATCGACCATCCAACATAGTAAATCCGACCTTAACTAGTATAAAATAACCTCTCCTTCAGGCAACCCATGACCTCATCTGTTTCCTTCATCCATTTTAACCGGCCTCTCTCCCAATTCAAAGTCTGCTTGTTTATTTTGACTTTCAGCATTTTTCATGGTATGACCAAGCCTTCGATGCATTCTCCACTCACAACAGCCGATGATGTAAAAAAAATCTTCATAATATTAAAGATTATCTACCATCCCAAATTTTCTAGTGTAACTGAAGTCCCTTTTTTGATTATCTACATGGCATATAAAATATAAGTACTTTTAATGTTGATTTAACTTTTTTTGTTAAATGTAACTTTTTCTCATTTTATTTCGTTTATGGAAACTCACTTATTAAATTACGATTTTCTGTTCATGATCCAATTATTATTATTTATTCATATTTGTTTCATTTTCTTGAGTTATCTTTGCTTTACTTATTCATTGATCTTAATTTGTTCATTTACACGTCTTTTTTTTACTTTTTTTTATTTTCTCCTAATTTATTTATCTTTTTCTCTAATTACGTATTTAGTTATTTTAAATTTTGTAGTTATGTATAAATTATGCTTTTCATTATTTTTATTATTCATGTGTATTTCATGGATTTTTTTTGGTTTTTTTTTGTGTTACATTAGCTTAATCTGTCTGTAGGTTTTCGCAGATTTTTCACACTCCCCGTCATGCGTGGGTTTTTTCCTGCGGTGGGTTTTTTCTTCAATATAATTCTCTTCCTTACTTTCTCACGTTTCTCCCACAAATGCATATATTTTCCTTCACACTTATTGCAGGTATTTATCTGACGAAGGGTTAGAAGGAAGAGGGGACTGCCTTAGTCTCAATCTCGCCCCAATTAAGGCGCCTCATTATTATAGTTATTATAAATATATTCACCACCAGTCAAACAAGCCAGGAAAAATTCTAAAAGTTAATACTTATAGCTTAATTGAGTATAAATAAAGGTACACCAGTAGAATTTAGGCATTGATCTACTCCAAATCTGTGCCCACATCGACATTTCATAAGCGTGGGTGATGAGCGGGCTAAAAATTTTACGGGTGGTGAAGTGGATACTCATTTACGGAAGCCAAAAGAGAGGCGAGAAACATTTCAGGAACATTTCGGGACCGCAGTTAATATTCTTTCAGAGTGAAAAAGAGTTCGTAGGCATCAAACAAACGAGCGCGGCCGTTTCGCGTCGTCACCATTAGGCGTTCTCGCTTGCGCTGGCTGAGAGCAAGTGAGGAATAATGGATGACAGTCTCGTGAGACAGCTGACTCGCCGTCAGCAATCACAGGTGCACGCTCACATCGGCAATCGGGAGCATGGAGAGGAGAAACGTGAATTCTAACCAAAAAAAAGGACACACGCACGATTGAAGTATGATATGCCCTCGCATTAAATTTTCTTTTATCCTGTCATAATGTTAGAGATAGAGACTTGAGTGGAGACTGAGAATGGGTTATTTTTACAGTCACAGCAAGGGTTTCGTATATTAATCAAAGCGTAAAGCCTGAATCACACGATACTTGACCTTGTACAAGTCCGAGAATGCTAGCTTGCAAGACTAGGACTTGTGAAAGGTCAAGTAGCATGTGATACACATCAAGCATACTGGAAATCCTGCATGGTCGCTAGCATACTAGCTGGTATCCTGGTTTTCTTAATTGGCGCGGTATTGGTTCGATACTTGCTCCTAGTAGAACCTAGTAGCTTCCAACCAATCACCTTTGCTCTTTGCAATGCGGTCGTCAATTTTTGATGTCAGCGCCTCCATAGTCCCTCGTGACAATTACAATTTCCCGCGATCAAATAAACAACTCAAACCTCACAACAAGACACAATGGCTTGGGTACCTGAGGCAATTGATGTTTTAATCGAAAATTATGGTAGACACTCGTGCCTTTATAATACCAAATCACCTGCACACCATAATAAGGCCGTAAGGGCAAAGGCTTTGAAAGAAAGGCATTGTGCAAGTTCAAGTATAGTGTGATAGCTCCTAGGAAGGTTTCAAGCATGCTAGGTTTCGTACAAGAAATCCAGAACTCGCTAGCATCCTCGGACTTGTTCAAGGTCAAGTATCGTGTGATTCGGGCTTAAGACGCCATTATACGAAATGAATGACAATAAGACCGTTTCGTTCGGAGTCATCGTCTCAGGGCGACTCTACACACTTTCGTTCGCGGTTCGCGTGTGTGCCCTCATGAATGTGCGTGCGAAAGACCCTTCACCCCGCCCCTCGTCTTCCTCGTCCAATCCGCGCAAAGTACAAGGTCAATTATCGTGTGATTCAGGCTTAAGATATCCGTCACATATGGACACCTCCAACACAATAACATAATAATGAGTGAGATGGATAGATTAAAACGCGTGAGAGGAAAAAGGAAACGGGGAAAGTCAGGGGGAAAATGTGATGAAAGGGAGTCATGAAGAGGAGGAATGTTAGGAGCCTCAAGAATAGGAGAGCGTGAATGAAGTAAGGCATGAATGCAAGAGATGCGAAAGAGGCTTGCAAGGATAGAGCACTATTCAAAAGGGAGCCACTTATCTGGGACTAACGGCGAATATTGAATTTCCTGTATTTGCCTCCCCCGCAAGGGAAGGGCGAGATGGGAATGCGAATGAGGATGAGCGACTGTATGCGTACCTCGTCATCCGAGGAATTGATCAGTGTTGAAGGATAGAGGGTCATCAGGAGGAACTGAAATAGGAATCAGGGTGCTTCATTTCCACAAATGAACATTATAATGGACTTATCCGATCAGGTTAAATGATTCGCAATTATTTCAAAGTAAAATGAACAAGAAATAACAACAGACCTTCGTAAATTCTTCATGTGTATTGCACTAACTTGAGATACGAATTTTGCTTGAAGGATGCTTTAGGCAATAAAATTGTAGGTAAAAAGGATTAATCGTATTCCATAATTGATGAAAAAAAAAGTTGATAAAGATCTTAATAGCCAGAAGTAACTACGATCACTCGTGATTTTTCTATCGGGCACCATTCAAATTCGAATCCTGAGAAAGAAATCCGTACGCAGGCCAAACTACAACACAAGTCAGCAATTAAATCTGTTAACACCAAGGCGTTTAAATCGCATAAAATTTTCCTCAGATTATTAAAAGCAGAGTCTTAAACATGCCAGTTGTCTTCGCAACATCAATTTCATAAAATATTTAAATTTGGACGACGTAGATGTCGTGACAACGTGCCCAGGGTAAATTTTAACGAATGAATTTGCTGGTGCGTGTGAAAGAGGAAAGACAGTGGTTAATAATTCATTTTTCCAGGCGCTTGCGCGACACTTCGCAATAATCCTGATAGATTTTCCCGCGTGATTAATTTTTTGACGACGAATTAAGGTGTAGGAGACTTCATTTTCGACATTACTAATGAGACTAAACGCCACGCCAAAACAACAAACAAAATAATTTTTACTAATAGACAAGATTTCCAAACTATAAAATCGGTGCCTTAGAAAAATAAAAATAAAAACAGTAATTCCGCGACGGAAAAACAGAAATTTAGACGTGGCCATTCCCTGGAGTACTACAACCGCACACCAATATTAAACGGCCATCGTGGAATGAAAAGAAATTCCATCAAATTTGTAGCATCTACCACTAACAGTCATTGATAAAATCGGTACTCCAATCAAATTTAATATGCAACACCTCCATTTTACAGATAATTAACATAAACTCGTATACATCCTTTCAAAAACGATTTTAAAGCCAAGAATTAAAAAAAAACAGTGAAAGGTATCTCTTCTTTGTATTCATGTTACTCGAAACTTATAATACTAAAAGATGATGCGAAATTAAACGAGACAATTTATTGTGCTTGCTGTGAAGCACACTGGTGCAACAAATCCAAGAGATACCTACACAAGAAATAAACTTACAAGCCTAAAAATGCTTCTTACAGGATGACTGAAAACTAATCCAAGCACAAGACAGAAATCTTGGTGCCGAGGTAAACCTCGGAACGCCGTGCTCCAAAATAACTAGACATGAGAGGAGAGAGACGGTGAAAATCTATCCCACTTTTGAGCAAAAGAGGGACTGGATGTCAGGAGAAGGACGTTAGGCAGCACTGAAGTTAAGTAGATAAAGTTAGACGGAAGACTAAAGAATCAACGTTTTTTTAAAACCAATTAAGGAGGAAAACACCGGTTTCTACGACATCAACAATCGATACTCAACCAGTCTGAGTTCCTTGAGATATCAAAAGGGATAATGGGAAAGCAGAGAAATAGATCCTGGTCCTCCTTGATTCATAGATACTACACAGCGCCTTCATCAGAGTACTCGCGTGCCTTTACGGCAAGAGGCAGTCTATTTTTATGTTTCCACCATTCAACGCACGCGACAAGCGATTCTGAGACTATGAGGATAATCCTGAAAGTTTATTTCAAAACGCCTCCAATAACTTGAGCTCCAAGAGTTTTTTCATATTCTTGCAGTTGAAAACCTAGAATTTTTCAAATGAATATTTATAGACACCGTTTTATCCTGAAGTGAGCAAGTAATGATAAACCCATTGGATTACATGACACAATTGATTACAGTCTGTTTCCGTTAAATCCTTTGAAAAATAGGCAGGCACATTGATTTTAAATTGACATTCATCCGATCCACCGAAATGGGGAAATAAACTCACGATATGAAACTCGTTTAACTGAGTTCCAAGGACAAACCATAACAACAAAGTGCCACTACTGTGTTAATGATGTCACCAATGCCGATAATTTTCACTGATTAAGCTACATTTGCAAGAGAAATTACTTATTTTCATTGTAAGAGATAAATCAAAGGAACTCCTATTAAAAATTTTGGCACTTCAAATCCCAAAATTACATACCTTTTCGATCGCTCAATGCTTTAGCCAGTTTGTAATTACCTAAAATTTTGAAAAGTGTAATCTGATAATTAGTATTCCTTTAGATTGCTGTCACTTGTAACATGTAGATAGTACACATCGCAAAACATTGACCAGGAGGGAGTTAGAGGTAAATTCTTCCGTATTTACTAGAACTATCTGCAAGAATTATATGCATTAAATACAAATAATATAATGAATTACATAGAAGTCTCATAAAAATAAATTATACTCAGGAAAATGCTCTTCTGAAAAGATAATTTGGCTGATGGAAACTACGCCGTATTTAAACTGTCCTTTTTTTAAACTATTTCCACTGACGTTTAATTTTAAGCCTGCAACCGCGCAACATAATCTTTAAGGAACACGAAGTATTATAAGAGTACTGTGAAACGCAGAAGATTTTGTCATAAATGAGACTATAAATGTAAACACCATTATTTGGCCAGTTAAATTGGCGAACCACAATATTATATTCTTGGGACATTTTTCTTATGTTCATGTTCTAAGGTGACCGTCTTATGTTACACCTCTATCCGTGTCATGTATTTGATAAATATACACGGCTTCCACAGCACCCACAACCTCTTTCCGTCTCCTTGGTAACACGCCGCGGACGACACGAGGATCAAGTTCAATAGAGTGTGGGTCCAGAGAGAACATCCCCTCAGAATAATAAAAGCCGAAGCCATCATAATCGTAAAATGTGAATGGGAGGGCGCAAAATAAACTGGGGCGTGGGATGAGAAAAGGACACACGAGGTCATTTGCGATGTAACAATACGTGTCTTTTTCCACCGTCGCAATTCAACCTTTTTTTTACGAATCCTAGCGAATGAGAGGGCGACAACGCTCTCAGGTGCCCTGTTTTGGCGTGAGACACGTCGTCGCAACTGACTTTCTTTTATTACCGTGAGAGGGTTTCATATCCGTGGACTATTTTATCTCCGGAAAAATCAGGAGGGCTACAACTTTTTACGACGAGAAATTACGAAATGATTGAATAAAACTCAAATCGTCTAGTAAAAAAAAAGGGTTTCAGAGTAATTGGAAACCTTCTTACAATTTTTCATTGTTTTCGTTCATCAGGCGTCAGGACTTTCAGTTCCTTATTTTAGGACCCCTAAACAATTTAGAGATCTTTCAACTCACCACATAGATTTATTTAATTGCAAAAGAGGAAATATATTCACAAACGGTCGTAGAATGTGTGCTAACCAACGGTGAACGTATCGAATGAATTCTTCTGCCAAAACAGATTTTTTAGAAACACTCGCCGTCACAAGTAAAGAAGATTACATAATTGGCCCGCGAGGATAGGAAATGACTTTAATCCGTCAGCTTGGACTTAAGGTAGAAAGAGCGAAATATCATTTTACGTAGAAATCAATGGATTTGGTTTCATTTCAAAGAAAAATATATCACCAAGTTGACCCCTTACCCTTACCACATTACTTTCGGAGATATTTGACAGAATATACCGTCCAAAATGGTACGTGTATGCACTCCAGAGAGACCTTATATTAACAATGAGGCATTTCCTAAATATACATCTCGTCAAAAAATCAACAGGGTGTAGTTTTTGCGCTTTCTCATCTATTTTTTTAAATTAATCATGTTGTCACCGCAGTAGGCTCTTGGGTATCACAAAAAATCTTCCGTTTTGAATGAGTTTCAAACGCACCGCGCGAAAAAAATGAGTCAAGTCAAAAACTTGTTTAAATATTTTCATTTAATTACTCACAATTTCTGTCACATAAAACTATTTTATTGCACCATTAATAATGCAATATTTAATTGATGTGTCCTACAGTTGGTGAACTTAAAACGCATAATTAGAATATGGTTTCTATTATGATTAGGGAACTATCTCCCTCGTACTACCTTACAACCACCGGTAAAAAAAAAGGATTGGCAAATCCCTTGATTATGGGAAAAAATTAATTCATATTGTGATGACTATAATCTAGTCATCACTTCCAAAGTCAGTGGAGTGCATCATCGATTTGTTTCAATTAGGAGTTGTTCAACGAGAGAGGAGTCCTCGGACCTCCGACTCCGCTCGGGTGGTAACAAGCGACAATCAATGGAAATGGAAACAAATGGTGAGTACATCGTCGACTGACGCGGTGGAAGCTTGGAGCACTGAATCAATTTAATTAATTTTAAATCCTCTTTGAAAAGAAAAAATATTAAGTAGATTTGTTCCGCAGACGAAAATTCGCCCGGTCAAAGGTATAGATGCATAAGCTTTGCATCATTACCGCTGTTTTTTCATAAAATATTTCCCCTTCAAAATGGAAAGAGATGTCATTAAAAAACAGCAACAACGAATGAAAATCAAGCCCGTATAATCCGAGAGGGAAAAATTAAAACAGAGCAATTTTGAAAAAATTATGGCCGTTATTTAATGAGGTCTGCTTTATTCATAACTACCACAGGGGTAGCCTCACGTTTTTAAGGGCCCATTAAACGCAGGCATTGCAGCGTAGGACGAAAAAAAAATTAACACGAAGGGATTACGAAATTTAATGCAGCTTTTCCACGCGTGAGGAAAGGCATATTGACAAATCCACTGAAAAGCGAGATGATAAATACATGCACTTCCACCGATAATTCAACTGTCAATTACTAGACAAGACTTTGGCCCAAAAACGGTGCGAATCGATTGCTCAGAGCATTGAAACTGTTTCCTGAAACCTCGACTCTCTGCTGTACTTTAAACAGGAGGGTTGTATACACTAATGAAAGTTCCAAGAATCATAAGCCAACATTTTAACAAATGAAAAACGAAGTACCAACTGCATGAGATTCAGTATTCATTTTGAAAAGAATTATTTTCTTCCAGCTCTGCGGAAGAGAAGTCGAAGGAAAACATTTCTGGGCTTTTTTGGAACATTACGTCACAGAATTTATTCTTCGTAAGTTGCATTGAATATTTATTTTCGCGTCTCGTGCCCAGTTCAAACACTACCCATGACGTTCATCCGCGTAACTTCAACTTGCATATTTGGAGACCCAATATATTCGTAAAGTATTCAACCCGTCAAGTTTTAAAGGATACAGTTTAACACAGGTGGCGCGATTAACTTAATATGAAGGCATTTCTACCACAATGACAGCTCCAAAAGCAATGAGATCGTGAAACAGAAATGTATATTCTAACGTCGAGTTCTTGTTCTCTGCTTTAAAGTTCAATATTTAAACGATTATTTTTATTTGGAAGACGATAAATACCATATAGGTACTCAAGAGCAGAAAAAAAGATGTTCAATGGTCCCACATTCCTTTTTCTCCTTGAGATATGTATATGAAGATGAAAAAATATTTTACCTATCTAATTATTCGATATTTTGCTGATTTTTCACATTTTCAGAACTTCATGGACGTCGAGCGTGTGGATAATTTCCTCAATTACCAAATAATAATGCTAACGGTAAATCTCGAACACTCAATACAGTGGAACCTTATGGCCGAGTAAATGCAGCGCCGTCTCTGATACTTGAATAACTCTCTGGGTTAAACATTACATCAGGTGAAAAATGAATCTGCATTATAAGCGAGGATCATGTAAAAGAACAGAAGAAAATAATTGGCGGGCATTTTCATCAAGGCGTTTCTTCGTCAAGGAAAAATAGGAAAGTGTTCATCAAGGATTGATCATCTTTGCATACGGCAGTTATATTCACCATCGCTGAAATTCGCCATGAAAGAAACATTTGCTGGTGTATATTCACCCGTGCGAGTGACTTCGTACCTCATCATTTGTTAAATGCAACGATTGGAAGGAGACGGTTAAATTTTTGCTGACTTGATCGCGAAACTTGACCATGAGCTTAAGCTTTGAGAAGCTGTTTTCGACTGACGCCAACAGATCTGCAAATCTGCACACACCGCCAAGTTAAAGGCGAGTGGCTCACTTTGCTCGCGGACAAGTTGGAAGGGTGAGAGAGAAAGGACGGGTTTGAATGGAAGGAACAGAGAGAGAGAGAGAGTAACGAGAAGAAAGGGTGCTCAGTGGAGGATATGTGTGTCGCTCGACTTCCGCCATTCTCAGTAACGGCGGGTGGGAATTCTAGTGCCCGCCTGTCCCACAATGCATCACTTTTATTTTGTCGCTAATGTTCGCTTCCAAGTTCACGGTCGGATTGCAAGGACCAAGTCAACTAGATAACTAACAGTGTAGTAGACCTGAGCAAAGTTTAGAAGACGTCGAAGAAAATAAGCTTTCCTGGTAGACAGAGCTTCTTCATACAAAATTTTACACTCTCTCCAAAATTTACCTCGTGAGATGTGGTTGGGGAAAAAAAGAATGCCTAAATATAAAACAGGAGAATTCAACACATAGGCATTCAAACGCCTGTATTTGAAAGTTTTTGAAAGTGACTGTGTCCAAATGTTGCCGTCGATTACCGCCAGAAGCTTTTTTCGTGCATTTGTCTAAGGAGACAATTTCCAAACACATGGGAAATTTAAAACAGCTCTATTATCAACATTCACGGTCGCACAAAACATGTCGTAGAAAAATGGAGCTGTAATAATCACCAGTTTCTCCAAGGGTAGTTAACTGAGAAGAGACCATTTACACAAGAATATTAAGAACTTTTACAAGACAAAATAACTTCGCGTCTCCACGAACACGGTCTAAAGAGTTTGGAAATTGATCGAGGCACAAGGAAATGTGGAAGAGAATGGAAAAAGGATAAAAGACGCAGGCAGGGGAGGGAGAGATCACGGATGCAGTAAGAGTATATAATACAGAAGGGGGGAAAGTGAGCGTTGTCGATTCTTTATTGTTTCGGAAAGGAAGTCAATCCCATCCTAGTGAACATTTCATTGGAGGGAAGAGGACGATCTCCAAAGGGGTGGAAGGAGGGGAAGGAAGCAAGCCCAGACCCAACCCCCTATTCCCATCATCCCCTTCTCTCTCCCTCTCTCTCACCCCCCACACCCCAAAAAATTTCCATCCGGCCACGTCGAATTCCCATGTCCTTCGCATGAAAGCGCGAAAAAGTAAGAAAAAATAGCAGTTAAAAAAAACAGGAAAAAGTAATTCCTTCCCGGGAGAGAAAAAGGTAGCGAGAGTGGGGAATTATGACATTAATAAACGCGTAACGCTCTCTCTCTCTCCACTCCGGTCCTCTTTCGCACACAAAAACGCACGCAAACGAACGCACTCAGACACGAGCCAGCAAATACGCAGGGGCGGCGAGAAGCTTGCCTGCTCCGTCCAGAGAAGAGGGGGGAGGGGAGGGAGATGGAGGGATAAGAGCACATCTTGTACGCGGCCATAAAACGCGGATTTTACACACGCGGGCTCTCTCGCTCCGGAGAGACGGGGAGTGAGAGAAGTAGTTGGGGGGTGCAGAGAGGGAGCATGAAGGAGAGAAGGCTCTCGTTAAAAGCGTCACATTCCGCGGCAAAGGACGAGGAAAGAGAGAGCACAACAGAACAAAACGAAGAAGAGGAGGAAGAATAGAAACAAGTAGAAGCGGAAGAAGAGAAAAGGAAGGAGCGTGCATGGAAGGCTCACCTTACGGGGTTGTGCGTTTCCAAAAGGATTCATCTACATCTACATCTACATAATACCCCGCGAGCCGCCGCTTGGGCGTGTGGCAGGGAGAGTTGTGTCACCAGCCTTGTAAAGACGTACGATTTTTTGGAGATGAAATGGTGAAATGTATTATAGGAGTGAATTTAGTGGAGCTCAATTTTTATTGTGGTCGCTTATTGTTCGCGGAAAGAACGAGTTCTTGTACCTATCTGTTCGGCAGTGTACCTCTCTTATTTTATCGCATCTGTTAGATCTTGGTTAGTTAGTTAGTTAGAGATGTAGTGAGGAGTCATGATAATATTCTCTATGTCGCTCTGAAAAATATCAGTTCTGAATTTATCAAGAAACCTAAGCCTAGCGTGTAGCCTCCGAGTCTATAGGGGCTCCCATCTTAATTCCTTTAAAAGTTGTGTAACAGTATATGTTCATTCGTAGCAGTTTTTAACGAAGCGCGCTGCTTTTCTTTGTATTTTATTAATGCTTTTGGTTAAATATATTTGACCAGGGTCCAAAATGCTCGCGGCGTATTCGAGGTGTGACCTAACCAGAGTGAAGTAGCATCTCTCTTTGACTTTTTCATCCGACGTTTAGATCACCCGAGATTACGAACCGAACACCTTCACTCGTTCCCCACCAAACCAGAGCCCTACCTATTTTCCCTCTTTTTCTACCTTAAGATAATTTTAGATAATTTTAATGGCGACGCCACGGTAAAATTAAACATGGATCTCATTTTACCTCTTGAAACTAGGACATAATAAAAGTTGATGTTAATACTCCCACTGTCCTTTTTCACGTTCCAGGGTTATAGTTTTTAAAAATTTAAATTTTAAGCCAACTGGCAACGCGTGTACATATATTTCTCTTTGATCCTCTTTGTGGCGACTGCCACTCTTCCCCCAGCGTGAACCACATCCTGGAAGGAGTGAGACAATTATAGGGTGGTTGGCGAGAATTTGATTATTCAGAAAGACCCTAAACAAGTTCTTGAGGAACACCAAAAGTACATCAATAATTCAGCAAAATTGTAACGTTTTAAAAGTGAATGATACATAAATTCCAATGATACAAAATTTTTCTTCGAGACCCAGATATTTCAAGAAATAAACTTGACCCTTATTAAACGGGAAATGAACTGATAAATTACCCAAACGTCATCGATGGGCCCCATCCAATTATATCAGACTTTCGAGCTCCCAACTTGGATCTTTCAAATCACTCATGCTACGTCACATGTAACACCTTGGATCAATGGAGCCGATCAATGGAACGACTGAATCTAAAACTCGCAGAAATAAGAATCAGTTGCAGCCACGACAGAAAAATTGCATGGAATTTCATTAATATCAGGTAATGTAACCCATTGCCAATTTAAAAATTGATGAAATTTTCGACTTAGCTGCGGAAACTGCGAATCATTTTCAAAGGAGTATGGCCATAAGTGCTCTAGATTGAATACATGCACCCTGGGCTGTGAAGAAACTGAGATGCTGCATGACAATTAACACAGAGAATATTATCATGACGCCTCACCACATTTCTAGGTCTGATAGATGCGATAAAATAAGAGAAATACACTGCCGAGCAGATAGGTACAAACTCATTCTTGTTCGTTCCGCGCACAATAAGCGACCACAAGAAAAACTGAGCTCAACTAAATACACTCCTATAATATATGTCACCATTCCATCTCCAAAAACTTACACCCTTACGCGGCTGGTGACCTACCACCCCCTGCCACACGCCCATGTGGCGGCTCGCAGGGTATTATGCAGATGTAGATGATGAGAAAAATGAGGAAAGGGGAAGTAAAAATTTAAAAAAAAATAAAGATTTTTGCAGAGATAAAATAAAGATTCAGGTAAAAAGTAATGTGCGTCATCTACATACATTAAAGCAATTTCTCGTATTTTTGCGTGAGAGAAAAAGTGGAAACGTGATAAGAACAAAGAAGCGTTGACATAAGAAAAAATGAACTGCAAATGGCGTCCCAGCTACCTCAACAATGGTGGCCACATACGGCGGGCCCGCGTAAAAACGCCTTAAACTGGAAATTAAAGCAGGAGAGAGAATATAATTAGCCCTGAGTCTCGCTCTCGTCCATTTTGCAAAGAAATTGTATAAGGGCCTCATTGTTGCCCGATGCTTGCCTCCCGAGTTGGCTGGGATAATTACGGGCGGGACAACTGAGAGAAGAGCGATAAAATTCAAAACTCCATTAATTTCCTTCAAGGAGGACGCGACGACATTGTAAACAATGCACTGCCTGCAAAATTACCGCGGAGTCAGAAGCTCATTTGAAAATTGATGAAGGAGAAAATATAAGCAGGAAAAAGTTTCCACATGGTGTTTTGAACAAATAAAGCGAATTTTTTTTCAATCTTTGCATTTAACAAATGATGTGGTACGAAGTCACTCGCACGGGTGCATATACACCAGGTTAGCAATTTTGTCGTTTTAATAACGACAATACTGGGTTTATCCACCGTGACAGTGGCTTTTGGTAAGCACGACTTCAGTCTCCTGTGCTACAACGTAGACTTGAGGCCTGAACATCTAGTTCGCATAAACCCTCCTCGATATTCGCCTTGAAGGAAGATGACTTGGCGGTGTAACTGGCTAACACACCTGACCGGCAAACGGGAGATCCGGGTTCGAATCCCGATCAAGTTAAATGATTATTTCATGGCGAATTTCAACCCTGGTAAATAAAGCGATATTGAAATGATTGCTGTTAACATTCACTCGATTGCAAACCAGAAAAGACAGCAATTCAACTGTTTTCTTCAAATGATAAATTGAGGGATAACACTTAAAATAATAATATTAGACTTAAGGGTAGTTTTAAGCGTTTTAAGCCACTACCATTTAAAAAGTTATTCCTTACGACTATAAAATATCAGTGTAGGTCAATTTTCTATGTCCTCATCTGTTAGTAGAACACTCATATTATTAACCCTTTGAGTGCGGTATGACGTGATATAACGTCATGGTTGTCTTTACGCTGGTGCTGATGACGTGATATCACGTCCTGGGTGCCGCAAATGTTCTACCTTTCACTAGGGGGCCTAGTGAAAGCTGGAACACTCACGCTACACACGACGTGATATTACGTCATCAGCTCCAGCGTAAAGACAACAATGACGTGATATCACGTCATGCCGCACTCAAAGGGTTAAGATTTTTATTCAGTGTGCGAGATAAGGAACGAGGAAAAAATAAATTGAAACTTTACAGAGAAATATATGCATTTCAATTAGCAAAGAAAAACACGATGCTATGAAATACGATTAACCATTGAAATATAAAATTTTAAGATAAGAAGATAAGTCATTAAAAGGCTAAAATAGTCAGCTTGAGCCAAACTGAGATGAGATTTTAATTCAACGCTCATTGCAATAGTCTTTTCCTCCGCTCCTCTTTATAATCATCATGTATATTATTCCTCAAAGGTGTTTTTTTGTTGCAACGCCATAAATCCCATAATTATTCATAAAATTAATGATTCAAACATCGTTTTAAAGATTATGCTCCCCGCTATTGACAACAAATAGATAAAAAATGGTTTAAAATGAAAGTTTTTTTTATTTAAAATGTAATTTTTTATTAAAAATGATACAGTGCCATTTGTTGACAATATCATCAACTAATATGTCGGCTATGGTTACGTGCTTAAAATACTGTAGGAGGCGCCATCTATTAACACATCGTTTAGTTAGATTGTTTACATTCTACGTGCAATCAGTGTGACCGTTTACATTATGTATTTTTAACACAAACATAAATAACATATTATTGTCCGTGGGAAGAAACACGTAGAAGAACAGGAAGAAAGAAGGAAGAAACAGGAAGAAGCTGCACACTTTGCGAAATATTCGACAGGTAGAAGAACATAAAGAAAGAAGGATGAAATAGGAAGAAGCTGCATACTCTGCAAAATATTCGCACGGGTACTCATGTAGAACTGCTCTAACTTATAACGCTCGCCTACCGACCAAATGCCGATTGAGTGGAATTATGAATGAAAGGGGAGTGGGTTTGCTTGGCGGGAACCAGGAATCTAGAGTCCTGATTGCACTTCTTTCAATGTGGAGCACAAAAGGGAGAGCACTTGTCATGCCTGTTCATCCGACGAAGAGTGCAGAAAATAAACCAGCAACCCCCTGCTCAAAGCAGCAAACAAAAAACAAGTTACCTTCACATATTTATTTCTTTATTCAGTTCCTTTCTTTCCTCAACCTCTACTCTCGCCAGTTAGTTACGCAGGTGATGAAAACTAGTCAAACAATGGAGGTAGCGTCGTTGCCGAGATGGAATAATCAATATATTCGAAACATAAGTACTATGATCAGGTAGAAAATGCTTCTGCAGCGCTATTCGATGGTGACAATGTAGTCATAGACAACATTGTATCCACAATTAGCGCATTTATCCTCTATTGGAAAGAGAGAGAAGAGAAGAACGGAGGCAGTTGAAGGGTCGTGCTATAGGAAAATGCTGAAAATACCCTGGGTGGCAACAGTCACGAACGAGGTGGTGTTTAAGAGGATAGGGGAAAGACATTGTCTAATCAAAATGCTAAAAAGGAGAAGGAGCACCTGGATTGGCCATATTCTCCGACACGAAAGCTTGGTTAAGACCATATTAGAAGGTACAGTAGAGGGAAAATACAGAGGGGTAGACCTAGACTGGACTATATGGGACAGTTGATGAAGGGACAAGGTTGCAAATTGTACAGTTAAGTGAAAAGATTGGCCCAAGATCGGATAAAGTGGAAGACTGTTGCAGACCAATCCTAGGATTGTAACCAGAGAAGATCCTCTATTCTAACACAGAACCAAGCTTGTTTGTTAAAAAAAAATCACGAGCTCTAGCAGCTAATGGTATCGCTAGCCCAGCAGATATAGGTGAATCAAAAAGATACCATTACATAAATATAAAAAAATACTTAAGGTGAGCAGCAGCGCAGGATAATAATCACGATGGAAGGATGAGATGCATTCCGAGCTGAGGTATATTCAAAGTGGTTGGTTTTACTACGCAAAAAGAAGAAGGCGACCACAAAGATATATATATATATATATATATATATATATATATATATATATATATATATATATATATATATATATATATATATATATATATATATATATATATATATATACACACACACAATAGAAAACTTCGCCAAATGGCCACAAACACAATTATAGAGGAAACTTACAGGGGGGTAAAAAGACGAGAGTAAAAAGAAAGTCTTACTGAAAAACGTTTCGGGTGTTAGCCCTTCCTCAGTCACAGAGAGAATCATATATACACCTATATATATGTATATTTACTCACATGGATGCGAAGTCGAATTATATGGAATATTTTCCACGGGTGTGTGAGGTAGGTTTGGCCGCCGATGCGTGGAAAAGTTTTCGGAAAGGGGAAACAAACTTCATTCCCCGCCCCTTACAGCCTCGGTTCCAATCCCCGCCCGCCCGCCCACCCCATCCCCATCGTCAGCCGCTCCCACCCCCACCCCAACACTCGGCCCATCTGACGTTGACTGCTGCATAAGTAGCTGCAGGAGGAGAGAGGGAGAGTGCTAAGCAAACGCGCTCCCTCTTGTCTATTCATACCTGTGTGAGCGCGCGGTATTTTCCCTTTTTTTATAATGTTGCCCGGTGGTCCAGGGCGGAGGTAGAGAGACGTTGGATGGGTGAAGGGAGAAGGGAGGGTTGCGGATTTGAAAGGCAGCGGGTTGAACTTGGGCTAGAAGGAACAAACGCACACATGGAGGAGGGAGAGAGAAAGTGAGTAAGTAAGTAAAAGTCACAGCTTTTCATAAATCTCCAATTTTCCTCTCTCATTCGGGGAAGAAGGGAAAAGAAGAGGAATTTATTCTCCGCTGTCTAAAATGGGCGCGAGAGGGAGGAGACCCAACTTATTCTCCACTCGCACTGTTTATCTTCCACTTCGACCGGTAGGTAGAGAGTTTCTCCACTCCACTCGAGGAAAGGGAAAGGAAAAATAATGGGGACAGAAGGCGGACGAATGCAGAAAAAAGAACTCGCGGGGCCGAATGAACAATCCGAATAAGAGAGAACTTACTGGTAAAAAGACACTTCCCGATGTTTTCGTAAAAAAAACAACCGTAATTCAAATTTAGAAATATCTCCTCAGTTTCCCCGTCACAGGGAAAAGTGAGATTCGATGGCCTCGGAAGGGAGTTCCCGATGCCAGAGAGTGGAAGGATGGCGAGAGAGGGGGGCAACCACTGAACAAATAATTTGAGATCCATCTAGATGATCTGAAATCGGATCGACGTTGACTCGTGTGCCTTCAAGATGATCAGATCACGCTCACTAGATGGAGAAGTAAACTCTCTGGAGAAAACTTTCACCCTCTCCCGATTCATGCCTCCACTGAAGACAGTTTTAAAACACTGAAGAAGTAAAACTACCGGGAGGCATAATCATTTAAATACATAAGTAAAATGGTAGGAATTGTTCTGATTACTCAAGGTAGTTGCGAAAGTATTAGGAGGTTTTTACCGGTCTAAAAATAAACATAAGTTAAAATAATTTTCATAAAATAGTCATCTTAAGTGTTATAAACCTTCTACCAAGTCATTCCGAGCAGAAGTAGGAGGAAAGGTAGTGGCAATCGACAGAAAAAAGTTTGTCATTAATCGTCCATTTTAAGAAACCGCGGCAATGAAGACATCTTTATAAATAATCGTTTCCGGCTTCACTTTGTGGCAGTGAGTAATATCCATGATAAAAACAACTTTTTTTCAATCCACACGATTAAGTGGAATGAAACGAAGTTCCTTTTTATCATGAAGATAGCTTTTACCGTATAACCTCGTAATACTGTACTTTATAATTAGAAGCTAAATATTATTAAGTTATAAAATGCTGTGATGGGGGTAACTGGAATGAAAAATGATTCATGGTACGACTGGGAAGTCATGAGTGGATTTTACTGGAGGAACTCAAAATTCGTTTCTGGCTTCCTCAAAAATGGAGCAAATATAACTTTATTAGTTTATCCCTGACGAGAAGTAATTGTTCAGGAGGTTAACCTAAAAGCCTAATGGCTTGTGTTAATCCGGTTATTGGTTTCAAATTATCTTAATTTCTTCAATCAAAAATTCATGTGATGTGTCCGTGTTTATTTTACGTCTCTTTACGTAATTTTGGTATTAAGCATCACGCTGGATGTTTTAAAATGCCATGAGAAGAGTAAAAACCTTTGAATCGCTCCATAGCAAAGTACGACAGGCTCTTCGGGTCATCCCGCGGGTTAAAAACCTACCCCCCGGCCTGAAGCTTTCGTTTATCACCCGGACGGATACGTAGTGGGAATAAGGGCAAAGGAATGGGAAGGGTTAGTGAAATACAGCCACTAGGAGGCCGACACCATGAGGCGGATTGCCGTCAAAAGGACGACAACGGGCCCCGTCTCCCCTTAGTCCTCGTAACTGTCGGGTTACCCCAACAACGTGAGAAGAGTCACAGCCATTCTCGCTTGCGCAAAGACTTCCCACACATCTGTTGAGAGCCGGCGAAGCCCATTGCCCAAATTCTTGGGATAGGGTGTCCGCCGGCTCCCTTTATGGGTACACGTTGTGTGGTCTGCCGAAGTACGTCATCGGATCGGGGCCCCACCGGACCAATGATGGTCAAAATGTGAGTCCCTTCACCTCAAAACTTCCCGTCTACCCTAGTAAATTACGACAGAAAATATAAGCCAGCAGTAAAGTGTACTAAGAATTGATAGGATCTTAGCTCAATCCATCCATAGAACAAATGACGCTTCCAGCGTCGACAGGGTGGCTACTGATATCCAATTTTCAAATTCCCTGACCTTTCCCTGACTTTTCCCTCATGGAATTACTAATTCCCCTGGCCAATCGCCAAAAAGTCACCTATTATTGGAATATTTTTTCCTGCTGAATGAAATCATCTACAGCTTAAAATTTTCAAATCATCGCCTCGTATTTTTAGAATTGCAAGCATCTATTTACTATAAGCCAGTGTGCTCCTGCTACCTCTAGTCCTGAGTATCGGAAGTTAAAAAAAAAACGCGAGGTAAAATTTTCCGAACAACATCGCCTCGGATACTTTGTGATGAGCTTAATACATTGTGATCATGATATTTAACACAACTAAGCAAATATCACAATAAGGATATACAAAAGGGATACATTGTACGTCTAATTCACCACAAAATAACTATGATGCACAACTAATAAGATTCACAACTGAATACTCCACGAATTGATGGTGCTTTTCCATCCACGCCTGCGACGGACGTTAGTTTTAGTTGGTGAAATAAAGGGCGGGAAAGACTGGTCGATAAACGGAATGGTAGACGAATGACGAGGATTCCTATTCCAGTTTCTCCCTGACTATTACGAGAAATAACTGACTTTTCCAGAAATGCAAAATTCCCTGACAATTCCAGGTTTTCCCGGTTTTACATGACGATCGCTACCCTGGCCGAGGGATTTCATGGCGAGAGGTGCAAGCGGGCCATCTGAAAAGCTTTGATTAATTTCATTCCGAGGAGATCGCAGTCTCCTCTCATCAGATCCAAACGCGCTAAGGAGACACGGGTCACCACTTTAGTTAAGATAGGACTTCAATCTAATTTTTAACCTTGCGGATGAGTTTAAGACCAAAACGACGTAGCTACAAAAGGCAGACAATCATACGAATGCAGAGGCGCCCCATTAAAACGACCCTGTTTAACGGAAACTATCAACAAACGGAACCAAAACTATCAACAAACGCTGCAAGATACGGAGAGAGATAATCCTGCCCTCTGCCGTTGCGAAGTAAAAGTGCAGAAGGAAATTTCCCATTATTTCAAGAAATAGAATTTTTTAGGTGTTTTTATTGATCTTGACGATTAAAGTAACGTTAAAAATATCAATTTTACCCACTTTCACCTGATTGACTTTTCAATATCAACCGGGCATCATTTGAAAAAATATGCAACATGAAACCGTGATTATTTCTGAGAAGCGAGGTTCTACTTTTTTACACATTTTAAGGCTCCATAGTTGCGAATATACTTGAAAATTAGATAGCTGGATTAAATGGAGGAAAGCGACTGAAATATTTATACCTTTACCTCACACATAATGACCGATAACGGAAACACAGCAGTGACTCCTTTCCTTATTACACGTTTCGTTTGCAGACTTTTCCAAAAGCATTAAATGGGAAAAACTTTTTCCCGTCGTGCCTTAAAGAATATGCCCTCCAACATCATCACCATCCGTTCAACAAGGCTAACGCTCCGCACTCGGGTCTTCTTTCCATCGAAAACTCAACTCGGAGGAGTAATAATACATATATCACAATGTCACCCATTCTCCGATTGGAATCCAATTTTCCGCTACAGCCTATAACAAATACACTATCATTTTTCAACAATTTTCATCATTTTATGATAAGGTGTTGCTCTGATGGCAATCTTGACGCACTCTCCAATCGCAAATTCCCTTTTACACTCAAGATTACAATGTTTTCAATAAATATTTTTCGCGGGAAATAAATTTTTCATACACCTATTAACCTCATTAAACTTCAAGGCTATGAGAATTCAATATCTCCAAAACTTGATAAATTAACAGCGCGGGAAAAAATTATTTTCCCAGGATAATTCATTGAGCCAACGACAGGATGATTAAAAACTTACGATAGCCTATTAACTACGTCACATCCAAAAAGTAATTGCGTACTATAAGGTTAATTGCCCATATTTTTAAAATTCAAACATGGCGGGTGAATTTTTTGAAGAAATGATTCCTCTTATTAACCCAATAAACCCCATTCCTAACCCTATCATACCCTTTGAAATTAATTTTTCCATCAGTATAAAGTTTATTCATGGATCCGTCATGATATAAGCGTTATAAGTTATGTTCGATAATTGGTGAAAATCAACTCATCTGATTATATTACAAATAATAATTTATTTCACGAGACAATTCAAAAGAGCAATGTGCGACTTAGGAAATTACACCTATAAAGCCTCCTGATTTTATTTTTGTGCTAATTGCTCCTCAGTCCCAGACCAAAATAACGGAGTACTTATGAGTAAATTATACGGGGTTCACCTATTTGTAAATACAGGAATATGGTTGCCAATATAGATACCTTAATTGGCGCATGACAAATCGCCAATAACGGGCATTTTTAGGCTGCGGACGACATCAACTCTTCTCCACTATGAAGGAGGAGGTGAGTAAGATGCAAAGGTCCCCTACATCTACAAAATACCCGGCAAGCTACGTACAGGGAGAGTATCAGGGGTGAGTTGTCACCGACTTGTATTACGTAACACCCTGTTACTGTTAATGTCACTATGACTATTGATTCGTTGGTAAAATCCCACCAATACCAGTCAGGGGCAAATGTTCACTGTATTTTTAATACTAATACACAAAGATACATGGTTAATACACATATGAAGTAATAGTGGAGTACCATTCCACGTCCTGCTCATCAATCTCTGTCATCCTTTTGGTCTGTATGTGAATCATTCCCTCTCCAAGCTAGCGTCATCCGTTACGATCCAAAACCAACCATTAAAATTTTCGCAATAGCTCTCATATATCGAGCTGTTTGAGACTGATTTGGATGTTCTGACACAATGGCCAAATGCATTAAGCGAAGAGTGCAACAGGGAGATAAAAAGACGCCTAGATTGTCACAGCGGCAGTGGACCACTTGCAGATTCGAAATTAATGATATTAGTACGCCGCCGCCAGACGTCCAATATCGTACAAAGCACATAAGTCAAAGTAGGCCGAGAAACCAATTTCATTCAAAACGCCTTCCTTTCGGGAGACTTAATAATTTCCACAAGAAGTTCCCGGCTCGAGGAAATCAAACTTGGTGAACATGTTACGAGCGTTCTGGGTGGAGACATGGTGCGCAGTCACGCGCAAAAGCAATCCATCTTCGAGTGGATAGACGGAGGAGATGAAATGGCCGGGGGAAGAGAGAGAGAGACAATGGATATAGAATTAAGGGAAAATGACTGATAACAAGGGTGAATGCCGAGAAAAAATGAAGAGCGCAGGAACAAACCGTATACACTATTCAGCCAGCCAACCACTGGTAGCACTTTCGTTAGGTTAAAAAGCCTTCATCCCCGAGTAGAAGAGGGAGAAAAAAATAACAAAGATTTTTTTCCAATACCGTGCCATGAAAAAGTAGCTAGGCAGGTAATAAACCATAGCGGGCGTAAAAAATACAGCGATAAATAAAGTGAGACAGAGGAGTGAATAAAAGCGCCGTGGTGCTCATAAAATGATGAAGAGGGAGGCCCTCTGGCGGAAAGGGGAAAACTACTTTCGCCCATCGCGTGCGCCGCTGCCGAGCAAAAAAGAAACTAAGTCCGGCGCGGATGTGGAAGAAGAAGTTATTCCCAAAGTGGCGGTCGGGAGGAGGGGGAGCGGGGCGGAGTGGGGCAGGACATGGGAGGGCAATTTGCCCCCCCCCCCCACCCTCGTTCACGCGTACAGGTGCTCGATATGTACTTTCTCTCATCCCCCGACCACGCCGCCACCATCGCCTCATCGCTTCATCACGTGGATGCGGAACTTGACTTTCATTGGCATGACTTTAGATGGCTGGAGCGGAAATCCTGGGTCACCGAGTGCATCTTTTAATATTTCTTTAAGTAAGTCGAAAACAATAATATTGGTCAACATATCATTGACGAGCATTTGTTCGAGCACAGGAGCTCAAAGTTTGTGTAAAAAATGATATAAGAATTTCATTCCAATTTTTTCCTTAAATAAAGCATGCAATGATTAGAGTTTTCGGCGCGGTACTAGTAACGAAATCATACTGAAATAAGTTGTTTTGCGAATATCGCACTCGGTGTGGCATCTTTACATTCCTTAACAATACTTATAATAACAGGAAATATATTATCATTTTATCATTATATTATCATATATTAGCGTTTAGGAGGAAAACTATTTGTTTTATCGAATTATTATAAAATATACCTACATCATATGCCATAAATTTCAGCAAAAAATAGTAAAACAATTTCAGCTTTTCATTACCTAACTCTCTCAAAATATATCTCCTTCCTCCCACTTCAAGCTAATTCATAATTTCTTTAGGATATTCTTTGCTGACGCCGAACATATTATAGAGATGCAGCAAACAGGATTCAAGGCACTATACCTCTATTCCACTGTATAAAGGGCGAAAGGGGTTCTTTGGCATAAATTTATAAGGTTTGATCACAAGGGAATATATTTCGAATATTAGTTGGATTTTCCATTCCAATCCATGATACATACATCATCATACTTAAAAGTAACAACTCCCCACGTCCAGAAGGAATACCTGCACGCGTGCTCAAGGAGTAAGCGCCATAGATTGCACCATTCTTAGAAATTACATTTAGCGAATCATTATCCGAAGGCAAAGGTGCCCCAAGACTGGAAAATAGCCAACGTCACTCCGATATTCAAAAAAGGAAATAAAAGTGACCCATGAAATTACCGGCCTATATCGCTAACAGAACTTTTATGCAAGATGCTAAGAACACATTGTCGTCAGTAATATTATGACATTCCTGGATAATCGTAACTTCTTACATAGCAGTCAGCACGGCATCCGTAACGGCAGGTCCTGCGAAATACATATAGCGCTCTTCCTTCATGATATCCTAAAATTAGGTGAACCGATTAAGCAAGTCGACGCGATATTCCTTGATTTCAAGAAGGCAACCAACAAGGTTCCTCACAAAAAACTAATATATAAATCGCAATCATGCGGAGTTAATAGAAAAAAAGTGAATTGGATAAGTGACTTTCTCAGTGATCGAAAACAAAAAATAGTTATTGATGGGTTTAGCTTGATATGGTCGTAGTCACATCCAGTGTTCCTCAGGGAAGTGTGATCGGCCCTCATTTATTCATTATTTATATTAATGACATAAGTTCTAGAGTTACCAGTAAAATAAGATTATTTGCAGACGACACAGTTATCTTCCGTGAAATAAGCGAAGACGCGCACTTTGAAGCTCTATTATCGGACCCTAACAACGTTCATTTGTTGTGCCAGGAATGGGGGTTAGAATTGAATATCTGCAAATGCATTACAGAACACTTCCTGTGAAAGTCATCACAAAAATGCCATACCTGTACTGTGGGTGGAGTAAACATTAAGTCTTCAGATACAGTAAAATATCATGAAAATACCTTAACTTCTGCTATATTTTGGGGATTGCACATACAGAACATATGTGGCGCAGCATTAAAGAAACTAGGTTTTGTTAAACGTATAATAGGAAAGTCCTCGGATGAAAAAGCCAAAGAGAGATGCTACTTCGCTCTGGTTCGGCCACACCTCGAATACGCCACGAGCATTTGGGATCCTGATCAAATAGATTTAACCAAAAAAATTAATAAAATACAAAGGAAAGCAGCGCGCTTCGTTAAAAACTACAACGAGCGTACATAGTGCATATAGTGTCTCACAACTTTTAGAGAGATTAAGGTGGGAACCCCTATAGACTCGGAGGCTACACGCCAGGCTTAGCTTGCTTGATAAATTCAGAATTGATATTTTTCAGAGCGACATAGAGAATATTATCATGACTCCTCACTATCTCTCTAGGTCTGACAGATGCGATAAAATAAGAGAGATACACTACCGAACAGATAGGTACAAAAACTCGTTCTTTCCGCGGACTTTAAGCGATCACAATAAAAATTAAGCTCCACTAAATACACTCATATAGTATATGTCATCATTCCATCTCCAAAAACGTAGACCCTTACACGGCTGTAGACCTATCACCCTCTGTCACACGCCCATGCGGCCGCTCGCAGGGAATTATGTAGGTGTAGATACTACGAATAGAGGAATGTTCAAACTCTTCACGATTTTCCTAGAGGCATAACTTTGATAATTTTTTTCCGAAATAGGGAGCTTTAACCTCTTTTTCATCTTACTTCTTAAGTATACACGGAATATACTTTAAGTAATAGAGGGATTATTTAAAAACACTCTTGTTTTCCCTCGGCTATAATATGTTGATAAATGCGGGGCACATTATGGTGATAATTAAGGTAACTGATATTTAAAACGTATATGAATATCGTTAAAATTCTAATAGTCATCAACGACAGGTAAAAAAACAGTGAATTGTGATACACAAAAAATAAAAATGAAACGTTCGAAAAAATGCCTCAATCCAGAATGAATAATGAAATTAAAGAATTATTTTATTCAATCGGTCCAAATTTATTTACTTCGAGGGACTCGTCCAAGACGTTAGGATAACCTATCAGAGTAGCATCCGTATTATTGATTCATAAACGGGAATTAAATCGCATGCACGTACTCCGAAACAAATCTTCCTCACTTGCAGTCCGCGAGAACGATATTTTACAATCGGCACAAGGTACCATTTACCGACGCCTTAAACGCTGAATTTTCAGAAAGAAATTTAATGCTTATCTTCAATCCAACTGCTACGAACGAACATATAGTGTTATAAAAATGTTCCAAAACTGTGTTATACAAGAGGGATTAAGGTGGGAGCCCCTAGAGTAGGGGTGGCGAACCTATGGCACGCGTTCCCAAAGTGGCACGTAGAGCAATTATTTCGGCACGCGGAGCTGGGAGGGCTTTAAGGGATACCTCTATTATCTCACTCGATGGGTTGGCACGCGAGTCCAGCGAGTAGTATACTCTTATTTCATAAACTTTGGGACTCAATCGCCAAAAGGTTCGCCACCCCTTATCTAGAGACTCGGAGGCTACACGTGAGGCTTAGCTTGTGTGAGATATTCAGAACTGTTGTGCTTCAGAGGGACATAGAGAATATTATCATGACGCCTCACTGCATCTCTAGTTCAAACAGAAGCTACAAAATAAGAAAGATAATCTGCCGAACAGATAGATACCAAAACTCGTTCTTTCCGTTCACAATAATAGACCACAATTAAAACTGAGCTCCTCTGAATAAACTCCCATAGGACATGTCACCATTTCACCTCCAAAAATTTGACAACTTTACACGGCTGGTGACCTACCACCCCCTGCCACACGCCCATGCGGTGGCTCGCTGGGTAGTATGTAGATGTATATGTAGAACCAAAATCGCGCATTACGTCGGCGGAAGCCAGGAAGCTATGTTATTCACTATGAGTATAGGAACAACCAAAAGCATGAATGTCACTAATGGGGATTTACTGTTCGACTAAAGCGACGCAAAACAGCAGTTTATTCGACGAAATGGACGACACACACCAATAACTATTCCGTACAATGTAAAGAGAGGTGTGTTTTGAGAGGAAACACCAGGTAATTGCCTTTGGTACTAAAATAGGAGATAAGAGGATAATAGTCGCAATGTGTGACCGCTGATCGCTCCGCCGGTGAACACCACGACTAAATGCTTAAATCCACGAATGTGAAAGGAAAGGGGTTAATGGAATAAGCTCAAAAGTTCATAGACTAACTGGCAACACGTGATTTCGTTATTATGAGGAATCAGTCGTGCCTCTCGGATCGACTTTGCTTTAAACGACGCATTGAATTTCTAGCCACTGAATGACTGTGATACAGCTACCTTATATCATGGAATAAACAAAATATCTTGGAATTGCCTTAACTTCACGTATATCGTGGGGAACACACATACAAAACATATGCGGCACAACATTAAAGAAACTAGGAATTGTTAAGCGTATAATTAGGAAGGTCCTCGGATGAAAGGGTTAAAGAGAGATGCTACTTCGCTCTGGTTAGGCCACACCTCGAATACGCCGCGAGCATTTGGGATCATAGTCATAAAGATTTAACCAAAAATATTAAAAAATACAAATAAAAGCAGCGCGCTTCGTTAACAACTGCTACGAACGAACATATAGTGTTACACAACTGTTAGAGGGATTGAGGTGGGAGCCCCTAGAGACTTGGAGGCTACACGCTCAGCTTAGGCTGCTTGAGATATTCAGAAATGGTGTGTTTCAGAGCGACACAGAGAATATTATCATGACCCTCTCACTACATCTCTAGGTCTTACAGATGCGATAAAATAAGAGAGATACTCTGCCGAACAGATAGGTACAAAAATTCGTTCTTTCCGCGCACAATAAGCGACCACAGTAAAAACTGAGCTCCACTAAATACACTCCCATAATACATGTCACCATTTCACCTCCTAAAAACTTACATCCTTACACGGCTGATGACCTACCACCCTCTGCCACACCCCCATGCGGCTGCTAGTGGGGTAGTATGTAGATGTACCAGAATCTACTGCAGTCAGCTAAGTAACATTATGAAAAACCAAAAGTCTCATGCTCATTGTTCGCTTTGGTCAAAAATTCAGAATAAGTTGAAATAATATCCCGTATCAAATCAAGAACACATAACACTCCGCATCTTATCATTCCATAACGTACATAAGGAGAATAATGGAAATGAATTGAGAGAGTGGGGTAATAAATGAAAACTCAGCCTTTTACAGATACGTTTCATTCCAATCGCTTTATTCTGAGCGACATAAAATAAATCTGTACTTGTCCACGTTGTTACAGAGATTTGGCACGAACGAGGGGTTTAAGGTAGTTTGAGCGAAATATCATTGTACCTATAAATCAATGAATTTGGTCTCATTTTAAATAAAAATATATCACCCTTCCATTGACACAAAAAATTCAACTCCTTATTACATTAATTTCCGAGACATTTGCCAGAAAATACCAGCCATTATAGCCAGAATTACATGGGAAACGGTACGTATATGCACTCCCAAGAGACCTTATATTAAATATGATGTATTTTCTACACTTAGATCTCGTCAAAAAATATACAGTGTGTAGTTTGTGTGTGTTCTCAACTATTTTTGAAAATTAATCATACTTTCTCCGCAGTAAATTCTTCGAGAACACAATAAACCATCCCTTTTGATGGAGTTTCAAACGATCAGCATGGAAAAAAAGTCAAGTTTAAGACTCATTTAGATATTTTCATTTGATTACCAACAATTTCTATCATGTTAAACTATATTATTTCACCGTTGACAATGCAGAATTTAATTCGTGTCTCACAGCTGGTGAAAATGAAACGTATAATTCGAATATGGTCTCTATTATGATTAGGGAACTATCTCGCTCGCACTACCTTAAATGAACATTAGTGAGCAGTGACTTCTCGTAGGAGAAGTATCGCACTCCTCGTGGAGATGATAGCACGATTATCGTAAACAAATCGAGTCCATTATTTTTCAGGAAGAGGGAGGAGGGGGGGAAGAGAAGGGGGAGGGGGTGAAGAAGGGGAAGATTGAACGGGACGCGAGGAATCGAAATGGGCACTCGTGGAGGGAATGGGCCGCGGTTTAATTGGGGGGTCGAATTGGTTTTAGCTTCGAAACACAGGGGTCGAATGGCTTGTGTAGGTACAAACGAGCGGAGATAGGGAGACAGCGGTGGGGATGCGAAAGGAGTGTAAATATGTTTGTTGGGGTGGGGGAGTACGAGGGGTATTAAAAGCGAAGGTTTATATTCAGGGCTGGATACAGCGCCGCACGACGGGAATGAGAGAAAGTGCCATACAAATTGCAGCACGTGGACACGGCGGGGAGGTGAGGGATCTTTTGCATCGTTGCCATGGAAAGCGTTCCCGTGTTTGAGCCGGCGAACGGCACGGGAATTTCCGTGTTGAAGGGAAAAAAATGAATGTCAATCGGAAGCAAAAAAGTGACGCCAATTGGCCTCGGTAATTAGAGCGTGGAGACGCGAATTGGCCGGCCAACCTATAACCAGTAAAGGAGTAATCACTGACACGAGCAATTACTTTTATGACATTTCCAAAAGAGTTATCAACATTATTCTGACTCATTTACGACCAAACAAAGCGACATATGCCTCAGTTATAATAGCTTAGATCATATTAATCTCTAAATTCCAGAGTAATAGGTGGACTTCGATATTTTAGCCCCGGCTTAATGGCTGTTCTTCGAATGCATTAAATATCTTGGTAACCGAACACCAAGCCCTTCATAACAGTGAACTATTGGACCAAAGGCGAACGTTCTTTATTAATCCGCGGAAAAAAGAATCCAATCAAATAAGAAATCGAATGGCAACTTTAATCAAGAGACGGGTAATCCCGCTAAAAGCAGTACCCGCAAGCAAATGTATTGAGGTGTATCTATCGATTAACATCGAAAGTAACAAAACTATATTCATGCCGATAGATTTGTCTGCGACAAATATTTTTCTATTTCAAAACTACTGACCGAAAAATTAGCCATTTATCACATTTAGCCGCGACAACTCACAAGGAAATTTTCAAAAAAATAAATATTCAGATACTCAAAAGCCATCTCACATCCACATCAAAAAGCGATTCATTTCACTGAATGTTCATTAAAAATATAATGCTAATATTGTTATCCGTTTTATACAACATGAAACTCAGGGCATAATGTACTATATATATGAACTATGTTTGCTCAAATTGGCTACAAAAATTATAACGACCGGGAAAAAATTTTCCCCTTTTTACCTCATGACTCAAGAGATTCAGCATTAAGATACTTACGAGATAAAAGATAAAAAGCTTTATTTCAAAAATCCCGGTGAAAGAAACAAGAGAATGGATCGTATTTTTGGATGATGTTACATATCTATCCATAGGAATAAACGCGAGAAATTTCAGCACATCTTACAGCTTAGGCCAAGATTTGTTTTACTTAATTTGGAAACTTGAATCGTGCGAGAGAGGAGTGTTAAGGGAAAAGAGGGTTTAGGGTTCGGGCTGGAAGAAACTAGGAATATGCGTGGCTCAACTCTTTAAAAGAAGAGAACCACCAAGGGTCCTGGGACTGGATGACGCCCCATTAGGCGGCGGGCAAGGTAAGTACGCGTTGTGCACTTATGCTCTCGCCTGCACTTAGCCGCTGAGGCTGGGAACTGAGCATCAGTGAGGAATCCTCTCTCTCTCTCCCGGCAAATAGAGCTCTCGACACACCAAGCCATTAAGCGGGCCAGCCCAAGCTACGAAGGGCAATAAACGGACTGGCAGGGAAGAAAAGGATACAAGGGTACTTCTCGGGGAAGGGAACATACCCATGCATACAACATATAGTTACTTCACATCTTGTGAGTAAAAATTTTAAATAACATTTGCGTCTTTTAAATGTAAGCGTTTTACATGGATCGGCGAAGAACTGATCACGCCATCGTTGATATAAGTGTTTTAACACTATGACAGCCGAGCTTCTCTACCACCCTAGAACAGCCATTTTGCCCCCGTCGCTAATATCGTATCATGACACTTGGGTAAATGAAATGAAGAAATAACTTTAGAAACATGATTTTTATTTGGTATTCATAATAATTTACTCATATTTTAGCTACTATACAATTCCATAGAGGCACATTTTTTTAAAAATTGGAACTTTGAAATGCCTTTCTCCTGGTTATTATCCTCACAGTCTGAATCGCCGTCACTGTTAGGTGAATCATCTTCAACTTCTGATTGATCTTCAGGAATTTTGATTAGAATCTTTAAAACATCTTCAGGTTGTAGGCGCCGCTTCAAAGACATTGCCGGAAAAGAAACTCGTATCTCTTGCGAACCGATCTAGATTTCACGGAGAAAGATTAAGACTGAGTGATGACAATCCTATTTGGACAATTTATTTGCCAGCGTGAAGCGATTTGAGCAATTACCCAATTCTTTGAGCAATTGAGTTCTGAAACTCTGAATGGGTACAAAGTAAACACAAACATAACATGGTCGGGATATGTCGGATTCTTCAGCTTCTTGGCGTCATTTCAAATACATTGTCGTGTAATGAATGCCAAAATTGTGTTGTGATATTGTAAATAGAAGAAAGAAGCAGATTATCGAAGTTAACTTAAGTATATCCTTGATCGTACAATGTAAAGAAGCAAATAAATACATCGTTGTTTGATGTTTGCAACAAACTCTACGCTTTAAAAACTTAATGATATTCACGATCCTTAATGGAGCCAAATTGGCTCCCGTGGCTCTTCAAGGTAAATTACCTTTTTTCTGAAGAAGTACTCGCAATGAGCCACAAATATATTTCCAGTGGCAGTGTCATGAACATTAATAAAAAGTCAGAAAAAATAATGATTATCAAGGCATAAAGAACAAAAATACAGCTCTTGAAAATGTAAAAGGAGCCGAAATGACTCCTTTGGCTGTTATAGGGTTAAGAAATCCAGATTCATCAGGTGGATAAACTTTTTCGACGTTGGTGATATATTGATGTGTATTCTTCAGAATAAATGTCCTTACAAATAAAACATTCACGAGAAGTTTTCGAAATGACCTGTTAATACTGAATGGAATCCAGTGCATTCATTTCAATCGCGAGAAAACCTGCCGATGTATGGTTGTTGGGAAAAGGTAACTATAAAGAACAAGGCATTGCACTGATTAAACGAAAATAGGAGAAATTAGAGATGTCTGTATTCGAAGGAACTTTTTTGAATAAGAAACAGATTGCGATAAGGAGTTCACTCATTGATCAAATGCGCAAATTCCTTTTTATATCCATTTTACAAATATTTCCTAAGGAAACCGGAGAAAAAAGGATTGGAAGGTGGTGTGAACGAGTGTAAGGCTGAGGAGTGTGAAGTAGGTTGAAGAAGCGAGGAAGGTAGGTTTACGTGAGTGTATCCACAGGATCCCATTGTCTCCCGAAAATGGTACGTCTCAAAATTTCGTAAGACGAGTTTGAATTACATCATCTTGAAATTCGGAGAAGTTATTTCTGCTAGCCGTACGTCTAATGAAAGCTTATTTTTTCTCCGTTGATTGACAGTAAATACGTTCGATAAATGTTGAATAGCTATTTTATTATTACATTAAAAAGAGAAAAGCAGTCCATTGTACGAGCTATGCACGAACACAGAGCGTTACGAACTTCCTTACAACGTAACTAAGAAAGTTGGCTCCATTTCCTGAAGAAAGTTAGAAGCTAAAGCCATCATACGCCCTCGTATGTTATTACACAACATTAACTTTACCTGTTTTGCTTTAATAAAATAATTCACGGGAATACTGTGCCCATGAATATATATTATGGATTTGGATGATTGGAATCTTTGCCTAGGCTGCGTGTAGCCAAAATTACACCCAGTCCTTGGCGCTGCCTTGAAAATAGTCTTCTCCGGTGACTCGTAAATGGCCGTTGTTGATTGTCGCTAACATGAGAAGGTGTTAGTAATTACTTTACTGTTAAAGAGATACGGACAGCGCGAAGTTTTTAATTACAGCTGATTAGTTTTGACATCTCAGAGTAACTTTATGGATGTTGAGGAGGCAAGATGTGCAACAGAAATTGAGCCGGAGTCGTATAAAGCTTCCATTCTGACTCCAAGTCGACGGTCGTCGGACACCGAATCAACTTTCATCGTGCTTGGCATAATTCAAGATTTTCCAAATGCCTTCTCCATTCAGAGATTGTTCAGTACCAGGCTGGAAAACAGGGTTCCGGCAAACGAGGACCGAAAATGCCAAACTCAGTTTACCAAGAAGAATCTGTTCATGACGGAGGTATGTGAAGGCTATTCAAATTGACTGGATTACCTTTCGTTGGTAAATTTTTATTTTCATTAGCAGCGTCCGTAGAATTTTGATAGAATAAGAAAATTCAAACATTCGCTTGAATTGACTAAAATGATTTCAGAGAGTGAAAAACTCCTAGTAATCAACTTGTTCCTAACGGCCGCATGCTCCCTGTAAATGTAAATAAGTGGTGTTTACTTGGGTTTGCACAGTCACACTCTGAGATTTTTACAAATTCGATTTTTCCCGCGTGGTCATGTTCTGTGATAGTGAAACCTCAAACAAAGTAATCAGCCAACATAGTCGCGCTTGTATGTACGATTTGTGAATGTATAATGAATTTATATGATTTACGGAAGACTATTTTCCATTTCACGTGTTTAAAATGATGTTAAACGAAACATTTCAAAGGTAGTTAATGCTGGTAAATACATATACCATGAACAATGATAGAGCAAAGGTAAACAATAGTAGTAAACATTAGAAGTAAACAACAAAAGACTTATAGCCATAAATAGTTTTTATTTGATTGTTTTGGAAACATGGATTAATGCTTTCGTTATAAAATTTGGGTATTATACATTTATTTGCGCTATTATCATGGTTACCGAAAATGGTGATGGCTTATGTTCTGCTGACTGTATTTGCATTGGAACCATCGCAGAATCAGTATTACCTGAGTGCTGGCGCGACGATTGACATATTTCTTCGTTTTGTTAACCCTTTCGCTGATGTGAACGTAGCAGCTACGCTCGCCCGGTTGACTGCTGTGAACGTAGATCCTACGTTCCGTTGGCAAGTGTTACCGTTCCTACCCACGCCTCCAAAAATTTCTCTTTTTCCACGAATTTCATTCGCAGATTTCATTGTTATGCATAGTACTAATCCCTTCCCAGGACCCTTAGTGACGATTAAGAAGATGCATGTGATCGGTATTGATTTGAACGAGAGACATACTTTCTGTCGACGTAAGTGATCGTTCGATATTTCCCCGCACAGGGGCTGGAAAGTTTCTGCAGTTTGACCGCAGCGAAAAGGTTAATTTGCGGAATACTATGCAACACTTTCTAGCATGAAGTCTACAATCCATTTGTACATTCATGATATTAGCTAAGGCGATCCCATGACTAGGCAACAATGCGCTAGACAAATTTTCGCTTTCAGTAATGTATCAGCCTCTCCGGTGAGTGTTCATTCTCGAAATATATGTTAAGAATTAAAAAACTTATCCTAGTTACATCAGTCAGATAACCATTGTTAATTCATAATACTTAAGTCAATTCGTAGAAATTGGTGCAATAGGAGAACATCGCAGGGATCTGGCTCAGAAGGTAATGAGCTTCCGCAAATTGAAGGATAATAGCTGAAGATATAAAGTTATGGCGTATAATTGCAGATCAGTACTTGCAATGGCTTAAACTGCCAATTTTTAGCAGAAAATTTAGCCGAATCGATTAGTTGCGCTTTAATGAAACACTATGGACGCCACATTTCGTTCAGGAGTTTAAGAATTGGCCGAATTCCCGTTCTTAACGTAATAATGTCAAATGCATTCAAAATTTAACGAATATATTCCCCACCATTCGTAGAACAAAAGAATAAGCTTTCATTTGAGGTGAAAATGGCAGAAATAGCTTCATAGGTTTTCGAGATATCACACTCCAAACTTGGATAACGCTATTTGGAAACGGACTTGTAAAGGGATGGAGTTAGAGAGGATGGGGAGGTGCAGGGGGAAGGTTGTGGGGCGATATAGCAGTGATGCGGGAGAAAGTGGCGCGTGTAATGGCGTGGTGCGGGTCTTCATAAGCGGGGTTGGGTGCGGCAAGAGGGTGTCTCTCTCACGGGCGGCACCCTTCCATCTTGCGTGCGGCGCTGAGGAGAGCGGGTGGAAGATAATGGGAGCGGCGGTGAGGAGAAAAAAGAAGGAGTAACAAAAACTTAAGAGAGGGAATGCAGGAAAGAAGAGGAGGCGTAGAGAGAGAGGGGGGTGAGAATAAGAGATGGTAGAGGACGGGAGAGGTCCAGGGGGCAAAAGATGGAACCCATGTCCGTCCATTCGCAGAGAAGAAAAACACTTTCCGCCGTCACCTCGACACGTGTCGATAGTCCCTTCACACGAGTAGAAACATCGAATTTGAGATCGAGGAGAGTCGCCGGAGAAAATGTGCTCTCCTACCTTAAGTAAGTGCTCTGAACTATTCTAAATGGCAATCAATAAAAACAAGAAATTTGAGAAAGTGCAGGAAAGTCTAATTAAGGTAGTCCGAGCGAAATATAATTTTATTTAGAAATCAATGAATTTGGTCTCATTTTAAAGAAAAATATATCGCTCTTCTAATGACACCGAAAATTCAATCCCTTATATCATTACTTTCGGAGATATTTGCCATAAAAAACCAGCTCATTTACAAGGAAAATGGTACGTGCATGCACTTCAGAGAGACATTATTTTCAAAATGAGGCATTTCTAGCATTTAGATGTCTTAAAAAAACTAACAGCGTGTAGTTTGTATATTTTATCAACTATATTTGAAAATAAATCATATTGTCACTGCAGTAAATTCTTCTTGAATGCAAAATCGTTATGAAAGAGAGCAAATAAAGAATGCGTGCGGATAAAGCTAACAAAATGCAGAGTGATTTTGAAGTTAATAAAAAGCTGTTTTGGAAGTGGGTAAAAAGGGCTAAGATTGGTGAAGGTAGGGGAATGAATGCGGTAAAGAACAAAAGTGGAGAGATCATGTGGGACGAGAACAATACCAGGGACAGCTGGAGGGAGTATTTTGAAGAATTATACAATAATATTGCAGGCGTTAGGATGAGCCTTGTGAAGTGGTATGTGAGAATCTGATGATGGAAAAGGATATCAGTGAGAAGGAGGTCACAACGGCTATGAGAATATTGAAAAATGGGAAGGCTGCAGGCATAGATGGGATATCCGGTGAAATGTTTAAGTGTGGGTGTAAATTACTAATTTGTAGACTGCGTGAACTATACAATTTATGCTTACAGGTTTCTGTTGCTCCAGCGGATTGAAAGAATGCTATCATCGTTCCGTTGTACAAAGGGAAGGAAGGAAAGACCGAATGTAATAATTATAGTTTACTGAGTATTCCGGGAAAAGTGTTCAGTAAAATATTAATCGAAAGAGTGAGGAATATCACTTCCGACAAAATATAGGGTGTACAGTGCCGGTTTATGCCTGGGAGAGGATTTAGTGACCAGGTTTTTGCACTTGAGCAAGTGATAGAAAAATGTATGAGTGTCCGAAAGAAAGTGTACTATGCGTTTGTCGATTTAGAGAAGGCATATGACAGAGTAAATTGAAAGAAGTTGTGGAAGGTTTTGAGAGACTATGAAGTAAATGGGCAGTTATTGAATGTTATGATGGCGATGTATGACAACAGTAAGGCAAGTGTAAGAGTTACCGGGGTTCTGAGTGATTGGTTTGTAATAAATTGAGGTGTAAAGCAAGGATGCGTAATGTCTCCATGGCTGTTTAATGTATTTATGGATAAATGTGTTAGCAATGCATGTAGTGAAAACGACGGTGTTTTGATTGGAAATGTAAACGTACGAGTTCTTCTATATGCGGATGATGCTGTTTTGATCTCAGAGAGCCAAGAGGAATTGAAGAAGCTCCTAGGTAGGAATTGAAAGTAAATGCGGTCAAGAATAAAGTAGTACTTTTTGATAAGGAGAATGGGGAGACTAACTGTATGATGAGGGCGAATGGTGAAGTAATTGAACAGGTGGATGATTTTGTGTACTTAGGTAAGATGTATGCGAAAGATGGAAGAATAGATGAGGAGATAAAGAGACGTGCGAATGCTGGAAGGAAAGTGGTAGGTAGCATGTGGAGCATATCAAGGAATGAGTTCTTGTCTAAGGAAGCGAAATTTCGGTGTACAAAAGTGTACTTCTTCCCACTTTGCTATATGGTAGTGAAACATGGGTAAGTCAGGATAGACATAAGAGTAGACAAAACGCCGTGGGTATGAGTTATCTGAGGAGTATTTTCGGCAAAAGTAGGATGGATAGGGTCAGGAATGAGTGGATCATGAATGAATGTGGGTTAAATACTCCAGTAATGGACGTGTATGAAAGAAGTGTGATTCGTTGGTTTGGCCATGTGGAGAGAATGGATGAGAGTCGAATAACGAAAGAGATATATAAGAGTGAAATGAATGGTGAGAGAGGTAGAGGTAGACCGAGACAGTTGTGGTTGAGGAAATTCTTAGGAGGAGGAATATTAGGAGTTTTAAAAACAGGAGGGCGTATATGGAACAGTGTATGGGGGTAAATGAGGCAAAAGAGGTTTGCAAGGATAGGCCAGTATGGAGGAAATAATTGAAGCAGAGTTAGGAGTACGATTATGTATTAATGAATGAAACATTTTGGCTATGCCTACCCCGGAAGGGAACGGCGTGATGGATATGTATGTATGTATGATGTAAATTCTTCGGCATGACAAAAAAACCTTCCGTTTTGATGGATTTTTAAACGTACCGCGTGAAAAAAAAATGAATCAAGTTAAAGACTTATTTAGATATTTTCATTTAATTACTGACAATTTCTATCTTGCAAAACTATACAATTGCACCATTAATTATGCAATATTTAACTGTTATGCCCTTTAGCTGTTGAAATTAAAACGTATAACACGAATGTGGTCTCTATTGTGACTAGGGTACTATCTCGCTCGGAGTACCTTAAATGTCACCTCAGTTCGATGTCTAGGTATCTTCCATTGGAATAGATGCCAATAAGGCTCGTCAGCTGCGCGTTAGTCGAAAGCTATCACATGAATATTAATATTTCAAAATTTGAAGGAACCGAATGCAGCACAATCGTAAGGTCAACTTAATACTTACTGCATGAGAAAACATGTATGCATATTTAAGAGTAGATAATGAGTTATTGAGACTATAAATGTCCGTTATCACCAGCTCAAAGCCAGTGACATGCAGAAAAAATTGTTATTATTGTATAAAAATGTAGAGAGGAGTTTGATTAAAAAGAATTAGTGATCATTAAAAAGGTTAATTCGGATTGGAAAATGAGAAGGAGCTTGTCAGCTAATAGGGCATAAACCTGAAGTCTAAGCTAAACGCATTTTCTAGCATGCGAAAGGCATAACTGAGAGTAGCCACAGGAAAATTATAAAATTCTCGATTTGCACGCATACTATAGTCTGTATCAAAGCAAGAGGGCATAAGTGAGATCAGGTGAAGCAACGTAAACATCCAGGATGCATTAAGGAGCGCACTTGGCTCAGCAAGGAAGACAGAAAATGATTGGAACCTTGAATAAAATCAAGTTTTGACTGATAGGAGAGACGTGTTCAGTGACAGTCAGAATACAAAGTTGAAGAACAGGAAAGTGATAATGCTCTTCTTGATTGATTCTTTTCGTTATTACATCAGTCGCCCATGGAGGCAAAAAGGATGAGGCTGTTCCGACGGCTTCAAAGATATGAGCTGGGAAAAGATACGGTGGGTAGGCTGGAAGGACTAGGAGGCTAAGCAAGAGCTGTTAAGTGTCACGCAAACGGAAATGGAGTTGGCGGTAGAATTTTCAAGAAAACATGATATGGAAGATGTTCTGAGAGGTTAACAACATATTTAAAATCGTTAAGGAGTACAGAATAGATGAGGCAGGAAAATAATGGAGATTGTAACAGATGCTGAGGTACAGGGTGTCCCAGGAAATAGTGATAATCGCACGTCCAGAGGAAGAGCACCCCAAGGCGATCCCAAATCACCCCCAATGCACATAAGTCAGTCGATTTTTTGCAGTTTTCGAATCATCACTACTTTCAGTTTTTTTTGCCAAACCACTCGTTTTAAGTCATTTTTGCCTATACTGCAATAAATTAGGTGAGATAGACCGCTGATTTTTTTTCAAATTAGCTAAATTTTGCATCAATCTGATACAAAAACATTTATTTCCATATGACTCACCAATGGGCCAAAATAAATTTGGCAATGAATTCTTTTTTCGGAAAATTATCTCAATTTTTAAAGGCTGTTATGAGAAAAAATCACGTTAGTTTTTGCTTCTAAACCTAGTTTAAAAAGCTTCCTAGGATTATCAGATTTTTTTGGCAGTAATTGTACCAAATTATGTCAGCTCATACAGTTGGATCCAAAATGTATCAAGAGCTAAATTAATGTTTGTATTATGCATTAAAAAATGATTAAAAATTAAAATTAAAAATAATATAAATGTTATCAGATCATTCACATAAGTCTCAAAATTATTGTTTTTACCTCTTTTTCACTGATCCTGTGTAACTTGGCGGCACAAAAGGGAACTCGCGACGACGGCGATAATGCGAGCCAAACAGGTAAAGCAGGAGTTTATTGTGAAGGTGTGTGACATACTAGTACTATTGACGGTTTATAGATCATGTAAAATAATATTGAGTTCAAAATTTGTTATTTTTAAAAAATGTTTTCAAACATAAAATTTTGCACTTCTTCGCCATTTGGACCCAACTTTAAGAATGATGTCACTGAAATAATTTGATAATTAGCACAGCATGAAAAGTTGAAAAATCAAGGAAAGTTTGCTATCAAAGCTAGGTTCGGAAATAAGTAGTGAGATTTTTTTCCTAACAGAATCAATTAAATATTAAGGGACGTTTGTGTTTCCGAAAACAATTTCATGTCACATTTTATTTGAGCGCAACGATGAGGCATGTGGAAACAAAAGTTTTTTCCTCAGATAGGTGCAGATATGGATAAATATTTTATGTATGTGTGAAAATACAAACATTATTTTGGAGTGTAGGTTTAAAAACATTGGCAGCCCTCGTAAATAAAGTTCTAAAGCGGTTAATTCAGCAGCGGAATCTCACTAGCAGGTACATCGTCCTACAACCTATGACCTACCGTCAAGATCGATGCATTGAGTTGACCAGGGGAAACGCGACACTGCAGAAAACACTCATTATAATTCATGCAATAATATAGAACCAGCTTCTACTGACGCTATTTAAGAATTCTTACTATAACTTAAAATTTCACAATATCCAACGGACACTCTAGTATTCACTTAGCAATGGTCCCGCAAATGCTATCAAAGCAGACGTCCAGTCAACGATAAAAATTTCACAAATTTCGAAACGTGATTCAAGCTTAGCACACGAATGCTTTCGTCCATTTTCGAAGCCCATTTCCTAAACTGCTGAATTACTCGGCATTGCGCTGACTTATGGATCATATATCAAAGTATTTATTAAAAATTTATGTACCAAGCGCTGGTGTAAGCCCCAAGTTGCTTAGAACATTGGCTAATAGAGGCTTTTAAGAGGTACGGTTCATATATTCTTGTACTCTCCTTTCAAGAGTGTGACCCGCGAGAGCCAAAAAGCGAACGGCTCACCTAATCACCGGCTCCGAGTTACGAGGAACGCCCAACTATCTGCACGCGGAAATTTCCACCTTTAGAGAGAAAAGAGATGGCGCATCCTTCCCTGGACCAGAAATAGGGATCGCGTCTGATGGAAGCGGTTTCATTTGGGGTTGAGTGTGAGGAGGGATGGCTCAGGTGGGCTATGGGGGGGTAACAGTGGGGTGGGGAGGGGAGAGCGCGGTTAAGGCGGTTGATGGCCCATCTTGATAAGTGACCGGACACACACCACTGATTTAGATGGCCATTTTTTCTTCGAAGAGGACGAGGAGGGGTACGTGCTCGGAATGGCGGGATTCGCAGATAACGGGAGATAACCCGTCCTTTCCCCCCGGCATCCGCGCGGTCAGGAACAAATGAAGGGAATGAGCCGCCCTCCCTCTCTTCATCCCCCCACCCTCTACCCCATTCCACCTCACACACGCGCGCTCAAACTCACCGCACATTCCCTTGTTTTTTTTTTCCATAAAAAATCCATTACGGCTCTCCCTCGTCGTCCTGGAAACGCGTTGCCGACCCACCCGAGGCAGTTCTTACAAGATTAGGAAACGAGGACTGCTGACCTGACCTCTGGAAAGTCTCGCCCCTGATGCCTATTAAACGACTCCCCGAGTTTCATTAAGAAAACTTAACCGGTATAAATGTATTAGGGGTGGTTCAAGTTCTAGCAGGCACTTTTTTTAAGTGAAAGGGGATTGGGGCACCTTATATACAGTCTGGAGAAGAAAGGGTGCTTGAGGGTTCAAGATTATTCTACGCATGATTATCCTACATAGGCTTTTATTGTACAGTCTAATTTATAAATGTATGTGCATTGAAAGCTGCGTCGCGCACAGCGGCAAATTGCCAGAATTCATTCGCAAATTCAAGAAATTTTGATTGGAAAATAGCTCCTTTTCTAATTCCGAGCCTGCATTCTTTCGCTGTGGAAACAGATGCTACTTCCAATCGGTAAATCCAATGTCTCGCATAAGACGGCCTCGAGAGTGATTCTCGCTGCATCTTTCGCACGCACGATCGCAGGCGAACTTTCCCGCACCCCCGAAAGGTGCGGCTTTCGCCCTCTGGAAGCGAGTGCAGGTTTTAGAAGGGCACTCCATTTCCTAAATGAAAGCTCAGGTGTAATAAATCCTCGGTTCAAAGGATCGCCATATCCGATGACCTTTCGCGAGAGTTCACCCAATGTACGTTCGTCTCTGCTCAGCTTTCCCTTCTCCGTCCTTCGTTCTCCATCCAATTTCCCCCATTGTGGGGCGTGAGAGTGATTTTACATTCGATCGACTAAAAAAACCGATCAAATACAGTCACATTGAAAACTTATAGTGGCTTCATGTTATTACTAGTCGAAAAGAATTGACATCTACATCTGAATACGAAGAAGCTTTATGAAAAAAATGACGGTCTATATCAAGGTGAATCCGATTACTCTCTTTTAGCAACTCATTGCCTTGATGCATTTAAGGTAGTCCGAACGAGATAGTTCCCTACTCAAAATAGAGACCATATTCGAATTATACGTTTTAATTTCACCAGCATGTAGAACACATGGATTAAATATTGAATAATTAATGGTCAATAATATAGTTTTATGTGAAAGAAATTGTAAGCAATTAAATGAAAACATCTAAATAAGTCTTTAACTTGACTCATTTTTTTTCGCGCGGTGCGTTTGGAACTCCTTCAAAACGGAAGCTTTTTGTGATACCCAAGAACCTACTGCGGTGAAAATATGATTATTTTTAAAAAACAGTTGAGAAAAAATACAAAAAACACGCTGTTAGTTTTATTCACTCCATCTAACTGTTAGAAATACCTCATTTTGTAAATTATGTCTCTCTGGAGTGCATACACGTACCATTTCCCATGTAAAAGGGCTGGTATTTTTTGACAAATATCTCCGAAAGTAATGCGGTAAGGGGTAGAACTTTTGGTGTCATTGGAAAGGTAATATATTTTTCCTTAAAATGAGTCCAAATTCAAGGATTTCTAAGTAAAATGATTTTTCGTTCAAACTACCTTAACAAGTTTTTACTTATGCATCATAAATAAGAGTAAACGAAATTAAAATTTAGCCCTGGAACAGTTTTACAACAGTTTTATATATTTTTTTAATTTAATTTGTATGACATCTGGAGATTATGACGAAGGAAGGTTACTTGGAGAAGCCGATTATATTCACATTTACCGCATAAACAATCGGCCTGGACCGAATCGATCGAATCACAATTTGTGCCTTCGAGTGCGTACTCTTGCGTCTCTAGAAGTAGCACATTTTTACCTCCTGACATATATAGCAATGACAAAACCAGGAAATCGTTGAATATGAAACCTGATAATATTTTAGCTTCATCAACAGGAAGGGCGTAATGGGAATCCAAATGTGTTGAAAGTATCGTTTCGCCTTCAAAAAGACCGTGGGATTTTCCACTGAATCGTTTATGATTCCGTCAGGCATGCCAAATTTCTGCGCCAAATGAAGTTTTTTATTTATCATCACGATGATTTGTTTCCCCAAAAATTAATATAGTCGTCGTTAATTCAATCTCCATTCCATTTAACGTAAGCACACATTTCCATATTGATAATCTGACTTCGATCGAAATGCCGTGCACTTCACCCTGAAGCAGTTTCACTCAAATTTAGAACTCTGAGAAGCTCAAACCAACCATAAAAAATAACCTACTTTCTCTCCTCGCCCAGCCCCTTCTGTCTCGTGTTTCTCATTACTATTGATTTCACCGATCATCACGAGTAGAATCGATCTATTTATGAGCATGACGCTACCTACCACTGGTCGGAAAGCAGTGCTTCTTCTTTTGGTGATAAAGCAGTGCTTCTTCTTTTGGTGATCAATCAGCAGATTGGTTTACAGCAACATACCACTGTTTCCTGTCATGTGTTCGCATCATCATTTCCGTGTAAGAGCTGATGCCAGGGTCCTCCACTATCTATTGTATGAAACCCAGCCGGGGTCCTGTATTTATTTCCGTTCACGGTGTCTTCCAGCACTGTTGTCACCAATTTGCCGCACCAAAACAGATGTCCTATCCAGCTGTCACAGGTCTCTTCTTCCACAGGCTCGAAAACACTTCTGCTCCCCTCTGCACTTCCACGTTGGCACACACTGTTCGCACATTTGTCTCTCATTACTCTGCGTTAGCATCAAAATTCAAATGCCTCCAGCCATCTACGATCTGCTGCACCGAGTGTCCCAAGTTTTAGCGTCGTAAATTAGTTAACTTAATACAAAATCTGACCAGGTATTTCCTGACATGAAAACGAATATGGATAGAGGTGAAGAGAATATTTTTCATTAGATCCCTTTAAAGTGGCATATGACACTTATGAGCTTCTTCAGGGTGGCTACCGGTAAGTAATTTTCAAATTCCCTGACCTTGCCGTGACTTTTCCCTGATGGGTTTACCAATTTCCCTGTCCGATCGCCAAAAGGTAACCTATTATTGGAATATTTTTTTCTCCCGAATTAAATTTTCTACGGCAGCTTACAATTTTGCAATCATCGTCTCGTATTTTTAGAACTGCAAGCATTGTATTTACTAAAAGCTAGTGTGCTCCAGCAGCTACTTCTCGACCTGAGTTTCGGAAGTTAAAAAAAAACGAGAGGTAAAATTTTCCGAACAACATAGCCTCGGATTCCTTGTGATGAGCGTTATACACTGTGATCATGATTTTTAACACAAATAGGTAAATATCGCAATAAGGTTATACAAAAGGGATACATTGCACGTCAGATTCACAACTAAATAACTAATATTCACAACTGAATGCTCCACGAAATGATGGTGCTTATTCCATGCTCGTCAGCGACGAACGTTAGTTTAAATTGGTGAAATAAAGGGCAGGAAAGCTGTCCGATAAACGTAATGGTAGAAAAATAACGAGGATTCCTATTCCAGTTTCTCCCCGACTGTTACGAGGATTCCCTGACTTTTCCATAAATTCAAAATTCCCTGACAATTCCAGGTTTTCCCGGTTTTCCATGACGATCTCCACCCTGTTCTTACTGCAACGCCAATCGGATTAAATTGGGCTTCCCAATAACTATCGAAATTCCTCCACAATCTCCAGTCACACAAACCTCATAAACCCATTCGCTCGAGGGACTCTTTTAAACATGATTCATCACGAGTGAATCACGACCATTGTTTTTGGTATTGTCCTCTTAATTTTCATATTGTAACGAGTGCCGAGTATCTTACCCATAGTCTCACTCCTCTTTAAGAAATGGTAAGATTACTTAATGTTACAACACCCGGGCTTAGTCACCTCCCTGTGGGGCGTCATTTCGACTCCATTTAAAATACAGCTATTTTTTCTGATGATAAAGCAATCCGATAGTAATTGAAGCATTTAAAGAATATCTTTGCTATTCTCAATGCAACTGTACACTTTTACCAAACCGTGAAGACAAGCAACATAAAATAATTCTCTCCAGCATACTAAATTGACTATTTCCATGATTGCCGCAGCCGTTTCCTACAAGTCATCACCTGAATATAAAATGTATTTACTATTGCTATCATCATATGTGGACCCCAGAAGTCAAGGTGTCTAAGTGACATTTTAAAAAATTAGTTAGGTACAGGAATGGGATGTGAAAATATAAATCTTTTAGGAGGTAAAGGGATCCAAGTGATTTTCTTGACAGGTGATGCTATCTAGGGTAATGCCTCTTAACTACTTAGTGGGTATACCAAACATTTTCAATTTTGACTAAAGTTTCCTCAAAACTACGATTTTTTTGCTTAGACCCCTTGACTTCTGGGCTCCTCATATAATAATATGAGTAATTTGCAGCATGGACTCAAGAAGTGTAAGAGAAGCACAAGTCTGTGCTTGAAATACTGACTGTTCCACTCACAGCTGTGAGATTTCCACCCCTTCCGCATTGTTACCCCTCGTCTTGTTTTACCTCTCAACAGCGAACCGTGACGGGATCAACTTAGGTGGATGGAGGAGAGATTGGTGGGATGAGAATGAGACAGAATGGTTAGACTATGCATTGAAAGTATTCCTACACGACATGCACAGTAATGTTACAGCACTTAGGAGTAGCAATCACCTTCACACAAGCTACCAGCATGACGTAGTCAAATTGACGTCCCTCGAGAGTGCTACGTAAATCTGTAATTTATTTGATCATTTGGAAACTAATAGATCACGACTAAGTGCACTGTAGATATTAGTGGAATTGAGGGAAATTCATTAGAGCTAACGGCTCAGACAATCGAACTAAAAACATAGCGACTATATTTCCGGGCGAAGGAGTCGAAGCGTAACCTGCGGGCGTTCTCGCGACGAAAGTCACAAAATGAGAAAAAATATAGAGAAATATAGAGGACGACCAGTTCACCGCAATTTTTTTTCTTTTTCCGGCAGAAGGAGTAAGAAAACGAATGAGAGCGGCACGAAAGGGAGTCACAAGAGAAAGGAGAGAGGGGGAGGAAGAAGTAAGCACATACACATAGGTACCAACAACAACAGAACCGTGTGAAATTATATGCCATTTACACGAAAGCTACGAGGCATGTTTTTAAAGTAAGTACCGTTTTGAAATCCGGCCACTTCAGTGCTACGGTTGGTATGTGGCGCATGAGCGCTATGCATCTACATCCGTTAGGAAGCCACAGACGCCATTACGGAAACATTCGACCGTGTTTACGTTTGTTTGCGGTATTTGAAATGACTCCCCCGATTGAGAATCCCGCCGGCTGTGAAATACACTCTGTGATTCGTTTTCTTAATGCTAAAGGCATGAAAGCAGCTGAAATTCATCTTCAGATAAGCGAAGATTATAGAAAGAACGTCATGAGCGATAGAACGATACGGAAATGGGTTAGAGCTTTTAGAGAGTCCAAAACAAAAGGCGTGGCGTGCCGAGTAAGGGGATCGTTTTGCTCCATGACAATGCCCGTCCACACACGGCTAATTAAAGTCAAGATCTCATCGGATCATTAGGCTGGGAACAACTTGATCACCCTCCGCACAGTCCGGATCTAGCGCCCAATGACTACCATCTGTATTTGCATTTTAAGATGCATCTATGGGTGGTCAGAGCCACGATGACGATGATGAGGTCAAAACGATCGGGTTGCAGTGGTTGTCCAATCATGCGGCAGACATCTATGAGGGTGAGATTCAAAAGCTGGTTCTACGATGCGATAAGTGTCTTAATATTAGTGAAAGTTATTTGGAATAGTAGATTAAGGTACAGGTTTTCATGAAAAAATATAATTGTTAAAAAAAGTATACTTGTTTTGTTTTTAGTTCAAAGCGGTACTTACTTATAGAACACCCTCGTAAGTTGCCTCTGAGGACAACCCGAAGCAATCCTTAATTGAATTATGTTCTTCACTAACCCTTTGAGTCTCAGGGTGAGTCCAATCCATCTGGTTCTTCCTTTGATAATGCCATATAATTATGAATATCGCACTAATATTAAAAAATAATCACATATATTACCTATGGAAAATATAAGAATACCATCCTCGGCCTAAATCTAAGAGAATGCCAACAGTGGGAACACTTAAACTTTTTACAGTTTTAAATTTTTTGGACAACATATTATAATGGGACACTCGAAACAAGGAGAGTTGATAGGATGAGTGCAATCTATAGGATTGTCGCTGGGGACAAAGGCTGAGGTGAAGTAAAAGATGCCACTGAGAGGCCTAATTATATAAGTATAAATTATCACCATATAAAATAAAACTAACAAGTCAAAAGACAAACACTGCCAAGACCTCTTTTTTAAACAATGAGTATTCTTGATTGGAATCGGCTGCCTGTTAAAATGTTTGAGCCCTTACCTAAATCCTTAAGGTTATTTAGAAGTAAATGCTTATTATTCTTAAGACAAATTTAATTTTAATGATATTGTTGCAGTATGTGTATGATGATATTTATATGCTTTCAGTTTTTCCGGTGCAGCTGAGTGGGTCAGTATTCATGAAGACAGTTTCTCCTCCGTTATAGGAGGCGTCTTCATGTCGAAGTGATTCCATTCCGAGTGTGCATGAATAAGTATATAGGCAGATTTTGGCGCCAAAATTTCCACTCAAGTTTGTGCTGCGTTCCTATTGGCTGAGGGTTAGAGGAGTCTTTTCCACGTCGTGGCCAGCGAGTATCCATCTTCCCTGTTGAAATTTCCGGGGTTTTTCATAATCTCTATCGCTTCGCGTATCACTCTAGGGAAGTATCTTTTTTTCCCTAGCGATTGACCTGATTTGGTCAAGTTTAATGTAGTGCCCCGGCTCCAACCAGGCATGCTCCGCAATGGCCGAGAGTGTGAAATCTTTCTTCTTCATGGCTCATTCGTGTTCCTTGATTCTAACTTGCATTGCTCTATCTGTCTGGCCGACGTACACTTTATCACAGGAGCACTTAACTTCGTAGACGCCTTCATACAATTCTGGTGAGAGGCGATCTTTGGGCCTGGATGTTATATCTCCTGTCTTCCTGACCACATAGTACCCGGTAGTTACTCTATGCTATTTAACAATCCTGGAAATTGATATCTATATGTATTATGATAATGTTCCTTTCGTTACCACCAGACATTTTCCTAATTGTGATGTAATTAATGAAACGAAATGAAATAATTATTATACATTCATACGAGAAGAGGGAAAGTTGAGCGGGAGAGAGAGGATGTAGCCAATGAAGAGAAAGAGAGGAAGGAATAGGCTAGGAGAGGAAGTGCTGCGCGTTGGAGGGGGAGGAACGGGGGAGTGAAGGGGGGCGAGAGGGAGCAAGGAGGGAAAGGGAGAGAGGAAAGAGTCTTAAAGAGTTGATAGTAGAGTCTTAAACATGGAACACGCGCGCACGCCTCCTCCGATTGCCCTGGCAACGCACTTTCTTCCCCCTTCGCATCTCGTTTATCCTCCCCCCCCCCGCCACCCTTTCTCAACCGCACACCACCGCACCCAAGTGCGCCATTCCGTCCTTTCTGCGCTTCCAATTCACGGCAACTTCCACGAAACAGGGATCCGCGAGAGGCGTCAACGTCACGCGGCGAAGTAACTGCTCTCTTCACATTCATTTATTATCCCCACGATTTTTATAAATGTTCAACCCCATCGGGTAAACACAGGCAGAAGCCTCCACTAAGAGGAGGATTTCTTACCAACTCCAATTCAAGGATTTTGCACCCATATACGGTGGACTGAGGATTATCTGCTTTCATATGATTTTAATTCATTATCAGGAGTGGGTCAACGTGCTTCGAATTCCTTAGACATCTAGTTGGAAGTTGTTGGCCTTATTCCTGGCCACAGAAATGGAACAATTCGAGTTAAGACAAAAATAAAATAGAGTCAATTCAGCGCACACAGGAAGCACATGTTAAGGTATTCATTCCTAAGCATTCCCAACCCAGATTCCCCGGAAACAGATTAATGCGGAAGTACAGACACGCCAATGTATTCTGATAACTTTAAACACATAAGGCGAAGACTCTCCAAATATTCCAAGCTGAGGTTCATATCCTTCCATTTGCTGCCCGGCGGCCCATCGCGGACCAGAAATTTCTCGATATCTACATCTATATCCACACAATACCCCGCGAGCCGCCGCATGGGCGTGTGGCAGGGGGTGTTAGGTTAAGTTTTTGGAGATGAAATTGTGACATGTATTATAGGAGTGTATATAGTGGAGCTCAATTTTTACTGTGGTCGCTTATTGTTCGAGGAAAGAACGAGTTTTTGTACCTATTTGAGGAGTCATGATAATATTCTCTGTGTCGCTCTGAAAAATATCAGTTCTGAATTTACCAAGCAGCCTAAGACTGGCGTGTAGCCTCCGAGTCTCTTGGGGCTCCCACCTTAATCCCTCTAAAAGTTGTGAGACACTATACGTACGCTCGTAGCACTTTTTTAACGAAGGGCGCTGCTTTTCTTTGAATTTTATTAATTTTTTTCGTTAAATTTTTATGACCAGGGTCCCAAATACTTGCGGCGTATTCGAGGTGTGGCCTAACCAGAGCGAAGTAGCATCTCTCTTTGACTTTTTCATCCGAGGACCTTCCTATTATACGTTTGACACAACCTAGTTTCTTTAATGCTGCGCCACATATGTTCTGTATGTGTAATCCCCACGATATATCAGAAGTTAAGGTAATTCCAAGATATTTTACTGTATTTGAATATTTTATGTTTACTCCACCCACAGTATAGGTATGTTCCCGTTTCCATGGGAAGAAAAACAGAAAAAAGAAAATGTTGAGAGCAAAAGCAGTCAACTTACGGTCATCTGCCACTCTATCGCCAACGTTCATCTCCTCGTCCATCCTCGTCACCATGATTACTCACGCTCCACAATCTCGTTTACGAGGCTTTCCTTCCGATCGTGCCCACCGTTCCTCTAAGCAGCGCCTCCTAACACCCTTGCATGAACCTCAACTAAATAATTCCCTTTTACCCCCCCCCCAAAAGGTACACAGAAGGGCCGAATTCCGAATAGTTGGCCGAAATATGAAAAGCATACTTAATTGGTTTAAAATTTGGGCTTTATTATCCCCTGATTACGAATCTTAAGTAAAAAACTGGTCAAATGGTGGGTTAAAGACGGCTGTGTAGAGAATAAGCAAAATGTGTAATTTTTAAATGAATGCATTTATGGAGCATAATATGCTACTGGATAATAAATTATGAGCTAACAGTCTAAAAAATTTGCAAGTCAAAATTGAACTCCTAAACTACAGAACGCAGAGGCTTAGATTGTAAACATAATTTCTAAATTTTTTTAGTTTCGGCCGGATTTTTGGCATTTGGCCGAACTGTGCGTTAATCAGGGATGTGCTCCACGATGAGAACAGCGGGAAAATAAAATCGGAAAAGGTTTTATCATTCCCACTCTCTTTCCACTTTTTCCCCACACATTCGCGTCCCCTTCTCATTCCTTCCTCGTTTCATTTCCTTCTCCACTCATTCCCAAAGATTCCATCTTGATTTCCTCACCTGAAAATTATCCCCCTATCTGGGTTTTGATCAACCGCTCCTAGCGATGGATTTTAAACAAACGAATTTCCCAGAATTCGCACAACTAGCGTTCAGGGGAGGTATGACTAATTAACATGCGTACACGGCCATGCTGTAATTAACCCTACACCGAGGATTTTTCCATTGGACTTCAAAGCTTCGTGGCAATTATGAATACGAGTTGTTCAAATTAGGATGGCTGCACGTTATTACGGGACTACAAAAAAGCAGGTTTTAGAGTAACTTACAGTAAAAAACATTCACGATAAATAATTATGGAATCCGCAATCGGTTAAATTGAACTCTCCACCATTTTAAAGTTGCGATTTGGCCAGTTAAAACATCATTTAATTCAAATTCTGTTTCCAAAAATAAAATATATTTTTAAAAAGGACCATTTCCATTAAAATGTGTCCATTAGTTTCCAAAACTCAGTAAAATACAAATATATAGTTAGCTTATGTACTTTGGTCCCAATTTACTGCATCAAAACAAAGTATATTCCTGAATTGGAAGTAATTAAAGATATCTAATGATTTTTAAATTGTATATATTGATAGCTTTAGACAAAATAACGTTACATGCAGAAAAATTATACAATATAATTATGAATTGTCTCATAATGTAAATATGTATTAGAATAATTAACTACAAAATTAAATCGACTCTCTAAGCACAAAATTCTAATCTTCATATTACCATTAAAAAAAAACATTTTGCAGTAATAACAGGCATCCATCAAGATCTGCAAACTGTTGATGCGACTTTCTGCATCAAAGAGGGGCGCTATCAAATAGATCTGAGGATGTCCTATCACCGGGCTCATAATTCTTACAACTGCAGTAGGTAAGTTTTCTCAAGTGTAGTAATATTTACCATAGTGTATCGGTACTAATATTTTGTAAACTTTTCATTTAAGGCCAGAAAAAGTAGAGTATACGCTAAACAGGAAGAATATAGTGTCGATTTGTAGCCCTAAATCATAATGCATTGTACTTAATATAGGCCAACCAATCATGAGATCCTAGCATTGCAATAAAGGCAGTTAAGTACGTATTATATGACCTATGTATAACTAATACCGGCGCAGTTTTATTTTTTTATTTCCCCTCATAATGGTTTTTACTTTTTAGCGAAAAAAATTGTCAACAAATCTGCGACGATTATGCGGTGGAATACGGTATTTAAAGTTGAACAGTTCTGACCATACTTTTCTCAATAACGGAAAAAAATTTCGTTTTCCATAGCTATCATAAGAGAGTCGACTAATTTATAGTTGTACGTTTCCTGAACGCATTCACTTCTTTAATTAGAGTGAGGCCTAGAGCGATTCGGCTGCGAGTTAACATGATCCTTAAGTGCTTTCCACATTACCACAAAATGAGGAATGGGAATTCACAAAGAAATCTTGGGCTCTGCCGGGATTCGAACCAAGCTCTGCGGGAAAATTATGCTCAGGCCACCACTTCACTCCTCGTCATTAGATGATATAACTAAGAATGAGTCGATTCCAAGTGATGATTCTCGATTCCACCGATTTTGAGGCATAGAATCGCTATCGAGAATCGATCGCCTACGATCATTTCCGATTCCATCGATTCAAGATTGATAATTATTCAAATAAAATTTCATTTTCATCATTCATTTATCATTAACATTCTTCAATTTGAACAAGTTGTACAGTTGTAACCTAAAATACCGATCAACTAATTTATTATACTTGAAAACTCTTTGCTTTTCAAATTCCTAAATAAAATATAGCTGTGTATTGTGGTGTTGTAATTTTTAATTCAAATACGAAACACTTCATATTTCACGTATTTCAGTTATCGCATAATTTTGGGTGTAGGCTATCAATTTGTACTTTTTATCTACCTCAATGAGCTGAGAATATTTTAGCTATTTGTTAATAAATATACTTTTTGAGCGACTTAACTGTCTTTGTTACTTTATTCCAGCCAAAACTTGAATTTAAATAATAGTCGTACGCTACTGGTACATCAATATCACACCTGTCTTTTCGAACAAGAACCGATGGAATCGGAATCGGGAATCGATTTGAAAGAATCGGATTCGAAATAAAAGTGGAATCGACTCATCCCTAAATATAACCATCCAACAAATGAGACGATCCATCGACCTTCATTGGCCCCCCTCGTTACCAAATATAATGTCGTGGAATCAAAAAGAGGACACTTTTCACTTCAGCCATTTTTACTGCACTGCAAAGTCAAAGTATGGGTCAATGTTTAATTCAAATACACCGCATGTGATTGGTGACAAATGAAATTTCTTTCATGATATCAGGAATCAACATTCGTTTTCGGTGCTACCTAGCATTTATAATGCAGCCAGTAGAGTTTTAAGGAAAGATCCATGATGAGAGGAATTCGTCGGTAAATGAAAGTTAGCCATTCATTTATGCCCCCAAGGTTTTCCCGGACTCATCACATTTTCGGATCGCTGACTAAATTTACATAACTTTGAAAAGCATCCCAATATCTGTTTGACGAAGGAATGCTTCCACAGCTGGAAGAATTGGAGAGGTTTGATCTTCAAAACTGTTCGATCCCTGGTCACTCGATCCATGGTCGGCACAGAACCGACTTTTCAGCCGACGCAAGCAGAGCGTGGGAACGTTCGGTGGAAGCATTTCGTGCCCTTTTGTATTATTTGCGTCAATTCGAAACTCACTCGATGAAATTGCACTTGCAACCACACATCTGTGCAACCATATAATTTCCACCAGGACAAACGAGTCAATGCCCACGCTGAAAAGACTTGATAATCGAAAAATCAGAGTATTTTAACTTTTGCTGAGACAATTTCTTTATCTATCACACTTTTTAATTCCTCGTACTGCCCTTTATGGCCATGCCACTGATTATATACTCCAAAATGTCATGAAGTACTTAAGGGGAATTTACAGGGATATACAACTAAAAAATCCTGACGGTAATTTTAGCCGTTACTTTTATATTATAATCTCTTCCACAATCCTATTAACGAGGTTATTTACTTTATATACTGTACCAAGCACCATATTATGCGTTCAAAGGGAACACTGCAATTCTTTACCCAAGAACTTAAAAAAGTAAGAATCTTCACGTTCGGGATTGACATACGTACTTCGTATTCATCCTAAGAGCATCGGAAGTAGACATAACTTAGTTGAAAAAAAACTCTGAACTGTTAAAATTCCGCTCATCTTTCCAATAGTTTGATATATCCAAACCATGTTCTCAGCTGGAATTCATGAATCATACCACAAAATCGTTTCAGGCGCGACTTAGAGGAAGTTCTTAACGTTCATGATGATGAATAAAATTGTTCTAAATCCACAATAGTTTAACAAAAAACGACTCACGTTTTGGCAATATGGCTGTGAAAATGGAAAACCTGGGTCCGATTTAATTATATAATTGTGTATTAAAACCAAGTGTCATTTTAACCATTAATTTGTTAATCATGGTATGACGCGAAAAAAACCTTGTATTTCCCTTGGAGACTGAGAGTGCTTGATAATTCAATACGAAAAAATGTTTAAAATAGGAGTTGTGGGAGTGAAACCTAACACGAGTACGAAGCCAAAGAGATCCAAGCATTCAGGAAACTATGCTTTTTGAGAAGTCTATTCCAATGCATTCACTATGTTTTCTAAAATATAATATAGCGTACGTCAAATCTTTGATTCTTGAGACTATAATAACGCAAATTAATCGAATTACAAGCAGCAGTGTATTGAATTTACATGGCTATATCATAAATGCTATAAAAGATTCCCAGGCAGTGGACAAGCTTAAGGAGTCGATTGGCAATAAAGAAAAGGAGCCTTTTGTCACAAAAGTATCAATAACTATGTAGAGGTAGTGATAAAAAGTCTACAAAGATACTAACATGAGAGACATTAAGGGCTCCAGAATGAAAATTGTTTCTTTAAATACAAACGTTCATTTTGAAAATACTGGTGTATTGTTACCATGCGTTACCCTTGCAAGTCCCTGAAGGGCGATTAAGATCAGAGATATTCTCTATCAAATTGATATTCGCCTTATTTTTCACCACCCGCCTCTAGACAGTTTCAGAAAAAGAATTCAATTCTTTTCACATATTCTATTTTTCTCCCATAAATATTTTTTTCGGCGAATTATCAAATACCTACCATAAACCTAAGTAGAATGAAATAGAAACATACGAGATGACATACATTTATTTGGTCTAACTTCAGCGCAATGCACAGAAAAACATATTTCTTAATATTTACAGCTGATTTAGTCTTTAACAAATTCAATAGTACTACAGAAAGATATCACATGACCTCTCCAACATGAGCCCTCAGAGTTGTACCACAGTGGAGGAAAATATTTCACATCAAAAATTGAAAAAAATACCAAAAATGGTCGGTATTCAAGGTTTATCTTCCCTTTACATAAAACTATCATCTCCTACAAATATTCCGCGGGCAAGTATACGTTAGTTTTTTATTATATAACTTCCTTTTAATAATATTTGAGAAGCATCATTTGCAATTATTCTCCATGCTTAAATAACGAAAAGCAGACCTCAGGGAAGATATATAATATACTAACATATACCTATTCTAACCTGATGGCACACACACGATACAGGGCGTAAGCTGGCCGAATAATGTTCGCACACTGTTCAAGCGTGTTTAGCATAATGGGGAAGGTACATAACCATTCGCCTTAGCAAAGTCAAAGTTTCGGGCACTGCAAAACGACATCCAAAGTCGGTTTCACAGCCCGCGCTGCATGTTTGGGAGTAAATATTAATTTGCGGAACTATAAAGGGGAGTAGTTCCATCCATATATTTACGACGTTCCCGCACCCAGCAACGAAAATAAACACTCGCTTGAAACACTGGCTGCAATGCACGCTCGGATCTGCATATATTTAAGGAGCACGGGAGATAACTTTTTAGGACTTTAGGCGAAAACAGGTTAGCCGTGTTCCTGCAGAAGTAAAATGCTTTTGAAAACTTTTCCGCCTAAAAAAAGATGACAAGCGCCTAACACGGTAAACTACTAGACTTATTTTCCCCTTTACTGACAGGAATCCCTAGCATGTGCTCCATCTTTCGCCACCCAACACAATTTTGTTCGTAAACCGATGTAATACCTCATTCTGCCTGACCAAAAAGAGACAACCAGGTACTATCTTCCTGTATACTCAATTCATTTACACCAATTATCCCGGACCATAGAATACCTGTTCTCCAAGAGTAATTTATTAAGATGAGTACAACGACCTTTGTTTGGCTACAAGTACGTAAGCAGACAAAATTTAAACTGCACCTCCTTAAAGTACGATATGGTATTATCACCAATAATGGAAATCATTATAATTACGCCATTTACAAAATACATAAATTTGAAATATTTACTTCACTTCAGTCTGAGATTGCCATCCGTTTTTTAGGAAACGTCTCTCTATTCAAACTAGTATTAACGAATAGTAAACGCAATATCCACCCATTGAAGAGCATTCTTTTCTCTTGATACGGTCTTTCTGTGAACAGGTTCATAAAGTCAACGATGATTACTCTATTGTTTTAATCAAATCAGTGGCTATCAGAATCGCAATTTCCATGAGTTAAAATGTGTAAGAGAAATGTCGAGAATCATAGCCATTAAAATAAGGGTGGGCTTTATTCTTTCTCTTCTCACTTAAATAAACAAAACCATGTTCATGTATTACAGGGTGTTTTAGTAAGAAACGCACTCATTTCAGGAAGTTATAGTATTGACTGTTTTGAGTAAAATATATCGCATTAACATGCGTCCAATTTTCAAATAGTGTGAAGTTACAGCTGTTTGACATTGAAGCAGCCGCGCAGAGTAAAAATACGCGCGCAAAGTTGAAAGAGCTGACAAGCACTCCTGAGTATGAGTCCAGAAGCAAATGGGACTCGTGTGAAAAGCCATCCATGAAAGCATGTGCTCCCCTGAATTCCGCGAACGTTTACATGAGCTGAAAATGCCGCACTCAGACAAAAAAGTGTGAATGCTATGCGGCTAAAACGTATTGCTGCGTTAGTATTATCATAATTAGAAATTTTTTATCTGTAGAGCTATTCAGTGGCTGTAGAGCTGTGCAGTCACTTTCATTTAGCCACATAGCCATAACTTTATAGCAAACGGTGCTTGGCTGCACAGTAGAGTGGATCGAAAAAGTTTTTTTTTTAATCGGTCTACGATTAGTGCTAAAATTTTGTGGTTGGTGGTCCTTATAACCCGTAAAAAATTCTAACTCGATCGGATTATATCTTCAGGCTGCGCTTTCTAGTAAAAATATAAAAATTTTATGAAAAAAGCCAAAAATTTTCAAATTTTCATTATAGATTCTAGATGTTCCCGGAATGATTTTATGGCAAATATATTAAATATATTTGTATTAAATATAATATAAATATATATATATATATTGCTTAATATTAGCGATTGAGTGAGTTTGAATCGGGAAAAATGGTTTAATAGTTCGTCAAAAATCGAAAAAAAACGCCTAATATACAGAAATGTTACGGATGTTAGGCAGGCAATAACCCGCTATAATAACTCGACCCCACCGACTTAACTTTACCAAGAACGATAAGGTAATAGGATAGGAAGTAAAATACTGCTTTTAGTTCACCTAATAATACAGCTTCGGCGTTTTTTTACCTTCGGTTTCGAGGGATTCAAGGGATCCTTCGAAATTATTTGTGACTTTTTCTTATTTGCAAAACATCATGCATTAAGTCGTGTTTATGCCAATTCATCGATTACATCCATTACTGAGTCCTTTTATTAGGTCCTGCAACAAATCAAGTTAAGGCAGAAAGTAAATTTGTCTCGCACTAACAAATGGCTCTGCTTCCTTTGCACCCATAACTCGCAAATCAAGCGAGCCTTCCCCGGCATGCGGCCACGCGAAGCGGCTCGGATACATGAATATGTTGCTTTAAAAGGCGCTACTATACCTAGGACTGAAATAACCTACCCAAACATACTTTATGGTAAAGTTATGGATAAATTACAGGTAGATGAAACGTCGTTCTGCCAAAAAAATAGGTGCTACTACAGCTTGAAGCGGAGAAGGCTGTAATTGAAGTATGAAAAGGCCGAAGTAGTTAGTTACATCTTCAATTGCAATAAATCAATTAATAAAATCATGAAAAAGAAGAATATTGAAGAGTAACTTAAATGAGATATTTACAGGTCCACTACGGATGTCGCAAACACGATAATACTGGTCATATTGAACTAAAATCTTAGTTAAAACTACAATGTTATCAATAATTCAGTGATAATGTCACACCAAATATCGAGTTCACAAGATCACTGATGAATTATTTTTAGCACTTTGAGCGCGGGATTTTTTTCTGTTGTAGATATGATGCCTATTTTTACCAGTTTGTAGGTATTTTTGTAAAGTTTGTCACGTAAAACATAGAAAGACGTATATTATAATGACTTTTAGTTCATAGCTTCAAATTTATAGTTCCATCATAGTCTTGAATGGTATTTTCAAATTTTTATAAGATCCCAATGGAATAATTGTCAAATATTCGTAACACTTTAATGAAACAACATATCATGCTAGAAGTTTTTTAAAACAATGATATTTCCGTCAGGAATAAAAAAAAACACGATTTTAAAAATCTCCCTCATATCTGAAAATTTAGTGCTCACTCGCGCGCTATTTGGAAGATCACGAGATCAGAAGGTAAAATTCAGGGCGGAATTCGTGTCCACCATGTCTGCAGCCCCCCTCTTACCCCTGACCCAAAACGGGCTCGCGAGGACTACTTCAGATCCACGAGGACTCCCACGGGAGTGGCGAGGGAGAGACGATAATAAATCCCAAGAAATCCACCGGAGCGTGCCTGCATCGCCAGAGGTCGAGCAAATCAACGACCAGCGTTAAGAAGATACGTATCCATCCGCCCCTGGATCCTCTTAACCCTCCCCCCGCCTCATTCCGTCTCCACGGGCTACGGGAGATTTATCTCGCACCGCTTCGCAACTTCCTCTACACACCAACCAACCCTAACAGGCAGACACTCTTTCGCGGACGGATGAATGTATGGTTATGGTCCGAAGGATCGCTCAGTCCCGCTTAAGATTCCTCCTCCGTGCGGCGAATACTTAATATAATACTCCGCCCTCTGCTCATCCCTCGCCGGAATGAATATAGATTCCCTCCGAGGAAGACGACGGAGCGAGTGCTGCACACGCTAAGCCTCCGCTATCGGAGCCAGTTCTCTGTTCCCCGGCGCAAGAGAGGAGAGCCTCGCTCAGGGGAAGGAGGAAACGTTTTCAAGCACCAACCAATCCCCTTAAGGGGTGGGGTGGGGGAAGTCGCCATCGAGTGAGCATAACGCTTTTTGCATAGTTTGAGCGAGATTTTTCCCCGGTCTCATGTGATACCATATTCCAATTTAATGTCTGAAATTTCAGCAGCCACTAGCAGCATCAAGAAAACATTATGAGGTAGTCCGAGCGAAATAGTTCTCTAGTCAAAACAGAGACCATATTCGAATTATACGTTTAAATTTCACCAACTGTACGACACATCAATTAAATATTACACTATTTATGGTACAATAATATAGTTTTATAAGATAGGAATTGCAAGTAAATAAATGAAAATATATAAATAAGTCTTTAACTTGACTCATTTTTTTCGCGCGGTGCGTTTGAAACTCCTTCAAAATGAAAGATTTTTTGTGATACCCAAGAACCTATTGCGGTGACAATATGATTAATTTTAAAAAATAGTTGAGAAAACATACAAACTACTCACTGTTAGTTTTTTTTCGACATCTTAGAGTTATAAAGACTTCATTTTGTACGTAATGTCTCTCTGAAGTGCATACACGTACCATTTCCCATTTAAAAGGGCTGGTATTTTCTGGCAAATATCTCCGAAAATAATGTGGTAAGGGGTTGAATATTTTGTGTCATTAGAAGGGCGAGATATTTTTCTTTAAAATGAGACCAAATTCATTGATTTATAAGTAAAACGATATTCCGCTCTAACTACCTTATTACTGTTGGCGTAAAAATTTAGTTCAATCTCTCTTAAATTCCCACTAATAAAATAAATATATCTTTATAAATATTTAACTAGAATTATTTTCACGCCGTGCAGTGAAAAGCCTTCAGAATAGAAAGTTTTCCTGTGATACGGTAAAAATTACGGCGAAGAGCAAGTCATACATTTTTCAAAATGATTTAGAAAGCATAAAATATATACACTCTTAAATTTAGGGCCAGATCCAGGCGTTATCGATTTGTCATTTTTTAAATAAAGCCTCTCTGGAGAGCATACGCTCATCAATTCCCATATAAAACCGCTTCTAAAAATATCTGGAAAAGTATTAAAGAAAGTTTCTTTGAAATCGTTGGACAGGGTAGGTTTCTTTCATTAAAATGAAGATAAATGCTTGAATTCTAAGTGAAATGAAATCTAGCTCAAACTACTTTTAAGGTTGCTATAATATACATTTTGGTTTATGTACAGATTCACGAGCAATTATGCACAAGCGTGCTCAATGATGGCTTCCATGGATGAAAGTGAAAAAAAATGTAATCAAATCAATCTGATTATTTGGCGATTCAATGTTATTCTAACATGCTGTCCTGCATCACATGACAGAGATATGTGTCGTAGTATTTCGATCTCATGTGTACAAATATACTTCTGAACGAGATTTAATACAATAAATAATAAAAAAAGAGTACACAATTCCTTGTGAGAATACGCACTGTGTGCTTATAAGAAATACTTAAATGTTTAAAACGTACCATTAATGTAATTAAATGACAAAAGGTTGGCCAAATATACTATTACCAAATACCTTTAATCGTATGTCTAATCTCTTACGCAATCTAAAAGGTGTGGCAGAAATTAAGAAAAAGGTTAAAGAATTGTTTATTAGCGAAATTAGAAATATATAATCCCTTATAAATATGTGATATGCTAATGAATGTGTGATACTTAAGTTATCACTTATGCATTTATTGTACATATATATAACCACTATAATCTGTTATACTTTTGGCAAAGATATTTTTTTCTTTTTTCCCATTTTTCCTTATTCTCGCTTTACAAGTCCAGTAACTTTTTCAACGTCATTATATTGAGTTTTTTGTCTTACATTTGAATACATATAAATTATGATGTAACTATTCCACTGTGTTTATGTAACATGCCGATTTGTACGAACATTATGGAACCTTCTGACAAGCCATGTGGCTTAGAAGGACCAAGGATTCCTACGTGCAATAAGGGCATTTTATTAATAAAAAATAAAATAAATTCCATTTATTATAACCGTTACTAACGGTTGTAATAAATGGAATGTATCAATGGTTTCAAGCCGAATCGCTTATTCGAAAGTAACATTTTTCTGTATAGATTCATTTAAATATGAAGAGAGAGCCGAAAATTCTTGCCAGAACGCGCTTCAATTACGGAAAGGAATTAAGACTATAATTCTAATATATTTTCCATTGCTGCCTGAGTGGTGAATTCACACGCATAAATAGACGCACATAGTTAAAATATGGCCCAAAAAAGTTTTTCACTTACTTTAAAAATAATAAAATATCCGTACAATGAACTTATTTTGTAGATTTTTGCAGTTCATGCTTTATATCTTGTAATCTTTAGGTTTCTGCGAGTATTTTGTTGTAATATTCTTGCGACAGTTTCGCAGTGCTCTGCTGCCGGCTTCGTCGGGCTAATCACGTTTACAGTTAGAGAACGCATTCACATGACTCCACACATAAAATCTACGGTAGTAATTATATGAGATACATTTTTGAGGAAGAATGGCATTTTCCACTTCAATATTCATTCAGTCTTCAAGTGGAGAGCATAAGAAAGAATGAACAGTTAGTACTTTACGATAATAACAGCCAAAGTTAAATTCAAAATATGATTCTGCCACAAAAATAATATTGATAAAATCAAATCCAATCTTGACAAGAACGGTCATAAATTTAAGTCTTTCCCTCATTGTCTCCATTATAACAATTTCAAGATAAGGTAACAGCCATAAAGCTTGCGTTATCTTTTAGCCTTTCATTTTCCGGGTTTCTGTGCAACAAATAGAAAACTATAGGTATATAATTTCATACTTTAAGAGTCAAACACTTTGTTATGCATTTCTCAAGGGGTCGGGCTTTAGGATGTATCGGTAGATTTTACTAGTAACCTACTTAGATTTTCCTCACGAACTTTTTCGGAAGTGCATGTATCTGCAGAAGCAGAAAGGTTTCCGACCTTTAACGGATTGAGATGGCAGTAGAATAGTGATGCCATACAAAATGTATCACTCCTCCGCAAAAAAAATTAATAGTTAAAATTATTCCCTCACTAACCAAGCCTTCAGTTTAATGACAATGAATCTTTTAATCCTATTCTATCGACGAATAATGCATAAAAATTGCTATGGCAACAATTTCAGAGAAATGCAAAAATCTATAAGCGCTCAGCATGATAAGAGCAAATAAGAACATTGAGAATACAATGTTCACAAGAAAATCAAAATAATAGGACAGGAAGTTGACAGGAATAAGTTGAATGACGCCGAGTTTTGTCGATCATGCATTTCCCCTTTTCAAGAATCTGAGTATTCTACCCTTGAGACATTTGTTCATTTACAAAGTTTTTAGAAAATTTTATGACCATGGTGGTGAATGAAATAAGCCAAGGGCTTATGAATTAAGATTTGACAATAATTTCCTCAATCATAGACCAAAAAAAGAATCATATAGGCAATGTTATAATTATTTGGGACCAAAAATCTTTTCATCACTACCGCCTGATTTTTTAAGAGCAGAAAGTGAATGGAAGTTTTGTAAAGCAGCTAGAACTTGGTATTTGCAAAATGGGGAGGTCGAGTTTTTGCTTGCTCTTTGGAAATAAGAGCTTGCCGCCAACCCATGACCGTGAGGCGAGTCTATGTGTGGAGTGTTGTATAGTTTCCTTTTTGTATATTTTCCTTGTTTATACATTTTCATCTTTGTTCATTTTCATTTTTTCTATGTTCTCTCTTTTAATTGTTCTCCAGCATTCAAGTGCTACTTAAAAAATAAATGTAACACAGAACAGTTTAAATGTTCAGTGAGTCGGCATCCCTAAAGCGAGACTAAGGTCTCAAAAGGGTGTCGAAATTCCTTACTTTGTACATTGTTCTCTTATTTTTCAATTGCATCTTACGGAATAAAATTATTATTATTATTATTGATTAAACCTGCTTTTTTACTTCTCAACTCCCTTATTATGCGATGATTATTAAAGGAAACGGATGACTGTTAGTCTGCTCTTCATGTTAAATAGCATATGCGTCTAGGGAGAAATTTTGAATAAAATAAAGACTTACGGTTTTCCAATACTCTAAATAACTATCAACTATAGACTATACTAGTCAAAACAATTTTGGTTAAATATTACCAAGCCCTATTTTTCTTATCACTGACACGGAATCAGTTTCTTTTAAAGAGTAGCATGAAGAAAATGTAATTTCATTTGACGAAAATAAAATTCTTTGGAACAATTTCTTTGGAACTTTTTTTTTTAGACGTTTTGCGCGTTAAAGTGGAGGAGGGGTACAACTTGCAGAAAATGTTCTTTAAGATCGTTGCATTCATTATTAAAAAGTTGCGGCTCTAGATACGAAGAAATGAGGAAATCAGTAATGGGATAGGAATCGCGACATGTTTTTCACTGGTTTAAAAAAAAGCACACTTTCGTAGAAACTTAGGGCCGGCTCATTTTTATGACACATAAATCTAAAATCCCTCGCCTACTTTGTCTCTCAAAATAGGAATGGATCCCATTTTAATGAAGCCCCAGATCTCAAAATGTCTCTAATTTGTTAGGAAAGAGAACGAGTCATCATAGATGGGCCCGAGCCACGAAAACGCAGGATTTTGCTACTGTTAGGACAGTCGGGTCCAGGCAAAAAACTCTGATCCCACGGCTATACAAAAAAAGTTTCCATTAAGGACCACAAAGCCAAAGGAAGGGCTTTAGGTTCTCCTTTTTAATGGTTGGAGAGAGAAAAAAATTAATAAGTCTGCAAGAGTGGTGTCGGTTAGGAACTAAGAGGTGGTGAAGATTTCGGGTTTCGCGAAAAAATATACCAAAAAACGCCGAGAATTCCACATTTATTTGTTTCCCCTTTCCAAATTACGATGGGCTCAAAGAGGGGGAGGGTGTAATGGGTTGGGTTGGAACGGTTTCTGTGGCAACGGTGGTCCACGCAACAGAGGAACGAGGAGAATGGGAGCGCTCTCCTTTTTGTGTTGGCCGGCGTTTCTTTTAACTTCCATTCGTTCCCGAGGGAGGAAAGACCGGGAGATCACGGTTTTGGGTTAGTTTTGCGGAGGGCCCGATTAACCCGGAAGAATTTAAGCTCTTTATTACCATGAGGGAAGGGGAGGGGGTGTAGAAAGGAGGGAGGTAGGGGAGCGGATGGCGAGGGGAGGTGGGGGGGTAAGAGTGGGGGACGAGAAGCGCACTCTTTTGTAAACGAAAGCAGTTTCCACAGCGACGGCGAGAGTCTAAACGAATTCAAACCTCCTCGTTTTGAAGTTTTTCGTAAAATGGGGGTCATTAAAAGGGAAAAAAGAAAGGGTATGATTTCCATTCCGAAGGCTACTCGAAGCCAGAAGAGGATAATAAACGGATAAAGAACAAAGAAGAAATGTGCAGGCCAAGAGGGCGCCAAGACTGCACTAAATATGAAAAACTTCACATGTAAACTCATTTTAAATTAACATTAATTGTATTATCCTATGATTTCACAATATGGGGACAAATTCAAAAGGAATCCCCAATATGTAGGTATATGTAATACATTATAAAGATATCACACTTGCCCTTAAGACAAGTGGGTTGGCTCCGTTCGAGGGAGTCGGAAGGGAGAGAATTCAAAGGCACTAGCTTGAAATGTAGGACTCCTCGGGGGAAGCTTCTTGGCTCTGCGTCTCAGACAGTCTTTCAAATCTCTCTTTTATTTCATTACAGTTTAAAATGTTGCGATTTTAATACCTCTCCTCGGCCATAATTAGTTATCGAGATATTTAGGAGTGAGACAAAATTTTCTTAAAACTTCGCATTGTGTGAATCTCGGAAAAATGGAGCCGGACGAATGAAACGAGAAAGGGATAATTTTTGTCTTTAGTCGTTCCATACAACTGTCCATACATGTAGGCATGTGCAAGAAAAAAATCGATTTTTTCACAAATGGCCACGCAACCAATGGGATTTTTAAATATATATTTCACCCGATTCTGTACAAAAAATGATGTTAATTCATGCTCAGCATGCAAAATAAATGACGGGGAGGAGCATGGTTTTTCAAGTTTACATTAAACGTAAAACACGTTTTTCTGTATAGCCTGAATCACACGAGAATCACACACCTTGTGCAAGTCTGAGGATGCTAGCTAGCATAATAGGACTTGTGCAATGTCAAGTATCGTGTGATACAGACCAAGCATACTGGAAATCCTGCATGATCGCCAGCATACTAGATGGTATCCTTGTTTTCGTAATTGGTGTGGTACTAGTTTGATACTTGCTCCTAGATGGACGTAGTAGCCGCCGACCAATCTTGTTTGCTCTTTGCAATGCGGTCGTCAATTTTTTATGTCAGCGCCTCCATAGTCCCTCGTGACAATTACATTTTCCCGCAATCAAATAAACAACTCAAACCTCTCAACAAGACACAATGGCTTGGGTACCTGAGGCAATTGAGATTGAGGAGCTGCAGCGGCTAATAGTCTTCGTCTTCGTTCGAAATCATCCATTTCGGTCGTCAAACTCCTTCCGCGACTGTACCAGATCAAAGATCTACTAAACAGACCTTATGCAAGTTCAAGTATCGTGTGACAGCTCCTAGGAAGATTTAAAACATGCTAGGTTTCGTACTAGAAATCCAGTACTCGCTAGCATCCTCGGACTTGTTCAAGGTCAAGTATCGTGTGATTCAGGCTTAAGACGCCATTATACGAAATGAACGACAATAAGACCGTTTCGCTCGGAGTCATCGTCTCAAAGCGACTCTACACACTTTCGTTTGCGGTTCGCGTGTGTGCCCTCATGAATGTGCGTGCGAAAGACCCTTCACCCCGCCCCTCGTCTTCCTCGTCCAATCCGCGCAAAGCAATCTCTGCCTATCGCGCTCTCTTCAGCGAATCAGAAGCAAAAGGGCGTCTCGCACCGAATTTATTTTACTTTTTTGCCCGGAGGGAGCGGGGAGGGGGGGGGGGTTGTCGGGAGGAAAAAAGGGATTTGAACACCGCGAAGGGAAGGGAACAGGAGAGAACGGATGTATGGATATGTAGAGTGGAGATAATCAAGGGAGCAAAGATCGTTATTTCGTCCGATGGTTTCAAGGAACAAGGGGGGGGAGTTGGGGAAAGGCGAAGGTGATTCGGGGTGAGCGAGCGGAGGGATGCGTATTACATAAGGGTCGCGTGGGACGGAGCGGAATGGGGATGAGGTTGAAAAGATGGAACGCGGTTGAGATCTGGAGATTTTCCGGGGAGTTAATGCTTATTAGGGTTAAAGGAGGCATTTCATTAGCTGGCTGCGGAGAACGCGCTTGGATGTGCGGTGGCTGCGGCAGCTCGCATGGACGAGGGAGCGCACCGTGGTGCACTGTGGTGACAGAGAGGACTTCATCTTTGTATCTCTATTGGTCAATTGCATGAACGACACATTTATTCCATAGATTTATGGGACCCATAAGCCATGGCAACAATTCAGCAAGCGTGGCAGAAACAATCGATAAATTTATTGGTTTAACAAATGGCTTCGTAACTTATGGAATAGAGTTATGAGCTCCATAATTAGCCAAGATTGCGGACGTGCGATGTACCGCTTGGAGTTTTAATTACTCGATAAAATAGTTGTTTTGAGACAAATGGCCAGTTTGTTTACTCTGACTGAATATTTATTGTGTGCATTAGTCATTATGCACAGGATAAACCACTATGAATTTCATCCGGAGAAGGAAGATTACACCAAACATTCGAAGCAATTAACAATTGTTTGTCAAGTTATGAAACTGGTAAATGTGTTCTTGCAACCGGAATATTTTTGTGAGGTTCTTAAATTCATGGATCTCATAGCTAATGATTCCATAACTAAACGTTCTTGCAGCCGGCCAAATGTCAATCTTACATGAATACCACGGTTTTGGTAGAAACATGATGGAAGTCTTCCATGGCTGTTCTAAATGGAAATATATTTATTTGGCGAGCAGTTTGGATGCGAGGTATCATCATCAGGCCTAAGCTCTTTTTGAACTCACACAAGAATCTCCTCGTACGAGTGAATCACTCTCTCCGCACCTTTTCCACATTCAACCCCGGTCCTATCAGACTACGCTACCCCCGCCCTCTCAGAGCCATGTGAGGTGGAATGGGGAAATCATTCTGATTTGAAACAGGCGCCATGAAAACATAGGAAGTATTCAGAGCGATTGCATGAGGAGAGAGAGAAAGAGAGACAGATGAAAGCACCTCATTGGAAATTGGAAAATAAAAACATTCGATCGTTGACTCAAAATGTCAAGCTATACCATTTAAGGTAGTTCGAGCGAGATAGTTCCCTAGTTATAGTAGAGACCATATTCGAATTATACGTTTTAACTTCACCAGCTGTAGGACACATCCATTAACTATTGCATTATTAATGGTTTTATATAATATAGTTTTATATGACAGAAATTGTAAGTAATTAAATGAAAATATCCAAGTAAGTTTTTAACTCGCGCGGTGCGTTTGAAAATCCTTCAAAACGGAAGCTTTTTTGTGATACCCACGAACCTACTGCGGTAATAATATGATTAATATTCAAAAATAGTTGAGAAAACATACAAACTATAAACTGTTAGTTTTTTTACGACATCTAAGTGTTAGAAATACCCCATTTTGTAAATAATGTCTCTCTGCAGTGCATACACGTACTATTTCCCATGTAAAAGGAATGGTGTTCTCTGGCAAATATCTCGGAAAGTAATGTAGTAATGGGTAGAGTTTTTGGTGTCATTGGATAGGTGAGGTATTTCTCTTTAAAATGAAACCAAATTCATTGATTTCTAAGTAGAAAGATTTTTCGCTCGGTCTACCTTAAGAAAGCTACAAAAATAAATGATAAAAATAATAAATGTATTGCCAAGAGAACAGAAGCATAATATTAAGCTTAATCTTTTTAAACAATAAGAAATCTTTCTCAAGGCTTTCAACAAGGCCAATTAAGTAAGAAGGTTTCCCATCAATAAATCAGCGAAACATTTGGCTTGGAAGCATTTCATCATTATTTCAGTTTTAGTCGACGGAATTATGCATCGTTGGGATAAACGCAATGGGAGATCAGAGAATTTGACGCGCTGGGTTCAAAATTTTTTATTAATTGTTTACATGAATAATCAGAAAAACCTATCCTAATAATAGACTAGGAAGTTTGAGGATATCAGAGGCAATATGAATAATGCGAAGAAGGATCAGTTTCTAGCCGGTCACATGAAATTCATCAAAAGAAAACACATATTGAGCCAGGATTATATTCAATCTATTCGGTTTACTACGATTATATCGAATTTCTTAAGAAGAAAACATTTTTTGGAATTTTTCCATAATTTTTCAATTAATAGTAGAGTATCTGATAAATGAGCTGAAGACAACGGCACTTGAGGGAGACTCTTTCCACAATAACGAAAAATATGGAGATCGAATGAAAAAGTAAAGGAGAGATGCTACTTCGCTCTGTTTAGGCCACACCTCGCATACGCCGCGAGCATTTGGGACCCTAGTCAAATAGATTTAACCAAAAAAATTAATAAAATACAAAGGAAAGCAGCGCGCTTCGTTAAAAAATGCTGCGAGCAAACGTAAAGTGCCTCACAACTTTTAGAGGGATTAAGGTGGGAACCCCTAGATATTCGGAGGCAACACGCTAGTCTTATGTTGCTTGATAAATTCATAGCTGATATTCTTCAGAGCGACACAGAAAATATTATCATGACACCTCACTACATTTCTAGGTCTGAAAAATGCGATAAAATAAGAGAGATACACTGCCAAACAGATAGGTACAAAAACTCGTTCTTTCCGCGAACAATAAGCGACCACAATAAAAATTGAGCTCCACTAAATACACTCATATAAAACATTTCACCATTTCATCTCCAAAAATGTACACCTTTACACGCTTGGTGACTCAACACCCCCTGCCACACGCCCATGTGGTGGCTGGCAGGGTATTATGTAGATGTAGATGTAAAATTCCCTCTCGGTATAATTCAGAATCAATATAATTGGGAAAGTGTTTTAATCCAAAACAGGGAGCAAACAATGAATTCCATCCCTCGCTACAATCATAGTAAATAATTTGTTAAAGGGGCGATGAATGATTTCCGAGGTGAAACCGTACATTCTACCTCACAGTCCTTCTTAATTAAGCGCACACAACTCGTGGGATATCATTTCCCTCGTCAGAGATCTGATAACATGAAGATATGACCCCTGACATAAAGGTATGGTGGGGCACGTCACTGCCCCTCCTCGCTATTCCGGGCCTCATTTTTGAGGATCTCCCACCTCACTCTCTCTCTTCTCGAAGAATTCCCTCCTCTCCAACCCCTCCCACCCCTCTGCTCGAGGAAGAGATGGTCGGGTGTGGGCGCTTCACCCCCCCAAGGCCCTCTCAATTCATTCTGCTGCCGTCGGGAGGAAGAGAGAGGTCGCTCCGAATCTAAGAGTTCCCTGGGCTGCACTCCCCTCTACCTCTGTCTCTTCTCCCCCTTCAACCCCCTCCCCTTCCCTCCCTCTTCAACTCCCACTCTTCCACATCCACCACCAGGCCGGGCTCTTCTGTTCCTGTTGCCATCGCCGCCGAGATAGGAAAACAAAAGCCTCGGAATTCTCGTGGGCCCATCCAGTCCTTCCTTTCTTCCCCCCAACGGGGGTGGGGGAGGAGGAGGAGGAGGGGGTGTTCGGTGGGAGGGAGATAGGATGGGATGGGTGGAAACAACCCTTCTCATTCACTCCCTCTCGTTTCACCCCCACACGAGCGCGCCCTCGTCCCTCCTCATTCCCCTCCCCCTCTTTCACCCTCCTCCTCACCCTCTCCCCGTCCCACCAGCCACTTCATATCTCGACTCTTTCCTACGTCCTCAAAGAGAGAGAGAGAGAGAGATAATGAAGAGAATCATGCAGCGATGTATTCGTTCATTTCTAAAAAGCGTGAAACCGCGTCTAATTGCCAGTTGCAGGAACGACACACATGTATTCTACAAAGTTATGGCACCCATGAGCCATGGAAACCGTTCCATAAGTGTTGCAGACACATAAGATACATCATATCATGAAGGCTTTCGGGTTTGCTTCCGCGTTGTGTCATTTTTGTTGACAAACGCGGACACAACGCGGAAGCCTTCGTGATACAAGACCACTCCGCGGAAGCCTTAATAACAATAAGATATAATTTGGTTTCATAGCTTATGACATGGAGTTATGAGTTCCATTAGTAGCCATGATGGCGCATACGCAATAAACCACTTGGAGATTTAATCACTAGATTAAAGATTTGTTTTGAGACAAGTGGCCAGTTTGTTTACTCTTTCTAATTATTATGTGCATTAGCAATTATTCATAGGCTAAACTTTCGTGAATCTTATCTGGCGGAGGGAAATAAGATCAAATATTCCAAGCTATTAACTATTGGTTCATAAGTTAAGTAACTAGTAAATGTGTTCCTGCAACCCGAATATATTTATGAGATCTCTAACTTTATCAATCTCATAATTATTGATTCCATGACTAAATGTTCTTGCAGCTGGCCATAAAACGATAATAATTTTGTAACCAATACGTTCGCCATGAATATTTTCGGCTAAAACGATTAAAAATTATTTTCGCACTAATATTCGCGGCGTTCGCCGAGAGTGTGTCTTTGCTCGAGTGGGGTTGGAGGTGAAGACGAAAATGCAATCGTGCGGCGTTAGCGTCCACGGCAAGAAACTGAATGAGGTGCAAATCTACAAATGTCCGTCGAAATAAACCGACCCTCTCCGGAGCGAGTGCGTTGAATGCGGAATAATTCCACCCACTTCCACATTTACATGCATTTCCGCATGTACATTAACATTTATGCTGTCATTCGTATGCGGAGCATATTTTTACAGGTGTGGAAACGACTTCAGAGTGCCGCAGAAAGAGTTGACGCCGGTACATCAGTACGCAATTGAGCTGGAATCTGAATTTGAAATCGGCGATGAGAAATGAAATACCGGTGTGATTATAAATTCAATCGGCTTAAACATGTATTCACCTTCATTATATCACCAGTCATCAACATTAGTGTTAATATATACAGATTAAGGTAGGTTTGAATGAATGAAGAAAAACTGCCAAAATAGTATTCATTTCCCAAACGTCCAGAAGACACCTACGACATTGCACAATGCTGTACATTTCTCACCTAGGTACCTTCCGATCACCCACGCAACCGGTTTCTCTCTCTCTCTCTCCCTCTTCGCCACTCGCCAAACATGCGACCCTCTGTTCGTTCAAAGAGCAAATGAATCTAGAGGGCACAAGTATTATCAAAGCTCTTCCATTCGATTTGACAAAAATAGATACAACAATACCTTTTTTGGGAAATGTCGACTGAAAATTTAAAGCGAAGAAAAATGAGGTTCTAAGAGACGAGTCACGTAAATGTTCACGAGAGTATATAATTTTAAAAATTACATTATTATTACAGACATTTTTTTCCATCCAAATCAATAAACCAAAAACAAAAAAATTAACAAAATACAAAGAAAAGCAGCACGCTTCGTTAAAAACTGCTACAAGCGTACAGATAGTGTTATACAACTGTGAGAGGGATTAAGGTGGGAGCCCCTAGAGACTCTGAGGCTGCACGCTAAGCTTAGTTTGCTTGAGAAATTCAAAACTGATGTGTTTCAGAGCGACACAGAGAATATTATCATGACTCTTCATTACAATTCTAGGTCTGACAGATGCGATAAATACGAAAGAAACACTGCTGAACAGATAGGTACAAAAACTCGTTCTTTCCGCGAACAATAACCGACCACAATAGAAACTGAACTCCTCCAAATACACTCCCATAGGACATGCCACCATTTCACCTCCAAAACTTTTACATCTTTACATGGCTGGTGACCTACCACCCCCTGCCACACGCCCATGCGATGGCTCGCGGGGTAGTATGTAGATGTAGACATAGCGTAATGCCTCCGCGATATCTTTTTTTTCAAAAGATTGTCTTAGGCTTGCTTTTTTCTGACCTCTTCGTGTCTAGACGCTGCAAAGAGTCAATAATCCGCCTAACAAGGAGCGACCTTATACGAAATCTCGCTGCTTTTTTTTTGTACAGTACGCCAGGGATGAAATAGAAAAAATGGAACATTTACACTAGAACAGCCGATCTTCTCCACCACCCTAGAACAGCCAACAAAGCCATTTTGGCTCCATCGCTAATATCATGCACTTGGGTAACTGAAATGAAGAAATAACTTTAGAAATATGATTTCCATTTGGTATACATAATAATTCACTCATATTTTAGCTACTTTACGATTCCATTGAGGAACATTTAATAAAAAATTGGAACTTTGAAATGCCTTTCTCCTGGTTATTATCCTCACAGTCTGAATCGCCGTCACTGTTAGGTGAATCATCTTCAACTTCAGATTGATCTTCAGGAATTTTTATTAGAATCTTAATAATGTCTTCAGGTTGTAGACGTCGACTCAAAGACATTGCCGGAAAAGATGCAAACCGATCTAGATATCACGGGGAAAGATTAAGACTGAGTGACGAAAATCCTATTTGGACAATGCATTTGTCAGCGTTAAGCGATTTGAGCAATTGCCCAATCATTTGAGCAATTGAGTTCTGAAACTCTGAATGAATACAAAGTAAACACAAGCATAACATGGTTGGGATATGTTGGATTCTTCAGCTTCTTGGCGTCATTTCAAATACATTGTCGTGCAATAAATACCACATATGTGTTGTGATATTTTAAATAGAAGAAAGGAGCAGATTATCGAAGTTAACTGAAATATACCCTTGATACCCTTGATCGTAAAATGTAAAGAAGCAAATAAATACATAGTTGTTTGATGTTTGCAACAAACTCTACGCTTTAAAAAGTTGACGGTATTCACGGTCCTTAATGGAGAACAATTAGCTCCCGTGGCTGTTCGAAGTAAATTACCTTTTTTCCTGAAAAAGTACTTGCAATGAGCCACAGATATGTTTCCAGAGGCAGTGTCATGAACATTAATAAAAAGTCAGACAAAATAATGATTATCAAGGCATAAAGAACAAAAATACAGCTCTTGAAAATGTAAAAGGGGCCAAAATGGATCCTTCGGCTTTTCTAGTGTCAAGTAGGCCTGATATAATGAAATCGATAGAGGTGAGAAGTGAAGGAGACGAGAACACAAGATAGCGGAGCCGAGCACTGTGGAGAGGTCTCCGTGGCAACCACTAATATGAAGGATCAAGATGCTTGGTTTGACTCGCAGAACCATGATACTGATGCTCATTAATAAGTTTTTCAACTTTTACCCACTTAAAGCACTCTTTATATGAGGGATTTGCTTCAATGAGTCATTTTCCTGATAGAATTATGTACATAAAATGCATCGACCACTAAACACATTATATATTTCACTCAATTTATGGAATAAGAATGTAATTATATATACCTATCTAACTAGCATGCACAATATTAAAGCCTGGAAGAGTAAAGTGTATTAAGAAAACATATTTTCATGCTTATAAATTAATACCGTCTGAAATACAGAGTCACAAACTTGAGCCATTCGTGCCATCCAGATTTTCAGAAAAATTGTAATCCGCCTTTACTCACATCTCTTTCCGCGCAAAAAATCATTTCTCGAGGAAATCTGCCATGGTATAGGTACAAGATAAAAACATACGATTACAGCATGAATATCCAAAAATGCAAGAATGCGTTTCATCTCGAAACCAATCACTGAATTAAAATAATCAATAAAATACGCCAATATACGATGAGATCAAAGCAATTTAAATGCATTTGTATGCACTTCCTACGCTCAGAGTACTCATCAATCTTATGAATTAGCATCTCTCGAAGCCATAAAGGACAGCATGGCACAGGCTAACCGGCTACTGGGGATTTTACATCACATGAGTATTGAATTCACGCGCGTTTGAATTTCTGTGACACAATACATAAACTGATCTGCTATTGTACCTGTCAAATGTGAATATGGCAACAACGACCAGGGAATCTGCGTTTTCTCTCCCAATATAGGGCAAAGAAAATAATATTAGAGATTCACTGAAATAAAGAGAACTTAAAAATTCACCCATTGATCCTGGATTGGCAATGATGGCCACCAAAGATGTGCAGATGCTATTAAGTTTCTGAAATTAGATTACCTTGGCTGTAAATTAGGAGGTAAGATCCACAACAAGGAACTCCTCCGGTAGATAACAGAGGGACAGAAGAGTCCCTCTCAGTGCTAATAATAATTCTTCTGACGCACAGTTTTCCCCTTAAAACGGGTGCTATTCACCACTCACGACGTAAGGTTCAGAATGCAGAGGGGTCATTGTATCATCATTCCATCATCAAGACCTCGCTCTTCCTCGTAATCCGTAAACCCTTCCTACGGTCCCTTGGAAACCTTCGTCCCCGGAGCCATTCCCTATCACCCTAAAAAAGAGGCATATCCATACCAAGAATACAAAGACTCCTCCGATCTTCTCCGTCTGCATCCGTACCCTCCCCTCTGACACCCCTGCCTCCCTTGCCAACCGCTGCCGCAAAGGGAGGGGGAGGGGTCAGGATCCCTCTCCACCCTAGAGCCTCTCTCCTTCAGTCCTTATCTACCGTTCGGTGCCTCCCCCCTCGAGCATTCAGCCGAACTACGGTTCAAAACATATCTCAAGGAAAAATAAAATATTAGGAATCGCTCTTTCTCAGAATAATTTCAGCATTGCTCGGAAGAATACTCACAAAAAGGTTTTTCAAGCCACGCGATTTTTAAAGAGTGCGAATTATATCTTTGCTCAATTCAAACTCAACAGTTTAATTCTCTGGATCTTTTTCTAAATAACCGGGAATTCGCTTTTATTATCCTTGTGAATATAAGTGCAAAATTTAGACGGGCATAACTATCACAATCCAACCTTGTATCAGTAATATTCTTGCTAAAATTTTTACACCCAATTGCATGCTTCGTAATCTTTTATATTCTTTAGCCTTCAGTGAGTCCATCGGAATAAATCACCAGTAGCCAAGTATATTCATGTTGATCAAGCCCCACATATACAGCTTAAGTTTTAAATAGTATCTGCTTGGGAAATAACTAATATTTACTCTTCCTCTATCTACAGATATAGGGGATAGTTTTACTACAAGCAACACCGAGGTTACAGCAATATTAATGCTACATGACACTGGATTGGACTATTGCTAACAAAGAAACCCACGAGTAAATATTTTGTAAAAGAAAAAAAATATTTTCAACACATTGATAAAAACAAAGGAAATATGAATTAAAACCAAAGCTAAACAGATAGTACTATGAATAAAAAATATCAAATAACATGCATTGTTTTGCCCGTTATGCTATGAAACACATTCCTTGATAGTTAGCTCTCAGCTGTTCCTCCGGGTGGGTCTTTTGGTGCCAGGTGCGTCTTTTGGTGACAACAGTTTCTCCACCAGAGAGCTGACTTCCAAAAAGCTGAACTCCACAAAAGCTTTCGTAACCGACACAATCCTTACTAGAATTTTCGAGCTGTTTCTGAAAAAACGGTAGGTCAACTAAACCGATACTTAGAGAAACCTCATCCGATTAGGAACATGGTAAAAGAGTAGAGTCGAAATACGAACTCTTACATATGCCATATCTGTCATTTTCTACACACTGAAATATATTATACCAGGTGGAGCGCGAACATAGAAATCCCTTTTATCAAATAATTATAAGGGTTATGAGGGTAGCGAAGAGAGAAGGACCATTAAATATATGTCTGGAAAAAGAAAAATCAAAACAAGTAAGTTCCTTCAAGTACTTGGGAAGTACAGTTACTCAGAACGGCAATTGTACAAAGGAAATTAAAATTAGAATTGCGCTGGGGAAAGTAGCATTTGGCAAGATTAAGGAACTGGTGACATCGAGGAATGTCAGGACAGGTATAAGAAAAAGATTCGCAAAATGCCTTCTATGGAATATTGTACTGTATGGATGCAAAAGATGGACCCTGAAGAAGAGAGAAGAAAGGTACTTTAAAGACAGCTTTGAGATGTGGCAGTGGCGACGAATGGAGAGACAGAGTTGGGAATGATGAGGCGCTGAGGAGGATTGGAGAAGAAAAGAGTATCTTGAGAGAAATTAAAAAGAGGAAGACTAATTTGATTGGACATATTTTAAGGAGGAATAGTGTTCAGAAATCAATTGTAGAAGGGAAAATAGAAGGGAAGAGAGGAAGGGGAAGGAGGAGGCACGGAATGCTGACAGACATCGAAAAAGGAAGGAGCTATGAAGAGAGGAAGAGAGAGGCCCAGGACAAGAATGCTGTGGAGGCAGTACTGTTGACACCTGTCCAAGGACAGATTCACAATGATGATGATGACGATTGCAAATATCGAGGAATCTTAACAGAGTAACAAGCAACAATAAAAATAGGATTAATATTAAATGCTTTCCCTTTAATCTAGGATACCTATGCTCTTAACGAAAGGCGCCAAGGATACCACGGCTTAACGTCTCATCCGACAGACGGAGTACTGTACTTGAAGTGCCCCCCACAAGACACTCGAGAAGGGATCGGGTTTCCTCTGAAAAACATCCTCCTCTGCAGGGATTTGAACCCAGGCCATCTATATGGGTAGCCAGTACTCTAGCCACCCGACCAACCCGATCCCCACCAGTAAATACTCTCATTATTTTGCTTGCTTCTCACCACAAACATTCAATCAGTTGCACCCAATGAGAAATTTGCCTATAAGCACTTTGGATTAAAAGAGAGCATGTTACATATAAATACACGAGTCCCGCATCAAACGCAACATCACATATACACATCTAAAGTTACCCGCCATTCGCTATTCACGTGAAAAGACGCAATCGGTTTTCGGGCACTGCAACCTTTCAGGGAAAGATCTCCTCTCAGCGCGGTAGCGGGACAGTAGGAGGCGGGGAGAGGGAAGTTAACGATCAAGGGACCACTCCGAACCCCTAATGCTCTTGTCCGCGTACATCCTCTTTTTGACTCTCCAAATTCATCATTACGGCAGTCAGGTCCATTTCACCCCGGGACCAGCCACTTTTAACTCCACTCCGCGGCACTCCTAAAGGCCCGAGTCGCTTCAGATACGGGGACGCCGCGCCGGTTGTGGAGACAGGAGTTGGCAAATGAAATAATGAAAAAAAAAAAAAGAGCGACCCAATAACTGATGACTCTCATAAGTCCTGATCTTGATTCACGACCCAGAGCACATGAGTTGCGCCAGAATCAATTCCGTAACAATTCTGATTTGTATATCGAAGAGCGAGAGCCATTGTTGAGGAGGGGAGGGAGTTGGAGGGGAGGTGAGAGAGGGAGGGAGAGGGTGAGTTTAATTTCCGACGAAAACGACCCTTATCTTCCGCCTCTCCCATTCGTTTCCTTTCCTTGCCTTTCTTCACCCTCCGAAGGCATCCACTACAAATGAAAGAGGAAAGAAGGCCTGGTATAACAATCGGGGTTTTATTTCTCCGGGTGAAAGAGGTCCGGAGTCCCGTTTCAAAAACTCCCATTATTATTTTTCCTCCTTCGGTAACTGGTCCGTAGATTCTTGAAACCGTATTTCTGGGCTTCCATTCAAGATAACACAGCCCAGCGGAGATGGCCGCTCAGGAAAATAATAACCCCTGAAAGACCCTCCGTTTCGATGCTGATTACTCACTGTCATTATTACCCATTCCAAAAGTTTGAAGGCGAAATACAAAAAATAACAATTGATAAACATATGATTAGGCCGCATTAGTAAGTTCCTCGGCCGAGTCTCTAAAGCGACACCCTTGGTAATAGTCGTCGTTTCACCATAATGATAAAAGGTGTGGTTATTTTAGGAACAAAAAGAAATAACAGCCACCAAAAAATCTCACTTCTTCTTCACTTTCAAACATTACGATGAGAACGTGTTCGGATTCAAGTAAATATCTTAAAATTTAGTAAATTTCCTCTCTCAACGCTATTAATATTCCTCATGTTTACCACAAAAATCAGAGGTCAGAGAGAATATACGTAGAAACCCATGAATCATAACTCGTTGAATCTAACATACAATTTCAAATCTTCCTCTTCACCGTTAATTCTAATTCATTTTTATTTTATAGCAAAAAGCATACGTAAGATTTATTGCCGAACCATACATAACTCACGAATTCTAATCAACAGATATGGAGGCACGAGGTCACGAGAAAATCAAGGAAAAAAATAAAACATTACATTCGGTCTTTCATATTAGGTACATCAAAATAGCAGTTAAAATACACTCGAGGACGTTTAATAGTGAATATTCATAAATAAGTCGAAATGATGGCACACAATTAATGCAATGAAACAACGTAAAAATAAATGAAAAAGATGGAAATTGATATGCGGAACAGGCCAAAGAGATATTTTTAGCGTTCTACAAGGGGAATCTAATTATAAAAATGGATGCACAAATCCACGCTAAGCAACACATTGAAAGTCGTAAAAAATTTATGGACACACAAATGGAATTCAAGTTTTGGAGAAAGTACACGGCTCTGAGCGCTAAATAGCTGATGACAAAAATTGAAACTCACATGAATTAATATGTAGGAATGACAGTCGCATGAGGCACAATTCACATTTTGAAGCTCCCCCGGGTCATTTTGGGCAAGACTCGAGAGCAAATAAACGTTATGTTACACGTATTCTGATTGAATATAATAATAGTAATAATACATATTTATTGTTCAAGGACTTCGCATCCTGTTGAAAATATTACTGTTTATCAAAAGAAACTCTGTGGCTAAAAAACATGATTTTTTCAGGACACTACAGTCTAAAAATATGTACATTCATTAAGCATATAGCACAGGCGTACTCACAGATCTGAACAATCATACATACATTAATACAATAATGGAAACAGTTAGTATAATATGTATTTATAACATTTAGACGAGTATTTATAGAAATTAACAAAGGAAAAAAGTATACAATGAAATTCAGACTGCACTACAATAATATTTTTTAAAACGAGAATGATAACATTTCCGATTTAAATTTTTGTACATAGTTTGATTTAATAACGCTGTCAGAAATACCATTCCATATTTTTAAGGCGGAATTTCCAGAGAATAAATGATACGCATTAGCTCTACACCTTCTGGTCCCTGGAAAACCTGATGACAGGCTCAGCAGCCTATCGGGATTCCGGAGACATACGGGCCAACAGAATCGTTCGGCAAGCAAAAGAAAAAAATTATGCATCAAAAGATACAAGGATACATTAATCGATGTGAGGAATTAAAAGATGAGTTTTTTGCGCAGTTCGAATGGAATTAGATGGTGAATATGTTTCATCCGCGCTATGTCTTATACACTTTGTTTGAAATGAAAGAAACATGTTCTGCCCAAGTCAGAGTATTATTAATATTTACTCCTAAGTTTACAACCGTGTTTTTATAATCAATTTCAGTACCATTTACTATTAGTTGAGGTAAATATCATAATTCAATATATTTACAAATTTGGATGTACCAATTATAATATAACGGGATTGATTTTCAACATATAGTGCTCTACCCACTTGCATCTGCTGGAGATCTGGAATCTACATTTATCTTTTCTACGGCACTATGAATTTTTGATGGATGACAGTCCAGACAAACTTGCAAATCGTCAGCATATAATTGATAATTTGAGGAACTGATCGAGCTAGGTAAATGGAGAATAAATATTGAAAAAATAAGAGGCCCAAGGATAGAACCCTGAGGCACACCACATGCCACTGCGGAAAAACTAGACAATTCATCCTCATATCCTTTTACTGCTAGAGTACTCTGGAGTAAATTATATCGGATCCATTGAATGACTGGCATAGAAAAATCTAGTTTCAGCATTTTGCATAATAAAAGGTCGTGATTTACACAGTCGAAAGCCCAAGAATGGTAACTTTCTGGTTATCTATAGAGTGCCGAATATCTTCGGTCACTCTAACAAGGGCGGTTTTGGTACTATATTCTTTCCAGCATCCAGACTGGTATTTATGTAGAAGGTTATTTGTTGATAAAAATTCGACCACTGAGTTATACACAAATCTTTCAAGTGGTTTAGAAAAGGTACATAGCAATGAAATGGGACGATAATGTGTCGGATTCCAAATTTTCTTAATGCGTTTAATCATTGCGGTCTTCCAAGTGACAGAAAAGACTGAATAATTCAATGAGCAGTTGTAACTATCAAGCAGCATCGGAAATATTATTGGCATAATTATATTTAAAGTTTTTTTTATTGATACCATCAATTCCGCCAGCATTAGAATTTATGCTTCGAAGGTACTTTAATATCAGTTCTTGGGTAAAATAGATAAAGTAAATACGTTGCGACCAAATTTTTTTCACTAAGCAATTCAACTTCATTTCCGACTTCATTACCTATACGTGATTCATCCATTAAATTGGAAGTTACATTGACGCAAGAACTGAAAAAAATGTTTATTTAGGTCGTCGATAGATACATAAGGTTTAAAATAATCATTTCGAGATTTAACAATTACGTGTCGTTGGACCTCATTCCGTATAGTTTTTTAGTCCAATCTGTCGGAAAACAATTATAAAATAATGTTCATTTGACTTTTTTCATTAACCTTTGTGTTTCATTTCTTAATATTTTATATTCTTGAAACAGGTATTGAGATCTACTCCATTTAAATTTTCGACGTGTTACATCTCTTTTTTAATCATTTTTTTTATTTCAATAGTAACCAATGGGATCGGATTTCGTTTGAGCTTAATGTTTTTGAGAGGAGCACGAACATCCAGTAGCCGATTCAAGTCGAATGTAAAAATAGACACTTTGGTGTAAACAGAATTTGTGGGAATGAAATCCGTCCATTGCAGATTGTCAAAATGTTCCTGAAAGATCGGAAGATCGAATTTACTAAAGTCTCGGTAGGAAATGCTTTTTGGTAAATACTTTGGGGTTTTAAGGTAAAATTTTATATATAGTAGATCATGATCAGATAAAAATGAGACGGGATGTAGATCATGTTCCTCAATTTTCAATAAATCGTCAACAATAAATGGAACCAGTGGAGTACTGGATTCGACTAGATGATGCGATGGGACTAGTGACAGACTATACCGAGTGCGCATATTAAATGTAGCGGCTAACGTACGCTTCCTTCTACAAATTTGAGTTTAAATCACCACATATCGCAATATTACAAAAGGAAGGAAGCCATTCTGCGAGCGCGGTCTCAAGGAAGTCACTCAAGTAGCCAACCTTTGGAGGCCTATAAACAACTGCCAATAGAAAAACCGCAAGGGCCTAAGATTTAGTTGATGGTCCGCAAGGGCCTAAGATCTAGTTGCCTTGTATCCACCAAAATTGCCATTAAAATTAGGAAGCCTGGATAGCGTGGTGGTCTGAGCATTGGTCCGGCAAACCAAAGGTCCGCAGTTCGATTCCCGGTCCAAGCCGAATTTTCTCATGGCAATTTCTTCAAAAAATTCACCCGCAATGTGTGAAAATTTTCAAATGGCTAAGCACGGCATAAGTGCTAGTGAAGGATACTGTCGCTGGGTGGTAGCTTCTTTGAAAAGAGAAGAGGGCTTTAAAGGAAAAGGACGGATTTTTCTAATGGCAATTTCTTAAACTGCCAATAGAATTTTACCAAAATCACTGGAAATTTCAGCAAATACAAACTCCGGCTTCAGTTTTTCATTATAAAAAGAAAGTGTCTTATATTTGAAACATTTCTTAACATATAAACATACTCCTCCTCCAGTTCTGTCCTGTCTATCATTCCGAATTAACATGTAGTTTTCTAAGAAGACGTACTCAGAATGAAGGGTTTAAACCAAGTTTAAGATATGTCAATCGCATTAAAATCACTATGTACCAAAAATTGCGACACTCGTCAATATATGTGGGCAAGGACTGGGCATCAACGTGGCAAATGTTAAAGGTGGAACACCCGATCACTTTTTGGGAATATTCAGGTCTCTGCTCTCCGTTGATGTCTGTCTGATCTTGGGATTCTGGGTCGCGTTACCATTAGACGTTAGCCTCTTGTCATTGCGATACCACAAGATCTTCTACTGTTTTCAGTGAGAGTCTCTCACATCCGTCTTCCTTTCTAGAATATATATTCCCTCCTTGGATCTATAAATACATAAGTTTTCCACTTTTCTTAAATTATTTTGCCTTTGCATAAATTTTACGATTTGTGGCACTCAGAGCTTCATTTCCGTAAATTGGTATATTATTAGACTCACTCGAATCAATGTCCTTTGTAGAAATTTTTTTTCATTCTACGAGCCCCGAGTATTTCACACACAAGATTAAACTTATTGAAGCGTTCTTTTACGGCAGGAGGTCTACAGGAAGTGGAATTGGGGCGAGCAAAGAGTCTACACGTATAGTCAATATCAGATTTTTCAAATTTGATCCTCAGGCTAAGCTCCACTTTACAGACTAAAGCATCCAACTCTTCACCAGACGTGAGCGGAATTCCATGAATTTCCACTACATACCCGAGTGACTCCTGCTCAACAATGTTTAACTGTGATTCAAGAGTACAAATTCTCTTCACGAGGTTTTTATTTTCTACAACGATGTTATCAAATTTAGTACAGACATTTGAGAGAGAATCATTTATAGAATCGATTTCCTTAGCGTGCTCAGTTATGTGTGTGGCCCAAGGCGACACGGCATTATGCAGTTCACTTAGCTCGTTTTTAATGGTATTTTTGAACTCACGTTGGTCGTTCTGAATCGCCTTAACTCGATCTAATAACTCTTGTAACAGTGATCTGGTGCTATCAGGTTGACTGTCACCCAGAAAATATTCAGCGTCCATGGGTTTGATTGGAGTATTATCACCACGCTCGGTGCGGATCCCCGTAATGCAGGTTGCGCAGATCCAGGTCTGATTCGTATTTTCCAGTAATTGCAGCTCTTCTCTCAACCTCGTTGAGAGAGGAGCAGGCAAAGTGAAAGACTTTATCACACGGGTCACATTTCATCATTTTTTGGGTTCGTTTTATGACCGCACTGCACTGAGAACACGTATACGTAGGCATTATGACAATGCCTCACACCAATAGCCGAAAGCACTTTCGAACTGACAAGGCCACGACTCAGGGACAGAAGGAAAGAGCACGTCTATTCACCACGAGAGACCGAAGCAGACTGACTTTCCTCAATAAAATGTCAAACGATGTCAATCCCTTAGATAATGATTCATGACGAAACAGATAAACCAGGAAATACGCGTTTCCCTAATAGGATGCAATTTTTCATTAGCTTTTCGTCAGATTAAATTCATTCATCCACTTGACTAAAACTGGAACTTTACTTGTAACTGAAAGTTTTTCTCATAGAGTAATATTTAAAAGAAAGTATCTACATCAGTGAAAATGTGTCTATATTTTTCACTCTTTCATTTATTTCACTCACTTATTTTTCACACTTTAAGTATTTCAGTACAAAATTAGTCTCTCACTTCTGTTTGCATCTTGAATTAAGGGTTTGAAGTTGGAGTTGAGAGTCAGACTGCTCCGCCGGTCTGAAACGCGATGGATTAGTGACGAGGGACAACCAGCGACCAAATGGCTTAGAGCAGCGTTTGATTGTAAAAAGCCTTCTAAGCATTCCTTTGATTCCCCGGGGGAAAGAGTAATAGACTATAGTAATAGACAAAACAATCTACGTAACATACCTTTTATCAATAACAATTGGAAATATGCCCTTTGGTAATATTAAAAGTTACTCAAGCAAATACAAAAGTAAAAGGTAGCTTTTTAAATGCCTAATTCAATAACAACATGTTGCCGTTAAATTAGTAACTAAGATAATAACTCGCATTGCCAATATTTGTACATCCTCCCACAAATGTTCGTATAAGTGTATCAATATGATTGGAAGGAATCTTAAGTGGATTACAGTTACAACACAACACATTTCGGCATTAGAGGGAATGGATGAATGTAAATGCAGTACTCATGTTAAAGAATAAACCAATTGTAACTTCCACACAAGATTTATTAAAACCGACCCAGGTTTGGACACACCATGTGTCATTGTCAAGGTCATCACACGGTGTGTCGAAACCTGGGTCGGTTCAAATAAATCTTGTGTGGAAGTTACAATTGGTTTCTTCTTTAACATGAATATTAAGAATCTCCACAAAGTTACGCCTTCTCTCCTCAGTGATAAATGCAGTACCATTTCATAAGATACCAAATGGCATTCGAATGCCAAGGCAGCGATCAGGAGTGCAAACTGTCGTTTCTGAATCTCGGTAGAAAGACCTCGGGAGACAATGAAACGGAGGAAGTTAATTTTGGAGGAAAGCGGAGGAAAGGACTCTCCCGTCTGATGGTCCTCGGAGAGTTGAGATTCAAAGCAGTGAAGCGTCGGCGGAGAGAGGCGGTGGCTCACATCGGAAGTGCATGCGGACTCAACCGGCTGGCCGGGGGCGACTTTAAAAGAAGCGACTGCATCAAGAGGGTGCGGGGATGGGAGGGAAGGGAGGGGGAGGGAAGTAGGAGGGGAGGGAGGGGGAGGAAAGTGGAAAGGGGAGGTTGGAGAATCCCACCGGGAGCAAATCCGGTGCATTTAGCAGCGAGCCCTCCGGATTCCGATGCCTCGCCTCGCGCGTGCATGCCTGTTCGCCCGTCCCTTTTTGGAATCCTCCCGCGTCACTGAACAGGGGACGACGGTGAATGAGGTGCAGAAACAGAGACTATGAGAGTGAATTTTTCGAGTGAAAACATGGGAGAGAATTTCATCAAATATATTTTCGCAGTATTAGTAGTGTTTATTTAAAAGGCTGCGTCGGCGACATGGTCATTTCGTACCAGTACAAGTCATATTTATAAAACTACATACTTAGAACTTGGGAGTGTAATATAATAAAATAACTGATTTACATCTTATGTTAAAGCTAAAAGATCATTTACATCCTTAAAATACTATTAAAGGCCAGTTTAATTTAAAATATTAAAACGCGGTTAAGGGCGTAGGAGTCATCGCCTAAGATGGACCCTATGTCTCCCGCTAACTGTAGCCTGTTCCGCACGAATTGCTGATTGTCACACTCCGTCAGAATACGCCGCACGCTGAGAGAGCAATCACAGTCATCGCAACGAGGTGGTCTTTTCTCCTCGATGTTTCGTAGTATTAAAAAAATAAAAACGTTTCAAACGGCAAAACTTATTGCTTATGTTTTTTACTGATGGCAAAAGCAAAGACTTTCCATATTTCCGCTAATAATAGATTAATTTAGACTAGTTTAGATGTTACTACAGGTTCACCCGAAGAAAAAGCAGCAGTAACGTCGAAACTAGACAAATTAAATATTTTAATCGAGGAAAATTACAAATGATTGTTTCTGAAATTATTGAAGGTTTCCAAGGCATCACCCCTGTATTTGTATTTTATATCCATCATTTAGCTCAAAAGACACTTTTTGACATTAATAAATTGAAGATCCACGCCCTAAAAATAGATTCAAGACAAAAAAAAACGATTTTGACATAAAATCACATAAGAAACACAAATGAGATAGTTCGATTAAAATTACGCAACAATCTTCAAGCAGTGTCTTCTGAACCGTTGAATCACGGTTAAGGGAAAACAAAGGCACTTCATGACAATGTACATTGTACTGCGATCAATTGAAAAGTAAAATAATGGTCGAACGAGCATTGAACTAATCAACAGGCGCATTGAATTCATGAAATAAAAAAATTGTAAAAAAAGTTAAAATCAACTGATTTTTAACTTTCAAGAAAAATGAAAACTTAAGAAACCATTTTTAGTGTCTAAACTTACACGGAATACGCTAAACTAATTTTTTGGTGCCAACATATGTATTGCAACTAAAAACGCAACAATAAATACATAGCTATATTGATGCTCTCTGAGAGAAAATTGACAAAATTATCATAAGAATGGTTAACCTTTAAGTGATAAAAACGGGAATATTGACAATTTGACATGTGTCGAAAGATGATCACTCCAATCAGCAAATTCTATCAAAGGTCAGTGATAAAGATAAACTGGCACTAAAAAAACTAAAAAGAGTATCCACAAGCCATTTTACTGAATTTATCAGCTGAATTTCTAACACATACAAGGCCAAAAATTGCAAATGTAACTGAAAAAAAAAGTATATGCTCGGTGTAAGTGAGAGAAGAAGCCAGAGAGGTGCCAAAAAAACCAATTCTGAACAATCACGATACCTCGTGGACGAGATGGAAAAACCAACTAAAAGAGCAAATTTTAAACACAATAGGCGGAGGTATTTAAGGTAGTTTGAGAAAAATATCGTTTTACTTATAAATCAATGAATTTGGTCTCATTTCAAAGAGAAATATCTCACCCTTCCAAATGACACCAAAAATTAAACCCCTTACCTCATTACTTTCGGAGATATTAGCCAAAATACATATACCAGCCCTTTTACATGGGAAATGGTACGTGTATGAACTCCAGAGAGACATTATTTACAAAATGAGGTAATTCTAACGCTTAGATGTAGTAAAAAAAACTAACAGCGTATAGTATGTACGTTTTCTTAACTATATTTGAAAATTAATCATATTGTCACCTCAGTAGGTTCCTGGGTATCACAAAATACCTTCCATTTTGAAGGTGTTTCAAACGCACCGCGCGAAAAAAAAAGAGTAAAGTTAAAGACCTATTTAGATATTTTCATTTAATTACTTACAATTTCTATCATATGAATATATATTTCTGCAATATTTAATTGATGTGTCATACAGCTGGTGAAATTAAAACGTATAATTCTAATATGGTCTCTATCATGAAAAGGGAACTATCTCACTCGGACTACCTTAAGGAAGCGCAGCCGGTCCCGAAAACCACTTTTATCATATGATTCCTGGTTCAGGAAAAGGACCCATTATGCCTAGGAGACGGTGTCAAAATAATACGATAAAGAGATTTGATGCCTACGTTGGTTCGATACTAAATCGTTTTAAGTTTCAGTAAAAATAAAAATCATTACATGGTATTCATAAAATAAATTTTATTTGACTGCACCCCATCAATATTCGCCATTTTAATGATATTCGAGGCACACATTACTTGCAGAATCAGGATGGTAGTATTGTTTACAAGTTCATCGGTAGATGATGCACTTTTTGCTCAAATAGCACGAATTTGGAAAATAATGACGAGGCTTTAATTTCGCGGTCACTCAGATTGCTGAAAAGTTGCACCCGCCGCGACGAATACCGCTCCCTCCACTCGACGGCTTCCCGATAAGCGAGCGGAGACATCTGTTGGTTCGCAGGCTTCTTTCGAGGGCGACTCTTGATGCGGAGCAGCGCTGGATGTGGCCAGGGATAGCAGAGAGAGAGAGAGAGATAGAGAGGTATAGCGTACAAACGGACGCACACATGTGGGTGGCGGATGGATTTCTGGGACGACTGTGGAGATGTGAGCGGCGCGCCGCCGCGGCAAGAGGATAAAGGTCGAGAATGAGGAGTGTGTGGGACGGATACATACATACGTATACCTGTATATATATTACGGCCAAAGAAGGGCTAAGACCCAAAACGTTTAAAGTACGACTATCTTTCTATTCTTGTCATTTTACACCCCTGTAAGTTCTCTTTATATATATGTGTGTGTGTGTTTGTGTGTGGGTGGCATAAGAGGAGCGCTTTGCGTGCGGGTGGATGTGTACGGCGGCGAGGGAATATAAGCAAACTGGAGAAAAGCGCCGCCGAGCGCCATCTTGGGACATTTCATTGGGGAAAGGGCGCCCTCCTCCCTCAAGCCGGCTAAACTCTCAAACGCACAAGTTTCTCGAGTTTCCGGGTTGGTTTCCAGTGTCTCCCCAGCTTCCCTCGTCTCACATCGTTCACTATCTCCTCTGTGTCTCCACGGGAAACGTCGGAGCAATGTGGGATGAGCGCAGGGGTGGTGGAGGAGGGGGTGAGGAGATAAGATGGTAATAGGTCCTAGGGATAGAGCTAGGAAAGCGAGGGAGGAATTGAGATGGGCCGTATGAGAGTAGGCGCTCCTTCGGAGGGGGAGAAATATTGGCAAAGGGGAGGGTGGACAGAGGATTTAGGAATGGTGCCAAGTCGGGCCCGGCACTCCCGTGAAACGGGTGATTCCTCCTAGGGGTGGGAGTCAGAGGTTGATTTTAAACAATTATCAATCGCTGAGTCCTCGTGACCAGGGTTCGAAGGCGGCGTGTGGCAGGCGATGTTCGGATACTAACCATGAGAAGAGGAAGAAATAGGGAAAAGGAAATTGTAAGAGAGAAACAAAGAAGGTCATGGGTGTATGAGTGGTGATGCCTCGTACTGTTACCATGGTGGCGACTATCGACGAAGAGGAAGAACAATGAGGAGTGGATATAGGAGAAGGCGCTTGCAACATTGGCCAATGCTAAAAGCTGTAGCGAGGGCGAGGCCTGTCCGCCATCTTTGTCAACCCCGATTTTGCTTAACTGATAACGAGCACAAGCACAAATTTTGCAATTTCACAATTTTTTCCATCGATAACTTACTAGAAATTAGTAGGCATTTAATTCGAATCGGAAGGAGTACAAAGGGGAGGATTTTTTAATCAGTTGAGAGACCAGAAAATTATTCAGGAATAGATTAATAATTAGAACTCGGAAGATGAAGCTTAACATGACACTAGTGCGGCCAGTGGTGACATATGGATCAGAAACCTGGACAATGACTCTGGCAGACGAGCGAACACTCAGTACCTTTGAAAGACGGATCCTCCGTAGAATATATGGGCCAGTATGCGACAAAGGAGAATAGAGGATAAGGTATAATGAAGAAATAGATCAGTTGATTGCAGGGAAAAATATAGTCAGGTTCATTAAGTCTCAGAGGATACGCTGGTTGGGCCACGTAAAGAGAATGCCAGGGGAGGAAATCCCAAGACGCATGCTAAAAGGAAGGCTGTACAAAAGAAGAAGACAGGGACGCCCTACAAATAGATGGATGGATCAAGTGCAGTACGACCTTAATAAGATGGGAATTCGTGGAAGGCGAGGCCGAACCTCCGACCGAAATGACTGGAGGGCAATAGTGCAGCAGGCCAATGCCCACAAAAGGGCTGTAGAAACACTAGGAAGAAGAACAAGTGAGACGAGCCCTGAACTACGGTTGCGAGACATGGCCCATGAATAAGAGGCGAGAAAAGAAATTGGATGTCGTGAAAATGATGTAGCGATGGACTAGAGGAAAAACAAAGAGGGAAAGGGTAAGGAATGAGTGGTTCAGAGAGCAGGGAGGGATAGTTGAGGCTTCGAAGAAAGTACAAGAGCGAAGATTACAGTAGTATGGACATGTGAGGAGAAGGGAAGATGGGCATGTCTGGACAGTAATTATGGACCTGCAGGTGAACGGTAAGCGACTCAGAGGAAGACTTAAGAGGAGATGAATGGAAGCATCGTGGAAGACCTGAGGGAGAAGAAGCTAACATCAGAGGATAAAAAGGACAGGACAGACTGGGGAAGGAGAGTGAGGAACAGCGACCCCTAGTCTCCAAGGATTAAGCTGAAGAGAAAGAAGGAATCAATAAATTATTTAATATGCATCCTCCTCACATACATAGTTTACTTCTTTATCATTCATTAATTGGTAGTTTAATCCTAAGATTGGTTGACTGAAGCCCTCCATCCTTCCCTAACTACTGCTAGTTCCTTCCCTCCTGGAATCTCTTTCAATGCATACACTTTCTCATGTCACACAGAGTTAGCTGGGGTGCATCTTCCAGAAGGACAAATGTGGTGGTTTCCTCTTTGCCTTCCACATCGTAGTACCCCGGCCGATTCCGTGACTTTACTCTCGCTGAGCTTTGGCTATTGTTGCTGATCCGATCTTCTTGAGGCATGTCTTGATCCCTTCCTTGATCTGCGCCATCAATGCCTTCTGCTGAGACTGCTGCCTCGCAGTTGGTCACCACGGATAGCGTGTAAAAATTGCTTACCGCCAGTGAAAAATTTTTTCCAACAGTTGATTTCCGCGACCTCTGATTCGGACACGCTACCACTGTTCCAAACTGGACCATCTATTTATCAATATTTATAAAAATATACATTCCTGGGTAAATATAAATTTCCAGGTAAAATGATATTTCGCTCGTGCCACGTAAAAAGTGAATTTCTTTCGCGTATTCGACTGGGTCAGGCTCTCCATATCCGCCGACGCGTCAGATCGGATGATGTTGGTACGTGATTTTTATCCACTGTTTTCGATCTCGGTCCACTCTGGGAAGTTTCGATGGAGGACTTTCCCATCTTCTTTAGGACAGCTGCTGGTCAGATGATGTTGGCGCATCATAAACATCCCTGACGACGGTGCAATAGCCTTCCGTGGAAACGTCGGAGTAGAATCTGAAGCGGTCAAAAACCCGAGAGAAACGCACTTAATTTATTCGCTGGGAATACATCAAATACTATACAATAAAAATTTTTCGCATCTGTCTACCACCAACTTACGAAATCTCTTGAGATTATTTTCTTACAAAAAAGTTTTATGGGATGAGTTTTTTAAGTTAAGTTGAAAACAATCAACCGCAGCTATTCTTTACCAACGTTTCGGAACATACTTTATTCCACCTTCAGGGCTAAAAAATGTTTGCAGTGAATGTCAATAACAACAACGACCACATAAAAGACAGATACATCAAAACCTTGTCATTAATAACATATCATCGCGTCTATTACCTTAGAATATAAACATAAAAATTATCAAACATCTAATCACAAAGTACACCTAGTAACATTGTTTCGGATTACCTTGGCACCCATGATTATCGGCATCATTCAATGAATTGCATTCAAGTTCGTGTTTGAGAGCAATTCATTTGTAGTAACTTGCTACTCAATATCAAGATACTATTTTTTTTAAACATCTGAGCATCATATGTCACCTAGTATACATACAAAAGATAAAACAGAACAGCCTTTCAATTAAGTTTTACAATGACCGTTCTGTATAATGAATTTGTTGAAAGGGTGTTCTGTTTTATCTTCTGTATGTATACCAGGTGTCATGCTATGATTTTTTGACAATGACCATAACAATTTTTATATTAACATCGATGTTTTGGAAAAAACTAATTTTTTTCTTTCATCAAGCATATGATGCTCAATGGACCCGCTTTAGTAAACGTGACACAGATGATTCAAAAGATGGATTAAAACGCTCTGAATCGATTCTCGTTAGAGAAGATGAAAATTTAAGCTAATGAGCTCTGCGCGTGTTGGGTTCAAATTTGTCGACTGCTGAATCCACCGTCGATGAAAATGAAATAACTAACTGCTAATTCTGGGAGCTGGATTCGTAACTCTTTTGATATACTCCTTCTCAACTCGAAAAATGAGGTTCATGCATGACATTTTTGTTTTTCAAAATTTTAAGCCATTTTTTCAGCTTTGGAGTGTTTTAAAACCTGCGCTTGTGCGTTTTTTAATCTTTTATAAGCAGCTAATAAAAGTTATCTTACCATATTTACTTGTGGAAAGAAGTTGATGTGAAAATATTTTCCAAATATAGAGGGTTGGCATTGCTTGTGCATCAGTGCAAAAGCTGCTTGTTGAAGTCTTATGCGTGATAATTAGCCTGTTGATGTTAATTGCGGCCATTTTCTGTTAATACGTTAATTATTTTTTCGTTCGTCATGAACAAACGTTCATAAATCTAGCTCATAGCGCAAAAGGCAGTTATTTTGGAAATTAATGAACCAAGAACGGCAAAAATAAATTCGGAGCTATAAACATCCCTTAAATAGGCTGAAGTTGGAAGGCACTTGGCCCAATTATTTCTGGCTTGAAATCTGGTCCATAGAAAGGTTTATACACGGCCAACCGATATCACAAAGAATGCACGTTCACGCAAAAAAATAATAAGCTCCGAAAATATTGACTGACCTGACCCCTGATCTAAAAACACTTGCAGCGCTAAAATATCCTGCGAGCCATGCCATACGTTTTGATACCTAGGCCGAATGATGCAGTCCATTACAGTTGAGGTGAGCCCGGCGAGATCCGAGCATCGGCCGAAGGTCCACTCAATCCGTCCCTGTATTCATATGGAATACTCAAAGCCTCCTGTTCTTGTTTGTCCATTCTTCTCCGTGCGCGTCGTGGACTTCAATCGGTCCGCGAGAAATATGTGCTCCAGATTTCAACTTAACAATATCTCGTACATGTATTAAATTATCTCAGGGTCTCACTATGTGGTAATCCATTTTAACCACGGTAAAATAGAATAAAATGTACATTTTCATCTGGATATATTAAGATACAACAAGTTTCGACCCATCAGCATCACCATCAAATGCCTGATGGTGAGGCCGATACCTGATGCCAGATACCTGGTGATGGCGCCAATTTGTCGAAACAAGATGTACCTTGATAAATCGAGGTGGAAATGTACAGTTTGTGTTTAATTATTACATTTAAGTTTCCAACTACTTATCGTCTTTCAGCCTATTAAAATACGTTCACAAAAGATAGTTTCTACCCCTACGCCGTAGATGAAGTGGTTCTATCGTCATCAAACTGTAGACTCATAACAGAAATAACTATGACGTTAATCGCTGCTATTTCATTTCTTTCTCTTGGACACCGCGATTAAATGGGCTAATTAGTGGATGTATATCAAGACTATCGGCAATCTTTTTGATATTTTAGGTGGTTTGAGCGAAATATCATTTTATCTAGAAATCAATAAATTTGGTCTCATTTTAAATAAAAATATCTCACCCTTCTAATGACACAAAAAATTCTACCCCTTACCTCATTACTTCCGGAGATATTTGCCAAAAAATACCAGCCCTTTTACATGGGAAATGGTACATACATGCACTTCAGAGAGACATTGTTTGCAAAATGAGGAATTTCTAACACTTAGATGTCGTAAAAAACTAACAGCGAGTAGTTTGTATGTTTTCGCAACTATTTTTTAAAAATAATCATATTTTCACCGCAGTAGGTTCTTGGGTATCCCAAAAATACCTTCCGTTTTGAAGGACTTTCAAACGCACCGCGCGAAAAAAAATTAGTCAAGTTAATGCCTTATTTAGATATTTTCATTTATATACTTACCATTTCTGTCATAAAAAACTATATTATTGCACAATTAATTATGCAATATTTAATTGATGTGTCCTACAGCTGGTGAAATCAAAACGTATAATTCGAATATGATCTCTACTATGACTAGGGAACCATCTCGCTCGGACTACCTTAAAATATTTCTCATCGCAACATGAGACTGGATGATATCGGGAGGCGTACGGCGGGGGGTGGGGGTGGAGAGTGGCATATAAGGAGAGGTACGGAAGTGCAGGATGCGCAGGAAGAGGGAGGAGGGGAGGGGGGTAATTAATGCGAAGGGCGAGAGGAGGGGGAAAATTTGCGGAAGAGTCGCGGAGTTTCGAGTCGCGGGAGTGGCTGTTGCCAAAAGGGGGCGGCGGAGTCACGGAAGAGGGATACGGGGGTGGTTTGGGGGTGGGATGGGGAAGCATCTGCCCCCGTCCTCCTTCCTGCCCGCAGACAGCTTCCCACATCTCTCACGATCTCTCCGAACCAACACTCTCCCTCCCATCTCTGCGCAAACCTCCCCCCTTCCACCCGCCGCCCCCCTATCCCTTCCTTCCCCGCCACAGGCGCCTCACAGCCTCTCGAATCCACTCGGTGGAGGCAGACTGCGGCCCGAAGGGAGGATTTCGTCGTCGCCTGGTGTGGGATGGGAAGTGCAGAGAGAGAGAGAGGAAGCGAAGGACTGCATCGCTCTCGAGTCGTCCCTAATCTCGGAGAAGAGTTAAATGCTCCCCCTTGGCCTCCATACGCTCTCTCATATATAGTTTCGCCTCATCCTTCCTTCCTTCTCATTCGCCCCCACTACACCGTCGAGAGCGCATGCATTCATTCACTACTCCCCTTGCCATCTAAAGTAAGCCGTTCGCGCGCAGTCCTCGCAGCACTCGCGGAAGCGCCCCATTTGCCGGTCGAATGCATATGCGGAGCCGGGCTGCTGGGCGGGAGGATAGGAGAGGCAATGTGGAAGCAACCGTCGGAAATCCTTTGTACCGACCGACATCTTAGACGCCCTAATTGCTTCGAATCGCCCGGAAACAAGGAGAGGAGAGGAGTGGGGAGGGGAATCTTGCGGAAATAAAATAATATGTAATACATTATCACACAGACACTAGGGTGAGAGAATATCCCCACACAGACGCGAACCGCAAGAATCATTAATCAGATTGCCGGGGCGGCGATCACTCCCGGCCCCCATTGTTCTGGCACCAGCGAGGCAATTATTTGCCTGCACCGAACCTCAAAACATCCAACCTCGTAAGTTGCATTAAGTGCCCTGCCGCGTTTACCCTAGGGGTAGGTAATCCTTTTTTGACGTGACGCGGAATAATTGAATTAGCGAGAGGGAGGGAAAAAGGCTTTCCCGACTTCGGAGGAATGTTTGCATTCGAGAGAGAAGCTAAAAGTTCCTTCCAAGGAGAGCAGAGTTTGGAGTTGGAGCAATAAAAAGGTTATTTTATTGTAGAAAGAAGGGAAAAACAGATGGTAGACAATGGGCTCCATCATTCGGTTCGCTAATTCGGCGTGGGAATTGAATAACGGAATCCTCATCTAAGAGTCGATTCGACTGGAATTTTTTAATGGAAAATTAGTGGAAAATATTCATACATCTGAGTTCACAAATCTTGATCCACGGCACATTTCACAAGCATTGAAATATTTGAGTGAAATTTTACATACAACAGACTGAAGAAACATAGGTTTGCCAATAATAATATAGATACAATTGATGAGACAGGGAATATCAGAAAGTCATGAGGTTAATTGTACGCAAAGGTTATAAATAAGCTTTGGTTGAAGACTTCAGGAACAAATTTATTTATTTATCTACACAGACCAGAACGAATAGACAAAGGTCAGGTAGCACTGTAAGTTAACGTCAAAAGATACAGTGTGAGGCAAAATATAAACAAAATCGTAGATAATCAAAAACATCGTTAGGCATAAACATCGATATTTATATCACCGATCAAATTGCATAAATGATGCACATCAAAGTTTTTGCATGTATTCATTATATTTCTTTTTAAATGCCTGTATGTTAGAAGGTAAGGGTTTAAACAACTCTCCAGGTAACTGATTCCATTCAATAATTGTCCTGTCGAGGAATGAGAATTTTTTAACATTTGTTTTTTTGGGATCTCTGTTTTACTTTGAACATATGATCATTCTTGCCGATGAAGGATGGCTCTTCGAGTTCCGTTCGAAGCTCGCCCCATTCTGCTTCGTTCTTTGTTATTCTTTATAACCCGCAAATTTTACTTCTTTTCCATCTGTTCTGTAGACTCTCCCATCCTAAGACTCTCATCATTACATGATAATAGAAACCGAATCATCCAAATGACATGAAAATAGAAACCGAATCAATAACAAGACACACCGATGTAAGATCGAAATGATTCCAATAAAAAGGGACAGAATGGGTATCAAAATGGGAGAAAGGAGCGGTCTTGAGTTTCATCAGGCTTAAGAATTGAAAAGGAAACAAAAATATCCGCCATCCTCCTCCATCAATCATTGGAAAATCAAAAATTAAGAGCGTAATAATACCAAAGAAGGGATAAAAATGAAAAGATACGTATAAAAAATGACTGTTTTACGAGGAAGTCTCCTGAAGATCACCATGTAGCTTGACTCCCTCTAATTCCTTGCATTGTACAGTAATAACACAGGAAACTGTTATGTAATGAATCCTGTCTTTGTCACATTGTATAAATCTTCATTTGACGAGTTCTACGACTGACAACAAACGAATGGAAGGAAATGTTTGAAATTTATTATTTTCTGTCGCCTTTCGGTATTCCTTCACTCTGGATGCGATCGCTCTCCCGGTCTGGCCCACGTAGATTTTCCCACAGGCACAGTTTACTTTATAAACTCCCTCCTTCGTGGTACTAGGAATCCGTGGAGAAGCGTTGGAAAAACAGCGACGCGGCTGAGTCCCGGAAGAAGAGATGGAATCAGTACATACTAGCCTCTGAAACCTAAGATTTTAAGATAAGAAAAAAACAAAGACATTTCTGGGCGGAAATGGGTAAATGTTCATTTTTCCACGCAATTACCCATTGTCGTCATGGACATCACCATAGTTCTCACAAAATTATTTTATTCGCGCATATGCGACACAGCATGCGATATTATTGGACGCTATCCGAGACATAAAAGCCTCCGAAAAGCGAGCATGGAGCCCGAGAATAACGGGAAAATTGACAGAGAGAGACCACCAGCGAAATGCCTCGGGCAAAATAATAGAGAAGTTAAGGCAAACTGATTGCAAGAGAAGGATAGGAGAGTCATATCAAACCAATCACCTGATAAATGACTTTAAACATCGAAAAACGGAAGTAATCCAGCTGCTATGTAACTAATTTATTTTTTCAAAAGATATATTCCAAGAACGTTCCAGAGATGCAGAATACTACCCCATATATGCTGTATTGCGATTTATAATCTCAAATTCACTCGACTGATATAATATTCTCACTTGCATAAAAATTCTACGGAAACATCGACCTCATGAAGACAAGAGAAGGCAAAGATCGGTCATGAAACTTTGGATGGTCCAATGGAATTTGCATCTTATAGCACAAACTGCGAATTCCACAAATAGTTTAAGCAAATCAATACGCAAATAATTATCTCGTTGTTTGTAGGGTATATCTCTATTGAGGCTAAGCTCAAGGCCCAAGTGCACCAAAAGATTCGAGTGGGTGGGGTGAACTTGAAAGCAACGGCAAATGCTCATCGAAGCTCAAGTTGCAATACATCTACATACTACCTAGCGAGCCGCCGCTTGGACGTGTGGCAGGGGGTGTTTGGTCACCAACCGTGTAAAGATGTAAAAGTTTTGGAGGTGAAATAGTGACATGTCCTTTGAGAGTGTATTTGGAGGAGCTCAGTTTCTATTGTGGTCGCTTATTGTGCGCGGAAAGAACGAGTTCTTCTATCTTTCTGTTCGGCAGAGTATCTCTCTTATTTTATCGCGTCTGTCAGACCTAGCGATGTAGTGAGACGTCATGATAATATTCTCTGTGTCGCCCTGAAACACACCAGTTCTTAATTTATCAAGAAACCTAAGCCTAGCGTGTACCCTTCGAGTCTGTAGGGGCTCCCACCTTAAGCCCTCTACCAGTTGTGTAACCCTATATGTTCGCTCGTAGCAGTTTTTAACGAAGCGTGCTGCTTTTCTTTGTATTTTTGACTATTTTTGGTTAAATGTTTATGACCAGGGTCCCAAATGCTCGCTGCGTATTCGAGGTGTGGCCAAACCAGAACGAAGTAGCATCTCTCTTTGACTTTTTCATCCGAGGACCTTCCTATTATACGCTTAACTAAACCTATTTTATTTAATGCTGTGCCGCATATGTTTTGTACGTGTGTTCCCACGATACATCTGAAGATAAAGTAATTACAAGATAATTTACTGTATTTGAAGATTATATGTTTTTCTCCACCCACGGTGTAGATATGGCTTCTGTGTGATGACTTTCGCAGGAAGTGAGCTTTGGTGCATTTCCTGATATTTAATTCTAAACCCCACTCCTGGCACCACGAATGAACGTTGTAAATGGGCTAGTATTCTGAATTTCTGGAACCGTCATGGAACATCTCTATTGAAAAAAGAAATAATGATTCAATAAGCCACGGCAGCTGTGTACGGCAGGATAGGACCCGAGACGGAGTGATCTAGAGGTTCGTAGAGATAAGTAGAGTAACAAAAAGACAAGAAGGTTGTTTTTTAGACATCTTTCATTTTATTGACCTTAATCATTGGTTCAAAATTGTCGAACCATTTTAAAGTCATCCGATTGCAAGGAATTTAAAGCATTCAACATGCTTTCCTTTATTATGTTCTTAGTGGAATGAATAGATCACACCCTCAACGGATTTCGTCATCACCATGAGAGGAAAAAGGCAATGAAGGAGGGAGGAGAAGGGGGAGGGGGAAAGTAGGCTGATGGGGTATAGATATGACAATGTCTGGTTAATTTGATGGACGAACACATGTTCTAATTCGTGCACACGGTTTTAACCTTCTTCCCCTCCTCAATACTCTCAGAACTATGTCACACAACTTTTAGAGGGATTAAGGTCGGAGCCCCGAGAGACTCGGAGACTGCACGCTAAGCTTAGGTTGCTTGAGAAATTCAGAGCTGATATTTTTTTCATAGCGACATAGAGAATATTATCACGACATCTCTAGGTCTGACAGATGCGATAAAATAAGAGAGATACTCTGCCGAACAGATACGTACAAAAACTCATTCTTTCCGCGAACAATTATGCTGCCACAATAAAAATTAAGCTCCACTAAACACTACAATAATTCATGTCACCATTTCATCTCCAAAAAATTTACACCTTAACACGGCTGGTGACCTAATATCCTCTGCCACACGCCCATGCGGCGGCTCGCGGGGAATTATGTAGATGGAGATGTAGAATACCTCTTATGCCCCCTTGAGATTGGAATACATGTACATTGTCAGGAAATATTGGTTTTTCTATTGTACCTTATGATGACTGAGTGACAGTCGAATCGCATGTTCAAACAAATTGTAATGAAGGGGGCAGCACAAAATCATTCTTTTGTCATGCTGTTCCACAACATCTCATTCGATACAAAGGAATGTATGCCATCTCATCTTCTCGCCTCCCCTTCAACGCCATAGGGATAGAGAGAGAGAGAGAGACATTCTATTGGCTTGGGTGATCGCTTCAAGACGCTAAGAAGCGACGGCACACATTTATTCAAATCTATGACGCTTATTCCTCGGATGGGCACTCTACTTTCTCGATTCCTCCTGCGATCCTCACAACAACTGCGCACTTCAATCGACGATGACTCGAGTCTCTATTGGAGGATAAGAATGCTTTAAAGTCCCTTCATCTCTCCTGCAACCTCCTCCATTGATCCTAAAGCCATCTCACATCCGTGATCCGCATTTAATCCCCCGCACATATTCCTCCTTTTGTCGCGAGCCGCGTGAGGGAGGGATTTAGGAGAGGCAAACTGGGGTGCAGAGGGTTGGCCTAGGGACTGAGGGTTTGCTCGAAAAGGGAACGAACGCCTTGTCGTATTACGCCCAGGGTTCGCTATAATCCCGCGGATTCCCCTCCTCTTTCACCCGTTCGTACCCCTACTTGCCTCACCCCCGTCGAATCTTTCCGACCACCGCCGCTCGTGAGCTCAACCCTAAAACGGCGCCGCCTAGCGACGAATCCAGGATAAGTATGTGTTCATGCCAAACACCGTTAAGACACACGACTGAGATTTATACCACGGTTTCAAACAAGTGAACGCCTGGGTTTTACATTTCATCTAGAGCGGTAGGCGTTCCTTCTCAATTTTTACCGAGAGGCCTCACGTGGTTTTGCTTTAGCTAATACATTGACACCATTAATTTACGAGGCGTGTTTTTTAAGTAAGTACAGTTTTGAAATAAAAACAAGTATATTTATCTGAACAATTTTATTTTTACATGAAAACCTGTACCTTAATCTACTTTTCTGCATGATTTTTACTAATATTAAGGCACTTATTGTATCGTAGAACCAGCTTTTGAATCATAACCTCATAATTGTCTACCGCCTGACTTGACTACCACTGTAACACGGTCGTTTTGATCTCATCATCGTCGTCGTGGAGCTTACCACCACCCATAGATGCATCTTCAAATGCAAAAACAGGTGGAAGTCACTGGGCGCTAGATGGGGACTGTACGGAAGGCGATCAAGTTGTTACCAACCAAATGATCCGATGAGATCTTGAATTTGATTAGCCGTGAGTTGACGGCCACTTAAACGGTACTTACTTAAAAAACATACCTGGTACAAAAAGATACATTCTCCGAAAAAAAACCCGCATATAAATGTGAAGGGCAACAGATAGTTGCTCTTGTGGAACATATATATCGAGTAGTTCTCGCCTATGTATGCTTAGAAGTATTCAATTGAAAGTATTACAATAATTTGACATATTTGAATAGTCTGAGTTAATCGTATCAATAAGGTTCTTCTGATTCTTTGCGTACACGACTAGCGAATGCGGAGGGATTCACAATTTTTCCAACCGAAGAAGATCCCATCCGATGCTTCAGGACATTAGGAGCGAAGGAAGAGTCGTTCTGTTCAGGTAACCTGAAAATAACAGTTTTGCCAAATGACAGCCTTTGCCCATAGAGTGGCGACTGGTAAATTTCTTAATTGCCAAAAAATATAACATGATATTGACTTTTAGCCGTACGGTGACACATAACCCATTTTGTCATTGAGAAAAAGCCTTAAGCGAAAGAGCTAGTGCTTAAGTACTTAGTGATTACTCAAAGACTTGTAGCGAGAACTACAGCGAAGGGTTACTCGATAGCGGCAACAGACCTAAAATTCCAATAATGTAAAATAACTACACCAACATTTTCCGGTCACATTTTTTTCTTATTGATCGAGCAGGTGACCTCTAGTTGACTTCAAAGTATTTAACTTTAAGAAAAAAGTGAAAAACCTCACAGCGTTGTCAAACTTATCTATAACCTCCCGTGCTTATTTTATTTACCTTCCTCACTTTCCTTGGCAGCATATTTAAATCATGCCCATTAAAATTTCAGTGGTAAGATACATCTTGAAACTAACTCAAATTCCAATCATAACATTAGTTTGAAATATTTTTGAAAGTTTCTACAATACATTTCAATGTAAGTATACAAGCAGCCCTGACTCATTTTCTGAGTCACCACGGCAAAAAACGTCGAATATTTATCAGAAGGTGTTAATTGACAAAAAGGTAGGAAAAAAGACACATCGGGTCATTTTGACTCACGCGGGGCTTCTAAAGGGGGTTAGACAATCCCGGGTACTCGTAGTGTTAAGGGACTCACCAGCGTATTCGAGAATTCTCATGATGAAAAGATACATTTGGTTAATTCCATACTAATTTATTAAAACCGTACCGTTCAATCGGCCGAAAAAACTGTTCTTGTTTACCTACAAGTTACAGTCAAGTCAGTTGTACCTTGAAAATAGCACTCAGTCGCTGAAACCCGTGTCGGTTTTAATAAATTAGTGTGGAATTAACCAAGTGTATATTTTCATCATGAATATTCAAAAGTTCCACAAAGTAACGCCTGAAACAGTTTCGTATATTCGAGAATGTCCGAAAGTCGAGGCACAGCCTTCATAACTAATCAACATATTGCTGGCATCGAAGCATTTGGAGGCCTTGCGCTCGAAGTAAAAGATACAGGATTGAGACCTGCGGTAGCGGTTGGAGGACCGCTCTGATCTCGGTAGCGGGGTGGGAAAGAAGGGGTGTGAAGGGGGGGGACGAACTTTGAAATCCTCCGATTGGGACGGGAGGATGAGGGGGTGCAAATTCGAGCCGTCAGAGGGTCAGCCTCACCAGAAGCGGAAAGGGTCCCCACGAACTTAATAAACCCTCCTTCTCCCCTCTCAGGGCAGAGATAATCAAATCTCACCTCCGCAGCGGCGACTGACGCGCCTCCATCGCCCAAAAAATTTCAAAGGAGGTTCGTCAGCCACCTCCCATTGCCCCCCACTCAAAACCCCCCCCTCCCCCACGAAGTGATTCCTCGCCGACATTCCAACGTCACACAAAAACACGCCCACCACATCCGTCTGCCCAAACACACACACACACAGACCGGCAAAAATCCACCTCCTTAGCGTTCGTGCACCGGCTTCAGTGCCTGATGAATTCCTCTGTAAGATTCATTTATGACTTGCGGCAAGATGAGCATACAACCCCAAATTTAAACAAGCTCTCCTGGATGGACAAAAAAGCAAGAAGAAAATTCAAATTGGCCTGCTTCATGTATTCCCTACTCAAACACGATGACCCATGATGATGACGAAACAGTACATCATTGACTTTTTTCCCAAGAGAACCAATATAATTTTGTATCAATATAATTTTGTATCATTGTTGTATATATTTGTATAAGTGTTGTTTATTATTGTTCAAATTGGATGTAATATCTGAGGAAAAACAAATTACACATGAGGACCCCAAAAGTCAAGGGTTCTAAGTGACATTCAAAAAAAAAGTTAGGTACAGGAATGGGATGTAAAACAATAAACCTTTGAGGTGATAAAGGGATCCAAGTGATTTTCTTGACAGGTGATGCTATCTAGGGTAATTCCTCTTAACTACTAAGTGAGTTGTACCAAACATTTTCAACTTTGACTTAAGTTTTCTCAAAACAACGATTTTGTTACTTAGACCCCTTGACTTCTGGGGTCCTCATATATGCATTTACATATATACACCGGAGGGCGTGCACTCTTTAGACACAGGCACGCCCGAGGCCTTCAAAAACCATATTTCCTTCCTTTACCCGCTCCCTCCCCCACTCTCCTCTACCGGAACACTCACTCGGTCGGTTGGAGAACGAAACACACACACGCAAACACAAGAAACCCCGACCGCTTTCTCCCTCCTCGCACCCCTTTCCCACCTCCGACCTCCCCTACCCCCAACAACACCCTCTCTCCTTCCACCCCCCCCCCCCCCAACTCTCCCCTCAGTCCGCGCAAATCGAATTGATTCGCCTTCAAAGGAGTTCATTTCCACCCCCGGGCCCACTCTTCAACTCCGCAGCCGTGGTGATGAGTGGGGATCTGAGCTCAAAAAGCCCCGCCCCGTTTCTCTTTCATCCTCTCGAGGGTTGAAAAACGGCACACGTGTGGAGAGAGGTTAGGAGCCGCAGATTTGAGAAAATTAAAATTCCTCCACCCCATCCACGGAGACGGCCGCAACCCCTTCCTCCTCTCCTCGACGTGCCGCGGCCAAAAGAAGAGTGGCGGACGGCGCGAGGAGGCGGAAGTGCTGATCAAATGAAGTACCGAGCCAGGCGAGCGGCTGTTTGCTCGCCTTCTCCCACCCACACGAAAGCCTCCACCGACAGGGTGGGTGACAGGCGCCGGGAGACTAGTCCGTCCGGAATGACCTTTGACCCTAAAACCCTACACCTCTCTCTCTGCAAATCAAACAAGGCTCTTCTAACAAACCCTCGTGGACTCCCTCCCTGAACGAGCAACTGCGAAGTGCACAACAGGACTCTACTCAGAGAATTTAAAACTCGATGAACTTGCATGGAATGCTGGAACGCACCCCCACGGGACCAACTGACCTGCTAAACATTTACTGTCAAATATTTGACCATCACACAATCGGGTATCCACGGAAGTTATGCACATTTACGCAATATATTTGGCATTTTACATCCCTGTGTGAATTATAAACCATTGAAAATTAATAGAGAATGGTAGATTTGGCAGTACATTAGTTATGAATACCTTAAAGGTTTGCAATAGCAGCTTGTATTCTGACGAAGAAAATAACAATTAAGGAACGTTTTCATGAACGCGTTTCTGATGGAGAGACGCGAAAGCGAGGTCCTCAGCCAATCAGAAGCCCGGCTTTCTTCGCGTGACTTGGCGTATGTTCCCGTGGAGCGACGCGCCCGAGTTGAAATATTTTCAACTTTCGACGCAGGGAACGCGTAGAATCATAGACATGGCTGAGCGGTGAAGTGTAGGTTCTATGCAAGTACACTGCATATGCAGTGGATGAAATATGATCTCCAAATGGATGAAATATGGATGAAATAATCATCTCCAAAATTCTCAGCAAGTTGGCGTGGGGATGAGAGGAATTAAGTTGTTGAGGAAATTGAAGAGCAATAACTATTGCACTTGGATGGATCTAGATTACTATCAACACACAATTATCAACAATAGGTTGTAGAGCGATAAGCACACACGGTCGTCACGCGTCTCGTCGCGTGTTTGCGCGTCTGACGCGTCCGTGAAAACGTAGCTTTAGAACACTGAAAGTTTTTCGTTCAATTTTTAAAGTGGAGTCTTTATTGAATAAAATATCGCCAACCCGGCAGGTTCAAGGCATAGGAACCTTTCACAATTACCATTACGAGGTCTAAAGCTACGTTGAAAGACAGCTTTGGCAACTGAAAGAAAGATCCCACCATTCTTCTTTCTTTCTTATCCCTGATCCTAAACTGCGTTGTTTTCTCCGTGTTTGAGAGTTTTTGGGGAGTTTTTGTCCAATTTTTTTACGATTCTGTGGCTTGTGAGTGCGCGGGTGGCGAGGGCGTCTTTTAAGTCCCGGATTACCTTAAGTAAGTTGAAGGAGGCGAATGTCTAGGGACTCATTCTCCCGCTTCTAAACATAAAAATCCTTTGGAGGAGAGAAAAGGAACAAACACGTCCCTCGACAAAAAGTAAAGTCTTTCTCCGCGCAGGGAATTAGTCCCGGGACGCGGTGGCACATTCACCGCTCCAGGGAGCGGTGCGCGGCCCCTCCGCTACAATGCGCCGCAATGGCCGTCGTCGTTTCTCGAGGGACCAACGGTTTGCTCGCTCAAGATTCCCGAATGGGATGAGCTAGGGGAGGGGGATGGCAAAGAGGGGGGGTAGGCGGTCAGTGGGGCAGGGGGAGGGTTTTTCCATACTTCCGCCCCTCCCGCGTCGTATTACCCCGTAATTAGAAGTAGCAGAGAATGGAAGTGGGACGTACTGCTTTCTTTTTCTTCAGAACGATGCATTTAGATTAGCAATCCCGGTCCTGTCTTCAAATTCCTTTGTCAGCGTGGGTATCTTGGATGTACCCGTCTTCAGAGATGTAGCATTCCAAATGAACCAAGAGAGAGAGAGAAAAATGGAAAACCCCGATAGACACTTGAGGATGTGATCGAGTCAAATTCGAAACCATACTAGTCGGTGCAAAAATTATGCAGACTGGAGTTTGAACACTGATTAAAAATGAGCCGTGTTACCCACATGAATGCGAGTTACACCAAATTTTAGCTTGGTTTATTTTACGTTTAACTGTGGTTGCCGTGAATTTTTACATTACACTCTCGATTTTTTATTCCGGTGAGAACAAAAAAAGTGCCGGGTTTTTGCCGTTTTCGAACGGAGCGCTCTTTGACATTTAATAGTGAAGAAACTTTAAGTTTGATCGTAATGAACCTGTAGTATTGTGTAGGAAAAACATATTGAAATGTATATTAAAACGTTCAGTTCTTTCTATTGTGCAGTAAAAAAGTTACTACAGGTTTATGAAAAAACTTTTCTTGGTTATGAAAGTAGTAGAAGCAAGATGTTGGTCTTGTTTTGAAGCTCTTAACAGCAATATTTAATAACAATTACCATCGTAAACTGACATTACGATATCTATTTTAAATGAGTTAATAAACAGCCGAGTATTTTAGCGGACTCAAACCAGCGGTAAGGCGGCCGTTTTCGCGAGAGGGGTAGTGAAAGTTTGAGCGCTATTGCAATTTGAGAGGTTGCGGGTCGTCCATGTATTGGAATTTCTTTGGGTGCATTGAAGAAATTCTGTGCATCGAGAAAAGGCCCTTATGAGTAAAATGAGTAAAAGGTGATACAAAATGTTTGAATGCTAAAAAGAGCACAATTGCCACCTAAAATAAAATTCACGAAAAGAGCGTGTGCAGCGATTGTTTTCGCACTACGAGGCAATGCACAGAAGGAGCGTATGAGTAACGGTTTCGGCTTCAATAAATGAACACAGCAGGATAAAAACTGCCCAAAAATCTATCAATCAGCTAGTAGAATATTTAAAAAAAATGGAGAGAGCATTGCTAAAAAGGCTTCTAATATTAAGGAATAATTGAACAGAGCCAGTTGGTTGGATGGTAAGAAGCCTGATACCTAGTTCACTAGGTATTTATCCTCAAAATTAGATATTTCCGGCCTCTCGCCGACTTCCACGTAGTTTTTGCATTACTCGGAATAGAAGCCGGGCGTTTACTTTAACATTTTCTATGTCATAAAAAATAAGATTAATTATTTTACTGACAATTAAATGCTAATGCGCCCAGATTCCCAGTTCACTAGTATTTCAGCAAAATGATATCAGATATTTTCAGCCGGACGCCGACTATCATTTAGTAATTTCATCACACGAAACAGAACCGGGAGTTCGCGTTAAATTTCTCTGATTCAATATAAATGTATGTAAAAGCACTATAACCACTTTAAATAAAACAATATTGACGGAGGGGACGAGGAGAGAAGGGGAGGAAAGCGAAAGAGAAGAAGAATAAGGAGAAATCGCGCTTCACAGGAGGTCTGTCGGTGTGTGTGCGTGTGTCAGCCGCTTACTCTTCATCCCTTCCAACAGAGGGAGCTGAGGAAATCAGAGGAAATCTCATAAGGCGACGTATCCCAGGAGAGCGGAAGACGGAAGATAAGACTACGAGGAAGACAGACAGAGAGAGAGAGAGATAGGCAATCTTTGCCAAGACTTTCCCTCGACCTCCTCCGCAACAACCCTCATTTTTTTCTCCCCTCTCATAAAAATCACGAGTTTGGTGACAGAGATTCCGCCGTATCAGAACAGCGAGATGTAATCGTATGTGCGTGAATATATATTTGCTAAAGATGAGTCGAATCCAAATGTCGATTCTCAGGATTCGAATCGGTATCGAGAATCGATCCCCTAAAGTCGATTCCGATTCCTTCGACTCCAGTTGGATAAATATTCATAGTTTTTAGCATTGCTTTGCCACCATGTATATACTTACTCTATGGTAATAGTTATGGTGACCTCGATAAGCGTGGATAAAATAAGGATACAATTGAATCCTTTTTAGAAACCTATGTATATATCAGAAGTAAGGATGAGTGGAATCCAAATGTTGACTCCCGACTCCACCGATTCTCAGAATAAGAATCGGTATCGAGAATCATTCGCCTAAAGTCGATTCCAATCCCATCGATTCCAGATGGACTACGTAATACTTCTAGCAAATTCCTTCTGGTACGAAATAAGAACATACGATATTCAGCTCAAATTTCATTTATCACATCATATTTGTCTCAGTAATTTTGGATGTAGGCTATCAATTTGTACTTTTTATTTACTACCTCAATAAGCCGAGGATATATTTGCTATTTGTTAATGAATATACTTTTTGAGCGACTTAATTGTCTTTGTTATTTCATTTCAGCCAATACTTGAATTTAAGTAATAGTCGTACGCTACTGGTATATCAATATCCCACCTGTTATTAGGAATAAGAATCGATGGAATCGGAATCGAGAATCGATTTGAAAGAATCGGAATCGAAAGAAAGTGGAATCGACTCATCCCTAATATTTGCGTACCTACACAAACGTGTGGGAAAGAATAGTTTTCGTTCGCACGAGGAGAGCGCGCGACCCGGTTGAATGAATGGCGGAATGGAAAAGATTTCGAGCGTTGGCGGACTTGGAGCGAATAAATCTCGCCCCCTTCACGGCGGGATGACGATATCTAAGGCGGCTGCGTTTATTTTTTTTCCCTTGAAACGCTCGCGCCCATTCCACGCATAAACACGAGCATTTTCCAGAGATTCAGATGAAGGGTTTTTGACGTTAACCAGCACCTCGATTGCGGAGGAATAGGAATGCAAAATGTTCACGCCCACAACATCACCCATTTTATTGCTGGGTAAACAAAAGATATCCTTTCTTAGATAGCTGTGTCGTGTCGTGTGTTGACTTCGATTTATTGACCACAAATGAAAGTGTTTGCATCTCCACTCTCCAGCAACAGTTCTCGCTTCAAAGTAAGACTTAAGATACATAATTTGTAAATGAATTCACATTATAACATTCCACAAAGGTTTTTATTTTTCCGACCTACGTTTCGACTCAAGTTAAGTCATTATCGAGGTGACAATATTACACCACGAGCCACTTATATACATAGTCAGGGTGTAGGGGTGGGGATGTGGGGGATGGGAAGTACAGGACGGGAAAGCAGCTAATTAGTGGAGAGTGGATGACTGGTCCGAATAAGGTGAGGGAGAAGAAAGGATTGAATACATATTGTTTAAGGATTTACGTCATGGGAGGGGGAGAGGGGAGTATGATCATGGGATAGTATCGGGACGGTTCAGAACAAAAGTTTCGTGTAAGATACGTTTAAGTAGGTCAAAAAATTAATGAGATACGCTATTTTTCTGATTTATCTTTAGAATCCTGGAGATACACACCATCAACGTTTCTTATGCAGATATTAATAGTATTGTTGGATAAATACGACTTGTTGTGTACGAATTGTTGAATAATCAACAATTAATTGTCTTGAAGTCTGGACTTGACAGGGAAAGGAAACTTTCGTGGGAAATGGAGGGGTAAACGAGGCTTCTTAATGCAGCTCACGGAATTCTCTGGTCGAGTATGTCACTATAGGAACGTAGGATTTAAAGGGTATTTTTACACTCAAAAAAATTCATTTAGAAACATCCGAGTAACTATGTGAGCATATAATTATCCATTGAAACTGATTAGAACGCGCAAAAATTAAAAAGGGATCTTTAATGTGCAAAGGTAATTAACTTGCCTGCCCTTATTTCCTCCACCGAGGACTCAGGATTGAATGTAGGCGGATATGTATTTTGATTGGCAATTGGACTGGGGATAGAACAGTACGGTGGCTAGAGCCCTGGGTTCCAATCGCGGAAAACTTTCTTCGGTATTCCGACTCACATTTCGACGCAAAAAGGAGTGCACTTACAAAAACTGAAGTATGAGTGCCTGACAGGACGTTCAGCCGCTATTTCCTAAACCATACCCTTACGTCTTCTCTCTGTATTGTAGGCGCCGACCTTTGCAACACCGACTCGAATCCCATTGAAGGTAATGATGACTATCTCGACACGTTTATAAATGTACATTAAGAAGATTTTCTTGTAGGATCGTGATGTAAGCAAGGGGAGAACATTGAGTCCTTTTTTGAGACACCATTTACTTTTTTACTCACACTAATCCACCAATCATGGATACACATTGAAAAATAATTTGGTGGATTAGGTTAATTACCTCCTAATTCTTAACATCTACAGTCAAGAATAGCTAAGTATAGTCTCATAAATCTACGCTTTTTTCAATAAAATAAAACGCCCTGATTTTCACAATGAGAGGACAGAATCATGCTGTCGCTTGAAATACGGGAGTGGAGGCGGATTTAGATGTTTCAGGAGACAGAATAAGAGACAAGGTTAAAAGTAATGGGCATGGAAGAAAATTAAGGAAACATAGGCAAGATTCAGGAGGAGATGGCGCCAGTAGCCGGTACTATAGGCCATGGTTTAATGAAGACAACTCTTAGTCACTGTAGGACTAAGGAAAATGTGCCAAGTCTAAGGTAAGAGTGTCGTATTTGACAGATAGTAGTCATAACTGATGAAGGTGTTGGCATTATACCCTAAGAATGCCACCGAAGTAATGCCCTAGATTGTAATAAGACAATATCTTGGTACGCTCACCACATACATAATTCATGCCAAAATCTCTAGCATTTGGTAAAAATATGAACAGAAAATAAGTGTAGTAAGAGATAGGAGCAACAATACACTAACTTTTCACAATGTTTGCGCGAGTAAATTTATTTAATTATTTAATTATTTTTATTTATTTGAAAAACTTCCAAAAACGGCACTAAGGCTTTTAACATTGGATGACTACAAAACAAATAAATTATATGCATTAACAAAATATAAAATAATAACAGGTATAATAACAGAAAATAGAATAGATACAAAAGAAGATGAGGAATTGGATCGGGACTTAGCGACATGTCGACAGGGGAGATGGGACTAATTTGCACACCTGGTTAGTAAGGAAGGATTTGAAAGGGGAGGGTGGTAAGAAGAGGTCCAGGGAGGGTGAATGCGAAGCCATGGAGTTAAAAGATTTTGGAATGCGGTCGAATATGGAACGCTGGGATATTAAAAGAGGAAATTTGGGGATGTGAATAAGACAGCCATTGCTTGTGGTACGGGGAGGAACATGAAGTGGGAAGAGATGAAGAAAGATATTGGTGTAGAGAGAGCCCCTCCATATGCAATGAAGGAACTTCATGCCAGAGAACACACGAGGACGAGAGAGGTGGGGGATTCCAAGTGAAAACATAAGTTCTTGAGTACAATTTCTGAAGGAAGGAATTCGATGGCGGGCAATAGCGAGAAATACGTTAATAGGTCGATTAAGTAGTTTCAAGGTTGTTGGGCAGGCGGTTAACCAAATTGCGGCACAGTATTCTAAAATGGGGAGGACACAGCCAAAGAATACCATCCGGAGAGCAAGGAGATCATGAATGCCAAACACTATGCTCAGATTACAGTGGGAACTGACATAAGGGATTGGGTTCTGTGATAGAGTGTAAGAATATGATAGAATTTTGCGTTTCAAGGAGAAGGTCATCACAGCTGATTTCGAAGGGTTAATACGAAGCTGCCAAATGGAGCACCACGCGTGAACGAAGGAGAGGGCAGATTGAAGGGCATTGGAATCGGAGGGGCTATCAACCTGCCTGAAAATTTTGCAGTCGTTCGCGTAAAGTAAAATGTCACATCCCAACGGGAGGACACAGTCAATGATATCATCAATGAAAAGTGTGAAGAGAAGGGGGCCAAGGACGCTGCCTTGAGGAACCCCTGAAGAGACAGGAAGGTGATTAGACGACATGCCATCAATTAAAACACGATGAAACCGAGAGTTAAGGAAACTATGGATTAAGCATAAGAAAGTGAGCTTCAGTTTATGTATCAGCAGACTGTGGTTAACTGAGTCAAAGGCCTTAGAGAAGTCAACGTAACAAACTTCAAGTTGCGAATTATATTCAAAAGCGCGTATGATATGGTGGTGCAAAACAGCGAGGTTGGTAAGACAAGATCCACCTGGGAGAAAGCCATGCTGATTGGGGGAGATGAAGAGTAGGGTGAAGTGAAGAAGACGATCATGGATGATGCGTTCGAAAATAATTGACAACACGGGTAGTATAGAGATAGGTCGTTGGTTCTCAACTACGCCTTTTGCGCCAGATTTCAAAATTGGAGTGACATTAGAGTATTTTCATTGCGAAGGGAAGCAGCCTCTCGAGAAAAATCTATTAACCAAGATGGAAATAGGTATATAGAGTGATGTAGTAGTGCGGTTGAGGAAAAGAGACCCCACATTATCCGACCCAGTGGATTTAGAGCAGGGTAGCGAGCTTAAGTACTTAAAAACTTCCAGAGGGGTGGTCGAAATTGAGGAGAGAGTATGTGAGCACACGGATTGAATCAAGGGGAGTGGAAAGGTGGGAGGGGCATGGTTGAAGTTGGAGCAAAAATAGTCATTAAAGGCAGAGGGGCGGTCATCACCATGGATATTCAAAGTATTATATGAGAGGGATGCGGGGATTCGGTGGGACCTCCTCCTGGCGTTAATGAGAGACCAAAATCTTTTAGAGTTCACCCGAATTTCCTCGGAAATCCCATTTATATAGTTTTTGTAGTCCCGCCGAAGGAGGAAGCACGAATGGCGCCGTAGATCCACTAACGAGGCACGGGTGTGCGGGTGAGGATGACGCTTCCATAGTTTCCAAGCCATGCGTTTGTTTTTAAGAGCGTGAGTCGTCTCAGGAGAATGCCAGAGAGGCCTCTTCTTGGAAACACGCCGCGAAGGGACAAAATACACGATGGCACCGTTCAGGAAATCATAAAAGACCTCCAGGCCATCCCCTGGGGTGCCGCACTCCAGGAGGGACCAGGGAATGAGAGAAAGGGTGCGGTTTATTGCAGGCCAGTCGGCGTTGTTCCAGGCTCTCAGGGTCCTTGGAGGGGGCGATGACTGCGGAAGAGGAGGAATAGGTTGACGAGGGAGCACTCGAGTGAGTCGTGGTCAGAAGAGAAAATGTTCTTACCCACGGCGATGGATGGAAGACGGAGAGAGGATAGAACTAAATCAAGCGTTGCCAAATTCCTAGTTGGATGTGGGTTGTACTGCTCCAGCCCCAGCCAGTTAATAAAGTGCTCAAGAAAGTAGTCATCGCTGGGGGTATCGGCACGGCCCTCAGATCGGGTGGTCCATTGAATGGAGATATTGAAATCCCCAAATATGATTACATCGCTAAGAGAACATACACGAAGGACAGAATCAAAGACGTTTCGAGAACGCTTAAATTGCTATTGGGTGGGCGGCAGAGGCAACCAATGAATAGTTTCCTAGTACTGTTTGCATAATGAGTAGTATGAGCATCAATCCAGACTATTGCACCGTTTGATTCAAGATCTGCCCTTCGTAAAGTGGGGATATTTGAGTCGATGGCCAATAAAACACCCCCCACCACGAGAGTTCCGATCACGTCGAAAAATTTGGTGAATCGCAGAAAAGTCCAATTCACAGTCTGGAACATTGCCGTTGAGCCATGTCTCTGTTAGAGCGATAACTTGGAAGAAAGTAAGTTCCGTGATGAGTGCAGCGAGTGTCGAAAGTTTGTTTCGAATGCTTCGAATGTTTTGGTAATAAAAATTACACACGGGTCCAGGATTGATACTCACATCACCCGCAAGAAGGATAAGGAGTGCAAGGCGTTTCCAGGACAATCCAGGGAATACAGACCACTCGGGCGAGAAGAAACGAGAGCGTGAATTTAGCACACGAGGTGTAGCCGGAACGCCGGCGTCAGACCGGCATCTTCCCGGGGAGACACCGGGGGAACGCCGGGAGGGGTGGCGGACGAGGGAGAGTCCGCACAGCTCAGAGCAGGGAAACAAAAACTTCTACTAGAGCACAGAAACGGCACTGAATGGTGGGAATTGATGACTTTTTGACTGATGTGGATGAAATGATGGAAACTATCACGATATACGATTGTTCCACGCATTTTTTCTTCTACGTTGGTAATATACTTCCGAAAATATTGTATTTATCATAAAAAGCGGCAGAAAGCAACGTGGTCAAAAATTATTTTCACATTCTGAAATCCCGGCAATTAACGGGACCAAATTGAAAAAAAATTAATGTTCAAAAAACGTTCTTTCGTTGGTATTTTTAGATTTTTTTACCCTGTGTTGGTGACTTGGCCGTTAATGGTACGTGGTAAAAAAAACAGATCACCAAGCCAAAGTTTGAGCAGTCTCTTTTAGACATTCACCCATAACAGCGAGAGCGTCAATGATACAACCTCAATTGTCTCATCAGGTTGGTCAACGAGACAAACACGTAAATTAGGTTTCCGTTCCACCTGCATCTGAAGGCCTGTATCTTTTAGGCCGAGTGCCCTAACAACGAAATCGAAAAAATGGGACGCACCCGAAGAACCATAAAAAAGACATTTCAGAGGTAGTTTACGCCACTAAGTTCACAGACCTGTCAATTAAAACTTTTTTCCCCGAGACCACTATCCACAAGTCAACACCAAACTAAATCAAGCGTCCTTGTTTTCACCAGCAGTGGAATGGCTTGAGTCTGATGTGAATTCTTCTCGGGTTTCCATCCGGGTAAGATGCTCCATCTTCTCTAACGCCGACGTTTCGATGAATGACGTATTCCTCGTCATCAGGGCCGTATGGCGTGTGTCGAGGAGCTGGTTAATATAGTGTCTCTCTCAGGTCAGGTCGATGGTGATTGGCGGAGGTTCTTTTCCTTTTCCCGCCATTTTCAAGATCGGTTCAAGAAGAATATAAGTAGGACCTGGAAATCTTGAAAATGGCGGGAAAAGGAAAAGATCCTCCGCAAATCACCATCGAATTGACCTGAGAGAAACACTGTATTAACCGGCACCTCGACACACGGCATCAACGGCCCTGATGACGAGGAATAAGTCATTCATCGAAACGTCGGCGTGACAGAAGATGGAGCATCTTACCCGGACGGAAACCCGAGAAGAATTCACAGCGGTCATTCGCTGGGAGAAAGCAAAATTCAATGGATTGAGTCTGGGTTCCTTAAAGGAGACAGAAAAATATTTCCAGCTATTTGCAAAGACAATCAATAGTTTTGCGAGGCAGCAGATGATGGTGATTCACGGCACGAACTAACCTTAAGTATAGCCACATAGATACACTCCTCGGGAGATTTCCGAATAGAGGAAGGTTATATGGCCACCAGAGAGTGGGTAGAAAAACTGGATTGGCCGTCGCTTGAAGTCACAAAATTACCTGCAAGGAAGAGAAACGATAAATTATTTAAGATGCCCTCCAACGGATAGCGTCTTTAATAATTTTAACAATCCATAGAAATGCAATTATTGAAATTCAGTATCACAATTTCAAACACCTCAAGTTAAGTCATTAATGGCCAATTGCAGGAACGACACATACGTATTCTATAAAGTTATGGGACCCATAAGCCATGGCAACCATTCAATAAGTGTTGCAGAAACATTCGATAACTTGATTGGTTTCATAACTTATGACGTGAAGTTTTGAGTTCCATAAGTAGCTAAGATGGCGGATACGCAATAAACCGCTTGGAGACTTACTTACTCGATAAAAGGGCTGTTTTGAGACAAATGAACGGTTTCTTTACACTAACTGACTAATTTTTATGTGCATTAACAATTACTAATAGGATAACTTTCATAAATTTTATCCGGACGGTGGAAGATTATATCGAATATTAGATGCTATTAGCAACTGGTAAATGAGTAATTTAACTAGTAGATGTGTTCCTGCAACCCGAATATTTTTATGAGATATAATTATATGGCTCTCACAACTATTGATTTCATAACTAAATGTTCTTGCAACCGACCATAGCTAAACTAATTTTTTTTCATGCCGTGCGGTGCAAAATGCGTTCAAAACGGAATGTATTTTAACCATTCCGTAAACATCACTGCGGCGAAATTTTGATTAATATTTAAAGCATTATCGACAATGAATATAAAATATAAAACAAAAGCCTGTTAAATACCTGACGAGATACTGGGGTTAGACATCATTCATTTATTTTAAAAAAGTCTCTCTAGAACACTCCATCCCGGATCATTTCTATTGAAATAGGCTCGTTCTTGGCGGACAGTCTCGAAAAGTAGAGCGGAAAATAGTGGATACACTGGCAGAATAGCTACTGATAGCCAATTTTCGAATTCCCTGACCTTTCCCTGACTTTTTCCTGATGGATATGCTAATTTCCCTGACTGATCGCCAAAAGGTCACCTATTATTGGAATATTTTTTGTTGAATTGAATTTTCTACGGTAGCTTTAAATTTCCTAATCATCGTCTCGTATTTTTAGAACTGCAAGCATGTATTCATAATAAGCTAGTGTGCTCCAGCTATCTCTCGACCTGACTTTCGAAAGTTTAAAAAACGCGAGGTAAAATTTTCCGAACAACATAGCCTCGGATTCCTCGTGATGGGCGTAATACATTGCGATTATTATTTTTAACACAACTGGGCAAATATTGCAATGAGGATATACAAAAGGGATACATTGCACGTCTGATGCACAACTAAATAACTAAGATTCACGACTGAATACTCCACGAATTGATTGTGCTATTTCCATGCACGTCAGCGACGGACGTTAGTTTTAGTTGGTGAAATAAGGGGTGGGAAAGACTGGCCGATAAACGTAATGGTAGAAAAATAACGGGATTCCTATTCCAGTTTCTCCCTCACTGTTACGGGAATTCCCTGACTTTTCCAGACAATTCACGGTTTTCCCGGACGATCGCCACCCTGACTGGCATATTTGGAAAGGAGAGACACTTTCCTTTAGAACAAAACAAAATTTATTAATTTTTATGCTAAATACTATACCGATTGAACGACCTTGAATGCATGCCAACGTATTTTTTGACCCCCAAATTGCTCCAAGTTCAATTGCCCTTTTACACTTTTGCCAACCAAATTTTCAAAACACTTAGCTTCTAAGTTTTACTCTTCAGCATCTTCATCAGATTCTTTTTCAGCATGTAAAAGTTGCATCGGAATATTATTCATTCATTGAAGAGGGAAGGAAGAGGAAAGGGAAGGAAAATGATGGGGAATGAGGAATAGCGGATCAGGAAATTTATTCGTTTTCGCGACTAGAGAGGTTTGGGTGAATTTACAAAGACTAGATACTAATTCAGGAGCTTAAAAACTGGGAGTAACATGCATGCGGAGGGGCCAGCCCTGACCTGTAGCTGCCATGGTAACCGTGTTACATTTGATGTAGTCATAGCCCAGCACGGAGATGATTACATGTATGAAAAAACATTAAGCAACAAAATCATTAGGACAGCGCACAGGTTATAAAATATTAATAAAACTCATGAACACCAGTAAGAGAGGGATTGTCACAAGGAATCGCAAATACTCGCAAAAAATGTGGCCAGGAATGCTTAAGTATTAGATATAAGTTTCTTTCTGTGCTAAGAAGAGAAAAGCTTTGGTGGCTAATTGATCATGAATAATCATTCCGGATTTTGTGTTGTTATGCTATCATGGACGAAATAATATTTGCTCTAAGGTTCGTCACTCGCCAAACTTCTCCTCTCCTTCCGCATATACACTTCTAAACCATCTTGTTCAGTAAACCCAATTAACTGTTTTAGTTTCATCATTATTGTTCCATATAGAAATGGGCATGATTTAAACTTGCTTATTCTTAACTTTTTCGTTCAAAGTAAAACGCCTCAAATGATGAATTTATACATGATTTTTATTAATAAGTAAAGTAAAAATGTGCCATCTGTAATGGCATACCTAATGCATTCTAGTTACCGAGTAATAATTTCAAATTTGAGTCATAAATACTATACTTGTGTGCCATTAATTGTTCAATATATACATGAAGGCTCTTATAGCTGCTGAAATGAAAAAAAAAATCAAACAAGGTCTTTATTACGACTTAAGAAAAATTTCGCTCAAATTACCGAAAGAAGCAGCAGACGCGATTTGGATGCGATTGGAAGTGCTTTCCTGTGTCGCGAAAAGAATGGTTGATTTGAAATTTATCCCATCGCGACATTACTAAACATCACTGCGGCGAAATATTGACTAATACTTAAAAAATAAATTGACAATAAATAAAAACTATACAACCACACTGTTAAATATCTGACGAGATACTTGGGTCAAATAAATAACGCTTATTGTACATTTATGCATAGAGTAATAGAATAGAGAGGGTGGTCTGTGGTGAATACTAAAACTGATGACGACAGTATGGGAGCAGACTTCGATTCAGAAGGAGGAACAGACGGTGACCGAATTCTGTTTCCAGATGGGGATCTATGCGCGGATTCAAACCGTATATGTATGTGCGATGGGCCTCGTCGGAAAATGTATCACCCCCACCAAAAGCAAGAGGCAATTAGCCACGCCATTAAGCCGTGCATAATAAAATTTATGGCGGACAAACTCCGCTCAGGTACCGTTAGTTTAGCGCTCATACTGCGTGCATTAAAAGTGCCATAAAAAGTGGACTATGCGACGATTGGGTACTAAAACACTGCACTAAAACCAACCGGGAGCTCCGATGTAATTCTCTGCCTCGTCGAATTTAAAACCATCATGACATCACTCTTCGCCAGGCGAATGGCGGCGATTGGGAGATGAATCAAAGATGGCGGAACATTTTCGAGAGAATGAAAGAAATGGATCAAAAGCGATTAGTCTGAGGAAGATAGGCAAAATGAACGTTTCCCACGCGCACATACATTATTACCTATCCAGTTTCACAAAACTAGGCGGTAATTACAAAGTTGTGGCATTTACTTCTCTAGCGAGACTGACGATGTCACAACAAAGAAATAAGCGAGCTATCGGAGAGAACTTTCGAGTAACGAAAACGGATTTTTTTTTTCAGTTGTCTCCCAGCGGCGCCGCTAGGCAGCTCTGCCGTCACTCTCCTCTTGATTTTGCTCGCCTCGCCAGGGCAGAAGAAAGGAGAAAGCCTGGAAGAGGCACGTGTCTCCACAAACTAATTAATTCAACTCCAGAAGTCATTAAGAAACTCGCCAGACTCATCGGAAGACAGTTGTACTCCTTTCTAATTAAGTCCAAGGGAGGAGGAGGAGGAGGAGGTGGTTGAAGAGGTAAAGGAATATTTGCTTATTCGGAAAGCGGGGGCTACTTATTCCGTCAAGTACTTTATACGCGCAATAAAAACGTCAGGACGGCAATTAATGGAGCTCATACTGACGCGCCTGCAGAAATTAATTTAGGAGCACTTAATGCAGGGATTGGATTTCGAGTGAATCAAGTGAAATATTGCTTGGGAATGAGGAAAAAGTGCATGGCACACATTCTGTCGTAAGTTTAAAATGAACATTTGAACGCCTATAGAAGCTCAATCGCTAATGTTTGATTCAAAATAATTACAGCTGATAAAGCTTGGTGAGGAAGTTAACTCAAGTGTTTTTCGTAGATGTTTTGTCAATTGCAATTCACAACGCTTATTAGTCTAAGATAATTACGCAAACACACCGCAAAATTTAAAAAAAAACTTCAAAATTATCCTAATGGTTACCTTATCGGGAATTTGATGATCCTATTAAATATTTGCTCCAAAATTAACATATCTTTGATAGAGAAGGTTGGAAATTTGTTCATCAAGAAGATTAAAGCACAATTGGTACTATCTAGGAAATCCAATAAAAATGTAAGATCATTCCTTTCCATGCATATTTTCGTTATCCTTATCTACGCATGATCATTTCTGTTAAACATCTGATCTATTTTTTTTAAAGAAAGACGCATCGGAAATTACATACTAAATAACGTGACTGTTTTGTAAGAAATTAATAAGTAAAGAAGTATTCATATCCATAATGTTTGAGCCTTAGAACTAGAACAGCCGAAGGAGCCATTTTGGCTCCTTTTACATATTCAAAAGCTGTATTTTTGTTCTTTATGCCTTGATAATCATTATTTTTTCTGACATTTAATTTATTTTTATAGCAATGCCACGGGAAAAATATCTGTGGCTCATTGCGAGAATTTCTTCAAAAAAAAGGTAATTTACCTCGAACAGCGACTGGAGCCAATTTGGCTCCATTAAGGACCGTGAATGCCATTAAGTTTTTAAAGCGTAGAGTTTGCTACAAACATCAAACAACTATGTATTTATTTGCTTCTTTACATTGTACGATTATGGTCATCAAGGGTATATTTAAGTTTACTTCAATAATCTGCTCCTTTCTTCCATTTAAAATATCACAACACAAACGTGGAATTCATTACACGACAATGTCTTTGAAATGACGCCAAGAAGCTGAAGAATCTGACATACCCCATCCATGTTATGACTGTGTTTACTTTGTACCCATTCAGAATTTCAGAACTCAATTACTCAAAGAATTGGGTAATTGCTCAAATCGCTTCACGCTGGAAAATACATTGTCCAAATAGGACTTTCATCACTCAGTCTTCATCTTTCTCCGTGAAATCTAGATCGGTTCGCAAGAGACACGAGCTTCTTTTCCGGCAATGTCTTTGAAGCGACACCTACAACCTGAAGACTAAACTAAGATTCTAATCAAAATTCCTAAAGATCAATCAGAAGTTGACGATGATTCACCTAACAGTGATGGCGATTCAGACTGTAAGGATTATAACCAGAAGAAAGGCATTTCAAAGTTCTAATTTTTTATTAAATGTGCCTCTATGGAATTGTAAAGTAGCTAAAATATAAGTGCATTATTATGTTTACCAAATAAAAACTTATTTCTAGAGTTATTTCTTCATTTCAGTTACCCAAATGCATGATATTACCGACGGAGCCAAAATGTTCTAGGGTGGTTGAGAAGCTCGGCTGTCCTAGTGTTAAAAGACAGAGGAAATGCATGATATCACCATCTTCTCTTTTACTTTATCCTTAACGCCCTAATCAAATATTAAGATCAATGCTAAATTCACTTAGGCTGTTAGACATCTACAATAATGACCATACAGCCAAGAATACTTGAATTAGATGTCTTTAATTTACTGGACAGTTACCATAAAATCCACTTACTCAACAAACAGCACAAAGACTCAAAATACCCTACCTTTTCGGTCACGAATTGATACTTAAATCACTTACCGTTTTCTCTTCCGCTTTATCAGCGTGTGTATAACACGCGGTCAACATTTCAGTGGCAGTTCTCACGCGATTCTCTCGTCGAATCAATGAATCACTTAAATTTTTCTGACACGAAATAATATCCCCCACTCCATGGACGCATACCATCCAAAGGACTAAATATTAACGTCAGCTTCTAGCTTTTACACTCACATTTTGACTACCTCGCTCCCGTGCTTAAGCCAAAGACGTTTCAGACACGACCGACGGTCACGCTATCGGCGGTAGGTTAGTGTGTTCATCTACACAGCAGCACCTGGTGATGGACCTCTCAGAAGAGAGAAATAGTCGAGGTATTGTTGGGAGGAAAGCAAAGAAATGCCACCGACCAAAAAAGGATGCTTTCAGAGGATATCATTAACCCATTTGCTGCGTCAGTGGAAATTACCCTGATTCCAGAAAAGTGTCACATATCCAGAAAAAAATCAACGCTCAGCTGTGGTGCAGGATGATTGCATCTAGCATCGTGTGCTTACGTAGTTCATATTTAGTGATAACTTTTACTTAACCACAAAAAAATACATAAAAACACCCTTAAGTAAAAGTCATCAATAAATATGTCGATCGAAACATACCACCAAGTAAACAAAGATACTGTTTTATTTGCTCACGTACTTCAAGTAAAATTCTGAAAAGATGGCAGCACATACTAGGACGTGGAGGCAATTTCATAACGTCGAAGCTTTTTTCGCATGTCGTGTTGAAGGGAAAAGTTTTTCTACGCCCGTGGAATATCCCCGCATGTCGCACTCAAAGGATATAAACATTTGCGCGGGAATCCCCGCATGACGCTGCGGAAGGGTTAAAAAAAGTGAGAGAGTTCACACCTAGGCCGTGATCGTTGCTAAGGAGAAGAAAAGAAGTACCTCCTCCTCCAATACTATTGCCAAACTTTTGCTCCCCGGTAAGTTTGGAAATAAATACAGACGTCTTTTTCTTTTCACCGAACAAGAAATGGGTCAGGTTGATAAATAAAATCCAATTAAAAGAAGAGTTCCAAGTCGCTATTCCGAGGAAGTAACGAATATCACAACTTTCAAGGAGAAATTCAGTTGGAGACAAACTTAATATTGCTCACCTTTAACCTGAAGTGAATCGAGTATTTTTTGATAATTCGTTCAAGTGATTACCTAATAGAAGCATCAAAAGTCCAGTCACACTCAAAAGTCACCTCGGGGCGTTAGCTCGCTTGTTTTTCCATTTCATTCAGTCGGCTTACGAGGATAGCTCGAGAAAAGGCCAATTGAAATGGAAAAAAACCTTTTCGTGATACTGTCTGGAAAAGATCTCGGAAAATGAAAAACCAACTAACAGGAAATTAATATGACGTGAAGGACGAGCGATCTACTGAAGTGAATTGTGAGGCATATAAAATATCACGGTAGAAAGCCAAAAAGAAGGAACATCCGTAAAGAGTCTGGGATTCTCCTGTATTATTATTGCCACGCAAAGAAGCGATTACGAAGACAAGATAATCAATTTAAGTGCCTCATATAACCGAATGCGTGATTCAACGAGCAACTCGGGTTCCCAGTGTAGTCATCGCTGATAAACTTAAATGTCCGGTTGGTTATTTGGAGAGGTGACCAAAAGCTGGATTCATTCGTGCCTTTAAAGACAAATCGGGAAGGTAAGAAATTATCAGTGCCATATTGGGGAGTGGAAGGACGGAGAGAAAGCCAGCACACTTAACCACTGAAAATATGAGGTCAGTTAATTCGGGTTTTTCCCGCGTTGATTCATGTTAACGGACAACAGTTTCGCTAACGTTACAGCCAGCGTCGTCAGGTCCTGAATGAGCTGCTGAGATTCATGTTCCTTTATATACCTAACGCCTGAACTAGTCAGGCGCACTTTGATTGGCCGGCTGTACCTTTGAATTCAATTGTTGTAAAAGACGTTTGAACGAAGAGGATAACCGTCTTCCCTGTTGAATTTTTCTTTGTTTTTGGCTATTTCGATCGCCTCTCGTATTAGCCGAGGGAAATATTTATTTTTTGTGGCGATGATCATATATTTTTCAAAGTTTATGACGTGGCCGTGTTCTGACCAGGCGTGCTCTGCCACCGCGGAGTGGCGAAAATTGTTCTTTTCGGTCGCCCTTTGGTGTTCCTCCATTCTAAATTTTAGGGATCTCGATGTTTGGCCGATGTATGATTTCCCGCAGCTACGCGTAACCTCGTACACTCCTTCGTAAATGTCAGACATGAATCTCTGCAGCTCATTCAGGACCTGACGACGCTAGCTGTAACGTTAGCGAAACTGTAGTCTGATAACATGAATCAACGCGGGAAAAACCCGAATAAACTGACTCAATAATTCACCGCGAAAGCCTCCGTACCAATGAATAATCTTTCATGAATCCACAACCTTAAGTGAAAGATTTAGAATAACTCTATTTAAACGACTAACTTCAAACGCATGCATTATCTCTAACTCTGCCTTCCACGATATTTTGTCTTTATAACTCGAAGGCAATGTCTGAATGGTGCCAAACAATCGTCCGAATTTTGTCGAAGCCGTTGATCGGTACAGAATGTTCCACTAACACTGTTTTGGTGGTTGAAGGTGTTGAGTTTTTTAACGCGGCCAACACTATTCATAGTACGACTCTGACCCACTCGCAGGTGTATGACGGATATACGAGGAACATGTCAGTATTGCAGTAAAACACATCTCACACGACATGTTGGTTTAAAGGCGCTTAAATGACTCCCAAACAATATATAAATTCCCAATCGTTGAAATCGAGGACGAGTAGGAAATGCAGTACATTTACATCTCGATATCAGGTTAAAAAATAACATTCCTGAATTATAGGCTCAAAAAAGGTGACGTACCTAAGCAGTAAAATGCAGAGAGCACCCTACAACTCTCATAATCGTACTTTTTCATAGAAATATCCGTAACTCACGAAATCCGTTTCTCTTCCTGGATTTGGACTCCAAAAATGAATTACAGTCGTGCGAAGAAACACGCACACGGATGCAAACTTCCCAATCCACTTTTGTTTCACTTCTTCGACTCCATGGAGACTCCCTCCGGCGGTAGAATGAAGCGCGCAACAGTCCAAAAGCGATCCCAACAATCTACTGAAATACTAATAAGCAGCTCTGCAAGGAACATCTAATATTCAGTTTCACGGAAAGGTGGGCGACAGTAAGAATAAGAAGTTTGGAAAATGGCGTAGTATATACAGCTATGTATTCGTTCCAAACGAGGGTGCGGAGGAAGAGGGTTGGGGGGAGGTGGGGGTAGGCAAAGGGAATGGTTGGCAACGGGAGGGGAGCGGGGAGGAAAGCGTTTTTATTCCAGAAAAACCAAAGCTAAGTGGAAAAAGGAAGCCGGCGCAGAGAGAGGGAGGAGAGAGAGGGAATGAGGCAAAATGGAGAAACACTAAGGCTTGCACATGTAGAGGGCGGGGCGGGGGGCAGCTATTCCTGCCCCCCGCCCCGCCCCTTGCCCCCGTGCCCATCCCCCTTCGCAGGCAGGGGCGGTGATACGCGCCCAGGGCCGAAATGAGCGAAAGAGAGGAGTGTCTCCGAAGTGTAATCTAAGTTTCCTCGAGTCTTTTGAAGGCGAGGTAGAGTTGGGAGAGGGAAAGGATGGGGGCGGGGATCGTCTCGAGGTTTTTTTTTTTTTAAAGGGAAGCGGGTGCGAGGTCGAGGGGGTGAGGGGTGGTTGTCGTGGGAATGGAGAGTGGTTGAGGAAGGGGAGGAAGGAGGAACAGGGGCGGAGGGGGTCGAGTTTAGGGCCCGGGAAGAAGGAAGAAACGGAGAAGAGGGCAGCAGACGAGAGAGGAGGGAAATTCCATTGGCGTCCCCTGGGGGTGGAAATTGTGGAGCGAGTTTTCCAAACAGTAATAGGTTTAATCTGTGCGGGTCCCTCCGAATTATTTTAATCGTCTCTCATTGCGGGCTTGATAAAGTTGCCTCCGCTGCCGCACTAGTATCCAATCGGGACCAAAATAAGGTAATCTTTCTCCAAATCAAGAACCTCAGAATCAGAGACAGTTTTCGCGTTGGGGATGAGTGGTTTTTTTTGCAGCACAAATTATCTCTCTGCGGCGGGAGATGGAAGGCCTTGAAAGAATGGGTGTGTAAAATGTCGCAGGAAATCCAAAACAGGGCAATTTGAGGACCAGGATTGTTCGCTTAAAGACAAGGAATAAGGTAATACATTCCACCGTGTTCAGCGTGCCGTTACCAACGCCTCGAAAGCAAAAGAGATTCACCGGTTAATGCTTTGACTAAAATAAATGATTTGAGTAATTGTTTTCCGCACCCTTTCTTCACGAATTTTCCGCTGATCCGGTGGAAAACCTGAGAAGACATGACCAGCATTATACGCCTGGAGAGAACTATATCCTACAGTTGTAACATAGTTTTGATACATAGCACTTTACAATTAAAACATATTTGGTCCAGTTAGATATATTTTTTCCGTACGTTGGAGAGATATTTTAAATCTGATGAACAAATGATGGAGATGGAAAAAGACGGTTGACAGGGACTGTTTTCTTAAGTTTTATCACTCATGCAGTACGCCTTGTGACTTCAATGAGATAGCGTGGCATTGTTGGTTTCCAAATAATGTATTTTTTCTAGATCTGCCATGTTAAGTTACGAAACACACTCTGCATGATACATGTTGGTGAAAATGAAAAAGAAACAGTAGTTAAGTGAATGAAAAATTACTGGTAGCAGCTCGCACTCACCTAAGACCTATTACTTTATAATTAGAAAACCTATTACTATTTACTATTATAAATTTTTAAAAACTATCTAAATCTACATAATACCCTGTGAGCCGCCGCATGGACGTGTGGCGGGGGTGTTAGGTCACCAGCCGTGTAAAGGTGTAAGTTTTTTGGAGATGAAATGGTGACATCTATCATAGGAGTGTATTTGGTGGAGTTTTATTTTTATTGTGGTCGCTTATTGTTCGCGGGAAGAACGGGTTTTTGTACCTATCTGTTCGGCAGTGTATCTCTCTTATTTTATCGCATCTGTCAGGCCTAGGGATGTAGTGAGGAGTCATGATAATATTCTCTGTGTCGCTCTGAAAAATATCAGTTATGAATTTATCAAGCAGCCTAAGACTGGCGTGTAGCCTCCTAGTCTCTTGGGGCTCCCACCTTAATCCCTCTAACAGTTGTGAGACACTGTATGAATATACTATCGATCCATATTGTTCATATCAAATCACTCGTAAATCTAAAACACGACATCACCCATGCAGTAACAAGAGAGGTTACCGTGTTTTTATTCACTATGAAGAATGATACAATAGAGTGAAGACATTTTTTGGGAGTTAGAAGCGAATGACTCCAATAAAGTCTCTGCAGCGTTATTTTCCGTTTTACGTATAAATTTAAGAATGTTTTCTATTTTTTTCATAACGTGCCGTGTGAGTGCAATCATGTGCCTAAATAGGTTGAAAACAGCTTGTACTAAGTCACTTAAAATGTTGATCTCATCACTGCTACCTGAATATTAATCAGTAAAAGCGTATTCCCCTGCTAAAAAAATCCTTAGAAGCTGTTCTGTAGAACGTAAGGAATTCTACAGTAATTGACTCTTTTTTCTTCAGAACTAGTTCCTTTTCTAAGGATCTGTACGGAAGATGAGAGCCTCACTCTACAGAACACGTGTTCTGTAGAGTTATTTTCTGCAGAGCAAAAGAACTCATTACAAGCTGTTCTGTAGAACTTCAGCAACTCTACGGAAATATGTCAGGTTTTTCCTTACATCTTACATCTTAAGGTGTTCTGCAGAGGGCTGTTGAGGGCTTTTCAAGCCAAGAGCTCCCCTAAAAAATCAGGTACGAAAGATGGAAAATATTATGGCGCACCAGAAAAAATATAAACAGTCATTGTGACGTAGCGTAATCACAGCATATGATACTACAGTTCATAAACATAAACCATGGTGATATCTAGAAACAAGTACATTAAACGTCATACGCCTATCATATTCCACAAACAACACTCAAGTACATTATGGTGTAATAAGTCTTTATCTCGGTAGGATTAATTGTCAAAAATCTGATGATGTCTAAAATGCGAGAAAGTTGATCTCTCCGGCCTCTAGGAGAGAAATTAAAGATATAACCCTCTAGACTTACAATTTTGTCTTTCAAGCACTTACTCATCATTAATATGCAGAAGAAGACCAGCGAATTGGCCGAAATACGTGTATCCGAATCGCACCTTCGTGGCTGCTTTACACCATTTATGACAAAGGGGCTAAGTTGGATTTCTTTGAGCAATATGAAATTGCTCATGGCTCGGCCAAGTGATGTAATGATGTGGTTTTTAATGACAGATCACCTCTTTTGAACCTTGTTCTTCCTTGTGCCCGACAACCCCATGATCATGCCGCCTGTCCTTCATCATCAACGGCTTCTCTTCGTTTCACTTCCCTCCCCCCCTATCTGAAACCCCCCACCACTCTCTCGGACCTACTACAACCCCTACTGCCCCTCCATTTCTGGGTATATATGGTGGAGTGTTTAGAATAAGTGTACCATGATAATGGCACTAGGTGTGCTGAAACCATGATCGGTTGTTATTAAAGTTTGTGTGGAAAATTACCATTGTATTTCAACTTGAAATGTAACTGGTTTCAGTCGTTAAATTCTCTCATTTAAAGTGAGAATCATACCAGACGAGGAGTCTGATGGAGTACGGAAGTGTTTTTCTGAATACTTTTGACGTGTGTTTGCTCGGTTTTCGATCCTGGCGTGGAATTCAAATCTCCTTTAAAAAATCACAGAAAGCGTGAATGGTGTCTAATGACCCCGGCGTCCTCAATGCGGTCCTCTCTAAGCCCAGTGTAGGATCCTAAAGTTGGGTTGATTGCTTGTGTCCTTTGATTGGTAGCCGACGTCAACCTTCCCGTAAACCACCATGCTAGGCTACTCTGGTATTATTTTATAATTAAACTCGTGCCCATTGTGACGAGTGGTGCTATTACTACCCCATTAAAATCCATGAGCTATTGAAGTTGCATTATGGATAAAAATTATCTTTTCCTTTCAGAGAGCCTGCAAAATTGTTGCAGTAAAGTATTATTGAAGCTTATTCTTTTTTCTATGATTGTGAGTTTTCTATGATTATGAATATGAAAATGATTATTTCAGAATAGATCTAGGTTCAGAGATAACGGTACACTGGCATTTAACCCTGTCAGGGTCATCTGCCATCAGTTGCCCCTCAGACACTTGTTGATCGAAAGGGTAAGAGTATAACTTCTGCTCTTTTGGAATCAGTGCACAGGTTTCTTTTTTTTCTTTATAAAAACACTAGCAATCACAATTTATGTTTAAAATTTTCACCAACGGGCAGCAGAAAGAATGAACATTAATTTATAGCAACATTTTTGTTGTACACTTTGTTTTCGTTTAAGCATTATGTTATCAATGACAAAATTATCAGTTTTTTACAGATTTCAACAATAACATTTTTAGATAGCATCCTGAGCAGTTGCTATCAACAGGGAATTTATCCCCGAATTTTGTGTTTATTGTACATAATTAAATAACCAATATTTGCAAATATGTATATATATATATATATATATATATATATATATATATATATATATATATAAATTACAATAATAATTTCCACACACTAATGATAAGTAATGGAGGGTGTAACTCGTGCTGTACGTTGGCGAAAGGCACAACGCCACCTGCGTGCGGTATTCGCAACTAGTCCTATCTCATTACCCAATGTACTACTCCATGACAAAATGAAGGGATGCCACATGTGTTACTCAAGGAATTAGACTCTTGCTTACCCTAATTGGTTTATCTTTTTATTCAGAAGATTGCCTACACACAGCAAAACTGCCGATTTATGGTGGCACCGAAAAACATTAAGTAAAAGACGAATAAATTCAACATAAATTAAAGCAATGACAACACTGAGAAAACGTTTTAAGACTCATGGAAATGTGTGATTAAGGGCTGCCTGTTGGATGCGGGAGAGCGCGGCGGGTAAAAGTGCGTCGGAGGAAAGAAGGAAACGGGTCGCTCTTGTCTGGAAGATTATGAATGAGGGAGGAGAGGAGGTGGGAGGGAAGGGAGTTGATTGATTCAGTATAGTGTGGGAATGGGCGCGTGTAGAGGACGATGGGGCCGATTGGGGGGTCCACACGGGACTCTTAAGCTACGTTTTCATGGACGCGCACGCGCGCGGCGAGACTAGGGATTGGAAAATCGATTTCGATTTTAATCGAAAATCGATAATCACACTTCGATTTTCGATTTAATCGTAGTCGACTTTTTGTTTTGAAAAATCGTTCAAAATCGATTCTAGCCGATCGATTTCCGATTTTTGGCTTGCTACAGCATTTGAATTTTGCCGCCTCGCTTTACACCGCTGCGCGCTATTTCACTCTGTATCGCTTGGTGGGGGAATCTCGGTGGGGAGGCAAAGTGCTTCGGACACCGGCAGGTTGGAGTTGCCAACTGTGGGGCTGCGGATTTTTATTACAATAATTCTAGTCTAGGCGGGGACTCACGCTCGGAAGTAATACATTGTAGACCGCGAGACGAAGATTTGAAATGACAATACGCGTTGACATTGTGCCTTTTTTGTAAACGTTTTCTCAATAAATCGCTTCAGGGAACTCGTCTTCAAAATAGATTCGCCCAGTCCGAATATCGTCTTCTGCGCATGGGCTACTAAATTATATATAATTTGCTTGTTATATTACCTATATGTATATAAGTATCTGGTATGGATTATTACTTTCCTGCATACCTTATTAATATCTTTAAAATAATAAATTGTATTAACAAATTTAACCGTATTCAGTTTTTATCCCTAGTGCTTCCATTAACCCATATTACGAATTTCGTTAGAAAAGCACATCCGTATTTCAGCAGACAATTAATTTACTATTGAAAAATTTCGATTGCGATTATTCGATTATTTTGGACAAAAAAAATCGAATTTTTATACAATCGATTTTTAAAACCGAAATCGAAATTCGATTAATCGAAATTTGATTCTGGATTTAAATTTCCAATCCCTAGACGAGACGCGTCATTTCTTCGCGTAAACCGTTCGCATGCAAGCGAACCTACGCGTAGGAGGTACCTACGCGCCATCTACAGCAGAGAAGAAATGGTATAAAAAAGAAACGTGACGACCGTGTGAGTTGTTATCGCTCTACAACCTATTGTTGATAGTTATCCAGCTCCATTTAGTGTTGATAGTTATCTAGCTCTTTCCACCGAGCCGACATATTTTTTGCTGTAAAACTCAATGATATTACCACCAAGTCATCAACACATGTAAGCTTTGAGAATCATCGGAAATAAAATTTGTTCTTACCTTCCACTCCAATGGATACTCCTATCTCCCTCCACGCCTCCTCCCTTAGGTTTCTATCCCTGTATCGATGGTCCTTATAATTGTACAGGAACGTGTACTTCTCTCGAATTTCGGAGATGATCATTTCATCCATATAACCTAAATTTCGCCGGTCAGCCATATTTGTGATTCTTTGCGTTCCACGCGTCCAAAGTTGAAAATATTTCAACTCGGGCGACGCGACTCTACGCGAACATACGCGAACTCACGCGAATAAATCCGGGCTTCTGGTTGGCTGAGGATCTCGCCTTCGCGTCTATTCGTCTGCAACGCATTCATGAAAACGTACCTTTAAACTGAGGCCGGATATAAGTTCAGGACAGTCAGCAGTCGAGTTGGAGAATGCTGTACATGAGCCTTGGGTTAGTTTTGACCACTTGTACTGGGAGATTAGGAGATATTAGGAGAGATAAGGAGAGCTTAGGCATAATGGTCTCACCTGGCATATTGTAAAAATGGTATACTGTATTTAACTACTTTACTGAAGAAATAAGTAACACTATTAAAGTTCAAAATATAGAATGGAGCGGATGAGGACCAAATGGGGGAGCAAAACGTAACGAGTGGAAGGGCAGTAGCCACAAATGGAGAGCGTAATGGTAGTGGGCCTGCACTCTCTGTGAAGCGGTCGAGGAGGCCAAAGAGAGACAAAGGATTGCTTTCAACAGCCAGCATTGGTCACAGAAGTTGAGTCCATAATCACTCAAATCGTCGCGGCCTGACATTGACGAGAGACGATTCAGATTCAGTGAATTTATGATGCAGCTGAAGTTCTGGGTGGATTTTTTCAGAGAAATTGTTGGAGTATTTCCTTGGGTTCAATTTATATATTCTGACGTTATGCCATTCTGAAAGAATGTTCAAGGCATCCTGAAGGTCATACAGGCTGGCTACTGATATCCAATTTTCAAATTCCCTGACCTTTCCCTGACTATTCCCTGATGGTTTTGCCAACTTCCCTGACTGCTCGCCCTAAGATCACCTATTATTGGAATATTATTTTCTGTTAAATGAAATTTTCTACGGAAGTTTTAAATTTTCTAAATTTTCTAATCCTCATTTCATATTTTTAGAACTGCAGTCATGTATTTACCAGTATCCTCTAGCTACTTCTAGACCTGGGTTTCGGAGGTTCAAAATAACGCGAAGTAAAATTTTCCGAACAATCTAGTCTTGGATTCCTTGTGATGAGCGTAATACATTGTGATCATAATTTTTAACACAACTAGGTAAAGATCGCAAGGATATACCAAAGGAATACATTGTACGTCTGATTCACAACTAAATAACTAAGATTCTAAACTGATTACTCCACGAATTGATGGTGATTATTCAATGCACGTCAGAAATGGACGTTAGTTATAGTTGGTGAAATAAAGGGCGGGAAAGACTGGCCGATAAACGAAATGGTTGAAAAATAACGAGGATTCCCATTCGAGTTTCTCCCTGACTGTTACGAGACCTCCCTGACTTTTCCAGAAATTGAAAATACCCTGACAATTCCAGGTTTTCCCTGACAATATCCACTCCGTCAATGCAGTCTGTGACATTGCTGATCTGCTTATACATATTATTCCAAGCAGAAAAAATTCGACTGTACCGGGAATCGAACCACGGACCTTGGGTCATGCCTTGGGGAGTGTTTGTTCATATAAACCCCCCGCCGATTCCAGTGGTTCCTTGCTTATATATATATATATATATATATATATATATATATATATATATATATATATATATATATATATATATATATATATATATATATATATATATATATATATATCAGTATTGGGGGGGATGGGCACCCCTGTGTATGGGAAAAGTAATAGCTACTTTCCATTGGGTAGGAAAAGTGCCGAGAAAAAAGCAACGTTTAGAAAAGGAGGCTCAAGGGGTTCCAGAGGGAAGGAGCACAGTATTTTAGGAACATAGGACTTATGTCGTCAGGGCCACGATGGAGACGGGTTTTATTAAAGAAACTCGAATATCTATCCCGGATCTGTCTGTACTTCGGATAAGCAATGGTCTCAAATTGGAGTGAGGAAGTGTTCACGGTGAATGGGGATATAAAAATGGGGAAGCAGGCAGCATTTGTTTAAAAAGTTTGGTCTGCATTGCCCCACTGCATTTCGATCATTATGAAACACTTCATCAAGGATGTAAGGGCGACCACGACGGCGATTTACAAGGGGTGAGAATTTTTTATGGTTGGTGGAAATGAACGAGCAAAGACCCTGCACGTTCTCCAACTAACTACAGTGGATAAGCTGCTTGAAGCAGCGACGAAGTTCGGCGAAAGAACGTCAGGGGGTTCTCGTTCATGAAAGCTTTGCGCAAACACCAAGCACGGTTCTTGTTTCCGAGAGCGACTTGAGGCAAGAGGGGAACTTGTTGTCCTTGGCTGCGCGCCACAACCTATTCAGTTGTTTGTAAACACTAACTCGAAGATTAGAGCCAATAAACCTTTTAGCGCTAATCTGTCGATAGATTTTAATGATACATAATATTTAAAATAATCATCTTATACATCATATAAAAGTGATTGAATCATTAATAAAATAATGATAGCGCCATTAAATTTACAAAGAATAATTACATTTTAAGGAACCAATGCTTACGGATAAGCGGAATCTTATAGCTGAAAATAATTATTTCAGTGTTACGGATTTTTGGAGCCAAAGAAAGTGTGCTTCCATTGCGATGTTGGTGTGGAGTTGAACAAATAATATTTATCATTCATTCTAAAAATTTATTGGTTGAAAATGCCTTTAGTTAAGAAGAAAGATACGATACAATTTGTGAGCAATTATCATTCATAAATCTCAATTGTCCATGCACCAGGGTATAAAAGTAAAAACGAATGCTTAAAAAAACAATACCTCGAGCTCTTCCTTTGAAATACGTAAAGATAACTGACTTGGTCGTGGCGCGTAATCTAGAACAACAACAACTCAGTAAAAGATACTCGATTTCCTTGAGAAAAACAAAAGACCCATAAAATCTTCAGATACAGTCAAATATCTTGGAATCACCTTAACATCTGATATAACGTGGGGATTGCACATACAGAACATATGTGGCGTGGCATTAAAGAAACTAGGTTTTGTTAAACGCATGATAGGAAGGTCCTCGGATGAAAAAGTCAAAGAGAGATACTACTTTGCACTGGTTAGGCCACACCTCAAATACGCCGCGAGCATTTGGGACCCTGGTCAAATAAATTTAACCAAAAAAATTAACAAAATAAAAGGAAAGCAGCGCGCTTCGTTAAAAACTGCTACGAGCGTACGTATAGTGTCTCGCTAAGCGCTAACGCTCGTGAAAACTTTTAGAGGGATTAAGGTGGGAGCCCCTAGAGACTCGGAGGCTACATGCTATGCTTAGCTCGCTTGAGAACAAAAACAAACTCAAACTCGTTCTTTCCGCGAGCAATAAGCGATATCAATAAAAATTGAGCATTCCTCTAAATACACTCCAATAATACATGTCACCATTTCATCTCCAAAAAACTTACACTTTTACAAGGCTGGTGACCTAACACCCCCTGCCACACGTCCATCGGCGGCCCGCGGGGTACTATGTAGATGTAAATGTAGACTCTCATTATTTTGTCGCGAATCTTAAGAAAAATACTGTACACGCTCCAATTAGGTGCAATGAGTGCGATATGTAATGATCGTCTTTTCGTCGCAATTTTTGAGAACGAAACCGGAAAAAGTTACGAGGATTGCCAGCAGCGCGTGCGTGCAAGGACCACTGAGAGGGCGGATGGGAGGGTGAAGAAAACGAGGAAAAGTAACTGAGGGAGTGAAACTGTGTGAGGGGAACACCTTTTCGCCTTCGGGGACACGGAGGAATTGGAAGGGGGGTTAATTAGGCGGAGCACATCTGTCAGATCATCTGTAATTCTGTGGAAAAGGGACTTGTTCCCATCCGTTCCCTCTTCCCCCACTTCCCAGCCACACCATGGCCACCCTCTATCACTTTCTCTTCCTCTGATTATACCTGCGTGTGTTTGCGAGGAAGAGCTTTCCATCACGGAGAGTCGGATGAAGGAGAGGGGGAGGTGGAAGGGAGGGGGAAGAGAGGGGGTCAAAGGTGAGGGAGGGAAGGAGGAGGCGTGTGTGAGGTTTCTCCATTAATCGCAAATGGTGTCGGATGGGGCGAGATTGTCACGGTCGGTGGTCCACCGGAGATGCAAAGGAAGAACAGCAACGAATTCAATGGAGGAGGTGAGTAAATGAGGGAGGAAAACTGGCGATTGGTCCAGAAAGAGATAGAAAATGAAACTAGGTATTACCATAGAGTAGGTAAGTACACTTAGAGAGTGGCAAAGGGATAGGGAGATTCGGATATGAGTTTTAAAATAATACTTTGGCCCATAGATGGAACAATTGCATCTAAGTTGCACTACAAGCCATAAAAAATGAGCTTTGGCATACGGCAACTTTACTTAGTGTCGCGTAACTCGCATGATGTTCTTATGATGATTTCGGTGCCTGGATGTTTACTAATCGACCCATAGCAACGGAAAATCGGAGTCGTCGAGACAAAATTCACATCAATATGATAAGACACGCGATTACCAAACACAAAGTAAACTGTTTACCGATGTATCGTAGGAACGACAAAACAATTGGTACTCGATTAAAAGCACACAACAGCCATGGTAAATTCACTCTTCTGTATGTTGATGCAAAATCACTGAGTACCACTAGAGCCTCCAAGTGGCCTTCTCCGTAAGCCAAAATTCTTCCTCCCCTAAGGTGGTGGCACCTGAGAAATTCTTCCCAAAGCTCTCAAAAATTTATATCCAGTGTTTAGCATTGCTTTGCCACTCTATATATACTTATTCTATGGTATAACCTAGGAGATTGATTAGAAAACTATGACCAGGTTTTATCGAGCATATAGGAAGGAGGTCGTCAGATGAAAAGTGAGATACAACAGCTTCTCCAATCCAGCTGGACCGCATCTCAACCACGGACGAGCATTTGGGACCCTGCGCACAAAAAATTAATCCCAAAAAATAAATAAAATACATAGAAAAGTGGCAGTGTTTGTGAAAACTGCAACGAGCTAATAAAAAGTACTTCACAGCTTATATAAGGAGTAGACAGAGAGTCTCAAGAGACTCAGAGGCTAAATAATGGGGTTAGAAGGCTAGAAAAATCCAGAAAGAATGTATTTCACTGCGATAGAAAATATAATTTTGATAACGCTTTATAACGCTAGATCCGTCAGAAAAGATTGAGATAGAGAGATAAATTGCCGAGTAGATAGATACCAAAATTCGTTCTTCCAACCCATGCAAGAATACTTCGTAACAATTGGACTCACTACGAAACACGCACAAAATACACTGCACCGTTACACCCCCAATCCTTTACACAGCTGGTGTCCTAACATCCACTGCCGCATGCCAATACGGTGGCTCGCATGGTAGTTAGTAGATCTACATCTACATCTGCAGAATACCTTGCAAGCCGCCACATAGGGGTGTGGCCGGGGGTGTTAGTTCACCAGCCGTGTAAGGGTGTAGATTTTGGAGATGGAATGGTGACATGAATTATGGGAGTGTACTTAGTGGAGCTCAGATTTTATTGTGGTCGCTTACTGTTCGCGGAAAGAACGATTTTTTGTACCTATCCGTTCGAAAGTGTATCTCTCTTATTTTATAGCGTCTATCAGACCTAGAGATGTAGTGAGGCATGAAAACAATATTACTATGTCGCTCTGAAAAATATGAGTTCTGAATTTATCAAGCAAACTAAGCCTAGCGTGTAGCCTCTGAGTCTCTAGGGGCTCCCACCTTCATCCCTCTAAAAGTTGTGAGACACTATATGTACACTCGAAGCAGTTTTTAACGAAGCGCCTTGTTTTTCTTTATATTTATTAATTTTTTTGGTTAAATCTTTATGACCAGGGTCCCAAATGCTCGCGGTGTATTCGAGGTGTGGCCTAACCAGAGCGAAGTATAGCATCTCTCTTTTACTTTTTCATCCGAGGACTTTCCTATTATACGTTTAACAAAACCTAGTTTCTTTAATGCTGCTCCACATATGTTTTGTATGTGCAATCCCCACGATATATCAGAAATTTAGGTGATTCCAAGATATTTTACTGTGTCTGAAGACTATGTTTACTCCACCCATAGTATAGGTATGGCATTGTTGTGATGACTTTCGCAGGAAGTGAACTGTGGTGCATTTGCTGATATTTAATTCTAACCCCCACTCATGTCACCACGAATGAACGTTGTTAAGGTCCGATGACAGAGCTTAAAAGTCCGAAAATAGATAAATAAGAGAAGACAAAGGACAGAGACGGGAGAGTGTGAGAACGAGAGGGAAGAGAGAAAAGGGGGAAAGGAGAAACAAAAAATAGAGAAAGCAATAGACAGAGCGAGAAGAATTTCTCTGGATCGCGAATTCTCTCCGAATTTCCTATCGCCCGCATCTCAATTATTATAGGGGTACGTCGCTCAAACGCCTTTTTGGTCATTAAGTAGATGTTCGCAACAGGACCTGGGGGACACAAGAATCCTTCTACTTCCAAAAACTCTTTCCAAAGAAAGAAAGGGAGCCTTATCAATGGAGAGTATTCCGCAGGCGATCCAAAGAGGGACGAGGGAAATCGGAAAGATTGTCCTGTCGTCCCTCCCTTGAGCGATGATTGGGAATCCACTTCGGATCTGTCTAAATCATTAACTGGTGGAAAGGTCCCTTTCAAAACACTCTTTTTCCAAGTTGCGTCGCAAACATGTCAGGTAAACATGTCATGAAGAAAACAAGAGCAGGAGTTAGCGACGTATATACTTATTATTGCCACCAAATGAATTCTTCTGAAAAACAACTTGCTTCAGTCCAGCGGAGTGACTGAGTGATAGTATGTACCAGCATTTATTCTCTCCGACTTATAATAATGCATTACCAAGTAAAATTACTTGATTACCAGAAACATCTTCAAAACCTTAAATATAAGAGTACTTTAGAAGCACTTTTTAATGGCCATTAACGCATTTGTGAAAATTATCGTTCTGTCCATGAGATCCAATAAATCGACAAATGTTTAAATAAGATCTTCATTCATGTATATATGTATCATCTATGACAGTAAGTAACCAACGAGTCGATTCTGTACATGTCATAAGCGTCATAAGAGTGATAGCTATGACGGTCAACTTTTGACGGTAATGACGCTCGAGCGTCAGAAGGCTTATGACGCAATGTAGGGAAAGGGAACCAAACTTACCTTTTATTACGTTGGTAGCCCTTCGTAAACCAGAAGAACCAACGAAAGACACCGTCACATCCCTTTCACCTATCCAAAAACTTGACTAACGGCAACCGTGGAAACCATCGTCTCCCAACTATCAACAAACCACAACTAACAGCCAAGAATTCTTTTAAGTACCTACTCATGTAAACAACAAACGAGCGTGTTTCATGCATGAAAATAAATGGATCCTTTCTGTTGGCTATTCCCTTATCAGTGTTGGTAAGTAATCGAGTAAAAGCAATCGGATTACTTGTAACAATTACTTTTGCAGTACTTTGTACTTGTAACGAATACTTCTTACGAAATGTAATTTTTACTCATAATTTACTTCTTACGATGAAAGAGGAATCGTTACTTTCGTCGTAATCGTAACTTGCAAGTAATCGAAGATTACTTTACTCGCTCCCATGTAAACTTTAATTATTTTCAGGCAGCCTCGCTGGCCGCTATACATGCTTGAACAGGGACGTTCAAGGACGTATCTCGCAATCGCGTGAATTGTCAAGTAGCGTCATAAGCCTTCCTCGTAAGTAACCCTTGCTCTCGTGACTTTCCGTACAGTGTTGCCAAACGTACGATCTTGATCGCATAAACACGATAATTTCGTTCCTTGTAAGATGTACGTTCCAGAGGTAGGATCGTACGCATATTGTACAATCTTTGTCCTTTATAGTTTATTTTTGTTCTAACCATTTTTTTAACAGGAGAAACAATTATAAACCTTTTAGAAACAGATTGATTAGAATGTACTCTTCTAGTTCTACTTTATTATCTGTTATACGATGATAAATTAGGGACGTGTGGAGGATTTCATCATCCCTCAGTTGCTATGTCGCAGACTGTCAAATCTTATCCGAGATCGATCGTCCGACACGCTTCCTATAAGGAAACGAAGATAGGTGTTCCCCGGTAAGGCGATTGCACGATCCTGTCTAGTGTTAGAATTGGAAACGCAGCTTCGGTGTTGCAACATTCTAGTTTGGTGCGATGTCGTGTGTAGTGCATAGAGATAGGCAAAGTCATTCTTTTCAAGGATTCAATCTTTACGATTTAAGTCATTTGGATGATTCCATCATCTGAGTCGATCATTTCGATCTCGTTCATATTGGGTCAATTGAGATCGACTTAAGTGAACTGAGTGATTGAGATTGAAATGAATGACTGGACTCAAAGGAAACGACCAATCGTTAGTAACAGATATTTTTTTAAATAATAAAATCGAAAGAATTTTCTGAGGTAAACGAAAACTGGGAAAATGAAATTGGATTATTTCAACATGTGAATTTTAGGGGTTTTCCAGAGCAGAATTACAGATGTCTATCTTTGAGGAATACTCACACGAAGAGATAGACCATCATCCTAATGCCTTTAAAAATTTTGTCGGTACTTAATTTCCCTCATACTTAACGTCTTTTATTTAAAGAAGGAACATATTATTCCCAAGGTGCCGTCCTAATAGTTTATTCATGTTGGTATATAATACAGTTAGGAATTCTTATTTATGGATGGAACATGAATTATTCCCAAGCTATTTTTTCTTTTCTATTGCTTGAGGTTTAAACTGCCATCGTTCACAGTTAACCCACTCCTGTTAAAGTATAACCTGTGGTATTTTTTTCTTTCACCTTTTAAGTGACAAAGTTTTGAATTCCTTTCTGTTATGTAAGTGACCCGTCATGATTATAGGGTATTATACTTTCATTCGACCAGAAAAAATAGAGTCAGGGTCAAACAGAGCCATGTACATTTATTCACAACCCCAGAGGAACAATGAGCATTACGAAGAAGTACCTAATATTTTTTCTTAAGACTTTCCTATTATACGTTTAACAAAAATACAAGCCGATCTACAAAAGAAACACGTTGGTTGGAGTGAGCAGCCGTCACAACTTGATTAGACCAACTTAGAAGGAACACACACAATAAAGAGACGAAGATAACGGGTATAAACTATTCCAACCAGGCATTTTTTAAGAAAAACACGTGTATTATGGTGATCATACGTCGAAAATACTTATGATAAATAAGTTGAATAAGTGCAAATTTCCGCAAACAGATAACCAAAAATGCATGACCCTGGTTTCGACAATGGAAAATATATGCTTGCATAACATTCGGAAGAAACATCATCACCTGAAGACGATGGCAAACATTTATGCATAAGTCATGCATAACAGTTTATCTCTTTGTGGAAAAATGCAAATTTATTTGGGAATACATTTAAAAAGTGCCAAACCTGAGGTAGAGAAAAAAAAACACAATTATGAAGCCGACATATCATTGAGGTATGCAAATATATCATATGAAATGCGAGAGGAAAGTTAATAGGCAAGAAAAATAACTAGCTATGAGGTAACGGACTGTTCAATCTGGCCCTAGAACATGTAATAAGAAATACTGGAATTGACAGTTACGCAACCCCCACAAGTATATCAAAACAAATTGTAGGATACGCAGATGGCCTCAACATTTTGGGAAGATCTGTACCATCAATAAAGGAAGCCTTTGAGAACCTAGAAACAGCTGCTGACGATCTAGGTCTTACAGTAAACAAACATAAACTAAGTTTATCTTACAGAGTAGAAAGCATAGAGTTGATAATGGGAAAAACATCACCATAGGGAACTACAACTTTGAAGGTATTAACAACTCTACATATTTGGGTACCAATGTGTCCTCGAATAACGATAATTCCAAGGAAATAAGGGAGCGAATAGATGCAGCAAACCATACTTTCTACTGCCTACTTCCTGTCTTTAAGTCTAGAAATATGTACAGGGAAACAAAGGTCAAACTCTATAAAAACCTTAAACGTACAATTCTGTCACACGGAAGTGAAAAATGGACCATGATGGTCAAATATGCTGAACTACTGGATAGCCTAGAAAGAAGAATGCTGAGGAGAATCTATGGGCCAGTAAACAGTGAAGGGATATGGAGAATTTGTTGGAACCGTGAAATATATGAACTGTGCATAGAGCCAAAAATTTCCATACACATTAAGCTAATGAGGCTCCGATGGGCAGGACATATCCAGCGGATGCCAGAGGCGAGGGTCGCAAAAATGTCTTCTTGGAGAGTACGGGAGGAAAGAGACCAGTTGGCAAACCAAGGGCAAGATGGGAAGAAAATATAAGCAAGGATGCAAGAGACCTACTAAGGATCAGGAACTGGAGAGAACAGTCAAGAGACCGAGATGGATGGAGATGGAAAATTGACGAGGCCAAGGCTCAACTATGGCTGTAGCGCCATTGGAGAGAGAGGGAGGTAGGAAGGGAGAGGGAAGGAGAGAGGGAGAGAGAGAGACAGGGAGAGAGGATGTAACAGGGGAGCGGGAAGAGAAAGTACACATTGCAGTTGCGGGTGGTGTCCAGGGTAATTATTTGTAAGTATTATTTCTGTTCCACATGAATGTTCTATATTTGCTCGTGTATAATTATTGTTTTATATTGCATTCAATTTTTCATAATAAGGGAAAAACTGATATATTCCAATTAATTGTTTTTATGCTTTGGAAAATAGTCACTATTAAATGCCAGAGATGCTATTTATTTAATGAAGGCAGTCTCCATACAGGTGACACCTTTGAGTCTGTCTAAAGCTCCTATTATTTGTAAAAAAATTATGCATGAAATTGTGGAGTAAAATTTATTATTATTATTAAAAATGCAGAGGGGTGGAGGAGGGTGAAGGTTCCCAAGGGAGGCGGCTGGAGTGGTGGAAACGGAGCCCCCTCCTGCATCCCCAAGAATGGAAAAGAACCAAGGACGGGGAGAAAGAGACAGATAGAGAGAAGATATCAGGGAACGCCGACGAATGTCCGTCGATGAGCAAGCAGACCGCCGCGAGTTTCGAAGGAAAACGCGCCAGTTGGCATAATCAGCCCCATTATTGGGGAAGATCGATCGAAGGATAAGGCTGGGGGGTTGTCAATAACGACGCGGGGAGAGGAGGAGGAGGAGACAATTGGGAAGGGGCGATATGATACAATTTAACAGAGAGGGAGGGATTCAAGTGCGTGAGGACGCATATGATTTCCGGGTGAGAGAAGACTGGACGGGTGGAGGAGACCGAGGAACAGAAGATAAGAATGAAGGGAGGTAGCGGATGAGTCATTAAAGTAACGTTATGATAGTCCGAGAGAGATAATGCCCTAGTAATAATAGAGACCATATTCGAATTATACGTTTTAATTTCACCAGCTGTAGGACACATCAACTAAATATTGCATTATTAATGGTGCAATAATATAGTTTTATATGACAGAAATTTTAAGTAATTAAAAGAAAATATCCAAGTAAGTCTCTAACTTGATTAATTTTTTCCGCGCGGTGCGTTTGAATCTCCTTCAAAACGGAATGTTTTTTTGTGATACCCAAGATTCTATTGCGGTGACAATATGATTAATTTTCAAATATAGTCGATAAAACATAAAAACTACACGCTGTTAGTTTTTTTACATCAAAGTGTTAGAAATGCCTCATTTTGTAAATAATGTCTCTCTGGAGTGCATACACGTGTCATTTCCCATGTACAAGGGCTGGTATTTTTAGGCAAATATCTCGGAAAGTAATGTGGTAAGGGGTTGAATTTTTGATATCATTAAAGGGATATATATTTTTCTTTAAAATGAAAGCAAATTCATCGATTTCTTTGTAAAATGATATTTCGCTCAAACTACCTTCAATTGACGGGCGACGACTGCTGGGCGGAGCACGCAAAATCCTACGGCGGTAATGTTGCGCTTGATACCGATTAAAGCGAGTGGAGAAAGTCCAGCAGCAGGACTGTCCTTTCTTTCCTTAAGTGCAAGGGATTTTAAACTCATAGATAAATATTTCTCGCGTTTGGCACCGGGTAAGGCTGTTTAAGGCCAACGTTTCGATGAGAAACTCACTCATCGTCATCAGGGTTGAACTGACTGCCGAGTTTGGTCCACGCCGGGTTTTTATACTAAGATAGCCAATGGACGGTTGAGGCCCATTTTTGACCAGCCGATTCAAATTTGGCTCAGGGCGGTTGGAATTTGAATTTTATCCGCGACCGTTTTATTTGATCAATCAACGGACTCCATATTTGGCTGATGCTCTGCCCAGACTCTCGGTTAAGCTTTTTCTCCTCGAGACGTATTTCTATTGCCTCTTTTACTAATCGATCCCAGTATCCATAAGATCGGCATAGGATTTTTGCGCCGTTAAATATGGAGTCCGTTGATTGATCAAATAAAACGGTCGCGGATAAAATTCAAATTCCAACCGCCCTGAGCCAAATTTGAATCGGCTGGTCAACAATGGGCCTCAACCGTCCATTGGCTATCTTAGTATAAAAACCCGGCGTGGACCAAACTCGGCAGTCAGTCTTAGCCCTGATGACGATGAGTGAGTTTCTCATCGAAACGTTTGCCTTAAACAGCCTTACCCGGTGCCAAACCCGAGAAATATTTATCTATAGTATTCGCTGGGAAAGCCTACGATCTTTTATGATTTTAAACTCGTTCATCGTCCTTGATAACGCGCAAGTAATACATAAGTAGATTTGTTTTAGATGTACCGAAGAAATTTGATTTGTATATGAAAAAAGTCAATTGTGGATGCCACCAAAAGTGATTCATTGACGCACTGCATTTGATTTGGCATCATCAACATGCGAATTGAATTTGACATATATGCTGCACCTATAGTTAAATGGAATAGAAAAAAATTACATCTACATCTACATAATACTCCGCGAGCCGCCGCATGGGCATGTGGCAGGGGGTGCTAGGTCACCAGCCAAGAAAAGAGGTTTTGGGAGGTGAAATGGTGACTTGTATTATTGGAGTGCATTCAATGGAGCTAAGTTTTTATTGTGATCTCTTAATGTTCGCGGAAAGAACGAATTCTTGTACCTATCTGTTCGGCAGTGTATCTCCTTTATTTTATCGCTTCTGTCAGACCTAGAGATGTAGCGAGGAGTCATGATAATATTCTCTAAGACTCTTAGAAATATATCCGTTCTGAATTTATCAAGCAAACCAAGCCTAGAGTGTAGCTTCCGAGTATCTAGGGACTCCCACCTTAATCCCTCTAAAAGTTGTGAGTACCATATGTACGCTCGTAGCATTTTTTAACGAAGCGTGCTGCTTTCCTTTGTATTTTATCAATATTTTTGGTTAAATCTATTTGACCAGGGTCCCAAATGCTCGCGGTGTATTCGAGGTGTGGCCTGCGAAGTAGCATCCCTCCTTGACTCTTTCATCCGGGGACCTTCCTATAACACGTTTAAGAAAACCTAGTTTCTTTAATGCTGCACCACATACATATATTGTAACAATTCTAGATAGTTATGAGTCAAAATTTATATGATTTGCATTCATAAGTGCCCATTGCAGATAGGCTGTTCTAATATTTTTAACTTAGCATTGTGCAATCAATACAATACTTTTCTCTTTCGTAATCGAATCTTCATTTCAGTCATTCATCAGATATGAATACGCCAAAAATTTCAAAAGAATTTTATTTCAATCTCTCATACATGGAATTGAGTTTGATGTTGTTTTAATGCAAATGAACTCTTCAGCGAGGAACCTGAGGAGTTATTAAAAAACTCAATAATATTAAATTCTCACTAACGCAGCTTCATAATGCGTCATGAGGAATATAACTTGAAGTATACGCAAACTCCCTTTCATTTATAGCCCAAAGTATACAGGGGAGAGTATCTACTCTATGGAGCACAGCATTCCCACTGCAAAATGTCCTACATCTTCAAGTAGATGCTACCCTGCGAGCCGCAGCGTGGGCGAGTGGGAGTAGGTTTTGTTACTGCAGCAGATTGAAGCGTTAAGGATAAGGTTTTGGGAGGAGAGTGAAGTGTATAATGGGAGTGTTTTTATTGGACCTCCGGTTTAATTATGATCACTTATTGTTAAAGGAAAAAACAAATTTTGATACCTACCTGTTCAGCAATGTATTTCTCTCATTTTATCACATCTGTTGGACCAATAGATGTAGTGGGGCATCAAAATGATATTCTCTGTGCCGCTCTGAAACACACCTGTTCAGAATCTTTCAAGCAAACTAAGTCCAGCGCGTGGCATCCAGTGGCTCCCAACCTAATCCCTCCAACAGCTGAGATGTTGGCTCGTAGTAGTTATTAACGACGCATGGAGCTTTCCTTTGCATTTTATTTATTTCTTTGGTTAAACATTTTTGTCCCTGGTAGCATATGCTCTATTGAAGGTGTGGCTTAACCAGAGGGAAGTAGCACTTGTCTTATACTTTTTCATCCGAGGACCTTCCTATTATACGCTAGATAAATTATAGTTTCTTCAATGCTGCTCCGCCTAAGTTTTGTACGTGTATTATCTACCATGTATCAGAACGTAAGGTAATTCCAAGATATCTCACTTTTCTGAGGCTTTTATATTTACTCCACCCACGTTGTAGACATGGCATTGGTGACATGACTCCCACAAGGAGTGTATTGTTGTGCATCTACCAAGATTTAGTTCCAGCCCCCACTCCTGGCACCACAACGTGCCACATATGAACGTCGTTAAGGTTCAAAGATAGATCTTCTGAATCCGTGCCTTCGCTAATTTCCCGCTATATGTCCGTATCGCCTGAAAATAACCTTAGTTTACTGCTAACTCGAGAACTTAGACCGTTTATATTAATAATGAACACGAGAGGGGCAATGACACTTCCTTGTAGAACACCGGATATGACTGTAACCATATCAGAACTAATGATATCAATAACTACTTTATATTTTCGATCATTGAGAAAGTCTCGTATTTTACTATACAAATAATATTCTAAAGATCAATATCCTCGTATGCAACACAGGTAAACGAGTTTTGAAGTACACAGGCGGAAAAGAGAATTCCTTGAATATTGTCAAAGCATCGATGATTACAGTGAAATCCGTGAAGAATTCCCTCCATAAAAGGGGATGATTCCACATCAAAATATTCTAAAGGTGGCCCTAAATATTTCATCTTTAGGAAAATGTAAAAAGGAACGATAAAACTATGAAACGATTTATTACACAAGAAAAAACGGCTAGGATTCCCATTCATGACGATTCACCAACAATCTTAGCTACATAATTAGACTTTAAGGCTTACAAGGGGAGTGTCAGATAGCCGGGTCTCAGATTTTATTCAAACTTAGTAGTTGTACAGACCGCTGTGTGTGGTTCATGAATCACCCCACATATCGGGTTATATAACCAATAGTTTAAACAAAAAAGGCCTTTAAAAATTTCAAAATTACCTTTAGACGGGCCACCCACATAACTGACAAGCTGAACGGGTGACTGACGTGCTCGTCTCCGGTCTAGAGACACGGGTTCGATTCCAATACGGGGTATGTTTCTTCCGCTGTTTTTTTAGTTTTTCTTTTACGGCATCCTAAAATGCACTCAAGATTTTTTTTATTTTTACTCGAAATATTATTTTTGCGCGAGGCAAATTTTTCATTTGCATACACGACATCAGACTTAGTCTCTTTTTTCGGTCGAAGGCAGCCTTCTTATTATGTCACTTCCTTATCTTTTCACGACGTATTTCCATTATTCCTTCATGCACATGATTCCCATTTTCTATAATTATTTTATAATATTGTTTTCATATTTTTACAATTCAAGCATAATTCTTAATACTATTCAAATTGTTCGTAGCTTTTCAGTTATGTGGGTGGCCTGTCTAAAGGGAATTTTGAAATTTTTAAAGGCCTTTTTCGTTTAAACTATTGGTTATATAACCCTATATGTGGGGAGATTCATGAACCACATACAGCAGTCTGTACTACTACTAACTTTGAATAAAATCTGAGACCCGGCTATCTGACACTCCCCTTGTTAGAAACACGGCGTTCTTAACACAAGAATAGACGGATACCAGCTGCTACTTAACGATTCGATAATTCAATCACCAGATCGTTTTGGTGGAGAACAGAGCGGCTTTTGATAGTGGGCGGAATTGTCAGAGCCAGGACCTTTCTCGATGACAGAGCGACTAATCACGAGTGTTTGGTAATTGACGCACAGACAAATGTTTGCTGAGAGAATAATCGGAGGGAGGAAGAGAAATGGATTCGCTAACATTATGCATTTGTCTTCCCGATTAATGAATTGATTTGAGATGCCACTGAAAAGAAAACAGCCCCCTTCCCAGCAGATTGCATTAGTTTGCGAAACACGGAGGAAATATGTCCTACGTATGCGTATGCTCAGGTGTTTGACAGTCTAAGCGTTAATATCGAGGTCGACACGAGAGAAGGGCAAGGGGTGAAGATTTCATAAACACCCTCCATTTCATGTCTCCCCCTCGTCGTTTCTCTTCCATTCCTTCTTTCGGGAAATTAATTAAGGGACCTTCGCTTAATATCCGTCCCAGAACGTCTCGCATGTGACACCGGAAGTGTGCATTAATGGGCGGGAACGTCAGGCAACAGAAAGAAGTTGAACGCAAAAGAGGATGCGAAGCAAACAGAGGCTTTCTCGACGCTTTTCGCCACCAGGATGAGGCACGGCAGTCGGGAGAGGAGTGTAAGCAGAGGAAGAGAGGATAAAGGTGGAGGGAGGAGTGGAAGGAGTGGAGGAAGAAAGATGAAGAGGAGGAGACGGCTAGCTAAAAGCCGAGTGAATCGTGCGGTGAGGAGTTAAGATAAATATGCAGCGATGGACAGGCGAATAATCAAGGCATTAGGGTGAGTTCTTTCTCGCCTTCCCCCCTTTCCTCACCTTCCGACTCCATTGAATGAGGGAACAGAAGGGGAAGAACCTTTTATCGTTTGCCAAAAGCAAAACGCAAAAACACAACAAGATACGAGGAGAAAAAATAGGATGAAACCGCCAGGAAGAGCTTTAAAGCGACGGTTGTGAAAAATAGTCGTTGAGCTCAGAGACGGGAGACGACTTAAACATCCGGGAAAATGAACGATTTATAGGTTGAGGAAATACGATGAGAAGGGCGAAGCAAGAAAAACCGACACAGAGCAGGAGAAGCAAGGAGAAATGGTTGTCATTTAATACCAAAGGAATGGGCCAAACATTCAACAGAGCACCGGAAGAGAGCCCTAGCCATTGCTGGAGATATAGTATGTTGTCACTGCTTGCTGGCAAAATATTTTTTGGTTGGGACATTATTTGCAATAAAAGAAATGGATAAATAATACTCAGAGAAAACACAACATTTTTTAAATTAAATTCACCTGAAGAGAATGTAAAAGTAAAAATTACTCCACGAAGTTTTATGGTGGGAAGGTGAAGAAGGATGCTGCTAATAAAGATTAGTATCTGACAACATGAGATATTGGCATATAACTCTTCAGGATGAGCCGAATCAAAAGTTATAGAAACATATGTTTTATTACACACTTTTGAAACGTGACGTAAATAATGAAAAAATCATTGAAAAAAATCATTCACCCCCAGATCCATTTCGAAACACATTCTCAATACGCTAGTTTCAAAAGCATTTAATTAACCCCCGTACTAAAACCCGTTGATCAATAAATGCCTAAATAAACTAGTATCGTCATTGCCAGTTATTATAAATAAGCTCCACTTTTAACGGCAAAATGATTCCAGAATTTATGGGAAGATAATTAGAGCAACAAGCAGAGTAACGTGAATGATAAATTAATGAGTGTCAACGGATGAAAAAGCGAAGATAATTTTCAAACCAAAGATTTGCCATTGTCTTCAGATGACGATGTTTCTTCCGAATGTTATGAAAGCTTTTATTTTCCACCTGATATGAAGACATTGTCGAAACCAGGGTCATGCATTTACGGTTATCTGTTTGCGGAACTTTGCACTTATTCAATTTATTTATCGGGATAATTTTCGACGCATGATCACCATAATCCACGTGTTTTTCTTAAAAAAGTGACTGGTTAGCGTAGTTTATACCCGTTGTCTCCGTCTCTTTATTGTGTGTGTTCTTTCTAAGTTGGCCAAAGCAAAATGTGACGGCCATTTACTCTAACCAATGCGTTGCTTTTTTAGATCGGCTTATATTTATTCGTAACAGAATAGATTTCATTTAATTTCCGCTCATTTGGAAACGATTGAACTTACAGCAAAATTTAAAATGATTCATTTCATTAGAATGGCGCTGCAGCTAAGCCTTGCAGCAGCAACTATAAGAGTCAGTCATTCTATATGAGCGAAATTGAAAACTTTTGGCGAAATATGACTTAGTGCGAAAGTAATGCCCGGTCTTTTTTGTGTGAAATTAACTTCATTCATACCGCTAATATGCCCATATGTTTTCAGTAGACGAGAAAAAGGTTCCTTAAGATATTCATATGCTAATGGTTTTCCGAAACCGAAGCTACGGGCGGCGCAGAAGAAGAGTGTGAACGAAGCTGACCAACTTGAAAGAGGCGCATCAGGTCGCCGACACACGTAAACACGCTTCTATTGCCATCGTAAGTCAATTAGAAAGCTCGGTCAGTAAATGCAACGATGATGTCAATAGATGCCATCTCACTGAAACCACAGAATCTATAAAATGCCCTTTTCAAATAATAAAATATCCTTTTTGGAAAATGGAAAGAGGCAAAAATAAAGAAATTCAAATTCTTTGATTCGAAGAATTTTGATGATCATACGGAAAAACAATAGCCATTTGAAAACATCGGCCATCTATCATTCTCAGGCACGTAAGATTATGCGCCTGAGATAAAGCAAAGAAACTGAAAATACTTATTCAGGAAACGGCACATGAATCGGGCAGGGCAATTTAAAGACCCCAAAGTGGTCCCAGTATATGGAAAATCATCAGCATAATAGGCCGGGGAAAGAACTAAATCATAATTAAGTACTCAGGTTAATCTTTTATGCAGTACGTTTGGATAGAGTAAGTGATGACGCATCAGAATTCGAAGATCCTGGACCGGTATCACATACCTTTACTGCTAGAGGTAATATGAGAGAACGCTCAGGTAAGGTATGCATTCTATTAATAATCGAAAGTCAAATGCGCGTTAACCTCGGAGTCGCTTACATAGAATACTGTTGCATCGATTGTAATTCAAATAACTAGATTCATCTCCGGAAAGTAAGTACTATTTATTTATTTAAGTAAAAATTGATTTTTAAGTTGTCATTATATGCGATTTCAAATTGATAATCATGAAAATTAGAGAACTTTAATCCGCGAAATATATTTAAATTAGTGAAAAGTTCACTCACTCCGTGAGATTCCATTAAAAAAATTTATTGGAAAGTGTAACTAACATCACTAAGTATAGAGAAAAACTCATAAGTGTGTGCCGACACTTGCCTATATTAATTTTATTTGTTACATTTAATTCATTAATTTGGTCCTATTTGCACTAAATAAAATCTATTCGCACAAATATTGAAAAAAATGAAAGCCGTCAATTTTCACGTTTAATGGAAAAATTCAGTTGTTTTGGCATCATATTTGTATTCAGCGACCCCGAAAACCTATATACACCAAATTTCATCTTGATCTGAGAAAATCTTTACATGTCCCAGAAATACGTGGACCGAGGATCACTGTGGACTCCCGTAAAAACACTGTTCACTGCCGGCTAGTTAGATCAAAATTTCGCGTACGTCATAAATGAGCGGCTTAGAAAGGAAGCAAATTAATGAGGATTGTAAATTATAATAATAAATTGACAAAAAAGTAAATAAAATTAAGTAATTTTTCAAAGCACTACACGATAAAAAATAAAAAGACACGGAAAACCAATGAGAAGTTTTTCAAAGATTTGAAGTGATTTTTAAAAATCAACGCATGTGATAAACGGTCAAGCTAGCAACATATGCAAAGTTGTTTGGCAGAAAATTATTAGAAAGAAAAAATGAAACAATGAGGTTAAAAATAATGAAAAAGTCTTATCTTAAAATGATGCTAGACTTTTTATCTCCGAAGGAGTGATCTTTAAGTTCCCTACAGATAACTCATTCTATAATTTGATTCCTCGATTCCAGAATGAGAATGAACATTTTAGAATGTTTTTTGTTAAGTTCTCTCTATTTTAAACTCATGATGTTTTCTTCTTAAGTAGCTTGCAGCATCCAAACTCTGAGCATTAACTTTTCCATCATAGACATTTGCTGTTTTATTGGTTTCCGGAGTAACTTGTTGGAATTTAGGATCTGAAGATGACGTTGAACGTCCACTGGTCGTATTTAAATGAAATAAAGAGGAATTACAATGTTATAGATTTTCATTATAAGTGGCAGATTTAATAGATCGCTCGTCGGATGATGTCTTCCACCAGCAAGTGCCAACACTCGAATTTTCTGTCTCTTCCTTACAACCTCTCATAACTGAAAAACTAACTTCGCCGCACAGTTATATAAATCTACTTATAGAGGTTGCTGCATAAATGACCAGTTACAAGAATATTTAGTCATGGAATCAATAGCTATGGGATTCATAAAGTTATAGATCTCATAAAAATATTCGGGTTGCAGGAACATATCCACTAGCTACATAACTTATTTGCCAATAATTCGTAGCTTGGGATATTCGATCTAATCTTCTACCACCGGATAACATTGATGAAAGTTTAACCTATGAATAATTGCAAATGCACGTATTAATAAGTCAGTAAGAGTAAACAAACTGGTCATTTGTTTCAAAACAACTCATTTATCAAGTAATAAAGTCTCCAAACGGTTCATTGCGCATCTGTCATCTTGGCTACTTGCGAGAACTTCATACCATAAGTTATGAAACAAATACATTTATTGAATGCTTCTGCAACACTTACTGAATGGTTGCCATGGCTTGTGGGTCCCATAACTTTATGGAATACATATGTGTCGTTCCTGCAACTGGCCATTAGTCGGTCGTCCGCCAACAATAACAGCTACTATGGCAACTCCTAAAAAGGATTGTAGCCATGGTAACCGGGAAACGTCTCTAAGGCTTAGGGAGCGCAGGCGAGAGAACCGTTCACGAGTGAGAAAGGGATTTTCCACCCAGGAGGACGAGAATAATCCTTGGCACGCGCCGAAGGATTCCCTCGCGAAATCCCGAAAACAACCTCCTCCGACTGTTCGTCTGTCTCTCTCTTTCTCCTTTTCTCTTCTCAGTCTTCACGGACGTGCTCCCTCTCTCTCCTTTTATCTCCTCACCATATTCTCCCTTTTCTCTTCCTCCTCCTCCTGCTATTCGTATCCATGGTCGCACTTCCCTTCCCTTCAAAGTCGACGGGTAACGTGGCGACAGCGCATGAGATTCTTCCGGAAGACCAGACTGCCTCCGCGACCAATGCCGTCCCGTCGATAACAGACTTTCCGACACAAACGTTTCATAATCGGCCTCCATAGATGCGACAACATCTTTCATTTTCCCATCCGCTTGACTGGACCCCATTTCCAGTAATCCCACCCGTGCAACCGTCTTGAGTCAAATACTAGACCTCAGCCCACGGAAAACTTACCTTTCGTCTAAATTTCGAAATATGTCGTGTGTGGCAGTGAAATGACCGTGGTTTCGCATGGATACGTTTGCAGTAAAGGGAGTAGTATTGACAGCGACGATATGCTAACACCTTCATTTGCGGTTTATTCACCTGCATCGCGTCGTATTTCCGATGTTCCCGATCCTCAAAATCATCGATCCTCCGCGGAGAAAACGATGCAGAACAATGGTTGATTAAGCCTGAATCACACGACACTTGACCTTGTACAAGTCCGAGGGATGCTAGCTAGCATACTAAGACTTGTGCAAGGTCAAGCATCGTATGATACAGACCAAGTATACTGGAAATCCTGCATGATAGCTAGCATACTAGCTGGTATCCTTGTTTTCGTAATTGGTGCGGTACTAGTTTGATACTTGCTCCTAGTAGGACCTAGTAGCCGCCAACCAATCACCTTTGCTCTTTGCAATGCGGTCGTCAATTTTTTATATCAGCGCCTCCATAGTCCCTCGTGACAATTACAATTTCCCGCGATCAAATAAACAACTCAAAACTCACAACAATGCACAATGGCTTAGGTACCTGAGGCAATTGAGGTTGAGGAGCTGTGGCGGCTAATAGCCGTCGTCTTCGTTCGAAATCATCCATTTCGGTCGTCAAACTCCTTCCGCGACTGTACTAGATCAAAGTATCGTGTGATTCAGGCCTTAAACTCACAACCCATAAAGTTCATTTGGGGCGACACCTTAAAATTTTACTTTACATAATATCGTTCTCCGTTCATTTTTAAACCAAAAATTATTCATGGAGCGTATTTCAATTTTTTACGTAGAAATCTAAACTAAATATGTTTTCACTTTTCACAAATATCAATGAAGTCGCGAGTGAGATAGAGAACCCCTAGTTGATACCCACGTGATGAGACAAATAGACTTTGAATATGTATAGACATTCTATCTCTTGGAAAAAACTGCTCTCTCTCTCTCTCTAATAGTTGAAATCATAATCTCCAAAACTATGCAAATTATTTTGAGTATTTTTAGAACAGTCGCATATTTTTGTCTTTATCGCCTCTTTTGGAATCATATTCTTCAACACAGCGACAAGTGATTTTTCAATTTAGTGGCGTGAGATCTCACAGACCGCTCATATGTACACCGCAGAAATAAAGGATATTTTATATAATTTTGAGGATGATACGCTCTTATTACACGAAAAAATGAAGGTAACAAGAATTATAGACGTTTTGAAAATGACCGTTTGAAAACATTCATAATTAAAAATTGGGCAGCGGTCTGTCAAACCACACCTTACCGTTTAGGGGTTAATGTAAGTTATTCTGTTGTTAACGACAAACTTAAACGGTTAATAATAATAACTCGAGGGAATAATATGAAAAATACTTGTATAAGAACTGTTAGCTTAAGTTTCAACTCGGATTCGATTTTTTTAGTTTTTTTTTTAATTTTTGAAGAGTGGTGACTTGAGTTATGAGTTGAATTTTTGAGTTTTCAGTGGCTTTAAAAGGAATGTGACTACGTGAGTCAAAGGATACCAAAATTAAATTTATTCCCCGCAATATTCATCATTTGCTGAATAAAAGGAAAAAACTATTTCCACTTTTCCTGACCAATCAATATACTGACCACCGATGATCATTCCGCGAATGATATTTTTCACTTATTTAACGGAGCGATAGCACACTCACCAGTTCCCTCCTCTGATTTCCGACCAAGTTCTGTGTAAGAATTTTTCTAAGGCACATTGGTTTCACGAGTAGAACAATATTTCATCGTGAAACAGGACAGCTCACGCCCACTCCAAACGGGAATTAAACAGCTATGCCAGGAACTAAGGACCCAATACGCCCCTTCCAAAGGCACCAACCTACCTGAAAATAAAAGAAAAGGATACTATAGAAGAAGAACTGATGAAACTATTATCAATGTAAAATCAAAAGGTAATATAAAATCCTTCTCACTGATATGAACGCATTTGAGAGAAAATGCATGTCTTGGAGCGAGTTAATGTTATACATTAAGAAAGTATTCAAAAGTTAAGAAAAGTAATTGGTTATTTCCAACATAAATTTACATTAAAATTGTGTAGAAAAGGACAATGTATTTCTATTCATTACGGAAACTAACGTCAAGTGCTTCCACAAAGTGACGTTTGACGCTGTCACGTTTACACATTGGGAAAAGTTGTTACTCCGCGAGGTTATTTTTTAAAAATGTGTCGAGTCCGAAAAAATCAAAACAAATTCATAAGGAGATAATATAGACAGTAAACACTCAGAATAATCGGTGTTTTGACTCAAACCATAAAGTTCATGTTCATAAACTGGGAGCGTGACGTGATTGGTTAGGGAAGAGCTAATTGCAAAAGAGCGTAAAACAGTTGTGAAGGTTAACCAAAAATTGACCCAATATTTTCTTCTTTTATCAAAAAAAGACACAGATATTTTTAATAACATATGCACATTTCCTCCACGGAAACAAAATACGTCGTGGATTTGACCGCAGTATTTTTGATTTTCTTTCAGTTGCCTCGGCTCCCGAGTCCTTTTCGCGCCTTCATTTAACCCGAGATAGTTATTAAAGACCTTCGCAAGCGTGGCCCAATGAGTGAATGATATGCAATAGTTAGAGCAGGGAAAATAAAAGTTCATTTTTTACGGTACATTAAGAAACCAATCGTTACGTAAATGATCATAGCCTAAGATAAGCTTTGGGTCTCCCGAGACGTTTTATCGGACCCTTGAACCGTCGCGCTACGGGTAGTCCAGCACCAGACGCCTTATATCGAGGACGACATTGCATTCAATACGATCAAAGGAGGTGGACCAATTCAAGGAGTAAATACGAAGGAAAGGAGTCGGATCGATTCGGTTAAAGCTCCTCCCTCACTACGGCTTACTTCCGCAGACTTCGGCGTGCAGAGCTTTCCTTAAGGACGTCCTCTAAATCGAGACTAACTACTACCTACTCTTGTTCACCCGATATGAAGCGAGTTCTCTGCCTACCGCTCACCTAGAATTTACTGCTATCGTTTAGATTACTTTAACAATATATTATGTCTTGGCTTTGAAATTGAATCATTTACGCTCCCCAATAATGTAAAAATATTTTCGCTACCCTATGACGCATAATACTGATATTTTAAAAGAAAACACTCAATTAAACGCCGCTGTAGAATAAAACTAATTCAATTTTACTAAATATGTAATATTTGTAATTTAATAATGCATACCTATTGTAATGGTTTAAATATACGTCATATATGTCATTACATAGAGTCTCACTGCCTGTATTTGATTGATTTTCCATAAGACATTATTCTGGAGCAATAAATTCATTTACATTCATTAGATGAACGACCATGTTCATTCACTGTATCCGTTTAATAGGGGAATGTACTATTTGTCTTTTTTTTAATCAATGGCCTTTGACTCCCTTTCAACAGTTTTCTCCTAAAAACACTTTTTTGCGTCTCGGTAAAGGGCGATACTAAAGCCAACTTCTCGGCGGAGAACTTCGTCCACTGTCGAGTCCACAAGTCGACTTTCTCCTTCATGAAGTCGCTGTACGATTTTGAGCCCACTTAAAGTCAATACAAGTTCCTTTGCATTTCACGTAAGCAAGTAGAAGTACCACGTATTTCCAGAATAACTGACTTATTTGATGACTGCTTGAAGGGCACTCAAATAATCGGAGAAAATTAGTTGCGATTACTTAAATCTTACGAAGTAAAGAGACCCAAAACACGCGGAGATGACAGCAGGACTGAACGACCTCACATGGAAAGATAAGAAGTATGAATGGACAGATAGCCACCTGTAGGGATCATCAAGAAGGAGATGTGCCGGTCGGTCATTCTGCATCACCCCAACCCTTCTCAACCACACTATATTCCAGACGGACGGGAGTGGATATGCCATCGCAAGTAGATTGTACCAGAAGGGCGATAATGGGAAGGAGATGGTGATTTACTTCGCAAGCCGATGTCTAAGGGGTGCCGAACTATCATATAGTGAAAAGGCTGGGACACAATCAACGTGTACGTGTAACGTGAGCCGTTAACGGGAATACGCGAAAAGATGGCTGACGGGAAAGTATAGCGAACGGACGCAATCAACGTGTGAGTACATGTACGCGAGAAATGGGCAACTTTCATCTCTTCCCGTACACGGAAAACCAATCAGAATAGTCCTGAGAATCCGGGAATGGGAGCCATCTGTCGGCAGATACATCCAACTGTTGAAGATTGCTCTTGGCGAAGACAACTTATTTACTTCCACACTTGTTTACACCTGATCTCTTAGCTGCGCCTGCGTTAGTCAATTGTTACTCCGGGCCGCGTTAACGTCGATCGTGACAGCTCACTTGCGTTCCCCGTCTCCCTTTGTCCCGTTAAAGTCTCGCGTCACACGTACACGTTGACTACCAGCCTAAACAATGAAGTAACTGATTGCCATCATATACGCGTTAAACAAATACCGCAGTTTAATTTTAAATGCAAAAACCGTAGTAATAAGTGACCATAAATTATTGTCCTCCATGCATCAATGTGAACACTACGTTGGCACGTACTCATATTCTGGTTCTGAACATGTTGAACTGCATGTTCGACGCGTTCTCGGCGGTTGGGTGCTCTGTTTCACTGGTGTGGCGTGTTTTCGTTCTGCGGATGTTTTGTTCATGTCATAATATATTTTCAATAGTTTCATGCTGTATTCCAAGTATATTTCAGTATATTAAAAAGGGGGGAATTCCCTCATGTTTTTTTGGTGCGCGTTGGGAAATTCCGACCGCGTATACACCCGCGAGATGTATTTATCAATTTATGTTATGTAAGCTAGACAATAAGTAGAAATCTTGAACGCACAAGAAATTTCCACATGGATAACAATAGGTCGCATCTGATGGGTTTTTCATAGTTCAGATGGCTTGCATGGAGTAACCACGCGGAGCACGTAAGAGTATTAACCAACACACAGTAATTCGTACTATTCTCGGAATAAATATAGAGTTGACACATTCCGAGCTTACGCAGTCGATGTTTAAACCAAACAATAAAGGAATTGACTTCGATCTTCACACGGAAGAGGTATCCAATCCGGGATAAAAATACTTTTCGATATGGATAAGATTAGTACGATGATAAATTGGATCCTAATTCCACATAAAAGTATGCAGCTTTGCTGTATTTAAGGTTTTTCAGAAAGCATAACATCGAAATACACGACCTTTCTGCAAACCCCAGAGTACTGTAGCAAATTCTAAGAGGATATATTGTACCATTAGGTCGATGGAGGTAGAGAGGCAAAGGCATCGGATTTTTTCGTAAATAACATGAAACCCACAAAAAACAGCACTAAAAACTTCATTTCTATTAATTTTTACGAGTCGAAAAAAAATCGTCTTCATTCGAAAAAAATTGTAGGAGGGAAAATTAATAGTGAAATGTCTTCCTTTTTATTTGCACATGTAGACATTAATTAAACCCACTTATTTACACAAGCATGGCCATCTTGAAAATTCTTTCTTCATGAAAAAAACACGTCGAAAGAATCATTACGCGTTCTCAACTGATCCCTTAGTGGGACTTTCGGTGCGTTATATTCACGACGAAAAGCGGATATAATTTCTTTTGAGCCGCAGAAAACCTTTCTGCAGCTACAGGAACCCACGAAATAAAAATAATACCGCGATAATGTGCCGAGCGAAATTAGAATCATTTAACCCAAGATAAATAAAATTATTTCCATCAGGCAATATGGACCCCAAGAACGTAGGCACAGTGAATGTGCTTTGGCAAAGCAATCTGAGCAATCCTGATGTAATTGGGCTCTTTGTAGAGAAAATTATTCTTCAATAATCTGAACTGCAGACTTTGACAGCTGTTGGCAGTTGCCGATGAGGTTTTCGAGTTGTACGGCATAATGGTGTACGTTTAAATCAGACGCTGCAGCGAGCGTCTTCCGGATCGTAGTGATTGTTCCTGTTCGCAACTCTCCGATACATGAGAGGGCACGGCGATAGTTACAGCAACAATTACTTCTCTCCTGAAGAAGATCGCCGCTACACGAGCAAAACATCGGGCTTAAAATCTCCAAGCGCAGCACAGCTCGGAAAACACATCAAAAAATATTTACCGCATTTTTCATACTTGGCAAGCATTGAACAATGCAACAGCAAAACTTAGACTGTATGCGGCCAATTTTCAAGCTTTCTTGTTATCTCATTTGAGGTAGTCCGAGCGAGATAGTTCCCTAGTCATAATAGAGACCATATTCGAACTATATGTTTTAATTTCACCAGCTGTAGGACACATCAATAAAATATTGCATCATTAATGGTGCAATAATGTTTTTTATGGCAGAAATTGTAAGAAATTGAATGAAAATATATAAATATTTAATTTGACTCATTTTTTTCGCGCGGTGCGATTGAAACTCCTTCAAAACGGAAGGTTTTTTGTGATACCTAAGAACCTACTGCGGTGACATTATGATTAGCTTTCCAAAATAGTTGAGAAAACATACAAACTACATGCTGTTAGTTTTTTACGACATCTAAGTGTTAGAAATGCCTCATTTTGTAAATAATGTCTCTCTGGAGTGCATACACGTGCCATTTCCCAAGTCAAAGGGCTGGTTTATTTTGGCCAATTAACTCCGAAAGTAATATGATAAGAGATTGAATTTTTGATTTCATGATAAGATTAAATTTCATGATATTTTTCTTTAAAATGGGACCAAATTCATTGATTTCTAAGTAAAATGATATTTCGCTCGGACTACCTTAAATGGTTTAACTATTCTCTTGGACGATAAGTGCTGAAATGATAAGGGTAAGGGTCCAAGGAAGAAATAGTCAATAGTTGGCGACAACGAAATTTCATGGATTGACTGATTCTTTTGCTTTGATCATGCAAGTGCGGCCTTTTCGTCGTCTTTAGGGTCCTGTTTTCAAATAACCCCCCCGTTACCTGGTGTACAAGGTATGGGTGTGCTCTCCGATTACCTCACCTTCTTCCTCGGCCCTTGTAGTTCTCCTATTCGCCCCTTCAAAAGAGTCCACTTGATTCCCTTCGCACGTCCTCACAAGTCCACACTCCTTCTCCCCTCATTACGAGCGCGTTACCTTTCCAGGCCATCCTTATTACTTTCAGCAATCCCGGCCGTACATAAAGTTATAGACCTCAAAGCCAATGCATATCATCATTTTCTCCTTTTGCGGACCGAATGCTATTTGTTTCAAAGTGTAAAGAGGATGGCAAACATGGTAGTATTCGACAGAGGAGAGTCAAAAGTTACTGAAGGTGAGTCAATCACCGATGGACATGAAGGAGAGCCGAAGTACTCTCGAGTGAACATCTTTGGTGACCCACGATCTCATCGCATCACCTCTCTCCTACCTGGTCTCTTCTCAGTAACATCGTGATACTCAAAATGGAGAGTCACTAAGTTTTGATACAACTATAATAATCCTCACAAGCCCACTCGGTGATACTGATTCCTATCTCCTTTTAAATCAAAAATTAGACTGATAAAACAGAATTATAGGACAGTCGGTACTCCATGATGCATCTAAAAATGCCTTGTCTTTGTTCACACCTAACGATTGTACGTAGACAAAGACTCATCCTATAATTCATATCATGGTCGCATATTCTGAAGCTCAAGGGAGAGCAAACTTCCGACTAGAGCTTGGACTTCCCAATTCTTCCAAGCATTGCCTCTTAGTGAAAGGTTTTTACCATATTATATATTTTTCCCCATTACCCACCCGTCCCTCCCCTCACTTGGCCTTCCCTCGCTACCCTCCTTCCTCCCCCCTCCCCATGCCCCCTTGTCCTCTCCTTCCCCTCTTCCCGCCCCTTATCCTCCTGCTATCCCAACTTCCTTCTCCTTTAGTATATATATATATATATATATATATATATATACACACACACACACACACACACATATAAATGTTTACAAAGAAGGGTAGAAAGAAAGTGGATAGGAACACAAAAAATAAACAATGGTGGTATGAAGATAAACTGGACCGGGAATCGAACCACGGACCTTTGGATTTTGTATTTGTTTATTTTATGTGTTCCTATCCACTTTCTTTCTACCTTTCTGTATAAATATTTATATGTGTGTATTTGCCGCTGAGCGGTCTGAGTGAATGAACGAACGATTGTATGGCCTGAACGGCTCATTTTCCTACTTGGGTTAGCGTACCCCGAAACGCCTGTTCTATATCTTTCACCACTGTGTGTGTGCTTGAGTTATTCTTTCATTTCGCCTTCTGTGTGTGTCATTCTCTCTCTGCCGATGGGAGAAAAGCAGCCCTGGCGCCATCTATTGGCCGCTCTCGTGGGTCATGCCTTGGGGAGTGTTTGTTCCTATAAACCCCCCGCCGATTCCAGTAGATTCTTGGTAGACTGGGTAGCTTTGTGGTCTGAGCATTGGACGCAAAATCCAAAGGTCCGTGGTTCGATTCCCGGTCCAATCGAATTTCTTCCGCTTGGAATCGGCCATCATTCCATCTTCACACCACCATTGTGTTCGTAAATTTTATGTGTTCCTATCCACTTTCTGTCTACCTTTCTTTATAAACATTTATATGTGTGTATTTGCCGCTGAGCGGTCTGAGCGAATGAACGAGAATACACAGAGAATACACAGAGAAAACACAAAAAAGAAAAACTCACAAATTTGTTTATATATTTCGGCGGACACAACCGCCTTCGTCAAAAATTAGTAGGTAGACTACCGACTAATTTCTGACGAAGGCGGTTATACATAAACAAATCTGTGAGTTTTTCTTTTTTGTGTTTTCTCTGTGTGTCTGCTAGTCACGCCTGTGACATTTGTTTTTTTATTATTGTGCACTACACGTGTTTTTCGTCGGATGGATATATATATACACACACTCATCTTGCTCTGTTATTTATGCCTGATGATGATGTAGTACATCGAAACCTAGGTCAAGTAAAATTGTATCTAAGTGGAAACTTGCATTATTTTCATTCTTTATGATGGAATCCTTCCACCACATCAAGCATGAAACTTCTCTTTTTAGACCTCGTAATGAAATGTCAAATGCAATCGGTGAGGCCTTACCGCGGAGTGGGATTTCATACAGACTACAAATACACCATGTTAATTGTGCATTCACCCTTTAAGCTATTCTCTTCTTTTAATGCATATACAATTTTAATGGGAAAAGCCCGCGTAATACAGCTCAGCATAAAACGTAAACTAATGTTTCGTAATACTTTTCAAGAACACTAATTGGTTAATCTAAGCATTTAACACACGTGCTACAAATAGAAGTTGCATCAACGGTAATCCCAAGCTGTGAAGAATTACTATCGAAAATCTAGAACCACTTCCATATGATAATTCGTCATCGCATGCTCAAAGTTTGCTCATTGAACATAGGAATTATTAGCGAACCGTAAAGTTTTCTTAAAAAACGTGGTTATTTGGATAATAGAATAGATTTTTTCAGAGAAAATCATTTAAAAACCATAATTTCTCAAAGGTGCATGTACTCACACGAAACAGCTTCGCAACGACGAGATCAAATAAGCACTGATCTTAAGTACAGGTTGTTGACAGCAAAGTTTCCATTTACACTCTAAGTAAATATCCAAGTAAATATCTAAGTAAAAGCAGGTAACGGGACTTGAAGCAATGATTTTAAAGGCAACACTAACAACAAACGACCTTGCTCAAAAATAAAAGTGGCTTATTTCGGTAGATATCATTGGAGGAAAGTCATTTGGTTTTGATACATGCATTCATATTCTTTGAGAATGCTTGATGATAACTCGACCGAAAATATTTTTCCCACGACACCAATTTCAGGAGGGGTTCAATGAATACTTTTAAATTTATAAACACATTGCGTTGTATTTCATTTGGGATTCAATAATATAATAATAATAATAATAACATAATTATTTTAACGAATTACTCATTTCCCACCACCAGGCAGTTGGAGGCGAATAAGCCTGACATCGTTCTCCTCGACCACCCATCGCGTTCCATGTTCGCAATTGAGTTTTCGGCTCCGGCCAATACGAACTTAGACTTGGACTCCTTCGTTCCGCGGGTCTCAGGTCCGAAACAGAGGGTTTCGTTCTCGTGTGCCAGGATGGTGTCATCAACACTCTTGTGTATCGCCGAATGATATTCAAGGCGGAGGTGGCGGACACGAGATGCAGAGCGTGCCGAGCCAAGCCGGAGACTTTGAGTCACCTTCTCTCCGGCTGCAGTTATTACGCGCAGTCAGCGTATTTAGCTCGGCACAACGCAGCTCTGCGGGTGTTGTATTTCCACCTCCGACATCATTACGGGTTCGATGAAGTTTATGTGCTGCCCTATGCCCCTGGAGATATTGAGTCCGTCGCGGAGAACGACAAAATAAAAATCTGGTGGAATTACTCATTCCCCACCACCAGGCAGTTGGAGGCGAACAAGCCTGACATCGTTCTCCTCGACCGCCTATCGCGTTCCATTTTCGTAATTGAGTTTTCGGCTCCGGCCGATACGAACTTAGAAGTACTCGAAAGAGGCGGAAAAACGGACGAAATATCAAGACCTGCCGTTCGAACTTCGGCAGATGTACCCGGGACACTCTGTAAAACTAGTAGTCTTAGTCATAGGTGTGCTCGGTGGAATCAAGGGCTCGCTGATACAGAGCATCGAGTGTATTCCTGCTTGCGTGGCACAGGCGGAATCACTAGCAGCCCGCATGCAGAAGGCCGTCCTGTTGGGGTCGCTCCGTCTGCTTCGTGCGCACGACCAGAACGCAGCGTAGCCACTGATCCGATGGGTTTTGGAAGTGGCTACGAACTCTGAACCGCCCCTCTCGAGTTCTCGGCCATTATAACGGCAACGAAACCCGATGCTTGCCGAGGACTCGGAACGGGAAAGTTACCAAAGTAAAAAAATAATAATAATAATAATAATAGGATATGAATGAAGAAAACATGCTACAATAAATGGCCACATCACAGTCCTTTTAATAGTTAAATCTTTTGATTTGTAGACTAGATCACCCGCTTTAATGTCGCCAAGAATTTTAATAGCATTGAAAAAATAGTTTATGACTAATTAAAATTAAACTACCTTCGCAACATAAATGATGAGAGTTACTTCTTCTTCTCCGAGAGAGCTTCTCACTCGGTTAAATCATTTCGGCTTTGAAAAAATCATGCAATGTGAGAGCAGGGAGGTGTTTGTTGCTTTGTGGGAGATGCCATTCAAGTACATCTTTGGGAAAGTGAACAGATAAGGGCCTCTTAAAGAAAATAAAAGATCTCATGCATAGGCACGGCGAAATAAGGGAGGGATTTCGCACTGATACTCGTGCGTAGACAATTTATCGGAGGCCATGAGTTCACGTAATTATTGCCATAAAAGTTAAATATCTATATTCCCACGATACATTAGCTCATGAATTATTCTGAGAAGTGGAGATGATCGAAGGGATTAGAAATATCTCGTAGAGATCCCAAACAGGAGATTAATATTCATAAATCAACGGTATTCATGGGTACAGTATGCCTCCCTACATTACAAGCATTCAAGATATTCCACCAGCACTACATTATTCGGGAGTCAAAACGGTAGCAGCCCGATTCCCAATGTACTGAAGTAAAAACAGCCAATTTTCAGGATCACAGTCCAATAACCAGTCAATCAGGTGGTTGTTAATATTGTTAAAACTAAATAACTTGACAACAGAATTCTGTTTCCTCAAGGCCATGCGCTTGTCACCAATTTAACATTTAGGGAAACATTACATCGTTTCCTTATTAGTGAGCTCACAGGAGCATTCTTTGTCAAAATAAAAAAATAATGTCTTAGAAATATCCAAGATGTGTCGTACACCATTTTTGAAAGCATTGGAAATTAAATAACATGGTTAAAATGGGCGAAAGCGTAATGTCAGTCATGAATTTTAGTTTATAGATAGTTTACAAATAGTTCAGATTATATGCAATAATTTTCCGTTGGATGGGTTACAAAAAGGATTTAGTAACTACAGAATTAAAACTATAGCAGCTGTACGAAGTCCGCCCGAGTCAATAGACTCGTCAGGGGGCACCTTGTCAATTGAAAACGATACACTATCACCTGGTTTTACACATTATAGTTATTGATAAAAATATATGTAATTCCAATCTAGATTTTACACATAATGTACAATAATGGTCAATGAAAACATGTATACTCCCAAAGTTCTTACTAATTTTAAACAACGAGGTGAACTTAGAAAATCAATGGATAAGATGTTTAAAACTTTTAAAAAACTCACAGAGTTAAAAAAATAAAAATCACAATTTTAAAAAATCACAAAGAAAATAAAAAAATGACAAACCCACTTTTAATGATATATTCCAAAATCAAAATCCCTCCTACTCCATTAGATTTCTTGTTCTAATAAATTTAGAAAACATAGTCTTTTCACTTCTGACATGGATATCTCCTCTGGCATATATGTCACTATCCAGTATAAAAGTTTTGGGACAAGAGTGCCAAGTCCTCTGTCTCCATATCTGAATGAGAATAATGTCAGTCATAAGCAGTAAAGAAAGACAACATTTATTCCTAAAATTTATTATTTTAACACAACAATGGCACTGCCCTAATAAAATAAGATCATAGGGATTCCTCCGTAATGCATGCCATGTTTGCACATTCTCAGGTGACTAGAATAATATTAAAAATAACATAAAACGACAGAAGTCAAAGCAGAGAGGCAATAAATGTAAACAAAAAGTCGCTATCCTATACATGACATCTCTCAGATGGTACGAATGGCTTTAAACAACTATCAACAAGGTAGAGGCCATATGTTAAACGATTCCCTTAAGTTGTATAGACAATGATTTCCATAGGTTCCTACTTAATCTTTTGTCAAAGAAGTGAATTTCTCCGCCTCGGATAATCTCATTCAATCCTCACTGCGACTAACGAAGAACACGAAAATGTAAAATGAGCAGAAACTTTGAAAAGTGTTTCATAATGTGGACTCAGTGCATTTACAAACAGAGTCACGAAGCGGCCATTTCGTATTTCGCACGAATAAAGGTCACAAACAACTCACTCCGCAGCAATCCTCTCGAAATGATTTGGATCACATCTGTGGCGTTAGTAGATCCTCCTGCATTAAACGCCGAAGCAAACAAATCCCTCCAAACTGTGGCGTCTTGATCTTTGGGCTCGACGGATAATGGAGCAGTTAGAATGGATTTGGTGTTTGCTCGCGTCAGTGAAGGTATCCCATCTAATACTCTAAGAGTATCCCGAGAGGGCAGTGCGATCGAGGGGTGGGATTCAAACTCACACACACACACAATATCTACTAATAGCGCCGAGAGCTCGTTTGGGGAATGGAGAGTCTTCATAGCTGCGTTGCATTACTTTTTCTTCCTCTGCACACCAGCACACTAGCACACCAAGGCGCACACATATCCAAGCTCTCTCAGAACTTCAATTCGGACTCCTCCGACCAAGTTGTGTGTCCGCCCTTATTATAAAGTTTGCTCAACTTGGCCGTCGTTATCCATCCGATCGGGTTAGCGAGTTGCTACCCACACCACATCCACCGCCCCCTCATCCTCCCGGTACCCTACTTCCTTCCCTCCCCCTCTCCCATCTTCGCTTGCTTCTTTTCCCGCCCCTCACATCTCTTTCACCTCTCTCTCTCCCTCTCCCTCCTTCTCCTCCTCCTCTCCCGTCCTCTTCCTCCTCCTATCAAAGGGGAGATTCTTCCCCAGCCAATTTCCCATCTTCCCAATCCCTCCCAGTTCTGATACCGCCGCTGTGCCATGCCGTTTCCACTCCGGGAATCGGCGGACGAGAGGACGGAGGCGAGGGGGAAGGGAGAAGAAGGGAGAAGGGAGAAGGGCAATATCTTTCGTTGGAACGAGAGACGCAATCGTGGTCGCCATCACCATCGACACCCGTTGGCCAACGCCGCCGCCATCGGACGCACAACACCCCCCGGCGGCAATTATGGGAACTCCACTTCGCTCCTTCCGTACCCCCCCCCCTCCCAGACCAACCCCCGGAGACGAACTGCCCCCCTCTTGCCCCCGCCCGCTCTGAATGGGATCATTGTGGGGGGCGGTGAGGGGGCATGAGATGGAGCGAGCGAGTATGTGTATGTGTGTGAGTTGCGTCGGAGATCTAGAGCAGTTCGCAGCTGGAGGGATAGGAATGGATGTGGATTCGGAGGGCGGTGGTGTGCCTAATCACTGCTGATAGGAGGGTGAATCGGATGCAGACGGAACTTCTGAAAAGAGGCATTAGAGGCGACGAGGGCAAGTTGCACGCAGAGTCGGGACATTGCGAGCACCGTTGGCACACATATGCACGCCGCCGCCGCCGCCAACGCCCTCCCACACACGTGCGGACGAATTGCGAAGTCCTCCACTTCCTCCCCCTCCTCCTCCTCCCTTATATGAAAGGGCACCCCACCCCCACCCCCCCACTCTCGGCCGCACCACCGTCTTCTTCCTACCTCACCCCCGTACTCTCATCCCGCACCTCACCTTCATCGGTGAAGCCTTAAATGTTTGCCTCAGGGATTCGCCGGGATATCACGTCCAGATGAGTCCGTGCGGGCGTGAGGAGAGCCAGTACCACACAGCCAATGGCGAATGAGGACGCACGCAAAACGGAACGGAAAAACTGAGGGAGCATCGAATTCCAAAATAAAATCAGACACATCAACGAGGAAATTGAAAATCAAAGGAAGAAAACTGTATGAACACATAAGTGCTGTGCGAATCAGGGATTTTCATTTCGAATCGAACCAAATCGAATCTCTCAAAAGATATTTCGAATCGAATCGAAAAGAACTTTTTTTAATTTTGGTAGTGAATCGAATCACCCTAAAAAATTCGCGTGCGAATCGAATTCGAATTTAAATAAAATGCAAAGTCTTATGCGCAATTAAAGTAATAAAGATTTTCACAATATTTCAGGGCCTTACGTTAGCTTATATATCTATAATGACACAAAGAATAGCACAGAATAACATGTGGTCGTTTAAATTTTCGTTTCGCGTGAGGAAAACATCATCTAAACGGACGGCCCCACATTTTTGGAATGAGCGCCATGTTTGAATGCATGTAACAATTCGAAAACGAATCTATCAAATTCGAATATTTCGAATCATTTGGTTTCGAATCATCCCGATTCGCGGGCAAATCGAATCGAATTAAGCCTGATTCTAGTCGATTCGAATCGATTTCGAAGCATTTGCACAGCTCTAGAACATACAAATAACTATAAAATCGCCAAATTTGGAATCTTCCAATGACCTCGTGCTTAGAATTATTTCACTTAATTAATCATTCTTATTTCGTTAAAATTCATACATTTCAATGCCGAACGTCTCTCAGTACTGTAAATGAGTCGATGCTGGTTTAACCAAATATGAAGTAACGTGTTTACAGCCGGGAGCAATTGCGCCATTTTCCTCCCAAAAATAACAGGATGTAAAAACGTAACTTCCGTTCACGTGTGGCAAAACATTATGTCTTGCAAAACAATCATACTGCTCCACATAGACCTACTCCTTTTCAAGTACGCAATTTAATTATCAGAAAAATGTGTTGTTTGGACAAGCGGCCAGCAGCCGAAATACCTTATTCCTTTAAGGTGGATGGGTGCGTAGGTGGAGGACTAAAAAAAGCACAAAGGAAAGAAAATAATTTAACTGCGGCGTAGGTTAAATCAAATCGAAAAGGAACAACAGTTTGAAGTCCCGCCAAATGAACAGTGTAACACATTTCAAATGCTCTTCTCATTACACTTTCGCATGCGTCGACATTCCAAATTTCACTAAAACATCTTTACAAATGCCGGAAATCTACTCAGAGCCCTCTGGTAGGTAAGCGAGTACTCTCGTAACCATGTTTACCTAATCCTAATGAATTGTCGTCTTGCTTGATAGCTATCTATGGAGGTGGAAAAATGATCCGGATAAAACTATAAAAACGAAAGGTAAACTTGCTGCAGTTCCTGAATTCCCAAGATGTGATTTTCCAAGATTTATGTTTTAGCAGTAGGCTGAATACTGTTGAAGTCTGACTGTACCCACCGAGACTTCGTTAAATCAGACGCATTTAATGCGTCCATCTTCAATTAGTGCAAGCAATAAATAGATTTGCAAAGACCTGAGGGATTGCAAAATATTCTATTTTTAGTCATCGTTTGCATAGATATTGAGATTTTTAAAAAAAATGTGCGAAGAATTTACAAAATTGTACATTCGTTATGCCAAGAAAACACTTGATAATCAAAAGTTTATATCAAAGGATCATGCATCACATTATTTCCTTGATCAGATCTTACTTAATAACGAGAAATTATGAGGTATAAGATGAAGCCAAACCTTCCATGTACCAGATACACAATCTGTCATATTTCCTTTTCACCTTGCAGTGCTTATTTATTGCGATAATTCAAGCGAATCCTATGAGACATAAAACAGAAGACAGAGATATAATATTCCCTAGGTTCGATATAAATTTGAAAATACTACGGTAACATAACGCTCCAACAGCTGAGTAACTCAGGAATAGTCTAGTTGGCGATATTTTCAATATTCAGGGAAAAAATAAAATTAACTTTTCCATTAAAGATTTAACATAACCAAACTCACATTAAATAAAAATACCCTATAATTAAATACAACTACCTCACCAGAGCTCATGAACAGATTATTAGTATTCCCGTGACTAATGGACTAAAAATAAACGTTGTCGAGACAAAACTATATCTCTAACACTATTATCTATTGAGATAATGGCAAAAATATGTTTCACTTAAGAGTATTGTGTTTTGTATAAGTTTTTCAACACCGAATGTAACATAAAATTTAAAATAAAGAGATGATTTTAAAAATTTGCAAGCCTAATATTAAAAAAATTATTTAAAAAAAGAAACCAGATTCGGTGCAATTTTGATAACTCCGAGCATCATATTCGGTTGACATTCATGTACTTCAGAATTGAAAAAAATAAACGAGATTACGAATTGGTGATGTAGATGAAATGCAATTGTTCTCACTGCAATGTATTAGTGTTTCTACAAACATATTAGCATATGAATGCTTTGAATGATTAAATGTAAGAAGGCAAAAGAAGGAAAAAACAGAAGACGAACAATTAACTATTACTTACCAAAGACAAAAATGAGAGGAGTGTGAAAAGAGAACTCGCTTTTTGCTTGCCACACTGTTTTGTTCTCTCCGACCATGGTTTCGACAATGCTATGTCATTTTACAAATTAACTGATATCTATCAGTTTATAATGTTTGTTTGGGTCATATACTCAAACTTGCCATTGTGTGTCGTTTATCCCCTACCCATCCCCATAGACGTCATTCTCCGTTCAACCAACCTTTTCTTTCCCTCATCCTCCCTTCTTTTCTCCACCCTCCCTCCCTCGTCTCCCACACCCGCCCTCCGTTTGACAATATATATGGACAACGAATATGTTAATTTGTGCCTTGATAATGACATAACTGTGTCGAAACCATGGTCGGGGAGAATAAAACAGTTTGGAAAGTACAAAGCGAGTTCTCTTTGCATGTGTCACTGTTCTACAAAGTGAAGCCTGAAACTGTAACTTGGGAGAAGAGTGTGGTTTAATGGACTATTTGTTATTGCAGACTGGACGAGAGAGTGAAATTGTAGAAAGTTAAATCATTACAGATTAGCGAGAAGCGACAGAATGACAGAATCACGGGTGAATGTTGCGGGAGAGGTCCTCAAGGAATTGAAGGGGAGCGAATGATCTCCGACACAAGAGTGAGCGCATTAAGCGATGGATGAACGAGAAAGAAACGAAAAGGTTAGGCAAGAACAGTGATGAGAGGGCGGGATTCGTACATTCGAGGATTTATTTGATCAAAAACTTCAGTTCTCGTGAGTACGGGGGGACTGAAAAGTAGTTGTGAGGAAAGTAGGGTTAATGGAGTGAGTAATGAGTGGGCGATGAGAGAATGTGGGTCGGATACAGTCCAGTTATAGATGACCACAAAAGAAGAATACTTAGTTCGTTTGGCCATGTTGAATTAGTGGATGTGAGTTGAATAATGAAAAAGATAAATAACAGTAGAATAGACGGTACGAAAGGAAGAGGTTGACCATGAAATTCGTGGGCGTATGCGGTAGAAAAGACTCTTAGTAGGAAGAAAATCAGGAGTCTTAAAAATAGGAGAGCATGTATGACACAATGCATGAGTGTAATAGCAGCAAACGTGTTTGCAAACGATAGAACACTGTGGAGAAAACTATGAAATGGGAGTCAGTTTTCTAAGGCTACCGCAATAACAAAATCTTTTCTCCTTAGCCGAAAGGAAATGGCGTGATGGGTATATATCTGAATGTATGCATAGATTTATACATCCATAGAGTAAGTATATATAGAGTGGCAAAGCAATGATAAAAAGTGGACATAAATTTTTGAGAGCTTTGGGAAGAATTTTTCAGGTGCCTCCACCTTAGGGTAGGAAGAATTTTGGCTTACGGAGAAGGCCACTTGGAGGCGGTAGTGGTACTCGGTGATTTTGCCTCAACATACAGAAGATTGGATTCACCATAGCTGTTGTGTGCTTTTAATCGAGTATCAATTGTTTAGTCGTTGCTATGATACATTGGCAAACAGTTTACTCCGTGTTTGGTAATCGCATGTCTTATCATATTGACGTGAATTCGATTCATTATAGACGATGCTCATTGAAGGCACATTAAAATACATGTTTAATTTGGTCTCTACGACTCAATAAGATTTATGCCCGTTGCTATGGGTCGATTGGTAAACGTCCAGGCACTGAAATCATCATAAGAACATCATGTGAGTCATGCGACACTAAATGAAGTGGCCGTGTGCCAATCTCATTTGTTATGGCTTGTTGTGCAACTTCGATACACCTGTTCCATCTATCGGCCAAAGTATTATTTAAAAACTCATATTGGAATCTCCCTATCTCTTTGCCACTCTATATGTACTTCCTCTATGGTACAACTCAACATGTGGATGGCTGATTAAAATGCAAAATTATCCACAAAAATTCACGGGAAGCACAACGTATTTGAATTTCCACGAAACAAAAATCACTCTTCGAACGCAATGCTATAAGTATAATTCACACGATCCACTTTTTACTGTGGAAGATTGAGGCGTTTGTTTTTGCAGCTCCGCGGATTGTCCCAACATATGCCATAATTCCCGTTCCCCGGCTGTGCGCGGCCTCTCCTCATTCCACCCCCTCACTACACCCTCCGTCCTTTAAGGCATTCAGCTCCCCTTCACTTAAATCCCTTCGTCCTTTGCCTTTGAGCCTCTTTCGCCAGCCCTTCAATCCGTATCCGACGCACTTCTCCAAGCGAACGAGTCGCGAGACAAAGCGAAAGCACGAGAGGCCCGCAACAATGCGACGAGGGGTGGGCGGCGGGACGGGGAGGGGATTTTAGGGGGCGGGAGGGGGTAGGGCGTGCGTAAGAGCGGGTGGCGCCACCTAGTAAGCTCTTTTTTCTCCCCTATTCCACTCCGAGGACACGCAGGTGAGCGAGTAAGAGGACGAAGGCGGAGTTGCCAATGGGATCGAAGCAAGCCTTCATTTCTTCTTTCTTCCACTCTCCGCCGTTCCACTTGATTACATTGACTCCCTTAAACCCTGACTTGACTCGGGTGGCGCTTGCGATGAAACCCCTCGAGATAAAACGCCCCCCGTCCCCTTCCAACTCCTCTTTTCCCGCTGGTCTCGCCACGATCGAGCAGCATTTTTGAAGGACAAGGAAACGAAATGGACTCGCGCTACTCAATGCAAAGAGCTTAAGGAATTCCGAGCGAAATACTTCCCAAGTCATAATAGAGACCATATTCGAATTATACGCTTGAATTTCACCTGCTGTAGGACACATCAATTAAATATTGCATTATAAATGGCTCCTTCAAAACGGAAGGTTTTTTTGTGATACCCAAGAACCTACTGCGGCGAAAATATGATTAATATTCAAATATAGTTGAGAAAACACACATACTACACGTCTTTAGTTTATTTTACGACATCTAAGTGTTAGAAATCCCTCATTTTGAAAATGTCTCTCTGGAGTGCATACACGTACCATTTCCCATGTAAAAGAGCTGGTATTTTTTGGCAAATATTTTCGAAAGTAATGTGGTAAAGGGTTAAGTTTTTGGTGTATTTGGATAGGTGAGATATTTTTATTTAAAATGAGACCAAATTCATTGATTTATAAGTAAAATGATTTTTCGCTCAAACTACCTTAAGACCACCGTGTTCCCAAGCATTGTCTTCACGGCCGGAGCCCAACAAAAACCTTTTTCGGACAAAAACTTGCAAATTATGAACGTGTTCAACGATTTCTGATGATGGATCATGGTAATTAAGAAAAAAAAACTCGGTAAAGACTATTGAAAATAAAAAACGGTTATGATCATAGAGAAATTTTATTGAACAACGCGTTTCGCCACTAAAGCGCCATTATCAAGTGCGATCAGCTATAGAATTAA